>JAMXDD010000008.1:32059035-32686930 GCA_024733475.1 Syzygium grande | reverse complement strand
CTGGCATCTTGAGAAATGGAGAGTCACAGATAGAAACCAGACTACTGTTACTTGAACTTGCAAAAGCTGGGAGACAGATTTACATCTCAATCTGACAACAGACGAGAGCATCTGAAGAATGGAGATCTTACATAAAGAACAGTTGAGTAAATATCCATTCCTTCTAAACTGTAGGGAGATGCGCGACGAGAGAGATTAAAGGCTTGATCAGCTTCCATATAATTGACCAACTGAAAGTACGCTTTGCCAACCTGCAATTTTGCCATGCTCATTCACAAAACGCATTGTTACTGCACGTACACTAGCATTGCCTAATGAAAATAGACAAAGTGTCGTGAATTTTTCTGCTTATTTCAACACCTAGCAGCAAAGAAACTTTCATCTTCTTTTCAAACCACTGAGCCAGCACAGACAATGAAATGTAAATGCATTTTCAGGATCCCACCGCAATCTATAAGATTGCAGCGGAAAAGAAAGCCAACAAAAATTTCTTGTTTTAGCTTGACATCCTATAGTTTCTGTATTTGTCTAACTGATAGTTACATGCCAAACCAATATGCTCAAAGAGATCATAACATCTCGTGAAGGGGAATTTTCATCAACATTACCTGTGAAAGCACCCAGCCTGTGTTGTAATGCCTGTGTGGAAGTCTTGAGTAAATATCTAGTGCATCCTGCGCGGAGAAAAAACATAATCAGAAGAAGGAACATTATAAAGAAGATGAGAACACAATCTTTGGCTATTACAAAGGCAATTCAGAAGTACCTGACATCTGTACATGCAGGAAAGCCTATAGGCTTCCCCGAATAATCTTAGCAGACCTAATACTTCTGCTGTGCCAGTTAAAACCCTTGCGCTAGTCAGTACAGGCCCAGCAACAGGCATACTTGCTCCTTCTTGATCAAAGGTTCTATTGTCCCCCCGAAGGACAAGAACAATTTGCCAATGTAGGATTGAAACGAGAATCATCAGTAACCTCATTCCGTACTCCTAGAGGATGTGAATAAAGACAATTTCTAGTCATTGGAATCATTAGAACAGAACAAATGACGACTTCCAGTAAAGTAAAAGCAGCACGATTTTGAGGTTGCGAGAATCCAGGACAAATCTACTGTGAAATTGGAAAAACAACACAAAAGAGAAAGCTCTCTGCCCATTTGAAATAGAAACAAGAACAGGAGAAAACCATACTTCTGCACATTTATGCAAATTTTGAACAGAGAATGAGATATTTCAATGAATCTTCCTTCATGCCATGAAAACCACTTTAAAACAGTAACACTATACAAACACTTCATTTTGAGCCACAGGTTTTGGGACTCAATGACAGGAACACAAATAGCCGAAAGGGAGATGACCACTGCTCACTTCCATAAACATTTCCAAGTTGTCCAACAAAACATATGATGTTTACATCCCTTATTAGTTAACTATGCCCTTCACAATCTTAACAAAGCTAAGCAAACAACAAGGACTTCTAAAGGTTTCCAACTCAAAGAAATGAATTTTCGAATTATAATTGTCTATGCGTTTTGAGAGGCAACCATGGGGTCCTAGAGGCTGGATCATGTTCCCATTCTTAAGTGGGCACTTATCCAACTGTTTTCTTTACATGCAGGATGCACTGCCATTAAGGAATCGGATTGATTCCTCACTGCTTCAAGCGTGACATCCAAATTTAACAACCACAAATCTATACTTGACAACTTATTATAACAATTTGAGAATATCTGTTCACAGCCCTTCTTAAGTTCCAACTGATTCGCATAATCTAAAATTCCTCTTAATACACCTAATAAAAGAAATTGAGATTGTTCTATTTCAGAGATAAACAATGACTTATTTCGGTTCCAATGAATGCCTAAGCGTACAGTTGAGTGTGCTTCATACTTGCCATGAAAACCTTCTAAATTCAAAACCATCATTAGACCCATGAACATGTGACCTTCCAAGATCATATTCGCTTACTTGACAAAACTTGAAGCGCAACCATGCCCATTCTCTTACCATCAAAGTGATAGAGCATGCCTTCTCTTATACAAATATGATGCAGTAAGATTCTTCTAACTCATCAATTTAAGTAAAATCAGAAAATCATTACTTGATCAGAAACATCACCTTCATCAGAATTTTCACCAGCCCAAGACTGTCCTTTTCGGAAGGTCACTGCACGAAGTGCTGCCGAACTCGGTTTTGAACTTCCAAGATACTTAGAGGAGTTGCTAGCACCATTTCCAGCAGCTGATGTTGCATTTGTAGTTGCATTTGCTGCTGCATCTCCAGCAAGTCTTGTACTTCGTCGTGGACCAGAATCAGAAAACAATCTTCCCGATATCTGAAAGAGATATGAATTATGAGAAGAAACTTGAATTGGTCTTTGTTAGTCCGACCAGCTATATTCACCTCAATATTGAGAGCGAAAAGGGGCATGAATGCCCTATAACAACATAAAACCATCAACTCACTATTTTATTAGCGTAATAAATTCATTCAAATAACTCAAAAGCTGATATACAATAAAATTAGTCTTCTAGATGTCTTCAACTAAGAAAAGTGGTCGGCATAAGCTTCTGCTGAATAAGTGAGAACCCTCTTTATCGGCCTACTTCTTTCTTTTGTGGGAGGGAAAATTCTCAGCCTATTACTCTGCTGAGGACTCCAGAAAATCTAAGGCCCACCTCACATACCTAGATTTTCCCGTTAAGCCCAAGAACTGATCGTGTAGGTACTCAAGCTAATATATAACTGTTTGAACTTGGGTGATGACTCCCATTAAAAAAATGAAACTGCAATTTTCATATTGTCAGCCAATCTAAACCAGCCATTTAATTAGACAGAAAAAAAAATTTATTACCTTTCGCAATTTTCCTTCATCTACAAACTTTCTTCGAGGAGCTTGAATCGTTGAGTTTATAGTTGACCTTGGGGAGCTATCAACGCCAAGTGCACTCAAGTTTGGTCCATTTGGCTGCAAATTTCTACACGGTGGTGGGGGTGCAGCACATGACAACTGCAGAGACTTTAAAATTAGAAACATCCAGATGATCTATACTATAAAAAATATTAGATGTTAAGAGCCAAAATTGGATGAGACATAGTTATATGAGCTTACATTTATTCTAATAAAGCACTCGACACGAGAAAAGAAGTTGCTGTTCCAGTCTTATAAAAACGGAGAGAAACATTGTTAAAAATTTAGGCTGATAAGTCATCACATCCCTTCAATAGCGTTTAACAGAAGGGCATGCAATACACCGCAGCCTCTTGTTAGTCAGAGTGGGGATGGCGAAGCAAAGTAAGAGTTATAAGGTCATTAAGTTTAATAAATTTCATAAAATATAAATCTGACTTTCTATAGCCAAAAGTACCCGACTTCTTTCCCAAGTCAAAAATGACTCCTGAGTGTAGGGAAATAACTTCCATTGAGACGAAAAACGACATAAAGAATCTAGACTTAAGCAAGAATGACACAAGGAGGGTTTGTGGCTCCAATATGTGGAAAGAAAATGGAAAATTCCTAGTAAAAAATGTAGTACGATGGGTAGGCTTCCTTTGCTCATTTAATTGCAAAAAACCTCTGTTCTTTTCTTACATTAAAGCTGACAAAATATGATTAAATCATAGTTAACACAATAAGTAACATGCTGAATAAAAGTATCAATAAATATATATTTCCTAACAGAGATTATTAGCATTAGGGATGTAATGTGAAAGTATCAGACAATTTGCATTGAAATGCTAGGAACATTGATTTCCGCAACCCTAATAACTGGCGTATCATAAGACAAAACGTGCATGCCACTCAAAATTACAAACTTCCAGGTGGTAACCCTTAGTTGACATCGTGGACACCAACTTGTAGACCAGTCAACTTTGAAAGAGTTCAATTGGAAATTACAAATCGAACCAAATAGCAAGGCATAACTCAAGTGAAATTGAGTTATTAGCTTGTCATGCATTTTACCAGATGACTCATTCAGTTATATTAGGGACGGCAATTCGTGCCGTGTCTCATATTTGTATCAGTTATTTGTGTAATTTCATTCCCTTATTAAAAAATTATGAATTTCGGTTTCTCATTAATTTGCTTAAGACGTGCCAATTCGTGTTTGTTTGTGTCACATTCACATTTCTCTCAAAAAGTTTGTCTCATGTTTGACTCGTATTATACGATCATTCAAGAATTGGCACCCCTAGCCATGGCAAATAGCAAAGAATATGGAAGTAATAATTATCACCCATTCAGACCAAATTAAACAGTAGCTTACCTGTGTAGCAACTGGGGAAGGAGTATTATATTGAGACAACTGAGAAGATCCACCGTTTAGAGGCTGACCAGAACCTCGGGAAGACACAGTAGTTCCATGGTAGCTTCCGGCAACATCTCTTGCATTATTGCCTAGCATTTGTTTCAGTTGCCTTGAGCTCACATCATCCATTGACCTCCTGGCAGTATTTAAGTTGTGATCCTCACTTGACATATCTGCATTTTGAGGGGACAACCCATTGGGCAAGTATTGCTTATGAATACAAGCAGCAGCTGCCTCACCGAAAACTGCAGCTGCTTCTTCAGCAGAACCTAAAAAGTCATGGAAAGATGATGAATGAGACTTGTACGTGGAGAAAATCCTGTACATGACCACCCAGTGACAAGGTTAATATTCACAAAGTAGTGGGAACCCAATGTGGCAATATTATGTAAGATTCAAGTAGCTGTCATTAGATAAATGCCACTGGAAGAAACGCGATAACCTCAAACTAAATAGACAAATACTCCAAAAAACTCAATCCCAATAGGCACTTCTCTGCATAAATACTTGAATATAGGTTTACAATTGTAATAAAACTAACACAGAATTTCAAACGTGTGCTTGTCATTGCCATCATACTACAATTACAATGAACAAAAACATGGAAAAATCCCCAGAAACAGGGAATAGGCAGAAAAAAGTTACTGCTCTGCGCAGGGAACATTTCCATGTTTTATTCACTGGACAGTGTTCATATAACATTTGCTGAAGAAGTCGACTAGTACTTGAGAAGTGTAGACCAGGTCAATTTAATTCAAATGGTTTTCTACTACTTCCATGTCCATCTACTAAGCACTTCAAATAAATAACATCAAACAAATCAATTTATTGAAATATGCCCAATTATCATCACCGAAACTCAGAATCACACAAGAGAATAAGGATATCTTTAACACAAACCTAAGGCACAGAGCTCCTCATATGCAGCCCACAATAAAGGATCTGTTGACAGAGCTTGCTTGAAGTGATGGATGGCACCTCTCTTTCTATCAGTATATCTATGAGATGCAAACATAGAAAGGTAAGGAACTTTCTGTTTATGCGAAAACAGATTAACTAGCAAGAACACCATATTCTCTCACAATACTTTAGTCAGGCAAAGATTATGCCGTGTCTACACTTATAAAGCCAACAATGAAGAATGCAATCTTGAACCATTTCCACACCAATGAAACATGGATAACCTAGAAAAAAGCACCAGCATTTGCTAATTGGATTACACTGACCATAGATCATATAACAAATCTAGCATTTGCTAAGACTTATAGCTCCCAATCGTGAAAACTATGTAAGCTACATCTAGACATACAGAAGTTGGTCTTTGCCATGCTACAAGCAGTGTAAAGAATCCTGAGAATGGAGCGAAAAATGGGAAATGGAAGAGCAAAAACATCATGCTAAATTGTTCAAGGGTAAAGCTTTTCCTTCCACCACTAGCTTATTTGCGTTAGTACGATTACAATTTTAATTTTGTAGACTGGACAAAATGTGCATGGCCATTTCCTTTTTGTTTTGAATAAGAGAGTACATCCTCTTACCTTTTCTTCCTTACAGGAAAGCAACAGTTACTATCTCACTTTCCTCCTAAACGGATGGCTGCATCTTACTGCCCTCTTTTTTGGCCAAATACATTTTACTGTCATTGAAAATGCAAATTTTTAATGCAGTTCTTTATTCCCTCCCCTCCTTCCTTAAAACGAAAAGGAGACACATCATAGGAAAAAAATGATGAAAGTATAGCAGCCTAACCTTATACTACATCTTGCTTCATTTTTAAAAAGAAAGCCCATGACAATAAGTAACAAAAGGGAGAGTGATTCACAACCTTCAAGAATGAAGGAGGCTGTGTGAATCATTTATTGTTGCATGTAATTGAACCAGACTGATCTCGACTATAGTTTTCAATCTTTCAAGGGGGAGAGAGACTGATTCACAAAAGGGGGGTTGCAACGTGAAGTTGGTGCTTGGAGAGATGCCATTAATTCTTCTGTCAGAAACAAGGAAGTTACTCAGATGGCTCCTCTACTTGTCTTTTAGCTCATTGGAAGAAAAGAAACAAGATGATATTTCAAGGAGTTAATTTCATGGTTTTCTTTTATGAATAATTAGTAATATAATAGTCATTTTTGCTATGTTGGGGACGTTTGATTTCATACTTCTAGTTTGTTGGAAATGTTAGAAACAAACTTTGGCGCATAACTTTCTCTTACCAAAAAAAAAAAACTTTGGCGCATAACTTTTGTATTTGGGAGGCTCCCCCTCTTAAGTCGTTTTGTAATGGGCCAGTACCCCTTGGTACCTCTTCAATAGAGTTTTCCTTATCTCTAACGAACATGGTAATTTCAGAGAAAGAGATTCTCAAACTATTGTTGCTTATTTCACCTCTGTCCACATTTTAGATATGACATAGCATCTATATCACCAACTACAAAAAAGAGAAACCATTTTAATTACTCCCGATAGACAACCGTATACAAGAAGGATGCTATCAGGATGATTCTGCAAAAAATGCAATAACAACCTGTAGATAAGGCCAAGAAGGTAGTGACCAGCAGCACCATTTGGAACCTGCTCGCAGCACAGAACAGCAATTAGCAAATGACCACATCCATCAAACCAAGACATAAGCAATACGAGTTCTGTCAAACAACATGAGGTTAGACCAATATAAACCACATGCAATGAGATTTAAACTACTATGAAATAAATCGAGACCGCCGGCTTCATTTGCATAGGCAGGTCACATACCTCTGCCCTGGGCTCATTAGCAGAGCATAATGCTGACTCGGCCTCTTTGAGCAGATCCATCTGAAAACACGATATTGCAAACAAGTAGCGTGATTGAGGCATCTGTGTCCCTTCACATAAAGAATACTTCAATCAATCAGGGAAACAAATACCCAAGAAACTTTACAGAAGGAACCCAGTAGAGAAGAAGGGGTGAAGGGGCGTGACCCCAGGATAAATGAGTAATTCAGCAAAAAGACAAAATTATCAGCGAAACAATGAAGACACAGGAGACCAGCCCTACCCTTCAGAATATGGTAAGCACAGTAAGCTTGATTGTTGTGCAGGTAGCAACCAGCTAACAATTGCCGATTCACCTGAAAGCAACCGAACGACCCAGAACTCAACTTCAACATAACATATAAAAAAGGAATACAGAACATGTTTAAAAAAAACAGAGAAATTCATAAATCCGAAGCTTCATAAAGCTACATGTCCGAACCCAACGGCCGCTAAAAGCGAAAAACCCACAGAAGACAAAAGCGCCAGGGAAGCGTCCAAATCACCAGCGCACTAAAAGAGAAGCTCCCTGTGCGATCGCATCATCACAACAGTAAAAGTTCACTCCACTGAAGGCAGGAGCTAGACATCGAATTCGAGAAGCACGGGGGAGTCCCCAGGGAGCGAGATTGGACACTGATGGAGCGAAAAGAAGTCGCACCCAAATCTACCCGGAGAGAGAGAGAGAGAGATTGGAAACGGACGACGGAATCCCCAGCGCGCATCGCACCACGGCAACCAACGCAAAAGAGACGCACTCGATCCGACGTTCGAGCTCCTTCGGCGAAACAATTCAGAAGGAGAATCGGTGAAAACTAACCTCGGAAGGGAACTCGGCGCACAGGCGCTCGCACATGAAGATGGCGTTACGGTACATGAAGTGCCGCAGGCTGTTCTGCACGCAGTCCGCCAGCATCGCTTCCATGGCTGCCTTCGCTTCGCGAGAGAGGGAGGGAGGAGAGAGGGATGGCGCTGGGGGCTTCCTGCTTGCTCGCTAGCAGGTTCAAAAATTTGCGCCGCACGTGCCGTCCCCTGTTTCGAACGACTGCGGTCACGTGACATGGTTTGTTTTATTTATTTACTTATTTATTTATCGCGGTTCGGTTTCGGGCGGGCGGGCGGGCGCGCCCCACATGGGAGTTTCATTCGAAAAAACAGCTGCGGAGTCTAGAAGTAGAACCAGGCAGGTAACCCATTTCGATCGAGCCGTTTCATTACCCGTCACGCGATGCGACAACTAATGTGCTGTCAGAAATTTCGACGTAAAAAATCCGACTTTTCTTTTCTCTGAAAAAAGATCGTTTTAATCTCTGTTTTGCGGCGGTGGCGTCATGGACCGAGCAGCTAGTGGAGGTAGCGCCATGGACCGACGAAGCTCGTCGTGGGCTCGGGGCGGCGGTGCGGTGGAGACACGTGTCACGATCAAGAGTCCACCGTGCCCATCTCACCGAGAACGTTGGCCAAGGTAGCCCATGACTTTGGGCATAGTATTCCACAATATTTCTGTATCTAAAGTTTCTTAAGGACTCTAGAATGTTTACAGGGTATTATGTGAAATGTATGCTTGTCGTTGGGGAAAACTGCCAAAAAAATTATAAACCTTTTGCATTGATGTCAATTTAATCCTAAATTTTTTTTAGTGCCAATTCAGTTATAAACCTTTTACATTTGTGTTAATTCAGTCATAAACCTTTTGTCTTTATGCCATTTCAGTCTTTCCGATCAATTTTGCGGATTTTCGCGGACGACGCCAAATTTTATTACATCGTTGACGTTTTGACAATTTTAATAATATTTTAATATTTAATAAATTTATTTTCTTTTTTCTTTTTTTCCCTCCCTTCCCTTCTTCCTCCAGCTGGTCGTCAGACCGGTGATCGGCCAGAGGCTGAGGCCGGCCACGGAGAGGCTCGCCTCGCTTGCATCGCTGAGGTCGACCGCGCCAGTGGCTAGCAAGGGTAAGCATCGCCATGGTCGGGTGAGGCTTTAACCTTGCCGTCACCGGGCAAGGTCGACTCGCCACGGGTCTGACGATCGCCATCCCAAGAACCGGGGGAGGAAGGAGGGAGGGAAGGAGGGAAAAAAAAGAAAAAGAAAATAAATAAATAAAAATTCAAGAAAATATTAAAATATTATTAAAGTTGCCCACGTTAAGATTAATTGATCGACCGGCCGGCCGACATCTACGCCAAGAAAATCCAACAAAATTGATCAGAATGACTAAATTGGCACAAAAACAAAAATGTTTAGGATTGAATTGGCACAAATATAAAAGTTTAGGACTGAATTAGCACCATAAAAATGTTTAGGACTGAATTGGCACAAATACAAAAGGTTTATGACTGAATTGGTATAAAAAAAAGGTTTAGAACTAAATTGGCACTAATGAAAAAAGTTTAGGACTTCTTTGCCATTTTTCCCCTTGTTGTTGATAGGTAGGTGCTGGGAATCATTTAAAAATTAGGGTACCATCTCCTCATTTGTATCATATAAGCACATGAGCAATATGGCTAGGGGTGTTAATGGGTCGGGTCAAGTCGAGTTTTGATGATACCCTATTCGACCCAAAACCTATGGGTCATGCTTGACTTGCCCAAACCCACCCCAAGATCTTGTTCAACATACACCCCAAGGGTTAGGCCGGCTGAGTTGGGTCGGGTCGGAGGTTGGTTAGTTGGTTTTTTTTTTTTTTTTTTTTTTTTCAGATAGATTGCAAATGACTTAGCATTTCGTTTGTTAATCCCCTCGAGCAACAGGAGCTTGCCATCATAATTCTTGTAAAGCTTCTGTTTTCCCCCGTACAGGTTTAATACCTTCCTTTCACTTAAACCCTTTTGTAGGGGTAGAAAATTTTGATTCATAGAAAAGACCACAAATCAAGCGAATCCCGAGGGAAGAAAATGACATGAGCACAAGTAAATAGCAAAACATAACACAGTGCAATGGGCTAAGCAAACAAGTTACAAACACTTGGTAAAGCGTAATGAGGATGAGCAAGCACCGAAGCCTAATAGAGTCCGCAGCGTCAAAATAAAACGCTTAGCAACAAGAAATGCGGGTAAATAGCAAAACATAACGCAGTATCAAAGTGGCACAACTAGAAGCCTAGAACCCATGCACTGCTTCAATGTCTAATGCTAAACTACTCCAGTACAAAAACATTGATGGACAAAAATCTTCAAAGAATAATGGATACCAAAAGTTTCGACAAACAAAACACAGTCCATGTTTATCCAACTCAAGCCAACTAAACTCGATACAAAATTTTCTAAATGCTTTTGATCCCAACACCTAACCAAGACTTCCATGTTCACTTCTTCCCCATCCATATACCTACAAGGACACGTGCACAAAACACTATCAATTTCACCACCTTAGGAGCAAGTATCAAAAGATTTAAACGTCCCATCTTGTCGCGACCTCCCCGAAACGGCCCCCCGCCGCCCACGGGGTTTGGCTAATGGATTACTAAGTTCAACCCAGCTCGAGCCCTCCCAAGCCCATACCAATTCGCGACTTAAAGTTGTTAACATGCAAATCAATTTCATTTAGGAGTCGCCACTAATCAATTTTTGGTAGGTCGATTAGACACCCTAAAGCGGCCCCGGGAGAAGGACTTCACTTCTCTACGAACCGTAGATTCAACGGCACGGGGACTTGATTACACTAATCGATTAACTAGTGCCCTTTCGGTACCTAATCTTGTTCAATCCATCACCTAACGTGTTCTCGCTAATTGGGGATCTCAAAATTCCATTCCTAACTCAACTAAAGGAAGCAACAATTAATGTCTAAACCTAAACATGCATAATCAACTACATGCGAGTTTAATTTAAATGTGCCACTCAAAGTGTGTGAACCGAACGACGGGGATTACGATAACACTAAACATGTAAAAAAGGCAAGATAAGCTCAATTAAACTTTTGATTTTTTTTTTGATTTTTTTTTTTAAAAAAAAATTTTTTTTTTAAAAATTGGAATTTCCAAAATTTTTTGAAATTTTTTTGAATTTTTGAAAATTTTCGAAATTTTTTTCTGAATTTTTTTTAATTTAGAAAAAAAATAGATAATAGAAAAGATAAGATAAAATAAAATAAAGTGAAAAGATGAAATTCGGATTTTTCGCTTTTTTTTTTTTTTTTAAACAAGGGCCCAAGGCCCAACAAAAGACAAATAAATAAATAAAAACGAAATGGCCCACTCTGGCCCGCACGCGAAAGCCCAAAACCACACATAAAAAAAAACTTAATAAACCTAAAACCCGGCCCAATACCTAATAAAACCCTACCCAGATAGACCCGCAACCCGACCCGATTCGCGACCACGGATCCAAATCACTTCGACCCGCCTAGGATCCATTTTTTCTTTTTCTTTTCTGATTTTTCTATCCCTCTTTTCTTTTCCCTTTTTTTTGTTTCTTTACGTGGCCCTTACCTCTACCCCCTCTGGACACCTTTCCCCTTGACTTTTCTTCCGCCTACTTCTCTTCTTTTTCATTTCTTTTTCTTCTTTTTTTTATTCTTTTTCTGGTCTTCTTTTTTGACTTTTCTCCCCCCCCTTTTTCTTCCGTTTGCTTTTTTCCCTTTTTTTTGGACGTCTTCTTCCATTGCCTAGAAGCTAACGCGTGAAGCCCAGAATGCCGACTTTTACTTCGCACTCTCGCTGCCCAGAAAATCTTTTTAAACGCCACACACTTGGTGAATTGCCAGAACTCCAGCAACAATAAAAACGTCCTACGCGCTCACACAGACGACGCTATCTCGCATTACCAAATCAACCATTAGAGCTAACGAGTTTTACCATCGTCCGTCGCAATGACCAACCAAGCACATCACATACCCAACTACATCATCCGAGAACACCGAAGACGGAGGAACAAAAAAACACGGCATGGAACAACAAGGGCATTTGTCATGAGCCGTGCCGTTCGGGGACTCACACAACCCAACCCATCTTCACGCATCATAAACCAACGCACATCTGAGCATTCCAACAACCCGGACTCGAGAGAAAAGATTATAGATCTAGTTGATGCATTTCAGCAAACACGTGGCGGGCATCAATCGAAAAACAAAAAACGAGCAGACTGAGGCTCAAAACACACCCACAAAGAACAGAGCATTAAGCACAACAACCACGACAGCCGGGAAGGCTCGCCGATGCTCGAATCCACAAGACGGTCGGGCGCCGGCGAGTCGCAGCCGGTCGGTCCGAGCCAAAAACAGAACGTGATTTGAGCGAAAACAGAGGGAGTAGGCGAAGCTCCCTACTCGGCTCGTCGGCGGCGAGCGGTCTATGCCCGTCACCTCGCGTGCTTTCAAGCCGAGATCCTCGGGAAATCGACCCCAAATCAAGCAAAACTTGGCGAAAACTCAGATCTGAACTTACCAAAAAAAAATGGCGTGGGGAAGGAAGGGCAATTCTCGGCCCGCGACACCAACCGAAAAGTGCGGGGATGTGGCCAAGTTCACTCTCTCTTAAATCTCTCTCTCTCGAGAGCTCTCGATCTCAATTTTTCGATTCCTCTCCGAAAACAAAACCCTCCTCTCCATTCTCTCCGATGGCCCCCTCGCTCTCTATTTCTCCCATCCTTTTAACGTTCGGAGGAGGGGGAGGCTCTGCTCCTCCTCCCTTTTGGGCGGCGCCCCCCTTCCATTTCAAGCTCGGGGGGCCATGGATCGGTCGTCCTCCCGTTCGAGTCCATGCCCGCGGTCGGTCTTCTCCTCGAGGGTTGAATCGCGTCCGTTTTTTTTTAAAACGCGGCCGCAAGATCCCTTGGTCTGGCCCGCGGTCAAAGTGCAGCATCGCCCCATCGCTTCCCCCTTCCTTCAAATCGCAGATCCGGCCTCCTCGCGTGCGGCGGACGTCCGTTTTGCCCGCTCCGCCGCTCGGCTCCTCGGCTTCTGCGTCTGCTCCTCTGCTCCTTCCGCCCTCCCCTCGCGTTCTTCAAAACGTTGACCGGGGAGGGGACGAAGAGAGGACGCGGGCCGGGCCCCAAGGAAGAAAGGCCGCCCAAAGATTTTTTTCATTTCGCATTTCATTCATCCTTCATCATTTTTTTTTTATTATTATTCTTTTATTTTTCACTTTTTTTTCATTTTTTTTCACTAATTTGATTTTTGAAAGTGAAAAATGGGAAATATCTAATGCACCTAATAACTATATGCCATGCAATTTTAATGAAAATATTTTTTGTTTAGGGGTTAAAAATTAAACCCTAATTTTTATGCAATAAAAAACCTAAATGATTTGGGCAAAATTTAGGTGTCAACAAATGCCCTCTTTGAAGGGAGTTCAAGAAGTTCCGCTCAAAGATAAGAGACACTCAAATTTTGTCCACAGAGGGCACGGGGAGATGTATGAGAGATGCTTCTTCTTTTCTTCTTTTTTTTTTTTTTAGGAAATAAACTCTGGGCTACGAAAGCTCGCCAAGTCGATAAGGTGCTCCGGGCTATGAAAGCCCACCGGATAAGGAAAAGGAAGACTGGCTGCGAAAGCTCGCCAGTCGGTCGATAAAGCCCTCCGGCTTGAAGACTTTAACGGGGCAAGGAAAAAGGAGGACTTCATCTGCGAAAGCTCGCCGGGTCGATAAAGGTGCTCCGGCTGCAAAAGCCCACCGGCAAGGAAAATGAAGACTACGCCACGAAAGCTCGCCAGTCAATAAGGTGCTCCGGCCGCAAAAGCCCACCGCAAGGAAAAATGGAGGACTACGGGGCTGCAGCTCGCCAGGGTCGATAAGGTGCTCCATTTGCAAAAGCCCACCGGGCAAGGAAAAATGAAGACTACGGGCTCTGGCTCGATGGTGCCTTTATCATATCAAGAAGGCTTCCCAACTGGTCACTCGCACATCTAAGGGAACATGTCACAACAAAATGCCTTAGTAGGGAAAGCATATCAAAGTAGATTGATAACATTCGGGACGTCATGAAGGACACTATCAAAGCATAGCATCACCGACAAAGCATTGATTGCATGGATAAACCAAACCGCCAGTTGTTTAGAAAGCATTTAGCATAATTCAATATCCCAAAATTGCCGTTGGGATTAGGAAATGCCATTGATCCTCAAATTCTCTTAGGAGATAAACCTTTGTCAACCAGACCTTGGCTCATGCGAAGAGGTTCGTTAGATATGCCAAACAAGAGTTGCATAGTCAAAAGAGGCTTCTCACAAGCTCTCAAAGAAGTCTATTTGCTCCCATCCATCGATGTGGGGGATAGGCATGTTCTCTCTGTATACCTCACACTATCAGTGTCGAAGGCTTCAAGAACCATTCGCAATAAGTACGCATTGACCGATCCAGGAGGTCTTTTAAATGACTCTAATGTGGGTTTAGTCATGGTTTCAACAACGGATAAGCATCATCGGCTAAGGAATGAAACAACTTTCAATTAGCATCTCCATTAGGTTTACAAGTCAAGAAACCTTCAGATAAGATAAGACAATTTTGCCTCAACTTCTTCAAGCGGTAGCTTCTTTGGACATCCAAATTTCTACTTAAACCATCCCAATCAGAAGAGACTTTGGAGAAGGTTGTAACATTGGTTTGGGTAAAGGCTCGAAAGGCTATGAAATTTTCAAAAGGGGTTTAGGAGTTGGTGATTATCACAGCATCATTACCATATCATCCAATCTTTTGAAGGCACTCGACTTCTGTGAAATTCAACTCGTCTCGAAAGTGCATTGACTAATCGTTGTAAGAGCCTTGCTCCCTTCTCTAATGACTTTTGCATTTGCAATGATTTTTTCTTTGCAAGCAGTTTGCTTTTGACATTTCCCCTTTTTTTTATGAGAATTTTTCTCTTGATGCAACTCTTTTTTTTTCTCTGGGCATTGGCCTTGCTTTTACCAGGCACACTGCTTTTTCATGCCCCCTAGTTTTCATTTGACTTTTGCTCTTTTCATTTTTTTGAGCTTTTAAAACTTTCGAGATGTCTTTCACACTGTCTCATGAGTACCAGCTATCTTGATAAATCACGTGCTTTGCCCCAGTGTAGGGGGATAATCACCATTCGGGCTTTAAAATGAATATTCAGGCTCAACTTGGCTAAGCAAATGGTATGAGTGTGTTTGGGTAGAGAAATGAATGCTCTTCTTCATTTTGGGATGTTTCAAGCTTCCACAAGGACTCACCTGAAGCTACCACAAAAAGATTAATGCGAGTAGGGGCAAAGAAGTCTTTCTCATTTTTTCCTCCAAAGCATGTCAACCAAAACCTCCAAATCTGCCCCGTTGTAGGGTGGTTCCTGACAGGGATATTTTGCAAACTCTTCACATTTAATGGCTCAAATGGGCCAACTGTGATCACCTGTAGTGTATAGGATAAAAGAAGGAAATGCCTCTTTTCATTTCGATCCATGTACTACTTGCGAATGAATCTCTTGCTCTTAAACAACACTAATTTTCTCTTCCACTTAACTCTCAGAGTGTTGCGGGACGTATTTGGGAATGTCTTGCCTTTCCTCATCCTAAGTACTCCTCGCTTGGCATGATTAACGTATTTCCTTTTGTTTCGCCAAGATCACCTGAGTTGATTGATCTCCATAGGGAATTTTGATTCGAAATGAACGTCCCACCGTCCCACCAGGCATCAAGATAGCTATCAAATTTTTTTTTTTTTTGGTATTGAGAAAAAATGTACTCACCTGTGGCCTGGTGACTTGGTAACCCCTTAATTAGTTCACCGGATGCTCGCCAAGACGGTTCAATCGTTTGGTGATCACTTTGGATTGTTGCTCGGGGCCTACAAAGTAAACATGTATGCATGTATGCATGATATGCATGATGTGAATACCCTACAATGATTCGGATTGCATCGAAAATGGCTCTCGGGCCTTGAATTTCATTCAAGGAAAATACTTTTTTCACCGAATCGGCGTTTACAGGCTTTGGCAACTCTCGGCCATCCATTTCTACAAGAATTAGAGCTCCCCTAGGTAGAACCTTCCTAACGACATACGGACCGTCATAATTTGGGGCGAACTTCCCACCTAATTGGGGTGTGATGGATAGCACTTTCTTTAGCACGAGATCTCCGGCTTCAAAATGTCGAGGCCGAACTTTGCGATTGAAGGATTTTGCAACCCGCCTTTTGGTAACATTGGCCATGGCATAAAGCCTCTAGTCTTTTCTCATCAATCATATTCAACCCGATCCCATCTTTGTTGCGTCCACTCCTCCTCAGAGAGTTCAACTTGTGAGAGAACCCTCAATGAAGGGATTTCGACTTCTACGGGCAAGACAGCCTCCATACCATAAACGAGGGAGAAAGGAGTTGCCCCAATAAGTCGCGAATCGAAGTTCGATATGCCATCAATGCATAAAGGCAACCGTTCATGCCGATCCCGATAGTTGTCGCAGCTTTTTGACAAGATCTTCTTTATATTCTTATTGGCTGCCTCCATGGCCCATTCATTTGTGGACGGTAAGGTGAGGAGTTCAAGTGACAAATACGAAACTCGTCGAGTAAGCCATCTACAATCTTGTTGTTCAAATTTGAGCCGTTGTCGGTAATGATTGCCTCCGGGACCCCATAGCGAGCGATGATATCACGACGGATAAACTTGACCACATTCTTGGCGGTGACGTTGGCATATGAGCTTGCCTCGATCCACTTGGTGAAGTAATCGATGGCTACCAAGATGAAACGATGTCCATTGGAGGCCTTAGGATTAATTGGCCCAATCATATCGATCCCCCACATTGAGAAAGGCCATGGCTCGGACATTTGCCGCAATTTATTTGGCGGCACGTTGATTTTGTCTGCATAGATTTGACACCGATGACAATAACGAACATGCCGAATGCAATCGGTCTCCATAGCCATCCGTAAATAACCCGGGCTCATGATCTTCCCGCCAAGAGATGACCGCTCATGTGCGGGCCGCATTCTCCTTCGTGAATTTCTCTCATCAACCGATTAGCCTCTCTCCAAAGATCGACGCATTTCAACAAGACCGAATCAAAGGACCTCTTGTAAAGAGTATTGCCACTAATGAAGAACTTCGACGCTAGTTTCCTTATGTATTTCGGGTCCGTTAGTTCGCCTCGGGAGGATATTCACCCTCCTCAAGATAATTCATGATGTCGTGATACCACGGCTTCTCATCGTTCATCTGCGATCGCCAAACAAAGAAGTCGGGCGTGTCGAAGATTTCGATTTTTAGTGGCTCGATGTCCAGCCCCTCCATGACCCGCAAAGATCGATGATAACGTGGCTAGGGCGTCGGCAAATTGATTTTGCGATCGGGTAAATACTCAAAAGAAATCTCTTCAAATTCCTTTATCAACTCCTCAAGGAATTTGTGGTAAGGAATCAACTTGGAGTCGCGGTTCGCCATTGTCCCTCCGTCTCAAGAATGATGAGGGCGGAATCGCCAGAACCACACAGAACTTCCTAACCTTCATGTCGATGGCCAATTGCAATCCCGGTATGCAAGTTTCAGATTCGAGATATTGTTGGTGCATGGGAATACCAACTTGGCGCCACGGGGGTGATGTTGACCGGTCGGAAATAAAAACCATCGCCCCCCCGTACCCCGCCGGAGTTAACGGCGCCGTCAAGTACATAGTCCACTTATCACTCACTATCTCTAAAACACGCCCCTCTATGAGATCCGGGTGATGATGGTCCTCCGATCTTTCGGGACGTTTTCAGCCAACATGTCGCCTATAGCTCTTCCCTTGACAGATTTTTAACGTCATGCTATGGACGCCGAATTCGGACACCAAGATTGCCACTTTGCTAACTTTCCAGCTAACGCAGGTTTTTCCAAAAAATATTTGATGGGATCGTTCTCGATTACAAGCAAGATCCGATGATGAAGTGTGTCTTTGGCGTAAAGCGGTGCAATACCCACACCAAAGCCACACACGCCTTTTCAACCCCCGGTAATTTATTTCGGATGAAGTAAATTTCTTCGAGGTAATATATTGCACACTCCTTGTCATCGCTTGGTCTCTTCTGGGCTAGCAGGGCTCCCAATGACTCCTCATGAATAGTCAAGTAGAGTATTAGTGGCACTCTGGGAACAGGTGGCACCAGGACTGGTGGATGAGAAAGATATTCTTTTATTTTCTCAAATGCCTCTTGACAATCAGTCCCCCACTCAACTTTGGCGTTTTCTTGAGGAGCTTGAAAAAAGGTTTAGCTGTCTCGGACAGTTGAGAAATGAATCTCGCCACATAGTTCAGTCTCCCCAGCAAACTCCGAACCTCTCTAACGGTAGAAGGGGGCTTTAAGTCACAAATGGCCTTAACCTTCGATGGATCAATTTCAATGCCTCGACTACTGACCATGAATCCCAATAATTTCCCAGACTTTGCCCCAAACACACATTTAGCGGGGTTAAGTCTTAACTTGAACTTTCGAAGTCGGTCAAACAACTTCCGACACCTCGATGTGGTCTTCTCCGTGTTTGGATTTAGCAATCATATCGTCCACGTAGACTTCCACCTCTTTATGCATCATATCGTGAAACAGGGTGACCATTGCTCTTTGGTATGTTGCCCCGGCGTTTTTCAAACCAAAGGGCATTACCTTGTAACAGAAGGTCCCCCAAGGGGTAATGAAAGAGGTTTTACTTTTATCTTCTTCTTTCATCCGAATTTGATTATAGCCCGAAAACCCATCCATAAAAGAAAATAACTCAAACCCCGCGGTGCTGTTGACCAATACATCGATGTGAGGTAGCAGAAAGTCATCTTTCGGACTTGCTCGATTCAAATCGCGGTAATCAATACAAACCCTGACCCGACCATCCTTCTTCATGACAGGGACTACATTGGCTATCCAATCCGAATAGCGACACTTCTATAAAGCCCACCTTCAACAACTTCATGACTTCTTCTTCAATCTTCTTGGATAATTCGGGCTTTGTTCTTCTGAGCCTTTGTTTCTTTGGCGGGATACTTGGATCAGTTGGTAGAGCATGTTCTACAATTTCTTTATCCAACCCTGGCATATCCGCATATGACCATGCGAACACATCTTGGTATTCTTTTAAAAGATCGACCATCCTTTTAATGTTGATTTCAGAAAGGCCAGCTCCAATCTTGATTTCTTTAACATTCTCCAAATCGCCCAGATTTATTGTGATGGTAGGCTCTGCGGTCAACGGCTTGGACTCTTCATGCCGAATCCAATCCTGCTCGATGCTTTTTCGGTCATAGTCATCCTTGTCATCCTCGGTCCCAGAGGAATTTTCATCGAGCAAATCCGATTCACATATGCACCTATCATGATCATGTGACATGTTATGCCTGAGATGCCACAAAGAAGGTTAGTGATTAAATTGGCAAATATTACTGCAACTACTGATATGCACGTGCTTTGTTGTTTTGAAAGAGTTTTCGAAAATGAAGGGTTCATCTCATATCCTTGGATGCCCCTATTTTGCAAATGATTTTGAAGACTAGGAAGCGTGTGGAAGTCCAGGGCCTCAAAGCATCATCATCGATCTGGTTTGGGTACTTCCACACGCCCTTAATAAAACATGATCATGATTCAATTAACAAGATAGGGCCGTTTACATGACTCGAGGTCTTGGACCGACGGCTCATAGTCCAAGATCTTGATTACAAAAGAAAGCAGCAGCTAGACCTAAACAGACTTCCCATGGAAGGGATAGACATAGACTCAAACTAACGGAACAGGAAAGAAAAACAGCATCCCTACTCGGAAGGGTTGGCGGTAACGATGGAGGGTTGGGTCTCCTCATTTCCCATGATAGCACCGGCAAACTCTTCTTGAATAAATCAATGAGACCAAAAACGGCCTCCTCCTCCTCTTGTAGCAGCTTAGGTGGACCCGAATATTTCCTTGATTGTGGAAGAAGTAAACCCTTCCGACCTTCTCCTAATCCAAATAAACTCCCCGACCTCCGTAACTCCCACGATTAGCTAGGCCTTCATTGTCACTGCGGTTTTCATTGCTTCCTCGGCCTCCTTGACCACGACGGCCCTCGTGCCGACCTCGACCTCCAATATTACCTCGTCCTCCATGGCTACCTCGACCACTAGAATCGCTTCCACGGAAACCCAAACCTGTCCTTTGGCGCCATTTGAAGACCTGGAGAGGTTCTTTAATACCCTGGCCATGCAATCCTAAAAGCGGTTCCGGTGACATGACCATTCTCGAGCAACACCCTACTCGACATTATCAAGGCTTGGCCACTTCCGGGTTGAGCATCATAGTCCCCACAGGCACGTGGATTACCGACACTAACTCAAGAGCCTGGTAGCTTGATTCAGCCTTGCTCTCAGGCTCTATGTATGGAATTGCAGTGTCATGGAAAACTTTGAAATCGGTCTCTCCATGAACTGCTATCAACTTCCCATCCACAACGAATTTGACCTTCCGATGCAAGCTCGAGGGCACGGCTCCCCGCAGTGTGTATCCAAGGTCGTCCCTAGTAGGAAATTGAATGCACTAGGGAATGTCCAGACCCGAAGTTGACTAGAAAAAAACCGGACCAATCAAGAGTTCAAGCTCGACCTCGCCAATGACCTCCTTCTTCATACCGCCAAAAGCTCGGACGGTAGATTTAGATGATGTAATTTTCTCTTCACTCACTCCCGCATTTACGAAAGGGTGGCAAGTGGACAAATATTCAATGCGCACCCATTATCAATCAAAGACTCTTGCTACCACTCTATCACGACACTTAACCGAAATAAGTAGCGCCTTGGTGTGGTTGCGACCTTCCGGAGGGAAATCTTCATCGGCAAAAGAAAAATCGATCCTTTAGCAAGATAGACCCAACAAACTCCTCCAATTGAAAGTGTCATCGATGGTCTCGGGACGTGCACTTCATTCAAAACCTTGAGCAGTGCATTCTTATGTTTTTCGGATGATTTGAAGAGATCCAGAATGGAGATTTGGGCTGGCATCTTTCTCAACTGATTCACGATGTTGAATTCGCTCGTCTTCACGATCGCCAAGAATTGCTTTGCCTCCTCTTCCGAGATGGCTTTCTTTTTCAATGATCCACAGTAGGTGTATAGCGGCTGGACCGTGTGATGGTGTCGATTTCGTTTGCTTTATAATTCCGTGGGGGCTGCCTTGGGGTCGTGGCTCGAGATTCGATCTACTATTATATCTTCTTCGTCCTCGGTGGGGGAGTTCAATCACCGTTGGCTCCATGACGCAATCATTGATCTCAAGGGTGGTGAACTCTTCGGCCGCCAGATCAACGACTAATTGCTCAACCTCTTCCCTGTCCGGCATCCATAAGTCCTCCTCGACAGATAAGTCAATCACCACAGGGGTGATCATGCTGACCATCTCTTGGGTTCAAGCGGAGTCGTCCATACCTCCCCACCCATCGGGAACAACATCCTTGGGGTCAGCGAAGAAGCTAGGTGGTGGTGAGTACTTCACGAGATAGTCAAATTTGCCGCTGGGCTGTCCCAGTGTGTCGACTACTTCCCCATTCTGACGAGCAAGCTTTACGAACTCCTGATTCCATTCCACATTGCTAGCTCGAGGTTCGAAGTCTTCATACAAATTTTCTCCTTCTAACGCATCCTCATTAGGCGGCTCGTCAGTTTCTATAGTCTCAACGAGTGCCTCCCCTGATTCCTCCTCGTGAAACGAATCAAGAACAGCCGTTATGGTCGCCAAACTATCTTTCTTTGTACTGTAGATCACTCCCATGTCCACCATCTGGGCGATGCATTTCAATTTTTCTTTCAACGGAATATCCTCCCCGTCTTCAAAGTGTCCAGCTGACACTAGTAATTTGTAAAGTCTATGAGCGTCCATGTTAAAGGCTTGCTTGTTCTCACTACCCTCCTCGATAACCACATTGACATCCTCAGCATGATTGGGCAATGGGTTTTGTTGAACATTAGGACTCGGTTCTTTGAAGGATAAAATGCCCTTGTCAAGTAGATTACGGACCTTGAGTTTAAGGATGAAGCAATCATCCACATCATGACCCTTCTCGCCCATGTGGAACTCGCAAGACTTTGACGAATCAAATCCGGGAAATCTTTGAGGATTGTCCCGAGGCACTTCCTTAGCTACCATCCCCTTTTCAACAAAGATGGGCAACAACTTGGACAAAGGGCCTAGGTAGGGGAGTGAACTGCTTTGGTGTTCTCCTTCTAAATTCCTGATTCTGATACGCTCTATCTCGGAATACAGACGAGCCTTGAGAGGATGAGGTAGAGGGCCTTGTCATGACCGGCGCTTGCACATATCGCGATCTCCACGTCTTTCTCCTTCTGCCGCCGGGACCTTTCGACTAATCCCTTCGCTCAACCTACCGTCATGCATGGCCCCTCTATTCTTTCCCCGACATCTACCACCGTGGGAGAAGGTCAAGCATCCCAACCCACCAGCTTTAAATAGAAATCACTAGGTAGGGTCTTGAGGAAAAGGTCGAGCAGCTCCTTTTATTTGAGGTGGAGGTCGAACTTGAGCTACGGCGAGTCGCCATCTTTGAGCAAAGGCCACGAAAGACTCGCTCCTCTTCTTTTCGGTTCAGTCGGCACCTCGCGTGTGGGGGCTATCTCGGTATTGTACTTGTCTTTGCCAAGGCGAACGCCTCGACCAACTCTTCCCATTTCTCGAACTTCTCGGGCTCCGTTAGCACGTACCATTGCAATGCAGGCCCGTCGGACTCTCACGGAAGGTCCAGACCATTAATGGGACATTAAGACGTATCTTGCCATCCTGTTCAAATAGTACTTTAAGTGGATCTTTGGGTCTCCAAATCCGTCATATTTAGTGAAGTCCGAATCTTGAACTTCTCGGGAAAGCTCATTTGTGCATGTCGAGATGGGTCCTCGATCACGTGCTCTTCATATCCTCGTGGCGCCACGGGCGAGACTTCTCCTCTATCTTTCGCGAACCTTTTGTTGTGTTCCTCCTCTAGACAGGCGGTGATGGCAGAGATGGGGTCCAATTCGACCGCTCACCCAGGCGTGAACCTAATGCCTCCTCGCAACATTTCTTCTTGAGGGCCCTCCACGGCCCGGAATAGGTTGAGGCGGTTTGGCCAACATTTTAGTCTTTGCTAACGCGGGCCCTCATATCCTCGGGCGAATCGAGTGAGCCGAAAAGACCATTGATTTTGTCGTCGAGGCGGCGAACGGGCCTGCCCTCGATATTCCTCTACGGGCCCTTGATCGCGTTAGATTGGGCGACGCCTAGAAGCCGAGCCATATGGCGAGGCGAGGGCTACAGCGGTTGGCCAAACTGGTGTAGACACTTCGACACGAACTCCTCTCTCGGCAGCGTTGAGTGGACTCGGACGATTTGCCGAACACCCGAAAAAATGAGCGTATGAGCGCACAATTCAAATGGGAGCTTGGCCCATGGCAATGGTCTAGGCGTTTGTATCCCTCGAGAATTTTTTTTTTTTTTTTTTTTAACTGAAATTAGAAAATAAGATTCTTCCGGCATTGAAACAAAGAAGGTACACGACAATTCCTAAGCCTCGAAATTGAGACTAAGGAAGTACATGAAATTGCTTTGGAACATAAGAAGAACGAAATTCCTAAACATCGAGACTAGAGAAGCGATAAAACATTTTAAACAAAAACTAGGGGACAAAGTGTCATCACAAAATTCTCGAGGCGGCTCATTTTATATGCGATGGGAAACCCGCGGCTTTATGGAGCCGTTTGTTCTCTCTAGTCAACTTCGAGATCACGAGTCTTGTCCATTTCCACCCTCTTTTTTAAGATGCTCAATTTGCGCCTTCCGATGGCTTGTCACTACTTCCGGGACCAGTGGTCGAAAATGGTCGGAATTCGGTGATTGTGGATGTAGAACGTTGGAGGCATGGTGAATCTCTTCTTCTCCATTCAGCATCTTAGGCACGGCGATCCTTTCAGGATGACACTCGCTCCAGGCAATCTCAATGGCACGGATTTCGTCGAAATAATCGTAGTCCGTGCGGGTGAAGCGAGCCTGGAACATCTCCGTCTTGAGAGGTGGGGGGATCTCTTGTAGGGCTCGGTATTGGCGGGCTACCCTGTACGGGTAATAGGAAGTGGCGCCAGAAAGACCAAGCAATGGGGATCGAGTTGGCAAACTTGTGAGCAAAGCGGGCTTCCTCGACCTGGAGCCATTTAGCATGCCATAGAAATGCCTTGGGTTCAGGGTCTCTTAGGAAATTTATCCAACGGGAATATTCTTTGTCGGGGGAATGCTTTTCTAAGACTTGGAACCTCTGTATGGGGTGTCTAAACTCATCTATTTGGAACAATTGCATAAGGTGCCCAAATCCCCTTATGTGAGAAAGAAACCATATTTGCAAAATTTCCGGGGAAGCTCGCATGATTTTGTCTCCGTTTTGTTTAAAACGATTAAGGGACAACAATGTTTCGGCTAAAATCATGTTGACATAGTTTAACCCGGCACACATGTGTTTGACCACCCAAGCAATTGAAGGATTAATGGCATTCTTACGATGAGGGAAGATGATTAGTCCGACAAATGCTAAAATAAAGATCCTACTCCTTTGGGCTATGGGTTGACTCGAAAAACATTCGGCTAAAAATGAGAATGGGTATGCATAACAATTAGCCTTAACGACCTTCCTCACCACCTCAGCCCTAACTCTCAAAAATTGTGACAACTCGGAGATGGGGTCTATACTTATGGGTGGCTTGACAAGCTCGGTCCCGAGAGGCATTCCGATGGCAATGCTATATTATTCCAAGGTCGGAGTTAACTCGAACTCGCCGAATATGAAAGTTGATGTTTGAGGGCACCAGAAGTGCGGTATCGCTTGCATAACCCCGGAATGGATGTTGATCTTGAGCAACGGGAGGAGACGGCCAATCCTTGTCTCAACCTGCTTTTGGCCATTTTGATCCAGCTGATCCCACCACGCTATGAGCTCTTTCTTGGGAGTGGAAATGAATTGGACATCGGCTCTCCCCATCGCATATAAATTGAGACTAACGAACGACCTAATTTGCCACGGACCAACAAAAGGAAATAAATGAATTGCATAACAGGAAAGATAAATGCTTACTTTATTGAGAACAATGACGGACACAAAGACATGCGCATGAAAGGTGAGGCTCCCTTTCTATCTAAACGGCTTGAACAAGGTGAAGCTAAGAGGGTGATCTGACCGTCGCAGTCTCGCGTTGGTGTCAGGTCCTCTTAACTCCGGCTTAGTCGAAAGAGATATCCTATAGTCACGCCGGTCTCGCGGATAAGGATAAACACTTACGATACCAAGAAAAAACTTTCGGGAGAAGAAAGGCAACCTCTACATCGCGGTCTCGTTCGAGGTTGTGTCTTTCTCAACACCATCCTAAAGCGTCCTCATCACGGCCCGGGTCCGGCGGTATGGTTGTGTGTGCGATAGTGTAGTGCTAAAACATCTAAAGCATGCACAACAATGTATGGGCAAACAATATTCGAAAATAAATAAATAAATAAACAAATATTCGTTCCCTAAATCTCGAACCTACAAAACAAGGGGTTAATGGCGAAACATTCACGTTAGGGATGGATATAAACAAGAAAAATGGCCTAAGTCCACAAAAAGTCCCAATGAGTCGCCAAGTATCGCGACCTCCCTCGAACGGCCCCACCCACGGGGTTTGGCTAACGGATTACTAAGTTCAACCCAGTTCGAGCCCTCCCAAGCCCATACCAATTCGCGACTTAAAGTTGTTAACATGCAAATCAATTTCATTTAGGAGTCGCCACTAATCAATTTTTGGTAGGTCGATTAGACACCTAAGCGAAGCCCGGGAGAAGGACTTCACTTCTACGAACCAGAGATTCAACGGGTACGGGGACTTGATTACACTAATCGATTAACTAGTGCCCTTTCGGTACCTAATCTTGTTCAATCCATCACCTAACGTGTTCTCGCTAATTGGGGATCTCAAAATTCCATTCCTAACTCAACTAAAGGAAGCAACAATTAATGTCTAAACCTAAACATGCATAATCAACTACATGCGAGTTTAATTTAAATGTGCCACTCAAAGTGTGTGAACCGAACGACGTGGGATTACGCATAACACTAAACATGTAAAAAAGGCAAGATAAGCTCAATTAAACTTTTGATTTTTTTTGAAAATTTTTTTCTTTAAAAAAAAATTTTTTTTAAAAATTGGAATTTCCGAAAATTTTTTTGAAATTTTTTTTGAATTTTTGAAAATTTTCGAAATTTTTTCTGAATTTTTTTTTTTTTTAGAAAAAAATAATAGATAATAGAAAAGATAAGATAAAATAAAATAAAGTGAAAAGATGAAATTCGAATTTTTCGCTTTTTTTTTTTTTTTTTAAACAAGGGCCCAAGGCCCAACAAAAGACAAATAAATAAATAAAAACGAAATGGCCCACTCTGGCCCGCACGCGAAAGCCCAAAACCACACATAAAAAAAAACTTAATAAACCTAAAACCCGGCCCAATACCTAATAAAACCCTACCCAGATAGACCCGCAACCCGACCCGATTCGCGACCACGGATCCAAATCACTTCGACCCGCCTAGGATCCATTTTTTTTTTTTTCTTTTCTGATTTTTCTATCCCTCTTTTCTTTTCCCTTTTTTTTTTGTTTCTTTACGTGGCCCTTACCTCTACCCCCTCTGGACACCTTTCCCCTTGACTTTTCTTCCGCCTACTTCTCTTCTTTTTCATTTCTTTTTCTTCTTTTTTTTTTTTCTTTTTCTGGTCTTCTTTTTGACTTTTCTCCCCCCCCTTTTTCTTCCGTTTGCTTTTTTTTTTTTTTTTTTTGGACGTCTTCTTCCATTGCCTAGAAGCTAACTCGTGAAGCCCAGAATGCCGACTTTTACTTCGCACTCTCGCTGCCCAGAAAATCTTTTTAAACGCCACACACTTGGTGAATTGCCAGAACTCCAGCAACAATAAAAACGTCCTACGCTCAACACAGACGACGCTATCTCGCATTACCAAATCAACCATTAGAGCTAACGAGTTTTACCATAGTCCGTCGCAATGACCAACCAAGCACATCACATACCCAACTACATCATCCGAGAACACCGAAGACGGAGGAACGAAAAAAAACACGACATGGAACAACAAGGGCATTTGTCATGAGCCGTGCCGTTCGGGGACTCACACAACCCAACCCATCTTCACGCATCATAAACCAACGCACATCTGAGCATTCCAACAACCCGGACTCGAGAGAAAAGATTATAGATCTAGTTGATGCATTTCAGCAAACACGTGGCGGGCATCAATCGAAAAACAAAAAAAACGAGCAGACTGAGGCTCAAAAACACACCCACAAAGAACAGAGCATTAAGCACAACAACCACGACAGCCGGGGAAGGCTCGCCGATGCTCGAATCCGCGCACGGTCGGGCGCCGGCGAGTCGCAGCCCCGGTCAGTCGAGAGCCAAAAACAGAACGTGATTTGAGCGAAACAGAGGGAGTAGGCGAAGCTCCCTACTCGGCTCGTCGGCGGCGAACGGTCTATGCCCCGTCACCTCGCGTGCTTTCAAGCCGAGATCCTCGGGAAATCGACCCCCAAATCAAGCAAAACTTGGCGAAAACTCAGATCTGAACTTACCAAAAAAAATGACGTGGGGGGAAGGAAGGGCAATTCTCGGCCACGACACCAACCGAAGAGTGCCGGGGGATGTGGCCAAGTTCACTCTCTCTTAAATCTCTCTCTCGAGAGCTCTCGATCTCCAATTTTTCGATTCCTCTCCGAAAACAAAACCCCCCTCTCGATTCTCTCCGATGGCCCCCCTCGCTCTCTATTTCTCCCATCCTTTTAACGTTCGGAGGAGGGGGAGGCTCTGCTCCTCCTCCCCTTTTCGGGCGACGCCCCCCCTTCCATTTCAAGCTCAGGGGGCCATGGATCAGTGCGTCCTCCCCGTTCGAGTCCATGCCCGCGGTCAGTCTTCTCCTCGAGGGTTGAATCGCGTCCGTTTTTTTACTAAAACGGCCGCGAGATCCCTTGGTCCTGGCGCGGTCAAAGTGCAGCACTGCCCCATCGCTTCCCCCTTCTGAAATCGCAGATCTGGCCTCCTCGTGCAGAGCGGACGTCCGTTTTGCCCGTTCCGGCGCCTGGCTCCTCGCTGCTGCGTCTGCTCCTCTGTTCTGTTCCGGCTGCTCCTCCCTCGCGTTCTTCAAAACGTTGACTGGGGGGGGGACGAAGAGAGGACGCGGGCCGGGCCCCAAGGAAGAAAGGCCGGCCCAGCGTATTTTTTCATTTCGCATTTCATTCATCCTTCATCATTTTTTTTATTATCATTCTTTTATTTTTCACTTCTTTTTTTTCATTTTTTTTCACTAATTTGATTTTTGAAAGTGAAAAATGGGAAATATGCGAATGCACCTAATAACTATATGCCATGCAATTTTAATGAAAATATTTTTTGGTTTAGGGGTTAAAAATTAAACCCTAATTTTTATGCAATAAAACCCTAAATGATTTGGGCAGAAATTTGTTTTGTCAACACTTACAAGACTTTTACAATCACAGAGACAAGCACATGTTGAAGCTAGATTTTGATGTGTAAGCATACATTGGCTATTCATGTACGCTAAACAGTGCTCTTCTCTATCTAGAGATAATTCTATGGTGAAGATGATAATGAGATAGCATTCATTGGTAAGCTTAAAGAAAACACTGAAAGCAAAGACAAAATAGCAAAAATATCATTAGTACGAACCAAAGTAAGACCAGTGAGCCCCTGAACAAGAACAAGTTAAGATCTAGGTTGAAGTGACTCAAGTCAACTGGATCAAGGCAGAAGCTATATGGAGCTCCCACTTCTTCCCTAGATACTACAAAAACCAACAACTAAATTACAACTCATGAACAAATGAACTTGAAACACATTTAAGACAAACATGCTCATGATCTAAAAAAAGGAAAAACGACCAACAAATGGCGATCTCCAACTTCATCAATTATCTAGAGAAATCGATATCGACTTTGGCTCCATGGTTGTAGTTGGCAACTCTATATTAAATTCTCGATGAAAATGAGAATTAACGTATCCATTGAAATATATAAGGGTATTAATATTTTAAAATCATATTTTTTCACCTAATTCAAATATTTCGAGTTCTTCTAAATCCTCTCAATTGAACATGAAAGTAGCGTGGAACGTAACCAATCTTGAGCACATATAAGAGCCCCCACCATACTTGGGTTCAAGGAGCTACAAAACACATTAAGCACATGACCTCCCGTGTCAAATGCTACCTTTGATGCTACAGTTGAGACGGGTACGGTCAAAATATCTCAAACAATGGAAGACAGGATATGATATCTTGAAGAATTTATTTTCCACCAACTTAAGATATCAAACTTAGCACTATAACGTTCACATTCTTCCTCTAAATACTTGTCCAATTCAGATTTTTCTTCCAAATATTGTTGTCTAGTTTGGCTAAAATACATTTCAGTCATAATGTCCGTACCAACCACAGGAGACATTGACACGTTTATTGTCCTTGTACCCTTTAACCTCAAGTTGCTTTGGAGGCATATACTAGTGCGGCATTGCTCAAACAATGACATCAGGTATGTTAATAATTTATCTTGTAAAGTTTCCACCTCCTTGCTTTTGTAAACATGATTAATCATCCACTTCACATATTCCCATTTATGCCGTGGGTCAAGTATGCAAGCAACGAACAAAGTAAGATTGATGCTGTTCACATTGCCAAAATACTTATTGAATTTAATCTTCGTTCTCTTAGCCATTTCTTGCAAACCTTGGTCCCTATTCTCACAACATCTATTAATCATTATATAAATCTCATACACATCCTCTGCCATATCATTACTAGTGACATAAGAAGAACTCGAAATTTTTAAAGTCGTATCAAAGAACATCTTTAAGAAAGGAAAAAAGTGATGGGTATAGTCCCAATCATCACTAGTGTGAAACCCTTTCGCCTTGGAAAGGTTTTCAACGATTTGTTATCTTAAAATTCAAACGAGCTAAAAGTTATTTGAAACTTCAAAGCTGCTTCCAATATCATAAATGTCAAGTTCCAATGAGTCTCGACATCCAAACATATAGGACTTTTGGACTCAATTTTCTCCAGCTCAATGCAACTCTTAAATTGTCACGCCCCAGTCCTATCCACCAAGGTTCAGGCGCGTGACTTCTCTTCTTAGGTCATTTAATTGCAACGTCCCAGGAGGTGTCGTCGACCCATCGTATTATCTAACAAATAAGTATATGCGGAAGCGAAATCCAAATCATTCAACCAACAACAACAACAACAACAATAGGGATAGCATGCGAAACATATTCACAAAAGCATGCTTCATATATATGCATTAACGACCCATATCGGAAGCAAGAATAATTACACGCCCATTACATGGGCCATTTTCCGATTACATCACAAAAAGAAGAGGGGATCGGGGTCTACTTAACTCCTCTATCTATAAGGGCTAACTAAAAAAGAACATAACTTCCTCCATGTTTGAGCATGCTATGGCTTGGGTTCGGGGTCGTAATCCGGATCCAACTCCAGATCATCGACGACACCATCGAGGACGTTTGACACCACAGGGTCCCACGGGATTGCACCTGGCACACCCGGGAATCCGTCAAAGCCCCGGAGAGGTCCCCAACGCTCTCCCTCGAACCAAACATATAATGCTTTAAAACGATGAGGAACCAAGTTGGTAAGCCTCTCGTCGACCCAAACAGTCATCGTATACTCCTCATACGTCGTATCCGTCCCCCGTGCTACATACTCAACCACCTCTACATCTTGATCTACCGGGATACCAAAACATACAATCCGAGTGTTCATGCTAGGGGCCTGAAAAGGGTAAGTAATAACATGAGTATAACTCAATAAGTAAATCCTCTAAGCTCCGTATAGGAGGATACCTCACCTTGGAAATATGAACAGTAACCTCAACCTCTTGACATGCCAAAACGCAATTAAATAATCACGCACAAATACTTACCTCTCTTCGGCACATACAATTCACATGAATAATCACACATGAAGTCTCGCTTCCAATTAGCATGTGACAATTATATATAGTAATCAAGAACACTTCATACAGCATATTCATGCCCAATCCAATCACACGTGTTCTCATTATTACAACCGCTCAGGGCCATGACTAACACTCACGTCGGTGGTCATCCGGTGTAACTGGGCATTGTCTCACCCGATCAGGCATGGCAATGTCTCGACCTCACTCGAAGACAACATTCAATTAAGAGCATCGTTCCGAACTCTATCGCGAACGGCAATCGAAATTCATCAAGCATCGTCCTCTGCAATCATACGGATACAGAACCATTTATGTGATCACGCAAGCATATCAAGCACTCAAGCCACTTATTATCTTTTGCTTAGGCCAATGCAAGAGTGTTTCATGCTCTTACAGTTAGAACATCTAAAATCTCGCACACATAAGATGTACGAACATCGGAAGCATTTCATGAGCATCCATACAAATTAATACATGGGCTTGCTCTTCCTAGAACAAGCAAAACAAAACAAGACAAGCATAAGCATCACCCAACGATGGTTCCAACTAACCTTCCATACCTACACAATCCATCCTTAACCATTTCTAGTCAATGATAGCCATACATATGATAGAAAAAGCTCAAATAAGATTAAACATAAGTCCGACATGTGTAGAACAACGTCCTATCTATGGATTAGAAGAACTACTTACAAAATCGGTTGGACTACGGACGAACAGTGATGGCATTGAGCGGACGACATAGCAGCAGCGATGAATGGACGATGCGACGGTGGTGAGGTGGCGCGACAGTGAGGTGACAGGTGGCGGCACGACAAATAGTTGAATGGTGCGGCGACAGTGACAAGCAGCGACACGACAGTGTAGACGACGCGACGAGGGGCGCGGTAGCAAGCAGTGGCGATAAGCGGATGGCATGGTGAACGACGGCAACATGACAGTAAGGATGGCATGGCGTGATGGTGGACGGTGGCGAGAAGGGCGTGAGAGAGAGAGAGCGAGGGAGAGAAAGAGAGAAATGAGAGTAAATAAGAAAGTGGAACGAGAGAAGTGAGAAGGGTTTCCCCTTAAGTGATCTTGTAAGAAGATTCCAATAATGCAAGTGTACTAATGACCTAACCACCAAGCCTAGCCTAGCTCCTTAATTTGCTCTCAACCAAGCAACTTCATTGACAAGAAACCGTCTTGGAAGTCTTCTTCAACAAGCCTCTCCCTTAGACAATCATGGTTAACAAAGTAGGCTTAAGTATTAAGTTAGGGATTAGCTAGGAGAACCAAACTAGAAACCAACCAAGTTGATCTCTTCTCCCCTCTTCCCCAAAGTGGCGCCCAAAGCATTCAAAACAAGACCCAATTTGGTATTTCCCCAAACAAAGCTTCTAGAAGTTGCATTAGAAGCTAAACTATAGATTAATAAACATAGAACACTAATCATGCACAAAGTACATTAATGTGCAATCATCCAAAAATCAACTAAGGTCAAATGTGGTAAGATGGGTTTTACCCTCTTCATTATCACCTAATCAAGGCCAAATAAGTCCAATGATGCATAATTAAGCGGCGTCAAATTGAGGATCATCCACTTCACATATTCCCACTTATGCAGTGGGTCAAGTATGAAAACAATGAACAAAATAAGATTAATGTTGTTCACATTACCAAAATACTTATTAAATTTAATCTTCATTCTCTTAGCCATGTCCTACAAACTCTGGTCCCTATTCTCACGATATCTATCAATCATTATATAAATTCTATATACATCTTTTGCCATATCATTACTAGTGACAAAAGATAAAAATCCGAAATTTTTAAAGTCGTATTAAAGAACATCTTCAGGAAAAGGAAAAAAGTGACAGGCATACTCCCAATCATCACTAATGTGAAACCCTTTTGCCTTGAAAAGCTCTTCAATAAATTTGCTATCTCGAAATTTCAACAAGCTAAAAGCTATTTGAAACTTCAAAACTGTTTCCAACATTATATATGTCGAGTTCCAACGAGTCTCGACATCCAAACATACAAGACTTTTGGACTAAATTTTCTCTAGTTCAATACAGCCCTCAAACCGTCTCAGTCTCGCAAGAGAAGACCTCACATAACGCACAATCGAACGTATTCTAACAATTGAATTATTTATATCTTTCAGCCCCTCTCTCACAATCAAACTCAATATATGAGTACAACACCTCATGTAGAGTAGCTCACCTCTCAATACCAGAGAATTTCGAGACTTAAGTCTTTTTTTCAAATATTGAATTCCTAAGTCATTTGAGCTAGCATTATCCATAGTGATAGAGAAAACACTCTTAATCCCCCAATCAATCAAGCATTTCTCAATCGCTTTTCCTATTATCTTTGGTAGAATGACTTGGGATTTGACAAAAATTTAATATTTTCATATGCGACTTCCAATCGGCATCAACAAAATGAGCAGTGAGACACATATAGCTCAAATTTTGACAAGAAGTCCATGTGCCTACTGTAAGACACACTCTTGGAGATGTCTCCACGAAATATTTCTTCAATTTACTTCTTTCATCCATGTATAAATCATAACATTTGCACCTCAAAGTGTTGTGCAACAGGATTAAGAAATTTGGCTAGATTTTATTCACAAATCGCCGAAATCTCTCATGCTCTACCAACTTGAAAGACAATTTATCAAGAATAAATATGATCGTTAATTCTTTTCCACTATCATCTTGGTTAAATTTCCAAGGACCCAAGCCAGTTTTTTGCCTTTTCTCAACATTTGCATATGGGAATTTCTTACATCTATATAAATTTCTTACTACTAGCACAACTAATATGGGTGCCACAATACATATATTCAGCCTTTCCTTGATCAAGAACATGTTTGAAGTGTTGCTACACTGTAGATCTCGTCTTTCACTTTCTGTGACACTAGAAACACTCACTTCAAACATCTAGTAATCCTTCTATCTATGACACTTAGAACCTGCAAAGTATTATCATAATCAGAAATATAGTCCTCAACATATTCTTGACAAATACAAATGGTAAGCATTTCACTATATTGGTAGAAACTATATCAATCATCTTCTCTTCATACTTCAGTCTCAGTAGAAAAAGACATGAAGATTCTCAATTTCAAGCTCGAAATATTATTTATCATGCTCAACTTCAGTCTCAAGCGCACATACACATGTCAATGCAGGACTACACAACCCAAAACTCAATTCTGATCACATTCTACGTCAGCCTCTCACAAAAGATAAACGTTACATTCCTGCACCAATCATGATAATTGATACGAACCTCAGAAAAGGTGAAAAATAATTCTAACTAGAGAAATTGATTTAAATGAGAGAAAGCACGTCTAGGTCTCTAGTTTTGCTAGAGAAATGAACTGACATGTCCAAAGAGTATACCTCAATTCAAATCTTTTTAGGGTTTACTCCTTAGCTCCTAGATGTTCAAAAACCCATTATGCAAATTACATTCGTTCTTCTTCCTTGAACTTTAGCCACTGATGACTGACGATACAAAGAAATGAGCATAATTGAGAGAAAGCAAAGCAATTTATGAATTTGAGCTCCAGAACAAGTGCCGATACCAACAACTTCTACTCACAAACAGAGAATACACCAACTAAATTGTATATCTGACAAATGCAAAAGCTTCATTTTCTTTTCCTTATATAAACATACCTGTAAGCAATTGGAATTTGGTTTCCCGGGATCACTACAATTAGCCTTGACCGCGCATCTCAATCCGCTATCTGCCACAACTAAATCATCAGCTTAGAGAGTCAATATTCGAATAAGATTTTCCCGAACCAATAGAAAAAAAACCATTTTTTCCTTGGAAGAAGGGGAAAATGAAAAACCCAACCAAACATAAGAGACCCATCACACTAACAGAAAACACAAACCTTATACAAACATTGAAACGACGAAACACAACAAGACAACACCGGAATCATCGATACGAATTCATAGCATGAACCCATAAGAAGAGAAGCAAAGGAGGACATTCGGAAAAGCTCCCAATCGAGAGCCAAACGAACCCAGAAAGAGAGACCGAAAGTAAAGAAGAGAAGGAGCTCCAATTGAATATGTGTTCTTTGGGAGATTGAACTGGATTTGTGCGAGAGATAAAAGAGAGAGTGATTCAACTAAAAACACAGCAAAGTATACACAAGCAAGAGAGAGCTTAGAGAGAGAGAGAGAGAGAGAGAGAGAGAGAGAGAGAGAGAGAGAGAGAGAGAGAGAGAGAGAAAACTATGTGTGTGTGTGTTATGTGATTTGATTAAAAAACTATGCGCAATTATCTGATTTGATTAAAAGTGCAATTGGAAAACAAAAATGAAAATCAAAGATAACCGAAGAAACATAATAGACAGCTCTTATTTTTCTTTTTTCTTTAGGCGATTAGTATATTTACATCACAAAGGAAATGACAATTGGAAAAGCAATGATCTAGTCTACTCCTTCTACTAGTTACAAAACATCATATCCATGGTTGTCTTAAAACTACCATAGAAAAGTCTTAGGAGACTACCCGCTAGCAGCTATGACGTAGCTCAAACAAAAAGGGGCAGTTGCATCAACACCTGGCCTGATCAACCATCGACCGCAAACCTCCTCACACTCTTGCAAGGGAAGGGGACGAATCCAAACAGACGACCACCTATGTGGAAGTAGTCCGATACGAAATAAAACGACATCCGTCTTAAGGGAATAAAATTGTCGACCCAAACAATGGTCGAGTAGCATTCCCACACCACTCTAGGTATGAGAGGACGCTCAACGAACAATTTCTCGATAACTAGTTCCGAACCACATGTGGACATAGGTCCAATGGGTGGATGGAACGCCGTGCTAACTAGGGGTGTCAACGGTTCTGTTCGGTTCGGAAGAAATATGAACCGAATCGAACGGTTGGGGTGAGTGCTTGAATCAAACCAAATAGCAAGCCAAACCAAATATGACCCGAATCAAAAACTTGGTTCGGTTCAGTTCGGGTCGGATTGGTTTGGTTTTTCGATTTTCCTCGTCTTCCTTTTTCTTTTTTTTTTTTTGCCCATCTTATGAGATAAATTGTGAGGTCTTCACGTTCTGACAATGAAGGGGCTTCCTTTTTCGAAAAAAGCTACACACTCTACCCACTTGAGTGGAGACGGCCAGACATCCGAGATAGAGAGACACAATATTGAGTCAAGGATGTTTAAAAAAATCCTTGAGGATCGACACAGGTGCTGTTAAAGGATGATACGGCAACAAGCTTGGAGGTCACTAGTTGCGGTGGGTCGGCGGCTAGAGATTGAAGGGCGGGAGGGATACGGACGAAGAGCTAAAGCAGCGGCGCGACTCCAAGAAAAAAAACTGGAACAGTGTTGGGGAAACACAAGTCTTAAGAGAGAAAACCTTTTACTACTATTCTTTGGCCTTTTCCTCTTTTTGTGTTCTCTCTTCACAAATTTTCTCTGTATGTGCAGACTTCTTTTTTGTAAGAGTGTCCCTCCTCCTTGTATTGTTTCTATCAATCCCTTTTTATATGCCAAGCGAGGGGCTAGACAATGTCGGGTTTTTCCCTCTGTCAGCTTGATCTTGCACTTCAACCCAATAATATCAGCAGCTCGCCACCACCACAACAAAAATCAATCCCGATCGAGGCACCACTTCAGGCGACGCCAAGCCCAAGCGAACCTCCGGTCAATGGAAGAAAGTATCCGAAGAGAGACATAGTAACAGAATGGAGAAGAGAAACGAGGATTGATTTTGAGAGGGGTGAGGAAGAAAAGAGAGATTGTGTAAATTTCAATTCGGTTCGGTTCGGAACTGAAAACTGAATTGAAATAATCCGAATCGAAAAAAATAACGGGTATTTTTCATTATCCGAACCGAAAATTGAACCGAACTGAAAATGCACGAGATTTCGGTTCGGTTCGTTTCGGTTTCGGTTCGATTTTCCGGTTCAATTCTAACACCCCTAATGCTAACGGTCTGAAAAACATGAAAAGTAACAACAATGAGATAAACTCAGCAAGTAAATCAAGCTATGATTATTCTATTTAAACAATTATATCACGATTGAAGAGTCTACCACAAAATTATCGATTTCTATCATGATATGAATAATGATAATGTGTATATGAGAATGCATATGATATGCCCATGAATTTACTGCGAATGCCACTCTCATTTGTAACTATCGATTTTAAGAACCGATCTTTTGCAGACCACATAGCAGCAGGTGTCTTGCTCCTATTCTAAGGTTATGCGACTTACTTGTGCATCTATCACCGAGACCACATAGCACGACCTTAAGGTATAATGGCCTTGAGCTTCTCGAATTCCCTCGCTAGCTTCCATGTTGCTACTCTAGTAGATGGTCCTCACCGTAATTCTCACAATGTAATGTATATAGATGTTGATACCTCGTTTTTCGTTAAATAAAAATAAAAAACACAATTAATAAAAAAATTATTGATCCAATTCAACCAATTCATGCTTAATTGATTTGTTGGTCCAGTTGATCAGTTTTCTCAATTTAGCTAGCCCGGTCCATTACTTTTTATTTCTCTTTTGGCCTATATCAGCTGCACTTTGCTCAACTAGAGCTTTCCTTCCTCCTTCACACTTGTGTCTGTGACGCAAGAATGAGATAGAGGACATAGGTAAGCGAAGGAGAGGGAGCGATGGTGACGAAATAGTGAGTGACTAGAGCAAATCCACGAGAAACCTTCCAGAACCTAATGAGCTAGCCAATCTGTTAGAAATAACAAACCGAGAGAGAACGATTGGAAGAGAGGGCACAAGATAAGAAGGCATTGAAAAATAGATACAAAAGGGGGGGCGAGGGAGTTCGTAAAGAGGAGGACATCGCAGGAAGAGAAGGGTCTAGAGAGGAAAGCGTTTGGTTCCTCCATTCATGTGGAGGATTCTGTGAAGCTAGATTCACATGGAGGAAAGTGTTCGGTTCCTCCATTTCATAAAATCGATTCGTAGAGTTTTCGTTTTACATTCTATTTGTTCTTAAATTGTTAGATCAATACTAAGTCCGTGTTTTTTCGCGATTTTGTAACATTTATGCGTAACGGTTTGGCCATGGATGAGTATTCCGTCAAAGATATATTCCCCTCGTCGGAGCTAAGCCAGTGGTTTGAGGCCACTCGAGTTAGTCTACTCATCTCCGTTTTAGTATGCATTTGCTTGTTTGTACACTACATTAGTTGTATGGATTTGTGGAATGAATGTTTTTGGGTTGGAATAGGTGACCGTCAATTTAGAAACTGCCAACCAGCTAGTGGCCGGTAGTGATTTAGTGTCAGCCGACTGACAGGGAGTGGTGGCCGGTGTTGGCAGTTGGTGTTGATGGCGGGATCTGTTGACCGAAGCTCTGGTGTGAGGTTTGTTGTGAAAATTGGTCTAGGGAAGCTCTCGGTGAAGAAGACGCTCATGAGGAATATGACACATATAGAAGGAAAAATAGAAAAAAAATAAAAAAAGAGAGAATAAAAGAAATAAAAAAATTAGAAAAAAATAGAAATTTCGGCTATAATGAAAACTAGGTTGGGTTCTTTTCTAGGTCGGAGTAAAGGAGTTGATGGGCTGGAGATTAAGACAGGTAAATGGGCTTAATTTTAGTGTGACTGTATTGAATGTAAAGTTGGGCTAAAATGAATGAAAAAGTTGAAAAACTTGGGCTTGAATTGTTGATAGCCTATCCGAATTCGGACTGGGCCAAATGATCGGTCCAAATTGTGAGCTTGACTGGATCGTTAGGGTATGGGTCAGATCGGCTAATTGAACCAGGTTTCTTGACCAATCCAAAGTCTTTTTTCCTGAAATAAAAAATAAAAATAAAAAAATAAAAAAATAAAAAAAAATGTGAGAAAAGCTAAAAAATGTAGAATCCACCTAGTTTAGGGCTTTTAATAAAGACCTTAGGTTTGAATAAAATCTGATTCCAAATTGAATAAGCTTTTAGAGCTTTACCTTAGAGATTTTTTATTGCCTTTTTCTTTTAGAAACGATGCTAGGTCGTTGTTTGTGCATTTTCATTTTTGATTTTATTTGATTGTGCACTTTTAAATACATTATTTGTTATTTTTCCCTTTTAGAATGGTTAGGACGGAATTCTAAATTTTCAACTAGTGAAAAACTGCTATGACATTTTAGTTAGTAAATAGTTAAGTTTAGGTATCGAAAGGGCATTAGTTTAAAAACTAGTGTAATCAAATCTACGATCCCTAAGAATCTCTAGTTATGTATGTTTTTGAGATGTCACTCCCACATCTCAATTAGGGTTTCTAGCCGACTCTTAATCGTGACTAGTGGTGACTCCTATCGAACACATGGATTTAAACAAACAATATCACTCGAGGTATAGACTTAGGGAGAGTCTAATAAAATACCTCTAAACCTATTCTCCCGAGGTGGCCCTCGAGGGTTAGGTCGCGACAACGGATGAAATGACGGAAATGCAACATGTCAACTTCAATACTCGATAATTATTATAGGGAAAATATCACAAAAAATTTCAAATTATGTCACTTGTAATAAATTTACCGTGAACTTTTTTTTTTCTCACATAAAATCCCAAACTATTCCACTTGTGATAAATTTATCCTAAACTTTTTTTTGACACGAAAAATCCCAAACTATACCACTTGTGACACATTTATCCCATAATACTTTGGCCCATAGGCATTTTCATCTTTTTCCTTTTTCTTTTTTTTCTTCTCTCTTCCCTTCGCCGGCCATGGTGGAGGGAAGTAGACAAGGGCAGCCCTCGCTTTGCGCCGGATCTAGCGAGGGTGACTTCCCCGACTCGGGCAAGGATGACCCTCCCTAGCGTCGGGTGAGGTTGCCCTCGCCGAATCCAGTAAAGGCAGCCCTTGCCGGCTAGTCGGCGGGAGGAAAGAAAGAGAAGAAAAGAAAAAAAAGAAAGAAAAAGACGAAAATACCCATGGGCCAAAGTATTATGGGATAAAAGTGTCACAAGTGATATAGTTTGGGATTTTTAGTGTCACAAAAAAAAATTCGGATAAATTTGTCACAAGTGGCATAATTTGAGGTTTTTTGTGTTACAAAAAAAAGTTTAGAGTAAATTTATCACAAGCGACATAGTTTGGAGTTTTTTGTAGTATTTTCCCATTATTATATTAATATCGTAAAGGTTTAATATCACGATATACCCTAAATTGTTACACCTGTGACAATTTTACCTCAAACTTTTTTTTTTACTATCAAAATCCCAAACTGGTGCACCTGTGATAATTTTATCTCGAACTAATATTTTAATATTATTTTTTATTTTTTCAAAATTTTTTATTTCTTTTTTTTTTTTTTTTTTTCATCTTTAACCTTTGGTCGGCAAGGTCGGCCTGCCGATCGTTGTCAAGACCAACCTCGCCAGCAACTGGCAAGAGGTCGTCCTTGCCGTCGCTCTGGTGAGGGCTCAAACTTGCCGGCGCTGGCGAGGTTAGCCTCACCCAAAAGCGGCGAGGTTGAGCCTTGGCCGACCTTGCCAGCGATGGTGAGGACGACCCTTCGCCACTTGCTAGCGAGCTCAACCTCGCCAACGGCCAATGGGGTCGACCTCAAGGCCACAAGTTGAAGATGAAGGAAAAAAAAAAAAAAGGAAAGGAAAAAAAAAGAAAAGAAAAATAAAAAAATTCAAAAAAATAAAATAAAATATTAAAAAATTGGATGGGGGTAAAATTGTCACATGTGTACGAGTTTGGGGTTTTTGGTGGTCAAAAAAATAATTCGGAATAAAATTATCGCAAGTGTACAAGTTTGAGATTTTTTGTGGTAAAAAAAATAGTTTTGGGTAAATTTATCATAAATGTACCAATTTGGGGTTTTTCGTGATATTAACCTTATTTTAAATAAGATACGATCGACAAATATCAAAATAATCATTATTTAGAGCGTCCACGGGTACATCGCTAGCCGCACCATTTCAATCCCGTCATCACCGAATTTTTTTTTGTGTTCACCACATCATTGAGTTCATTACAACTAACTCACAAAATACATTGAAAGTTGTAAAGGGCATGTAAGCAATAAAAGCTAGCCATGCAAAGCAAATTACGTTCATCACTCACGTATGGAAACCACTACACGACCTCATTGTGCCGATTTAACTACGAAACAATGTTTTCACTTCCTCCAAATTAGTACCAGTCGAATCATCAATATGAATGGCTATCATCGGAATTTCCAAATCGATGAAAAATCGCTTTTTTTCCACTGTCTTTAAAGCAAACAACCTTGTGGTCACAAAACCACTTCATTCCGAAGCTTCCACCAACATTCACAAGTTTCATGCGACTACCAATCGACTTTACGTATAATGTACGATCCAAGCTCCATCTCTAATCATAACATAAAGGGTTGAAATGAAGAGAAATTGCGAGAATACTAGCCTTAGATTCGATCATAAAGCTTCGTCTTTCGTCTTTTTCGAGGTAAGTTGGAACTCAAGTTTCAATGGAGAGGAAACGAGCGAGATCTCAAGAAGACAAACAATGAAGAAACGAGAGTAAAGAGAGAGTACGATGGAGAGAGGCAGTTCGGTCGGTGGAGGAGAAGAAATGAAGGAGAAAGGGAATGAGAAGAAAGATAGAATAAAGAAATTCATAAAGTCAAGACTCATCATCATTCTCAAACAATGCAGCTCCAAATATTATCTAATGCAACTTCAACATATGGACTTCAAAGATTATCAATTGAGACAAGACAAAAGAAATGAAGGGGAAGAGGGAGAGAGATCGGCGTGAGAGAGAGAAAGAGAGAAGAAAGAGAATAAAGACCTTAACCCAAAAGTTATCATTGCTCACCCATAATAGGACTCAAAACTTATTCAATAGGGTTAACACCACGAAAAACCCTCAACTGGTACATTTATGATAAATTTACCCCAAACTATTTTTTTGACCACCAAAACCCTAAATTGGTATACTCGTGATAATTTTATCCTGAACTATTTTTTTGACCATAAAAAACCTTACACTGGTATACCTATGATAATTTTATCCCCGAACTAATTTTTTGACCATCAAAAATCCCAAACTGGTACACCCTTGATAAATTTATCCTCCGTTAGTTTCCGTTAAATTTTACTATCAAATTGCTAAGTTTAATGACACGTGGTAATTAACATGTGTACCGATTTTGGATTTTACCTCTCTGTTTGTCACAAGTTTACTAATTTGTGATTTTTTGTGATATTAATATAATTTAACGGACACTAACAGAGGGTAAATTTGTCTCAAATATATCAGTTTGGGGTTTTTAGTGGCAAAAAAATTAGTTCGGGAGTAAAATTATCACAGGTGTATCAGTGTGAGATTTTTGGTGGTCAAAGAAATAGTTCGGGGTAAAATTATCACAAGTGTACCAGTTTGGAGTTTTTGGTGGTCAAAAAAATAGTTCGGGGTAAATTTGTCACAGGTGTACCAGTTTGAGGTTTTTTGTGATAAAAAAAATAGTTCGAGGTAAAATTGTCACAGATGTATCAATTTAGGGTTTTTCGTGGTATTAACCCTATTCAATAAAGCAAGATACTTCAATAAAGCAAGATAAGAATCGAAGAAAGAGAAGAGATGTAAGGTCCGGCCGTGTGAAATGGAGAGGAGAGAGAAAGACTCTCTTGGTTATGTAATAATTATAACTCAAATAATTAGACTTCAAATTATATCAAATGAAGATTATAAAGTAATGAGGAGAGAGAGAGATAACTGGTTGGTCTTGGGCGTGAGAAGAGAGAGAAAGACAAAGAATTTTGGTTTTGTCTTCTTGAATTTGACTTATGGAGGAGATGTCAATTAAGAAGCAACAATCAAAGACAAAGAAGAAGGTTAGCGATGACAAGGACAAAGAGGAAGGAGGGTCGGCAGATTCCAAAGGAAAATGAAGTTTGACTTATAAATGGCATTTTTCCCAAAAATACCCCTGTAATTTCCCAAAAATTACGATATTTCCACCGAGCCATTTTTACTTGCTAATAAACACCATGAGCCAAAAATGCAATGCGCCACTATTACTAGGCCCTTTAGATTCCACGTCACATCAACAAAAATTATATAAAGCTCGTGCACCTTAAAATCACAATCATTGCAAAATCAATAATTCACAAAAGAAAGGTAGATAAAATATGAATTAATTACCCAAAGATTATTCCTCAATAGCCATTGCGAAATAACATTTCCAAATGTTATTCTCTGAGCATTAAAATAGATGAACCATAATTAGGATGTCACAGAGAGAGAGATTACCGGCAGCACCGTTGGTGACGGTCGGTAGTGATGGATTGATAGCTGAGTTGCAAGTGAATCCAGGGAGGGGAGCGAGCGTTGCGGGGAAGGTAGGGTTTTGTCGTGTAGAAAGAGAGAGAGAGAGAGGAGAGAGAAGGGGAGAGACGGGAGAGACGAGAGAGAGAGAGGGAGACGTGTGGACTGTGGCCCGTGGGTAGTCTCACGGTGTCAATGGGTCGGACCTGACCTTATCCTAACCTAGTAATACCCAAACTTAGCCTTACCCAAAGAAGACAAGGCCCAATTCCAAAATAACCTAAATTTTAGGGCTGGGCGGGCCCACTTGGATTTTGTTGACACCCCTAAATATGGTATTCTTGAAAGCTTCTTTCTATTAAAACTTTCTCTCTCTATAATTCCTTCCTTGAGTGAGTGTGATAGTGAGAGCAAGTAAGACTTACTTGAACCAAGACAATGATTCAATATTTAAGTGCTACATAGTTCACAATCTAAAGTATCGATTCGTAACAAATGATAACAAAGCAATGTTCTTGTAGCCGTGGCTTCCAACTCCGATGTCGTTGTCTCTGTTAAAAGACAACCGTGAGAAAGATAAGAGGGCTAGTTTGAAGGACATCATGTATTCCTTCGAGGAAAGGTTCTACAAGGTATTATTGGCTATAAGTGTCATTCGAGGGAGTGAAGCGGATTGACAAGGTGGAAGAGATGCTCCGTGCTGAGTTCTTAAATGCCATGAATCTAGTCACCACCCTCTAGAACGAGAAAAATGAAGTCTTGAAGTGGTGATCAAAGCACAAAAGTTGGAAGTGCAAGAACTCAAGATCAAGCTAGTCTTGTGTAAAGCTAGCAGCGCGAAAGTATGGAATCCTTTGAATGGCACCCAAGATAGATGTGCCGAGGTTCAAGGAGTTTAAAGGAAATTGATGCGCTAGAGTTATGGACATATTTATTTAGAGCATTACTACTTTGGTGCTATTAACATACAAGAAGAGGATGCTAAGGTAAGAATCCCTACTATGTTCCTAACCGATATTGTGATGCTATGGTGGCATAGTAGGGCTAACGAGATAAAGTAAGGTGCCAATTCTATCTACACTTGGGATGAGTTCGTCAAGGAATTTCAAGAGCAATTCTTTCCTAAGTTTGCTAAGATCAAGGCCCGCCATAAGCTTCGTTGGCTCACATGTAGGGGAACGGTTTGAGAATACGTTCAAGGAGCTCACCGAACTTAGACTCAAGATTCTTGACTTTGGGGGATAGCGAAACGCTCCACCTTCATGACTTAATACCTTGGGCAAAAACCAAGCTTGAAGGCCCTTAATATAGTTGAATTTTTAGTAGACTTCTCTAGGCCAGATTCTTCCAAATCAAAGAACCAAGGGAAAAGCGGGGGACAGCAGGCAAAGTCGAGAAAGGAAGTCACATCCATGCCCATTAAGTTAAAGAAGCCCAAAGGTGAATCGCACAAAGAAAAGAAAAAGAAAAAGAAAAGAGAAAAGAAGCTGATCAAATGCTTCTTTTGTGACGACCCTCATTGGGCTAGGGCTTGTCCCAATTGAGAAAAGCTCTCCACATTCATGGCGAATGATGTCAAAGAAAAAGAGAAAGCTCGCATTGGTTTGTTAAAGATTCTCAATACAATCAAAGGCCAAACTTTGATGAGGAAGAGAGGCCTAATATTTACCAATGTTTATGTCACCGGCACTTCCCACCTCTTCATTTCCAAAATTGTGGCCAAGAAACAAGACCTAAAGGTGGAGAAAGTGGGAGGATGGTTAAATACCATCAACTCTAAAAGAAGATTCCCACGATAAGGTCTTGCTTGAAGCGTAGATCTCTACATCAACACACGGCAAGGCAAGGAAACTCTCGAGGTAAATGCCCTCGACCATTATGAGTTTGTTCTATCGACCATCCAAATGGAAATTACTTATGCATTGTGGATTGTACTTCACAATAGTTGATACCCATGTCTCGTCAATCGGGAAAGCCACGAAATACCTCTTGTCAATAAAATTTGCCAAAGGGGAAATGAAGAATGAGAAAACTTCTGTCGTGACCTTCAAGCGTGAGGAGGACAAGGGACACAAGGGACAGCTCCTGCGACCTTGCTCTAAATCTTTTAAAGGGGTGATGATTGTCTCTAAAGCTACCCAAGAAGTTGCCACCTTTAAGAAAGCTGGATCACAAGATTGAACTTGTACTTGAGGTACATCCCTCAAATTAGAGGAACTTCAGCGACAACCTAAAAAGCTACTTAATGCAGGATTCATATGACCTTTAGAGGCCTCATTTAGTATTCCTGTCCTCTTTCAAAAGAAGCAAGATAAGTCCATTCCTTTATGCATTGATTATTAGGCCCTCAATAAGCTAATGATGAAAAAAAAACGTATCCGATCGCACTAAAGCCAACTTGTTTGATAAACTTGGACGATCCCAATGTTTCTCTAAGCTTGACCTAAAGTCAGGTTACTATCAAGCCCGGATAACTGAAAGAGATAAGCCAAAAACTGCTTGTGTGACGTTGTATGAATCCTACGAGTTTCTCGTGATGTCCTTCAGCCTCACCAATGTACCTGCTATGTTTTGTACTCTCACGAAGAAAGTACTACAACCTTCCTTGATCAATTCATTGTTATTTACCTTGATGACATTGTGGTCTATAGCTGAACATTGGAGGAACATATCGAGCACTTGTGGTGCGACAGGTCTTCAAAGTGTTAAATGAGAACAAGTTCTTCGTCAAGAAGGAGAAATACTCATTTGTGTTACTTTCTTGGGTCATATCATCGGCAATGGCACCATTCAGATGGATCAAAAAAAGTGAAGTCCATTCTCGAATGGGAGCCCCCAACCAAGGTCCCCAAGCTCCAATCCTTGGGTTGGCCAACTATTATTGATGGTTCATTTGCGAATACTCTCACATCACACCGCCCTTGATCAACTTATAAGCCAATCATGGGATTGGCATGCAAGATGTATTGAAGCCTTTGAGGCCTTAAAGAAGACCATAGCAGAAGAGCCAGTCTTGACATTACCCAACCATTCCAAGCCATTCAAAGTCCAAAAGGATGCATCGAACTTTGCTATCAGAGGGGTCCTCATACAAGAAGGCACCCTATCGTTTACGAGTGTCGGATATTGAACAAGATAGATAGGCGTTACACTATCCAAGAGAAATAAATGACAGACATGTTACATCGCTTAAGGTCATGGCGGTCTTCTTGGATCCAAATTTGTGGAACAGACTAACAATATCTCCATGAGTTACTTTCAAACACAAAAGAAATCATCTTCAAAGCAAGCTCAATGGCAAGACTGCCTTGCCGGGTTCAACTTCCCAGTCAAATACAATGCTGAAAATACAAATTCAGTAACGGATGTTGTCAAGTGGTCTAAACTCAAATACATGAATCTACCACAAAATAACCTCGTGGATTGCATCCGATAAGGTATGTCTCATGATCTCTCCGCTATGAATCTTATAGAACATGCTAAAAAGGCCAAGACATAAAGATTTGGGAGAAGAATAATAAAAGTGCCAAAACTTGTGTACGGCGTTCACTTTAGTGCCAAAAATTTTTTTTGGATCATTTCAGTGCCAAAATTTTTGAAAAACGATCACTTAAGTGCTAACTCCGGTCATTTTGGCTGGAAATCTGACGTGGCATTTTTTTATTAATTTTTGAAGCTGATGTGGCTTGCCCGAGGTTTAGTCAGCATATATAGCCAGTATGTACACATCAAAACAGCGTAATTTAGCATGTACACTTGGAATTTTTAAATTTTTTATTTATTTTTTTTCATTCTTTTCTTTTTTTTTTTTTTTCTTTCTTCTTCTTCTACCTCTAGTCACCACCGGTGATGAAGACCGACCATCGACCATGGCGAGTCGCCTTGCCTCGCCTGGACGATGTCACATCCCGATTTTTGCGCTTGGGAAGCCACAGGTAAATTGTAACATCCTCAATTTCAGTTCTTGGGAAATGGCTATGGTTTACGTTTGGTGGTTTTCCAATTGGAACTAAATTTTTTACTCTTGTTTTGGAAAACCCTATTTCGGATCCTTTGTACCCCTTCATTTTGTTATTTTTGGGGAGACTTTTGTGATTCGAATTTCCAAAAACTTTCTTCTTGAAAGTTGTTCCAAATATCATAAAGTTTTACATACTTTAATTTCAGAATTTTTGGAATTGATATGGGTGGTATGATGGCATGATTTTCGGATCGTGTAAAACACCCCAGAATGGGTATTTCGGTGATGTTCACCCTTTCATTATTTTTTACAAGCTTTTCTAGGCCGATTTTGAAAAAGTATCCTTCACAAAAGTTGTTGAGAACTTCTTTCTCTATAACATATATAAATTTGGAAATTTTTCAAGATGATTTGGATTCTGGACAGAGCTTACTTTGAGAAACAAGAATTCTGTTCCATCGAATTGTTTTTAGTCTGTCTTTGAGCTACTAAAAATGGTGTTTACAGAGAGATTCGGATTTCGTATTCTCATGAAAAATGTTTGTTAAGGCCTTGTTTATGACTTATTCAAATTTGAAAATTTTCGGAGTCCATTTACTATATTTTCAAGTCCGATTTCGTAAACAGTGCAAAACTATCTGGTTTTATCGGATTTCAAAGATTCAGCATTTTCTATATGAGAACGTTGAAATCTCGACTTGATGTCTTTTGATGATATTTGAGGCATATTTAGAGGTTTTCTCACACCGAACCTCAGGTTGGATGGAATTATTATGTGTATTTATCACGGGAAACTCTCAGAAAATCTTGTAATTAAGTATGGCGCGGGTTGTGATTTTTGTGCCAATTGGTCTATTTCGTGTGACCCGATTGGCCTGAGTCATTTGTGTGAGAAACTAGCAAAGTCAGAAGGTTCTATGGAGTACACGGTTCGAGAAATTGGTAGAAGAATCTAGAGGATAAGGCCTTGACCGAGTCAAAACTTATCCTCCAAGCTTCATTATGGCTTGCATTTATTAAAGTTAGACTTTGGTGGCCCTTCATGATGGCTTGCATTAATGAATCAAGACTTTAGGGCCCTTCCATGATGACATGCATTGATGGTCTTGAGTAGTGATCAAGAAAAGTCTTCTATTAATAGGGAGAAAGAGAGAGAGAGGGAGAGCCTCACGTGAAGCCCCCTTCTCCTCTCTCACGTCACTTCCTCTCCCTCACGCCATTTCCACGCCTAAAGAGGCCCGACCAATCTTTTTTCTTGCTTCCTTGCTTCTTGTTCACGCCGAGAGAGAAAAGAAAAGAGAGCTCACCAAGTGCCCTTGTTTCTCTAGTGTTCGGCCTTTAGGAAGCCACGTATAAGAACCGCATGCCCGAACCACACCCAAGAACCGTTCGAGACGACCGAGACTCACACCTCTTGCTTTTAATTCTAGTTTTGTTGGTTGTGTAAGTGAATTTCCTAATCTCGGGAAAGGATGATGAGATGCGTTGTGACGTGATTTGCTTGAACTATGTTCGGTCTTAATTCTCTTTGGCTTGTGTTATGTTTTGTGTTTGACGTTCATATCACGAGATAGAAGCCGGAATTTGGCTAGTGATGTTCACATGTTATAGCCATGCTTAGAGTTCTCTAGTATTTGTTGGCATGAACTTTGCTATTGATTTGCCATCGACGCCGATGTGGTAAGGGCCGAGTCATATTAACGGCAATTGATTTATCCTCACTTGACATTAGTGTTTTCATTTGCTGAGTTTTCTCGACTCATCCCCGTTGTTTTTCCCTCTCAGGTCCATAGGATGGTCGAACGAATGGTGGCGACATAGGGAGTTTGAGCCATGTTAGAGTTCGGGGAAAGCTAGGAGCTGTGAATTCAGAGTAGTGGGCTTAGGACACCCAAGCCATAACGTTTATTGTGTGTAAATGGCTAAAATCGGCTAAGTTGGCTTGTAAAATATGTTTGCGTAAATACAAGGTTTGCTTATGATGCTTCTTGTGTTATTCCTCTGTTGTTCTGAATGTGATTGTTCCGAAATTATGCTTTCGCTTGTGTGTAAAGAAAGATAACAATGAACGGGATGTCACGTTAATGACCTCGAGGTGAGGGCGTTACAGACGAGGCCACCATCGCTCACCACAGGCGACGACCGGCCGACTCTCGCCTGGGCGAGGGAGTGAACCCCTGCGGGGTCGGCTTAGCTCTCCGGGCAGGGCGAGCCCCAAGCAGGCGAGGCCGACCCTTGCTAGATTCGGTGAGGCTAGGCCGACCCTCGCAGGGGTTCACTCCCTTGCCCAGGCGAGGGTCGATCGGGCTTCGCCTGGCGGGCAACGATGGCCTCGTCTCGGTGAGGCCAGGTGGTTGGCCATGACCGGCCTTGTGGTGTCACATTTCCGCCATCGCCCGGAAGACGATAACCCCGAGGCTATAGTGGCTACGGTGATGGTAAGCCTTGTCGGATCTGGCGAGAGTCAGCCTCGCCTCGCCAATTCGGCGAGGTCGCCATTGCCTCGTCGGGGCTCGCTTACCCTCACCCAAGTGAGGGTCGACCGGGCCTCACCTGTGGCGGGTGACGGCGGCCTTGTCCGGCCAAGGCTAAGCGGCTGGCCATGGCCAGCCTTCGGTCATGTTGGTGACTGGAGGAAGAAGAAGAAGAAAGAGAAGAAAAAAAGAAAAGAAGGAAAAAAGATTAGAAATTTTTTTTAAAAAACTAAATATACACATGAAAATGCCACGTAGACTTTTTTTTTTAAAAAATCCAACTCAGATTAAACTTTTAATTATAAAAGCCACGTATTAATTTGGTCGGAATTTCTTGTCGTTAGCACTTAAGTAATCGTTTTTCCTTCGATTTGGCACTTAAGTGAGCCGTTGAAAACTTTTGATACTAAAGTGAGCACTGTGTATAAGTTTTGGCACTTCTGCTATTCTTCTCCCCAAAGATTTTGACATAAGGATGGTCTTCCATATGCCAACGGTCGCTGCATTTATGTCTCGTATCCTCACAATCTGCAAAGGGAAGTTATAAATGAGTTTTATGACTTCAAATGGACAGAGCACCCAAGGATGCATAGAATGCTCGTCCTCTATAAGGAAACTTTCTATTGGCCTCAGTTGTGGGAGAATGTGAATGCATACATGAGGGATTGTCTTCTTTGCTAACAAGACAAAGTGGGGCACAAAGCATAAGTGGGTCATTTAAAGCTTGTCCCCCTACCCAAACATTCATGGGAAAAGCATCTTCATGGATTTTGTAGTAGGTGTGCTCAAATCTGAGGGATTTAGTACTATCATGGTAGTCATGGTCGATTCTCCAAATACACCACATTCATCCCAACTACAAGAGAGTGCCCCGTGAGGAGGCAGCTCGTTCATTCTTGAAAAACATCGTGAAGTATTAGGGCTTGCCAAGAAACATCATTAGTGATCGGGATTGCCGATTCGTTGGCAAATTCTGGACAAAGTTATTCAAGCTACTTGGAACAGACTTGAACTTCTCCACCAACATGCACCCCAAATTGATGGACAAATAGAGCGGACCAACGCTTTCATTGAGGCGTACTTTGCGGCATTTCTTGAGTACATTTGGTGAATTCGAGTTAAAAGGATTACCTTAAGCTCCTTGATGTGGTGCAATTTTTATTCGACTTAAAGAAAAGCAAGTCTTTTTTTTGTCAGAAAAGAAAAGCAAGTTGACTGGCTGAAGTTTGTTGGAAATTGTGATGGGCCATCAACCTTACACTCCAAATATCATAGCTATGAGCTACAAGGAGGAGTAGTACGAAGGCTTTAAGTTTGTCAAAGAGTGGCAAGAGAAAATAGATCTTCCCTGGTCATGTCTTCATAAGGCAACCAAGCAAATGAAGAAATTCGTCAATGAGCATAGGAAACTGTAAATCTTGACCTGTAAAAGACAAGAGGTCAATTTTACAAGGGCCTCCTTTGTCGATTACGAGGGTCCTTTCTAAGTTGCGAAGATCACAAACTTCAATTGAAGCTTGAGTTCCATTCAGTGTTTCATGTGAGAATGTTCAAGCCTTATCAAGAAGGCACAAATGATCTTGAGCTCATGAAATCACATCGAGCACCAATTGGGATTCGAATTATCCATGATCAAGAGGTAGATTACATCATTGTCAAAAAGGTATGTTCAATGACAGAGTCACCCCTGCCTCCATGAATACACGGTAAAGTGGAAAGGGCTACTCGAGAGCAAAGCAAATGAGGACTTGACGATATCACTATTGCAATTCCCCGAGCAAATCCAACATTTCCATGATGATGCGAGAAGGGTGTTGCCAAATTCAGTGAAGGAGAATGTCACGGACAAGAGTCCACAGGCTCATCTAACCGAGAAAGTAGGCAAACATAGCCCATGTCCGGTCCTCTAAAACCTTTTTATATCTAAGGTTTTCTAAGAGACTCTATAATGTTCCAAGGATGTCTAGGAAATGTATACTTGTCACTAATAAGTAAGTGATAGGTAAGAAGATTGAATTTCACCATTAGATCAAAGAGAAATCAACGGTTGTAAAGATGATGACTCATGTATAAGTAGGGGCATTCTCCTTCTCATTTGTATCATTTACAAAATTTGATCAATATAGTATCATTGAGAGTTTTTCTGTTTAACTTTCTAAAATTCCCTTCTTTGAGTGTGAGAGTGAGAGCGTGAGAGTTAAAGTGAGCATAAGAGGAAGTAAGGCTCATTTAGGCCAAGAGAGGCATTCAAGGTATAAGGGTGCATTCAGAAGTTGCTTTACCATGGGGCTTTGGGTTCTAAAGTCCCTTAGGCAAATGCAAGTACCATTTGGCAATTATTTATGAGAGTTTTGGGGAAAAGTAATTGCATCTTCAAAGGCCTCTAAAGGCATTTAGCCCAAGGTAGGTTTGGATGTAGGTTTGGATGTGCTTTGAGTTTTGAGCATTTTAAGAATATAAATACATTTTTTTCCAACTTTGTTATCACTAAACTTTCATAATTCCGAAAATGTCCCTACTTGACGTTACTGACAAGGATTCAAGTTGCCAACAAGGGCAAATGTGGCTGTCGGTAGCCTTGCTTGGGGTTTGGCAACCTCAAACGACCTAGGACGTCGGTGGTGGCCACCTGGGTTCATGCGATCCAAGCTGACCTAGGCGACAGTCGCTTGGGTTGCACAAGGAATAGTCACCTAGGGTTGGTGACAGCCACATGGGTTGTGCGAACCTAAGCGATGCCGCTTGAGGTCGTCGGTACGAGATTGTTGGCGCTAGATTTGGCTTTCTGGCAGCCAAATATGGCCTCCCGGAGTCTTGTTGGGTTGAGTTCTTTGCTCGTTTTAAGTTTTTTTTTTAAAGCAAAAGTGCCATACAAAGTGTGATTTTTCTAAATGTCATTAAAATCAAAGTTGTTACCTAGTGCATTTTAAAATTACAATTTACCAAATACTATTTGTATTTTGAAAAAACCCTTTAACCTAAAAGTTATTGTATTTTATTAAATACTTTCCCAAAAAATAGAATCAAATGCACCCTAAATGCCGCACAATTCGCGATCCAAAGTATTGATATGTGACACATGGTGGAGACTAGAGGACTACGAAGGACGAGAGGGAAAGTAGAGGCTGAGGAGGCCTCTTTTAGTCCAAAGGCAAAGCTTTTATTTCCTGCTTATTTATCAAGAAAATGGTGGCTGATGAGATATATATATATTTTGGTTTCATTCATGTTTGTATTTATTCATTGCCGATTATTCTATCGAACCATAATTTTTATCATATTAGTTCTTGACCATGCTATCAAGGTTCGTTAACCACACAAATTTCTATGAATTTTCAACTCATTTTGCGAATCAACTAAAACATTCACCCAATCATCTCATTCAAATAGTCTTTTCTTTCTCTCTTCGCTATTTTCTCCATCTAGTCTCGAGTCAATTACTCCCAACCAAGAAAAAAAACAAAAAAATTTCCACGTAACCAGAACAAGTAAGACACGCTCGTCGCCCCGCGCTCCTCCATTGGCCACTCGCAACGCGCCAAGTGGCTATGCCACGCAACGCGAGGCCAATCGGGCGCTCCTCCGGAAGTGAGAACGCTCGCCAGCTCACCAACCTCTAGGGCTAGTTTCGTCACCGCGGGCGGAAAGCTGGACAGAACGGTCAATCCGACGTGGACAAAAGGGTCAGAACGAACAAAATCCGAAATAAAAAATTAAAGCGAAAAAAAAGAAGAAGAAGTTCGTCACAGGCTACTCCCGGTCTCGGTACCTCCCAGCTTACACTGCATACAAGTACAACCCTTCGCGACTTAGAAAGGAAGTCTTCCCCCCCCTCTCTCTCTCTCTCTCTAGCCCTCGCAGTGCATCGGAGCTCATCGGCGGCTTCCCCTCTCGGCCGTCAATGGCGGCCCCGGAGGCATCGACGGCGGCGGCGGCGACGAGCTTGCGGCACGCCTTCGGCGGCGTCCTCTCCTTCTTCATCCTCCTCCTGATCGGCGTCCTCGCGTTCTCGATCCGTCTCTTCTCCGTAAGTTCCGCCGGACGGCTCGTAGATCGGCCGCCAGCGAGTGCATTGTCGCGCTTTTCCGGTTCCCGTCTGCGTTTCCCTGGGAAGCGAGCTCGAAGCGTTTTGTCAAAGCGGTCGCCTTTCCGGTGGCCCTGAATCGGCCGGCCGGTCGGGTGGATGTTTTGTGTCGTCGCGCGGCTTGATTGTGCTGGGAGGAAGTGTTTTGTAGTTTTCCTCTTTGGCATCTGCCGCCGATTGACCGGCGGATGTGTAAATTTGGTTCATTTGACGTCGAGTTGGAAATTGCACTTGTCGATCGCTGCCTGCGAAATGATCTTTCCGATGATTGAATTGCAGGTCATCAAGTACGAGAGTGTCATTCACGAGTTCGATCCTTACTTCAACTACAGAGTTACTCAGGTGCGGTGTAGATTTAACCAGTAACGTGAATTTTTCTATTGATATGCCATGTGTAGTCGGACGTAGCAATCTCGCGCGGTTGCTTATGAGTGCTCACTTCAATCAAGGCACCGTCTTGTTTGCTCTTGGATTTCATTTTGATAATTTGAATTACCTCTAAGAAGTATAGAGGGTGATGGTATGTTTGTTGGTTTCAGTTTCTCACAAAAAAGGGGATATATGACTTTTGGAACTGGTTTGACGATCGGACATGGTAACTCTTTACTCAATATATAACCTGTAATGCATCTTTCACATTTCTTTTGATTTAATCTAAAAGTTGAATACTTGTGTTTCGTGTCACGTGATAAAGGTACCCACTAGGACGTGTGATTGGTGGAACTGTGTACCCTGGACTAACGTTGACAGCAGGCACTCTATGGTGGTGAGTATTCTTTTTTTGTTGTAATTCATCCTCAATGCGGTTATTTTTCATTCTTTCACTGTTTTTTCTTCATCTATCGAAATAGAGGTCTATAAACACTGATCAGGGTAATCTTGTTCACAAATCTTCATTTTTATGGAAAAACTGGTACATGGAAAAAGGTTTTCTTTTAGCTGAGAGATTACAGACCACAAGAATGTTTTTCTTGTCTTGTAATCTAGTCTTATACGTGGATATATGATAAAAAGGAGTGTGCACGTTAAATTTTGGGTGGTCTTCTTCTTCTAATCTAGTACTTTCTCATGTCAGGTTCCTGAACTCTTTGAATATTCCTCTATCCGTGGAGACTGTGTGTGTGTTTACTGCACCTATATTCTCTGCCTTTGCTTCATGGGCAACCTACCTTTTGACCAAGGTTTGTCTTCTAGTTCACTCCTGTTTTATTTTTACTTTAAGTTTTTAAAGCTAGAGTCTCTGGGATGTTGATGTTGTTGCCTGTATCTTCTGCAGGAAGTTAAGGGTGCTGGTGCTGGATTGACAGCTGCAGCCCTTTTAGCGATGGTAAGACAGTAGCCGAGTACTGAAAGTAATTGCTTTTTCATTACGGAGCTGAACTAAAATATAGTAAAAGAAAAATGTTAATCATGGTATTGCCTCTTCTTTGTCCAGATTTGTTGTCTCATTTCTATAAAGGGAGACTGCAGATATCATAACTTAAAACTTTTAAAATGAGGTAACAAGTTGCAGTATTAGGGAGAATGTAAACTTTATATAGGTTGTCCGGACCCTTTTAGCTTTGACGTGCACTTAGAAGTTGTCACTTTGCTCAATTTGATGAATGGTGAAATCAACTAGAATTGAATTTCATATGGTTACTACTCTCTTAATTAGCTAATACCATCTACAGGCAGGAGGTGAGCTTGAGTAGTTTTACCATTCTGGGTTAAAATTTAAAGAAATTTGAGGTTGATGATTATTAATTGTTGCATTCCCTCTTTCCTTAGATGGATAGGATAAGATCTTCTTTAATGGTTTTGAGATTATATGTGGGAGCTACCTCAACATCATTTTTTCCCTCTTGATTATTTCTAAAAGTTGGGTGATGAATTGACATTTTCCTGAATGGTTCTTGTTGATGGAGAATGGGGAGGCTATAAAAATGATATGGAAAGGTGGATGCTCCTATTGTAGTCGAGATATTGCAGCTTAAACAGAATCCCATTGAAAAATATAGAGGAATGATTCTACCACTTCATTCTCTATTTCAGAGGACGTCGCTGCATTGGTGATTACTAAGTGGGTCGGGGTGAAGCTCATAGATAAATTTGTTGCTCTATTCTTGGTTTGACAATGTGCTATTTCCTAGAATTGCTTTTTTTGGGTTTCTTAGTTACACTAATCAGTTTTCATTGAATGCCCATGATTTAAATCAAATAAATTGCAAACCCGTGCAATACTAACTTCAAAACCATTCAAAAGTTGGCCTGTTTAAGTACTATTGAATTGGTCCTGTGAATTGCAGCTAAATCCTCAGTTACAGCTATTTAAGCAGTTAGTCGGTCAGTTAAATGAATTACTTGTGCCCTACTTAGTGCTGTGTCCTTGCAGGGATGCTTTATTTTTGAAATTTTCAGTTACAGCTGGATAATTGCATCAATTGTCTGGTGCTGTATATTTCAGGTTCCATCATATATATCTCGATCTGTGGCTGGCAGCTATGACAATGAAGCAGTGGCTATATTTGCATTAATCTTCACGTTCTTTCTCTACATAAAGGTTAGTTGTTGCTTTACTTATCAAACGATTAATCAAGGTTAGATGTTGTCCAGATACACAACCAACAATATATTAAATGGTTTTAATTTTAACCCTGAAAGGAATTTCAGTGTTTTTACTTGAGGCTTAAACTTCGTTCTCTTTGTAATTAGTAGTTACTTGTTTGATTTTCTTATATCATGTTTCTATGTTATACAGACACTTAATACTGGATCACTCTTTTATGCCACTTTGAATGCCATCACCTACTTCTACATGGTAGGTTTTATTTTTTTGCGACTTTCTTTTATTTGAGTTTACCTTTTCCATTTTAGGCATCTGATAGTTGACTTTGGTTAATGAACTTCCAGGTTTGCTCATGGGGAGGATACACATTCATCATCAATCTCATTCCCATGCATGCGTTGCTATGCATTGTAACTGGTCGCTATTCCTCTCGGCTGTACATTGCTTATGCTCCCCTTGTAAGTGTGTACATCACTGCAAGATCATGTTTTACTGAATCTGTGAACAAGCATTGGGAAGTGCTAGGTTTGGAGAATATGAGAGAGAAGCCCCAAAGAGTAAATTTGTCCTTTTAGCTTGAGCATGTCAGCATGCAGATGAACAGCATCTGGATAAAGGGGCATCAGCAGCTATAAACGGGGATTTAAGTTTTTGGTTCTTATGTGTGGCTTGCTTGACATTTTTCTCTTTGGAAAATGGCCAAGAACTCATTTTCTTATGAATTTGTGCTTCTTCCCCAGCAACAGTCATGTTCACTTACTATATTGTCAACTTCACATAGGACTTTCTTCACTTTCATTTATATCAAGTTAAATAAAATATTATTGTGCCTTTAGTTTGAGTGAGTTGAAAAAATTTGAGGTGCCGATAATTTTAAATGCCTTGTGTCCAACAATGAGTCTGCACTCTACTGCCCCAATCTGCTTAGTGTCCTTGAAAGTTCATACAGAGAAGGTTGTCGAATATCTCATCTTAATTTGTGGTCAACTACTTTCGAGCAGTCCAGTAACATTTATTCACAATGTCACTTGACTTTTAAACTAAGCTCTTTTTTATAGTCAAATGATTGCCTTATCAAATGCAGGTTGTCTTGGGAACATTATTGGCTGCATTGGTGCCTGTTGTTGGATTTAATGCAGTCATGACATCAGAACATTTTGCATCATTTTTGGTGAGTCTTTACCTGTACTTTCCGGTGCTTTTAGTTATGTTTATTAACCTTGTGCGTTTTGAGTTGCTGAGATTCCATTTTCCTAGTGTTATGTACTTAAAACAGATAGTTTTCTGACTTGTGTAATGCATATGATCTGAACAGTCACTATACTGCACAGCTGTCCGAGTTTTGTATCATTATTTGTGGTGGTGTCTAAGGGTGAAGTTTAATGTTCTAGTACCATAACAAAGACAAATTGTTCTCTAGATGGAACATCACACTCATACAGAAAATGTTTGTGTATAAACTGAGATGCTGATAGAAAAGAGTGTATATTACATGAGACAGAGTACATCAAACTGGTAAATGTCTTTTATCATCTTGTTGATAGATAAGATTTGCTTGTGATTGCTTAAAAAATATTAATATGATATGTGTACTTGCTTGGTGCTTATGCCATCAATACAATCGTTTTGTTAACAATAGGTGATTGGCAGGTCTTTATCATCATTCATGTGGTTGCTCTTGTCTATTACATCAAAGGGATTCTCTCCCCGAAGATGTTTAAAGTTGCTGTTACCCTGGTTCTCTCTGCAGGCTTGTAAGTTTCCTCTGTATTATTTGGCTGATGCTGGCTGATACTCAATTGAACAAATATTTAATGTTATACATCTAATTACTATGGTCAAAGCTTTGATGTTTCATGCCAGTTCGGTTCACATTTAGTGCTGGAATTTCCTTTGAGTTTGATTGTATGCATTCTCCTTGAAGCCATACCATACGGAAGTTCCCTACCTTTTCTTTAACTTAATGTGCAGGATAGTGTGCTTTGCCGTGGTAGCAATACTCATAGCATTGGTTGCTTCCAGCCCAACGAAGGGATGGAGTGGAAGAAGTCTGAGTCTACTTGATCCGTAAGTATTTAGTTTAAGAACTCACGAGGTGTTGGGTTCATCATCAAGATCCTTAAGGTTTTGGATTCTATGTCCTCATTAACCTCCCTCTCTACTTGCCTGTCAAACAACTACTGTGCACATATGTTTTAGTGTGTGAATTTGTAATTTGTCGCTTGAGTTTGTATCTTCACAAACTCTTATATCATGAAAAGGTGGACAAGAAAAAAGAGAGGAATAGGGTTTCTGTTAGTTGCATCTTTTTCTGAAAGTTAATTTTCTCCCGATTCTTATTTGTTGCTTTCTCCTTGACAGAACTTATGCAAGCAAGTATATACCAATTATAGCCAGTGTCAGTGAACATCAGCCTCCTACATGGCCATCATATTTTATGGACATTAATGTCTTGGCTTTCTTGGTTCCAGCAGGCATTATTGTGAGTCATATTGTTAGGAGCAATTTTTCCTTTGCCAGCTACTTAATTTTTCTGTAGATTGTAATTTCGTGGTTGATGCTTTTGTTTGCAGGCTTGTTTTCTGCCATTGTCTGATGCAAGTTCCTTTGTTGTTCTCTATATCGTGACATCAGTATATTTTTCGGGAGTCATGGTAAGGGGAATGCTTGCGACACTTATAGTGTCTTTTCTGCTGTGGTGATTCCAGGGGTAATTCTTTTGTTTAACATTACAGGTACGGTTAATGCTGGTCCTTGCTCCAGCAGCTTGTATCATGTCTGGGATTGCTCTCTCTGAAGCTTTTGATACTCTTACACGTTCTATCAAGTTTCAGTTACCTGGAATCTCTGGTGGAAACTCCGAAGCTAACGTAAGAATGTACCTTTTTCTGTATCTTTATACACTCATGCCTATGACATTTATATCAGGGTATGAAAGACTCATAATATCTCTTTGCCAATAAGGCAGGGGATGCTAGTTCTGCTAGTGCCGGTGCACAGAATGATGTAATCAAGGCTGATAAAACTGAAGAGACTGCCAAGGAGAGACCATCAAGGAAGAGCAAGAAGAAGGAAAAGGAGCCAGTGGAAAGGCCTCCAAGAAATCCTCGAAATGCGAAAAAGCTTTTGGTTTTACCTTTTGAAGCGTCTATTGTTGGTATCTTTCTACTTGTCTTGCTGGGTGCCTTCTATGTGGTAATTACACTTTCTTCTCTCATCTTTATTTTTACCTTTTTGTTGAATCACCGCCAGCTTTCATCTTTAAAGAATGTCTATCCTTTCTCTTATGTTATATGGACAACATTTGTTATATTTTGAGCAATTGATATAATAAGATGTCATCTGAAAGGAGAACGAAAATGTGCTATTTCTTCGACGAAGTTATACTCTGTGAGAAATTCATACTATTTGAAGTCCGTCTACAAGCCATAGCCACCGCTGAAGTTGCTTATGTGGATAGTGTGAGAGCTGCGTGAGGCATGCGTAATAGTATTCTAGATGCAAACACAGAAAACTCATTGTCTTTTGTCATATAAGTAGATCTGGTCCTTATTTCTTCTGCCTTTTCCTGTACTGTTTCTCTGGCTTTGTAAAGGCCCTCAAGATACATGATTTCGTCATTGTAGGTCCATTGTGTCTGGGCAGCAGCTGAAGCTTATTCAGCCCCTTCAATTGTTCTGACATCCCATTCTCATGATGGACTGCATGTTTTTGATGATTTTAGAGAAGCTTATGCATGGCTACGTCACAATACGGAGGTGGATGACAAAGTGAGTTTTTTCCTTCTTATTTCATAGATTTTGATAGTGGATACGAGGTTGTACATTGTTCCTGTTATTTATTCTGGTGATTGTGGCCTCTCTACCCCATTTTCCACATGCCACAGTTGCCAGAAGCTCCATTGTTATTTCTTTTTCTTTATTTTTACAGTCAGACAATCAGTTCTCAGAAGTATAGGATATCCAAAGCTCTTTAAGGGGAACTGACAATTCTGTGTACAGTTAGGCAAGTGACAGTTTGTTTGTCCCCATGTCGAATGCAATGAGGGTGGTTAGGACTTTGTCAGTGGAACTAGATGTTACATTAATTAGAGAAATAGCTAGTCGCATTCATAGCTTAAAACCCCCCTATGCAAGTAGAATGATAAACTCTGATGTCTAGTACAGACTGTTGAGTACTTGTTATATTCCCAATATGCCAATGCAGCATTTTTTAACCCAAAAAAATTTTCCTTTTACAGGTTGCATCATGGTGGGACTATGGTTACCAAACAACTGCAATGGCAAATCGCACTGTCATAGTCGACAACAACACCTGGAATAACACGCATATTGCAACTGTTGGTACCGCCATGTCTTCTCCTGAAAAGGCAGCTTGGGAGATTTTCAGCTCTTTGGATGTCAAATATGTTCTTGTTGTCTTTGGAGGTTTGTGGCCTTCTCAAATGCTTCTCTTTTCCCCTGAAGGAGCTGTTCTGACATGTGCTTGTTTAATTCAGGTCTCGTGGGCTATCCTAGTGATGATATCAATAAGTTCTTATGGATGGTACGGATAGGAGGTGGTGTGTTTCCTCATATTAAAGAACCTGATTACCTAGTAAGTTTCTCCCTTTTCATTGGACAGAGGACTCCTGGTTTCTGGCTTCTTAAAGCTTACGCAGTTTTACTACAATCCTTGGAATTGAGATTTCTCGCTGTGATAAATATTCATAGTGGCTTTTCGAACTTTCATCACTTATCAATGTGTCATGGCATGATTTTGGGACTGATTTTATCATGGCTTCCGTTTCTGTTTAAAGCGAGATGGCCAATATCGGATCGACTCTGAGGCCACGCCAACTATGTTAAACTGTCTAATGTACAAGCTCTCATATTACAGGTTCGTTACAGCTTTAAAACATGATTTTTTTTCTCTTTTGTATTCTAAAATTGCTGTCTGAATGTTCAGTGTCTTCTGTGCATGTTTATACGTCAGGTTTGTTGAGACTGATGGTAAAGCTTTTGATCGAGTTAGGCGGACAGAGATTGGAAAGAAACACTTTAAGCTCACCCATTTCGAAGAGGTAAGATTTCTTTTTCTAAGGCAGCACAAAAATTTGCTAGATAATAATTCATGTTTCTATCGCGCCAGCAACATATCAGTAAATCTTTATATATCTGGCACTATTTAAGCAGGTTACAGAAAAGTGCAGCAATGAGTAAAAAATGATGTACACGGTTCTCTGTCAGTAAATTCTTTTAGAACAAATAAGCATCATTAAGTTTACTACTTTTTCATTGGAAAGTCTTTGATTTGAGGACCCACGCTTTTATGTTCTGTATCACGAACGTTGGCCAAGACTTCCAGTCCTCAGTTGTATGTCTGGATGGATATATGAAGTGATAATGTTGTTATAATTGAGGCAAGATGTATAACTTCCAAGTGAACTATTTTATCTTCAAACTAGAAGGTGAAAAGGGTTTGAGAGTGAAATTTGAAGGTTTTCCTTTTAATCCTTTAATCTGTTTACCGTTGTTTGAATCTACATATTGATCATTGATTTGGTTCAGGGATGCTATTACGAAAGATACAACTCTCTGGTTGTGCATCAATCTTTCTGTTTGTCATGAGATCTGTCATATGGATGAGTTGTTTGATTGTGGTTATTCTCTTCATCTTATTTTCACTTAAATCCTGGTGAAATATCTTAATGGAGAGGAAAAATAAGATGGTTTGAAATAGTTCCAGCAATTATTGCAAGTCTAATTTTTTGCCGCCCAACATAGTAGGGCCTTTCAAGGGGCTTCATGTCAGATGCCATACCATAGTTGTTCTCCGATGTATTCATTTCTGTCACTATTAGTAATGTCTTAACGTGTGTGTGTGTGTGTGATGACATAGTTATCAGCCGAGATGACATTCTTCCAGTAGTAAGTATACAGCAGTATGAGTGGTCCAAATTCCAAAAGATAATCAGAACTAAGGACTTTTGTTTGGGTCTTGGTGACAGGTGTTTACAACTCATCATTGGATGGTTCGCTTATACAAACTGAAGCCTCCAAAGAACAGGCTCCGTGGTAAAACGAAAAAATCGAAGGCGGTATGTAACACTCTTGGACCTTCCAATTTATATAAGGTATCATGCAGATATATCCTCCTAATAACGCCTTATCCATGGACTTTGTTCTTGGCAGAAAACAAGCTCTGCTTCAAGCTCAAAAAGGAGTGGGAAGATAACAAGAAATCCTTGGCAATAGAGGTTTTTGAGATTTTACAGTCTATGGGTTCAGGTAGCTACGTGTACTTCATTGTATAATTTATAGGCGAGACCTCAGAGATGGTTCGTGAGAGATTAGGTGGTCATTGACCTTGCAGAGATGCTAGTTCTCAAAGATTTTGCAGTTTTGCCTGTGAACCAATATCGAAAATGTTTGTGCTTACTGCTTCTCGCCGAGGGGTTCCGATATCTATTTGCTTCTGTTGCTTCCTGCTAAGGGCAAGAGATTGCTCAGTTTGATAGATCAGGAGTTAGCTCGATCTCGTGCTATTTCACATTGGAGTACCATGTTACTAACTTTTACTACATTCCCGTGATTTAGAATAGAGCTATTCTTCTTCGTAATGGAAGGAATATAACTGATGCTCTTTCATCACTTCCGGACTAGCTGCTGCAAGTTGGACCATCAGCTGCAGTATCTTCTAGTTCAGTTAAAATGAATCACTTTGACCAACCCTTTTGTACGTATACCGCGAGTAAAAAGGCTGTAGGAACTAGAATGAAGAGTTCACTGTCCATGAAAATATTGACTTCTACTTGATTCTTCTTCTGTGCCTTGACGGTAACTTGGGATTTAATCCCGTCGAGCTTGTGTATTCACTTGTACATTCAATGGGATAAATGACACCTTGGGCATAGTGAATCGAGAGTCCTTTAAGCAGCGATACCATGTTCACCGGGCATGCGATCCCGTTTTCCAGCTACTATCTGAAGAATTTCGAGAACTAGTACATCAACAATCGCTATGGCGATGTTGTGACTCTGATGTGAGGATATCAAAGGTGGTGATACAGATATTGCCCCGTTCGATTCTTCCATATGCGGCTGCTCCGATACTTTCTCCTCCAGCATAAGTTGTAATCGTGAAGATCTAAATTTGGAATATGCCGAGGTCTTGTGACGGTGAAGATCCTTCTCTTGTATCGTGTTGATGCGGCAAGGACGAATTGAAATAGCAAAGTGACTTTACTCGGTCAAAAAAAAATCGAATCTCCCAAGATAGAAGGAACAAGTTTCACTCCATTTAATTGTAAGAATTTCTTAATGTGGACTTCATTAATTGAAATTAACTGAATTAATTTGGTTTAATAAATGTGAGATATGTAGGTTCTTAATAAATCTAATATGGTGCTGGTTAATGTAGGCCAAGTATGGCTCATCTTGTAATGAGAGGATCAGTGGTCGAAAACTCTATAAATAGCACTCAAGTCCCTCTCTTAACTCAATGATGCACAATCTGATTTATATACGGATCTAGAGAGGAATTTATTCTCATGAGTAACAATCTCATTAGGCCAGTGTCCGACGAAGGGTATAGGGGAGATGCACTTGAGTTTGTGTTCAGCAACCATTGCCAATTCTGTGTCAAGTTCGATGGCTTCTAAACCAAATACGTTAATCGATAATTTCTCCATTTACGTGTTTCGATTTCTATTGATGGTGATCCTGAGTGTGTCATTTTCGTGGCCGATATGTGGTACCAGAGCTTGCCATAGATTATAATTGAAACATATGGATTAAGATCGTTTTCATCTTGATCAAGAGGTTTTTGCCACCTTTTGGAATTTTTGATCGGATAAAAGTTAAATTTTATTGCATATTTGGAATCTATTCGTCAAGATGAGTAGATAGACGGGCAGCACGTCACTGAGGGAGGCCGCATGCACCTTCACACACCGACACATGCTGTGAGCGTGGCGGCGCATGACAGCCATGCGCGGCCATGACGAACCAGCGTGTCTCCCCGCCGTAATCGTTGACATGACGTCAATGGGGGCGTGGATCTAGGCTAACTAGGATCCTGACCCGACTCAACTCATGACTCGACCTGACTGGTCAACCGGTCATAGTGGCGGTTCATATCTGTTTGACCAGTGAACATGCGCATACGCTCTGCTCTTTTTGGTGGCGCGTGAGGAAGGTCCAATGTCCGTTTAGGACGTTCTTGGTATCAATGTGCTCGTATCAAGATTCTTTACACTGGTGTATTTATTTTATATGATTGAAGCTTTTAAGGATGTGAAAATACGTATAAAACCCTATATATGCATATTTTTATGGTATTTTTGCGTAGTTTCTTGTATTTCTCTATGGTTTCTAAAATGCATATGGTAGCTCGATGTATATCACCACATAAGGAATGTGCAGAGTGTAATTCATTATCTATCAATAAATGGAACAATATAATAAGCATGACATGCAATTTTAGAGATATATGCCCCTATCTTTACGTCTAGCATTACATGTATACAGTGAATGTGATACATAAAGCTTATATCTCTGGTATGAGAGATTTCAAGGATTCAGTTGGGTAGTGACCGCCAAAGTGGTACACTTAACTAGGTTTGAGAAATATTAATCTTATATTATGGTGGGATGTCTCCTATTCTAATATATGATCATACTTTTAAAAGAGGTGATTTTGTACTGGTTTATGGAGGGATACATGTATAGTATGTGCTTGAGGAATGACTGATCTTAGTGGTTCATACACCCAAAGGTGGTGATTTCACCAAAGATTAGAATATGTTCTCATGGCCGCTGTCATGTGGAGAGTGTACAACTGCATGTCATATTTTCTTTCCAAAGATGATTACGTGATGATGCATGTAACTCTCTGGATAAATACTCACATGATGCTGATTGTATTATTTGTTTATTTTTTTTTCAGTTGCCTTTTTTTGTAAACGGCAATTCCATTTCTATTGAGGTCCTTACTGGGTTGAATTTTAATAAATGGAAAGAGAATTTTCAATTTAGAATGGAGCTGATAGAAGTTCACATTGCTGTTATAAAAGATAAGCCGGCAGATATCATGGCTACCAATCCTGAATTTGAGAAAGCGCACTATGCTACATGTGAAAAGAGCAATCGGATTTACTTATTGACCATGAAGAAATCCTTTCAAGAACACTTGAAAAGTGGTTTGCCAGTTGACTGTACTGCTAAGGAAATAATGGTAGCCTTAGAGGCTAAAAACTGGATTTCATCTAATGGTGAGGTTGGTACACTTCTTCATAAATTCTTTAATATGAAATATGACGGTACTGCTGGGGTTAGAGATTATGTCCTTAGGATGGTAGACCTAAAGACGAAATTTTAAGCTCTTAATGTTTCCATTCCTGATGCTTGCATTGTGCATCAAGTCTTGAACACTCTTCCACCTAATTTTAGGATTATAAAGAAAAATTACAATTCCTAAGATAGGACTTGGTTGGTTAATGACTTGATAGTTAGGGTGGTGGTAGAGGAAGAGAAACTTAAAAAGGAAAGAGGACATCTAGCCTTATATGTTTCTGGTTCCCACAAGAGGAAGAATAAGAAGTTTAGAAATCGTACTTATAAAGGTACTCATGAAACTACTGGTCAAACTGATAATATGGGTCTAAAGAGAATATCCTTCAAGAATGATGATGACCATTGCTTCTTTTATAAGAAGAAAGGTCACATAAAAAAGGACCGTGGAAAGTTCAAGGCTTGGTTCTCCAAACGTGAGCCTGCAAATAATAATTCTTTGGCACTTGTTGGTGAATTCAACCTATCGGAAGCATCATCTAGTTCTTTGTGGCTAAATAGCGATGCAACTAATCATGTTGCGTTTACCATACATGGATTCATAAATCGATGGATGCCAAATTAGGATAAATCAAGACTCACTATGGAAAACAATAAGAAAGTTGATGTGGTGTTTGTGGGAGATATTATCTTAATTCTAGACTATGGTTTTAGATTAATGTTAAAATACACTTTTTATGTACCTTCTTTTAGACAAAACTTAGTTTTCGTATAGTATTTGGACATATATGGCTACTCTTTTGAAATCACGGACAATGTTATTTCTTTGTTTCATAATTCAAATAAGGTTGGGTACTATAATATGTCCAATGGATTGTACAGATTGTGTTTGTCTCCCAAAGACATATATGTCATTTGTACGACTGAAAAAGTTGTTTTCAAAATACCTTTACCTAAGAAACAGTCTTATACATTGTGACATAAACAACTTGGCCACATCTCTAAGGATAAAGTAGAAAGGCTGATAAAGACTAACATCTTGCCTGCTCTTAAAAATGACTTAGAGACATGCGTAGACTGTTGTAGGAATAAAATGATCAAGATAAGGAATAAAACTGTAGTCCAAAGTTCTGACCTGTTGAAGGTCATTCACACCGACATTAGTAGACTCTATACGACAACCTTATGTAGAAATTTTTATTTTATCACATTTATTGATGACTATTCTCGATATAGCTATCTGTACTTGATTAAAGAAAAGTCTAAATTTTTAACATGTTCAAGATTTTTCGAACTGAAATTGAGAAACAATTAGGAAATGTCATAAAGGTTGTTAGATCTGACTGAGGTGGAGAGTATTATGGCAAGTATGGCGATGCCAGACAGCTTAAATGGCCATTTGCTAAATACTTAGAATATTCTGGGATAGTAGCTCAGTTTACTATACTTGGGAGTTTTGAGCAGAATGGTGTGGTCCAAAGGCACAATCGCACCCTTATAGAAATGGTGAGGAGTATGATTAGTAGAACAAATTTACCTAGTTTTCTGTGGTGTGAAGCTTTGAAAACATCTTTATACATTATAAACCGTGTATCTACTAAAACTGTTCCATTGACTCCTTTTGAGTTATGTATTGACGTAAGCCTAGCTTAAACTGTCTTAGCGTTTGGGGATGTCCTGCATAAGTAAAGTTATATAATCCAATATTGAATAAGTTAGAATTGTATATTATCCGGATCATTCGAAGGGACATCGATTTTATAATCTCAATTGAGGCACAATAATTGTGGAATTACAGACAGCAAAGTTTTTGGAATTTGATGTGACCGACGAAAGTAGCTGCTCATAGATTATTGAGGATAACAATACGATGGGTAATGTTGTATCTTTTTCTTCTCCTATACAGATAATTGTAGAGACTCTTACACCACAGACTGAACCTGTTGAGGCTCAGGATCTTGTTGTTAAGACAGCTCTTGATGAAGTTCCTTAAGCCTTTTAGGTACAAGATGAGGTTATTGCTGCTCCAGTTAGGAAATCCATTAACGAGAGACTATCAGCTATACCACTAGACTATTTAATCTATATAGGAGAGCAAGACTACGATATCGATTTTGTGGCTGATCTAGTGACTTATGCCAAAGCTATTTCTTGTCCTCAGTCGGTACTATGGTTGGATGCAATGAGAGATGAAATGCAGTCTATGAAATGTAATGGTGTTTAGGAACTTGCTGAATTACTTGAAGGTCACAGACCCATTAACTGCAAATGGGTGTATAAGACTAAAAGGGACTTTAAAGGAAAAATTGAAAAGTTTAAAGCCAGACTGATAGCCAAGGGTTTCACTTAAAGAGAAGGAGTAGACTATGAAGTAACCTTTTCTCCAGTTTCTTCTAAAGACTCTTTCAGAGTGATCATGACATCAGTAGCTCATTTCGATATGGAGTTATACCGGATAGATGTTACAACTGTGTTTCTCAATGGAGACCTTAATGAAGAAGTCTATATGGTGCAACCCGAAGGCTTTGTAGCAGATGATTCATGTAAGCTTGTATGTAGACTAAAAAAAGTCTATTTATAGTCTCAAGCAAGCTTCTAGATAATGATACTTGAAGTTTCATAGTGTTGTCACTTCATTTGGATTTGTTGATAACAAAGTAGATGAATGTATATATTGTAAGGTCAGTGGGAGGAAATTCATTTTCTTTGTACTCTATGTAGATGATATCCTACTTGCAAGTGGTAACATTGGTTTACAGCATGAGACAAAGCGGATGTTGTCAAAGAATTTTGATATGAAGGACCTTCGTAAGGCATCTTTTGTCCTTGGCATTGAGATCCATAGGGATCGTTTTCATCGTACATTGAATCTATCTTAAAGGGCATATGTTGATCATATCTTAGAAAGATTCAACATGCAACAATACAAGTCAGGATTTGCTCCTGTCATTAAGGGTGATAAGTTGAGTCTATCACAATATCTTCATTTAGATTTTGAGAAAGCCCAAATGAAGAATGTATCTTATGTTAGTGCACTTGAGAGTATTATGTATGCTCAAGTATGCACTAGACCAGATATTACTTTTGTAATAGGACTTCTAGGCAGATATCAGTCAAATCCAGAAAACGATCACTGGATTGTTATCAAGAAGGTTTTGAGGTACTTAAAGAGGACAAAAGATTATATGCTGATTTACAAACATATTCAAGACCTGCAACTAGTAGGGTATTCAAATGTAAACTTTGCTGGCTATCAGGATGATAAGAAGTCGACAACAGGGTACATCTTTCTATTAGTGGGAGTTGTAGTATCATGGAAAAGCGAGAAACAGAAATCCATTTCATCCTCTACCATGCAAGCGGAGTTCGTAGCATGCTTTTCGGCCATTACTCAGGCTATTTGACTTTGGAACCTCATTAGAGAATTAACCGTATTTGATTTTGTGTATAGGTCCATGCAATTGTATTGTGACAACAAATTATCGACAATAATAGAGGTCTCAAGGGGTCTAAGCATATGGAGGTCAAGCTCCTGACCATAAAGGAAACAGTTCAGAATGGTGACATTGCAGTAGAGCACATTTCGATAGATGACATGATTGCAGATCCACTAACCAAAGGCCTTCGCTTTTGTGTATTTGAGCGATATGTCATTAACATGGGCTGAGGAGTATCATAGGATACTGTTAATCAGGAGGGAGCTGTTTAGTCTTGTGTTGCTTTTATGAAGTTTGCATATGATTTTGTTACATTTTGTAACATTTGAATATGTATCAACTTTTTGCATTCAATGATGTATTTGTGAGTGTAATTTTATCAAGTTGAGTATATATATATGTATGTATATATATATCTGATGAAATTCTCGAGATATTATGTAAACTTTGAGTACAGGCTGGGGGCATTCTTGGTGTTAGCCTTATCGATATGTATTGTTACACATAAGTAATAGTTAACTATAAGGGTAAGACATATGTAAGTTCGTTAGAGCCATAAAGGATATTTTTTGGTGACACATTAGGTTTTGTGACACTTAAGGAAAGAGAATTTGGACTGACAAAATGAACAACACATGAAGTACCACTCATTATGAGGTATTGTCCATTTGCTACACTATCATATTGAATCTATATCAAGAAAGTTTCAAGGTTGATATCTAAGTCCATTTCCTCGTTTCTTTAAGTTTCATTGCCTTGTCGCCCAAGTTGTAGTCTCTTGGAACCAGTATCCATCTGCTCATCTGTCTAGTGAAAAGCACTCGTGTGCTGATGTCGTGATCGACGCAGATGCATCCACGCGTTAGAAAAAAATCAAAACCGAACCCACCAAATGAGAGCGGCGAGACACCAGCTCCGCCAAGCCGTTGACTCGCTGTACTCTCGCCGGCGTGCGACCCCTGAGTCCTACACTCGTCTGGTGCTCGAATGCGTTCGTGCCCACGATGTCGATCAAGCCAGGCGATTGCAATCTCACATGGAGCTCCACTCCTTTCGACCTGACGACACCTACGTACACAATCGCCTCCTCCACTTGTACGCAAGGTCTGGCCAGCACGATGATGCCCGGAAGCTGTTCGACGAAATGCCCATGAGAGACGTTTTCTCGTGGAATGCTATGCTTTCGGTGCACGCTAAATGTGGGTCTGTTGGGGACATGTGGGCAACCTTCGATGAGATGCCTGTACGCGATGGTGTTTCCTATAACACAGTTATCGCGGGTTTCGCTGGAAATGGACAGCCCCAAAAGGCTCTGCAAGTGTTTGTGAATATGCACGAAAATGGGTTTGCGCCAACTGAATATACTCACGTGAGCGCATTGAATGCCTGTTCACAGTTGCAGAGTTTGAGGCTGGGAAAGCAGATTCATGGCAGGATAGTTGCTAGTAATTTTAGGGGCAGTGCGTTTGTTTGGAATGCGTTGACTGATATGTATGCTAGATGTGGTGAAATTCATTGGGCCAGGTGGTTGTTTGATCGCATGGTTGATAAGAATGTGGTTTCATGGAACACAATGATTTCTGGCTATGTGATTAATGGGAATCCGGATAAATGTGTTGATTTGTTCCGTGAGATGCAATTGACTGGTTGTAAGCCCGATCAGATTACGGTCTCCAATGTCCTCAGAGCCTACTTTCAATGTGGACATGTTGTTGAAGCGGGGAAACTGTTTGATGAGATCAGAGAGAGAGATAAAATTTGTTGGACGACAATGATAGTTGGCTACTCCCAAAGTTCAAGGGAAGAGGATGCATTGCTGCTTTTTTGTCGTATGCTCTCAACAAATGTGCAGCCCGATGGTTTTACCATCTCTAGTGTGGTGAGTTCCTGTGCCAAATTAGCATTTTTGTGTCTTGGTCAGGCTGTGCATGCGAAAGCTATTTTTGTGGGAGTTGATGATGATCTGCTTGTTTCCAGTGCTCTTGTTGACATGTACAGCAGCTGTGGAGTCATTGCAGATGCTCGGTTCATTTTTAATAGGATGACTTCTAGGAATGTTGTCTCTTGGAATGCCATGATAGGTGGTTATGCACAAAATGGTCAAGATCTGGAGGCCTTGAGACTCTATGAGGAGATGCTGCAAGGGAACATGAAACCCGATATTATCACTTTTATAGCTGTTCTTTCATCCTGTGGTCATGCCAATCTGATGGAACAGGGACAGAAGTATTTTGATTCAATTAGCAAAGTACATGGGATTACGCCAACTTTGGATCATTATGCATTCATGGTCAGCCTCCTTGTTCGATCAGGCCAGGGAGATAAAGCACTGAGTCTCATCAAGCAAATGCCCCATCAACCAAATAGCGTAATTTGGTCCTCTATTTTGTCTTCATGTGCAACAATGGGCGATATTAGACTTGGAAAGATAGCAGCAAGCCATTTATTTGATCTTGATCCATGTAATGCTGGACCATATATTACACTATCTAACATGTATGCAGCTAATGCCAGATGGAAAGATGTTGCATCCGTGAGATCTCTGATGAAGAACAGAAATGTCAGGAAAGTCGCAGCTTACAGCTGGATTGAGTTCGATAGTAAGGTCCACAGATTTGTGTCAGAAGATCATTCTCATCCAGAGACAGATCAAATTTATGAAGAACTGCACAGATTGATAAAGAAACTTCAAGTGGCTGGCTTTATTCCTAATACAAAGTCAGCACTCCATGATGTAGCTGATGATGAGAAGCTTGCATCTATAAGCTACCATAGTGAGAAACTTGCTTTCGCATTCATCTTGCTCAAAAACCCTGATGGTGCAATTCCCATACGAATAATAAAGAATATTCGTGTATGCGGTGACTGCCACATGTTTATGAAATATGCATCTGAACTTATTGGGCGCCATATAATCTTGAGAGATTATAACAGATATCATCATTTTATTGGAGGAAACTGCTCATGCAATGATTGCTGGTAGTAAGAATTTCTGATTTTCAATTTTCTCATACAGACGTCAGATGGTTAAGTTGCAGCTTTGCAGTGGTTGGTCTGTTTGCAGCAGGAGCCCTTCAACTTGTTGAGATGAACTGAGCCAAGAGCTAGATGCAAGATCCTTTTCACTGGGCTACCAACAATGGATCATCTCGTTGAAGGTTCAGTTGATCATTTCTTTTCTCTTGGAAGCTATAACGAGGTGTTGGGGCTCTTCAAGCACCGGACTGATCTTCACTAGATGAGTCCATCCCCATGTCAATGCGTGCCAACTGATTTCAGGCACACAAGGCTGCTTATGGGAATGATCTGAATAGAATGTGCTAACATCATAATTCAAAACCAAATCTTGAGCAAGAATGGCGAACAAGCTTATCAATTGAGGAACCCCAAGCAATTCTTTGTTAGTTTATCACATGGTATGTTTGTAGCAAGGTGATAGCATCGCTAGTAGCTTTTGAGACACAAATGCAGGCACTGTTAGCTGAAGCAGCTATTGTATGTCATTGGATGCAGAGTGAGGTCACTGGATAGGTCAACATTTCTTCACTTGGTGATTGTAGATTGGTCATGAGTTACGCTTGATGCTTATAAGCTCGGATCTCTGGATATCGTGCAGACAATCTTTTGTTAAACAACTTAGATCAAGAGGAGCTAGTGACACAGGTTTGTTCTGGTAGGCAATTGAGTATACACGAAAAATAGGTTACTCCTCTTTCTTTGTAATGGTTTATTTTTCTGTATCAGGTCCATTTCAAGCATTTAAATGAGGAGGTGAGGTCCATCTTAGGTGGTAGACTGGTTGAAATAGTTGGTCTGCTGCTCAAGTGGCCTGAAGGCTAATGTGCTGGAGACCCTGTACTGCAGTTATAATTCTTGAATTAGGTAAAAAACCGTGAGATCAACTTCCTCGTTGGGTACATTACTTTTTGCTCAACTGGGTCTGAAGTAGCTTTCTTCAAGTTCGGCTCTTTTTCCTATAATTTGGTAGAGTTCTACATTGGAAAAAGTTTGAAATTCTATCCTACTTATTTTCTATCACCTTCGTGTTGAGTTTACCATTCACAGTTAGTGTCATAGAAAACCATTATTCTGTGGTGCTAACTAGAGTTGCTCAGAGGGACAGGTTGGGTTGGGTTGGGCTTTGACCTAACTATGTTACCCAAGTCCACCCATTCACAAAAAAGTGTAAGTTTGTCCAGAGTTCTACAATTTTGTGTTCATTTTTTCCCTTTTTTGAGATGAAACTATTGTTTCCACATCTAATTTATGGTCCTTCCTTTGATATTTCATTCCTGCAAATCTGGTGGGGCAAATTCAAGAGTCGATAGGTGCTTGAGATATTGTTTTTTCTATACACTTTGGAGGATGGAAGCTAAAAGGCTTAACTGTGGCTGCTCAAAGTGGATATTTAAATTCTTAGTGGCAGTGGCAGAAGCATAATATGATGCATATAATGCAATGCAAGCAGTTGTAATTGTTTTGGTGACTGGGCTAGGCCAATTCTAACTCTCATTACTTGGCTATAATATTTCCAGGCATGTACTGCATCATGAACTAGTCTCCAGCACAATGTCTTGTCGCACTAGCAATAAATCATGCTTCTCTTTTTTGGGTACAAAATTTTCTTCACATTGTGGGATAAAAATTTAGATATCAACTTGTTCTTTGATTAATGTATTAAATTTGCTTGGGTGACCAATGCATCCGAAGTATAGTTTGCTCCAGCTCATTGTACTATCGCCTGGACAGGGTATGGTAGTAACTCAATTCAGTTAGGAGGTCAGTGTAAGGGCAGGGAAGAAGCAATATCATGTGGGAAGCTGATGTTGATGGTCACATAGGGTTCACTTGTCATTTCCTGAACTTTGTCCTTCAATGCAGTTCAGTTCACAGCTCGAAATTTTTCGCCGTGGTTTGATATGACCCTCCTCCACTGTCGACAATTCAAACATCAGTGACACTCTCCCCTTGAGAGTGTGTGGTCTTGATGGAATTGCCAGTCTAATCCAAATGTCATCAAAAGCTTGTTTTTGCTGATCGTGATCTGCCAGATGCTTTTGCCTGTCCATAACTAGTCATGTCAATCATGCAGTTGCTTGCCTTCGCTATCGTTTCATTTTTCTTCTCTAGTTAGTCGAGGAAAAGTTTGAGTAAGTTTCGAGAGAGCCCTCCTTTTTGAGATGCCAGTCCTTTTGATGTCGCTATGATTGTTGGACTAAACTTTAGTGCGAGGCTATTATTTTCTTTTCCTACACAAGCCATCTCCATCACCGTTGGTATGGACTGTTTATGTTTTTAGGATTTAACTTGACGATCATATCGATGACAACGTGTATAAAATATAGACTGCACGGCTGGTGTGCCATATAGAACTCGATGATTATTTCCCTACTTTGGGTTTCGGAATCCCGAATTGGTAGGACTTTTCCTCTTGTTTGTCGATCGGACTAACTCTAATTCCAAGCTTTGGGCGACATCGATCCTTGTTTCGGCAGGCTCGGGTGTCAACCTATTTTGGTTTCCTCATAAGAGTGATGCTTAGGGTGTGTTTATTTCATGAAAAATGAGTTATTTTGGAAATCGTTGTCTTAAAATTGATTGCCCGTATCTCTTATAAGAATGAACAAACGAAAAATATTTTCATTATCTACGAAATGTTTAGGCATAATTTGTTGTTGATAGCAAAAATATTTTCCGTTGACTAATTTTTGCACGTGATATAATCAACCATTTTTATAGAAATAATTTTTAATTATTTATTTTCCGTGAAACGACTGGTCTTAATATGTTTATGAGTGATGAGGGAATGGCTCTAGCGTAAATCAAGCTAAATTGGACCTATAAAAGATAGGTAACATACTAAGATTTGTAGCTTGGGCTTCTTTAAGAAGAATGAAGTGTGTGATGGTTTGATTGGAACTGTTGTAGATAACCTCAATGGACAATACTAAAATCCCAATTCATCAATTTAGCATACTCGTTCCAATTTGGAAAGATGATAATCCAAATTCGGTTTGGCTTAATGTATATCATTTTAGGCTTTCTACATATATAGGAAGTTGTATACTTTTGGGAGAAGAAATGCTTTTCCAAATTAAAACATTTAGTAAGGAACATCTCAATATACCATCCACAACATTTTTTCTCGGTTATGCTTTGCATCTTTCAATATCGGAATTTAAACTTTGCGCCCCACATTTTATAACTAATTTAGGTTCTAAATTTCGAAGTATAAATTTCTCGAAACCTCATGATACAAAGAGGATGTAAGTTATGCTATAGCATAAGGAAAACTTGGTGAAATTCAATGTGATGTTCTCATCAACAAATAAAAAGAATGAATTCAATTTCAATAATTCGTCACTAAAAATGAACAAGTATTACTAGGCCATGCTTCGAGTTTGAACCCAATCACTATGTGGGCTTACAGAAGATCATAGTCCAGGTAATCGGGCCAAGCTAGGCCCCATAATTTATTTGGGCTTACATCTTCTAATCTATTGACCTTTGTTTGTTTTTTTTGAGAAATATGAACTCAATAAATTGCTAAGTTAACATTCTCTTATCAAACATTCTCGATAAGTGTTCTTAAGACGCCCGTTAACATAGATGCATAAAAGCGATGAAATGATCTGTCTATCGAGTCAAGCCTTATCATCTGAGGCTTAGTTAGTAAGCCCATCTGCTTATGTTATTTTGATCTTTTATAAACTTTGAATAAACCCCCCCGAAGGATTTGGTGCCGAGATACTTCGGTTTTCCGACATCATAAGCGGGAGGTCTCGTTTTTACCGAGTCACCGAGGCTAATCCCGGAGCCCACATTTGCGTCGGCGACACGATTACCCGGTATCGTCTGGGGGCGAGGAAAAATCGTTACCCTCGTCAGCGGTGGGGGGGCAGGGCTACCGAATTGCTGAACCGGGTGCTGGGCATCTTCGACATCGCCAAAAAGAACAAGCCGATGCTTTGATTTCGTGCCGATTCAGCTTTTAGATTTCCCACTTCAAAAGTGAACCTCTTTTTTTGTCGGAAAAAGGCGAAGCAAATGAAAGATCTGAACTTTGTATTAAAGGAAGGATCCAAAAAAAAAAAAAACCAAAAAAAAAAAAGGGTCCCCTCTCTATCGGGTCGGGCCTATAAACTCGCACGTGCGGTGACCACATGAAAAAGTTGTGGTCGCGGATCCTGTGCAGTGGTGCCCGAGAGCCCCACAGCGAGAGAGAGAGAGAGAGAGAGAGAGAGACGCCGTAAATCCTGACCAGATCTCCTGCTGCGCGCCCCCACCCTGCGACCGCATCACCGCCCCACTTTTCGCTGCCACCTGTGCGGGCCCCCACGGGGTCAAACCTTGACCCCGGTCAACCCCTCAAGGTGAGGGGGAGCGAGAGCGAGGTCTCAACCACTGTTTCCCGTCGCCCGACGTGCGACGGCGGGGGATCGGACGGCCCGGCCCCGCGCCGAGTCGCCCCCCAGGATCGGACGGCTCCCGTGCCGCTACCCCGTCGAGTCGGCAGCGGTCCCCGGTGGGGGGCCCCACCGGTGGTTCGGAAAAGTCTCGTATCGGAAGTCCCATTTCGTATCGGGGAGGCGGATCTGGAGCCCCCCCTTTTTTCAGCTTTTCTTAAGCTCATGTCGACCGATGAGCAAGAAAAAAAATATATATATATATATATATATATAAGAGTATGGTTGTTATACGACGAGACGAGATCCTTTCGATGACAATAATAATAATAAACGTGACGAAAGGGACACGACACGGACACGGAAATCGACGGGCGTGGGGTGTGGACCGCAATCCTTGCATGGTACTAGCCAGATCGGGGAGATTATTTGGAGACGGATCGATCATCGATGGACCCGCAAAGTCGGTCGCCTGTTTTGATTCGACCGCAATCGCGGAACGTTAAGTGTTTGGAGTAGTGTCAGTTCAAATACTTGGGATCTTCTCCGGGCTCGTTATGATTTGCGTTGAAATTTTTTGGTTCCCGACATTTGACAAATCATTAGTTTGATCGTGGGAAGAAACCCGAAATTTTTTTTTTTTTTTGCGAAGAGGGTTCGAATGGGTCCGCTCTGTCACGCCCGCTACCTTGAATATATTTCTCCATTTCGATGTTGCGTCAGTGCGGCGCCGCCGGAAGTGCGATAGGCATTGCGAATGTGGAAAACATCTCGAGGTTGAGCTCGTGAAGGAAACCCGACCGAGAAAGTGTACGAGAATCCGGCCCGTTTATGCGACTCTCAGATGTCGGATAGTAAAAGAGTCTAAATCTAAATAGGTTTTCAAACAAAACAAGGATATTAACTTTCCTAGTTTACAGCTGAAGTTGGCCCACGAGGGTTCCGTGATTGTTAAAATATTTAAATATCAAACTATGAATTCAAATAACAATTTAAACTTTGAGAATAATTGATGGTGACGTTACAAAATCTTACATGGCATTAAAGCAAGAGATCCTGAGTTCAAATCTTTTCAGGCCCCTTATTTGCCTCCCATTATATGTTTCCATACTTAGTACTAGGCCAAAATCTAGCCTGCGTGTACAGGGAAGTGTTATAATATTTAAATATTAATCTATAATTTCATCTAATAGTTTAAACTTTTTAGAACAGTTGATAGTGATATCACAAAATCTCACAATAATATTGCAATCCTAATGTCGTAGGATTTCGTGTATTCTTTAGTGAGATCGAGAGAAATTTCATGAGAAATCACGAGGCTTAAGCATTGTGCTGGTTTTTGGCATAATTTGGTATCTGGTTTGTTTTCATGTTATCTTTATTATTGTATTCGGTCGTTTGTTTCTGCAACAAAAAATAAATTTGAGAAAGTGTTGTGGGAAACCGATGTATTGCTGACATAGAGAATTAAACCAAATCATGTTCCAGTAAAATGATTATGTGTTATTAATGAGACTGCCGAAATATTAGCCAGAATGACTAAAAAAACAGAAAAGCAATAGACAAAAAAACGAAGTTACAATCTGAACATAAAAAGAAAATTATCTCCAAGCACTACTAAACCTTTGTGACTTCAGAAACATAACCCTAAACATAATAAGCACGACTTTTTGTTGAACACCAATTACTCAAGAAATTTTCTCTAGTCAAAACAGGGAGAGGTACTACTTTTTTAGGGTTAAAAGGGAGATGTGCGTGCTTTTGCCGTTAGTAAACAAACCGCACGTTTTGTCTGCCAAAAGGGGTTAATAATGTCGCCTTTGTCTTGCTTCGTCATCATCTTGCCTGAGGAAAAGGCTTTAAATCATATTTTACACAAGTGACATTATTTAATCCTTGTTCATCACAAGCTTTTAAAACAGTTAACAGTGGTTCCATAAAAATCTCACAATTGTGAGATTTCTAGCGTGGTATCGGAGCTGGAGGTCATAAATTCAAATCTTTCTATGCCCCTATTTGTCTCCCCAATTGCATATTTCCAAAGTCTAGCCTACGGTTAAGGGGGAGTGTTAGAATATTTATATAATAAATCATGTATTCATTTAACAGTTTAAGTTTTTAGAACAGTTGATAGTGGTCTCACCAAATTTTACATGGTATTAGAGCTGAGGCCAATTGCATATTTCTAATTGCATATTTCCACGCTTTAGGCTGAGGCCAAAGTCCAGCTTTTATGCATGAGGTGCAGTGTTATAATATTTATATAATAAATTATGCCTTTATCTAATTTAAGCTTTTAGAACGGTTGAAAGTGGTCCCGCCAAATCTCCCATAGTATTAGAGCTGGAGGTCTCAAGTTCAAGTTTAAATCTTTCTAGGCCCCAATTGTCACCCCTATTAAATATGTTCATTCTTAGTACCATGCTAAAAGACCAGAGAGAGAGAGAGAGAGAGCGAGTGCAATAGACATCGCATGTCTAATGCAATGATTATTGATTTATTATGCATTTTGATCTCGTATAGCTAAGTGATCATTGCATGCAAATGCATATAAGGCAAGAAATCATTTGACTACAGCCCGGATACGACTTTAGGTCCTCCCGTCGACCTGTGATTAACTTGGGTAAAGTCAAAATCGGAAGGTCAAGTCACGCAGAATAGCTTGGTGCAAGGGCTGCCTACCTTATGTCGGTACACGAACCCTATAACATTCACATGAATTTTGGTTGTTAGTATAGTTTTGTTGAATACGCGATCCTCGTGCTAAGCCACCATCTCAATTTCGCCAGACATGCTCATTTCGATCAAAATTCTGTACATGGCTGCCTAAGATCACATCATGAAGCTTTGGTGGTATTATATATATATTCCTCCTCCTTATGGCGAAGCACGTGTAAAGCAGCAGTCATCATAGACTACCCAATGAAGTAAACGTTTCGCATCATTCGTCTATCGTCTCTTGGCTTTGTGCTTTTCCATGGGTTGGCTCCCCTTCACTGTCTAATGCACTACGTAGTGACGTTCAAAATGTAATCATTGTGTGACGGCTGGGTTCGCATTACTTGGTACATGCACGTCGACGTTCTTGTTCTGGGTGAATTTGTTCATGTTTTTTGTTCCTGGTATGGACCAACAGTGATCGACCGACATCGCTAGACTTTTCCCTCTTCAAGCCACGCAAGATAGAAGGGGATCTGGTTGGTGATGTCGCAAAGCATCTTTCGGCATTGGCCAAATCGAAAGTTGGGAGCGTTTCAGTCTGGAGATACGACTTTGATTCGTGTCGGGTGAAAAGGACAATGGCTTTTTTCCTTTATTCGCCTCTTGATCTTGTCGTCATTATTGAAAAACCTTTTCATCTGCAATACTACGTAAAAGCCCAGAAATCCTCTGGTCAATACATACGAATTCACTCTCGAAAGAGTTTGCTCGTGAGAACATGCTGTCGTCTCGGCGAGCTGAATTGCATTATTGAGATTTAGAGTGCCGAAACCCTAATATTGCGATCACGTTCTCTCGGACTAATGTTGTACAGAGTAGTGATCCGTAGATACATGGTGAGCAATGGAACTATACCCTAAGCGAATCGAGCATCTTTTGTCGATCGATTTGGCCACAGAAGCCTATGCGGGTGACTTTAGCTCCAGCTTTTGCTGTTCAATACCACATAAAAGTCAAATCCAAAATTCTAAAATCAAGAAGTTTCGAAGGTTAAGAGTAAAGTCATCCAGACAGCTACACGGAATGCAATGTTACATCCTGTTGGAGTCTCCCACTTCTATAGTCAATATTTGGGGACTCTTGTTTTGTAGATTTTCTTTGTGTATGATCACAAGGAATCAAAGTTAGGTGAGAATACTTTTCCAAGTTCGTAAATAATATCTAGTCGGCCTTATATGGTAACGCACAATAAAGTTTGCGAATACATTTTTTTTAACGGTTTATGTACGAGTGTTTATTTCGTAGTACGTGTTTAAGAGAACTTAGAAATATAAGTGTATTTGAGGATAGAGCTTTTGAGAGTCTCTTTTTTAGGGTGTTTGTTTTGCAAAAAATCAATGATTTAGAAAATATTTTTCTAAAATTGATCAATTGTATCGTTTGAAATGATTAGTTAATGAAAAATATTTTCATCATCGACAATAATTTATGTCTAAATATTTTTGGGAAAAATGAAGATATTATTATACTCTCAATTTCCATTAGTTAGATTTTGTTCCCTCTTCTATCAAGATCGTGCGTCGGTGACTACACCATGTAAGTTTCCTTCTTTGACCTAAATATGAGTGCACCCATATATATAAGTCTTAACTTTACGGAGAAAACAGTCAATTGCTAAAAGTATCTGTAGTCAATTTAAGAATGTTATCAACATTGACGAACCCTACATTGTGCTTAGTCTTTTATTTCCTTCGATTCCAACCCTTAAATGTACTTCTGTTATTGCTACGAACTGACGTTTGACATCATTATTAAGCTAGTGAATCAACCCACAAGGTGTTGATGTGTTATAACGGGTAAAAAGCAATAACTCATCCCCAAAAGCTAGTTTGCTACGATAGGGAACTCAACCCATTATAAGCCCCGGAATATCTCCTTAGTTGCCTGACGTGGGAATTTGCCCTATTGCCTGTGCAGGAGAATAATACCATGAATGAGTTAAGGATAGACCGCCAAACCTAGAAAAAGCCATATTTAACATGGCTCACTCCGTTTCTACACTCAAAATAGTGATAACATACTCTGAATATATTGAGTTGATGAAATAATTTCAACAGAACTAATTGATCGAAATCGCAAGGCGAAAGGGTGAAAAGTTGTTATTTATTAAATACGCAAAAGCTGCACATTATCATGAAAATACAAAATTGTTTATTTTAGTCAAAACAATGTTGTTCTAGTCTTCACTTCTAGGGAAAATTGTCTAAAATGTCTTAAATCTATTACATTTTTGCCAGTTTAGTTTAAACATTTTATTTTATCAATTGAGTCCTAAACCTTTTCACTTTTTACCAATTGCGTCCATCAGTCCTAAACCTTGGGCGAGCCTCGCTTGTCCTTGGCGAGGCTCGACCTTGTTGTTGCTAGGCGAGGTTGGCCTCGCCATAACTAGGCAAGGAAAGACAAAAAAAAAAAGAGAAAGAAAAGAAAACAAAGGAAAATAAAAAATTGAAAAAATATTAAAATATTTTTAAAAATTATCCACATTAGCACTGACCGTGCCATATAAGATGATTGGCTTCCATATCAACGATTTCCAACTAAAATTGGATAGATCGACTAAATTGGCAAATCATGAAATGGTGTAGGACTCACATTGAAAGGTTTATGACTGAATTGGCTAAAGTGCAATATCTTTATGATTTTTTGAACAATTTTCACTCCACTTTTGTGATTTTCTGTTTGTTTCCATACAAACTTCATTTCTTCTCTTATACTTATTAATGTGCTTAAGCTGAATTCTATGAACGGTTGTGATTTTCTGTTTGTTTCCATACAAACTTCATTTCTTCTCTCATACTTATTAATGTGTTTAAGCTGAATTCTATGAACGGTTGTGATTTTCTGTTTGTTTCCATACAAACTTCATTTCTTCTCTCATACTTATTAATGTGCTTAAGCTGAATTCTATGAACGGTTTTCAATAATGAGCTTGGAATATATATATATATATATATATATATATATATATATATATATAATGACTATGTCATTGTTACTGAAGGAAGAGACGTACCACTTTCTAACTCTTTTGCTTCAATACAACTTTTAAATAAGGATTCTATAAAGAAACATTCCCAGAAATGGAACTATATGCATATAGGTTTGGTACAGGTTGGTGCAAAACCCTTTACCAAAGAAGGTTTAGATACTTCCTTACTCCTTGTTTTGAGAGATGCGAGACTTTTAAAATACGATGAATCCATTCTTGGAGCCGTAGAAACTAGTCTTTGCAGTGGACCAATTCACTTTGATAGTCGATCAGGTCTTACAGTCTCTCTCAAAGACAAAAATATTTTAAAATCCCTCACTCTTCAAATAAAAACTCATAATTACTCTATAGCTGAAGGTTCTATCTCAATAGCTCTTATTTACAAGAGTTTAGTACAAGGTTTTGAATTCTGCTTTTGGTAGTAAAGCTTTTAAACTGAATTCCAATCGTGAAACCCTTCTTTTGCAAACTGATATTTCTAGAGCAAACACTACCATTCCTAGGACAATTCCTTGGAATCAAATAACTCTTCCTGATAAATGGGAATTAGAAAATCTTGTTCCCCAACCAGTCGTTCAAAATTCTGATCCTACCAATATTATCCAACACCCCGAAGGAAGAGTAACTATCCAATTTGCCAGAAGATCAATAGATATTCCTAGAAACTCTTGTAATATCATATCTATTCCTTCATGGCATTCTACTTCTTCTCAAAGGTCAGTAGATATTACTCCTAATATCCCCTTAAATAATCCTGAGGAAGCATCCGCAAGTGCTCCTCCTCTTCCAAACATCAGTGGTATAGATAACAGGTCAGGAATTTCCAGACTAGTTTATCAACATATTCCTGATTTTCCTGATCCTACTCCTTCTGAAATGGAAGATCCGGAAATCAATGTTTTAGAAATAGCTTTTGAACCAAATAAAATCTTTTTGAATAATGAATTCAATTCTTTAGATAACAAACGTATCAGAGGATGGTTCTTTACTAATTTTCGAAGCCAAGCATTGGAAATCAAAAAGGAATATTATGATTACATGTATTTGCATGAAATCAAAATATTCTTCTTTGATTGGTTTGAAAATATATTTTTAAATGATAAACAAATTTTTGATTTAGATCAATTTTATAAATGGAAACTAGATGATTGCCATATCATCGAATCCAATCATCCTCCTCTTAAAAAGATCAAAATTGATCATCAAAAAATCAAAATTATTGCCTCTCCTTTTAAAATTGCCTCTGAAATAGATGGCATTGGAATCAAGAAGATTGTTGAACAAAACAATTTTTCTAATCAACATCTTCACACCATAGGCAAACAGCTCGATCGGATTGAAAATCTTACTCAAAATAGTTTCTCGTCCTCTTCCATGACAATTTCAAAAAAGGATTTAAAACCCCCACTTTTTAAGAATTTTGAAATTCCAAAACATCCTAGTCTTGAATTTGCAAAAGCCTTAGAGGAAAGAAAAAGACTCCTCAAAGTAAAAACAATTTTGATTCCTAAAAAACCTATAGTTTTAGATACTCCTTTAATACAAAATCTGAGTGTCAAAGACACTCCAGACCGAGCTGAAGCTTCCAACCAAATCAATCTTTTAGATAAATTTGATACTGAATCCCTTTCGGAATTAAATCGTATCACCTGGAAAGATCCTAAAAAATTGTATTACTCTCATGCCACTCCTCCAGATATTCTCTCAGAAAAAACCTTTTCTAAAATTCAAAACAAATATTCTTCTGATGCTATCTATGAATGGAACATAGATGGTGTCTCTGAATAAAATCTTATAAATATTTTGACTCAAATGGTTATGCTTGCAAACACCTATAAAACTATTCCAGATACTTCTGATCATTCGGTTGCATATCTTTTAATAGTCGGATTTACAGGCCAGCTCAAAGGATGGTGAAATAACTACCTAAATGAAGAGCAGAGGTCACAAATCCTAAATGCTTACAAACTCGACCCTTTTGATCAAAATATTCTTGATGATGATGATCAACCTATACAAGACGCTGTCAATACTTTGATATTTTCTATATCTCAGCATTTTCTAGGAGATTCTTCTCATATTCTCGATAAAAACCAAGATCTCTTATCCAATATGAAATGCAGATCTTTAGGTGAATTTCGAGAATATAAAGAAATATTTTTACAAAGAGTTTTCCAAAGAATAGACTGCAATCAGTCTTTTTGGAAAGAAAAAATTTCTTCTTTGGTTTACCAAAACTCATAGGAGAACAAGTTCACAGTAAGATAAAAGAAGAATATGGAAATTAAATCCCATATGATCATCTTTCTTATGGTGAATTAATCTCCTATGTGTACAAAATAGGAACACAGTTGTGCACCAATATTTGTCTCCAAAAACAAATCAAGAAAGAACAAAAACTTTCTCGAAAAGGATTAGGAGATTTTTGTGCCCAATATGATCCATCTTTTGAATCTTTTGAAAAATCAAAGTGCTCAGGAAAATGTTCTTCCAAAAAGAAAGAGCATAAAAAGTTTCTTAAAAAACCCTATAAAAGATTTGAAAAGAAACTTTCTAAAAAGAAAGAAAAGGATAATTTTGAAAAATCCAAAAAATCCCCAAAAAAGGATTTTAAAAATGTCACTTGTTATAACTATGGCAAAAAGGGCCACACTTCCCGATTTTGCAAAATCAGTAAAAAAGTCAATGAACTGGATTTAGATGAAGAGATTATTAATCAGCTCAATCAATTAATGGTTGAAACTGATAGTAGTTCTTCAGATGAATCTGATTTTGAACAAGGTTTACAAATCTATGATTTAGAAACCTCTTCCTCCTCTTCAGAAACTGAAGATTTTGAAATAAATATTTTGACAAAAGAGGAAGAAATTCTTTTGTAAACTTTTAACCAAATTACTGATCCCGAAACAAAATTAAAATATTTGAATAATTTTCAAAAGCCAAAACCCTCTGTCCAGACTGATAACCCTTATAATATTTCTACTATTCTCAACAAATCAAAAAAGTCTGTTTCTAAACCCATTTCTATAAATGATCTTACCCAAGAGATTAACAAACAAAAGCAAGAAATTCGAGAGCTCAAAGCAGCCCAAATTTCTATGCAAAAGGACATTCTAGATCTTAAATTAAAAGGTTTAAATGAAAAACAAATAGAAGAAGATTCTGAAGACGTTGCAATTCCTCAACATCCTTCTTCTTCTTATACAAATTTCCTTTTGATGCTTTCTGAAATAACCACTAGAAAATGGATTATCAATATTTCTATAAAAGTCCAAAATGAATTTGTTTTGGAAACAACAGCCCTTTTTGATACTAGTGCATATCTCAATTACATTAAAGAAGGTCTCATTCCAACCAAATATTTTCAAAAGACCTACCAATCCTTGAAGTCAGCCTCTGGTGATAAACTAAAGATAAATTTTAAAATTCCCCAAGCTAAGGTCATAAAAGATCGATCTCTTTTTTAAGACTTCTTTTCTTCTGGTCAAGGATATCAAACAAAATGTTATTTTGGGATCACCTTTTATAAATTTACTTCAACCCTTTAAAGTTACTGAAAAAGGAATTGAAACAAAAACCTTGGGAAAAAGGATATGTTTCGATTTCATTTCTAAACTCCAAACCAGAACCTTGAATACTCTTCAAGATTCGATATCTGAGATTAATTGTATTATCCAAGACAAAAAATCTCATTTGCAATTTTTAAAAGAAGATCTTGAATACAAAAGAATTGACAAAAACCTTTCTGAAAAAAGTCTTCAGAAAAGGATTTATGATCTTGAAAACCAGATTAAAAATTCCATATGTTCTAGTATTCCAAATGCTTTTTGGTCTCGTAAAAGTCACATAGTGGATCTACCTTACGAGCCAGAATTTTCTGAAAAGAACATTCCTACTAAAGCTAGACCTTCTCAAATGAGTCATGAAGTCCTAAATTTCTGTCAAAAAGAAATACAGGAACTTCTTGAGAAGAAGCTTATTAGGAAAAGCCAATCGCCTTGGAGTTGCTTTGCTTTCTATGTCAACAAAAATGCTGAACAAGAAAGGAGAGTCCCAAGATTAGTTATTAACTACAAACCCTTAAATACAGCTTTAAAATGGATAGGATGTCCAATTCCTAACAAAAAAGATTTGTTGAATAGACTTTATGATGCAAAAATCTTTTCAAAATTTGATATGAAATCAGGATTTTGGTAGATCCAGATTAGTGAAAAGGATCGGTACAAGACAGCCTTTACTGTTCCTTTTGGCCAATATGAATGGAATGTCATGCCTTTTGGATTAAAAAAAATGCTCCTTCTGAATTTCAAAGGATCATGAATGATATTTTTAATCATTGTTCTAATTATATCATTGTTTATATCGATGATGTTTTAATATTTTCTACTTCTATAGAGAAACATTTTAAACACATCAATCATTTCATAAATATTATAAAGAAAAATGGTCTGGTAGTTTCACCTCCCAAAATATCTCTTTTTAAAACAAAAATTCGGTTCCTAGGACACTACATTCAACAAGGAACCATCATTCCAATTGAAAGATCAATAATATTTTCTGAAAAGTTTCTGATGAAATCAGAGATAGAAATCAATTTCAAAGATTTCTTGGAAGTTTAAATTACATTATTGATTTCTTTCCCCGCATCAACATAATCTGTAAACCACTCCATCAGAGACTCAAAAAGGATCCTCTACCATGGACTCAGGTTCATATAGATATTGTGAGACAAATCAAGCGAACTGTCAAGGAAATTCCTTGTTTACATCTAGCTGATCCTCATGCTTTTAAAATTGTTGAAACTGATGCTTCTGATATTGACTATGGAGGAATTCTTAAACAATCCAAAGACAACAAAGAACAAATTGTTCAATTTGTCTCCAAACATTGGAATGATTGTCAGAAGAATTACTCCATTATTAAAAAAGAAATACTTGCTATTGTACTTTCTATTTCTAAATTTCAAGGAGATCTTTTGAATAAAAAATTCCTATTGAGGATTGATTGCAAATCTGCAAAAGATGTTTTGCAAAAGGACGTTCAAAATATTGCCTCTAAGAAAATTTTTGCGAGATGGCAAGCCATTTTATCTGTTTTCGATTTTGATATAGAATTTATAAATGGTTCTTCAAATTCTCTCCCAGATTTTCTCACTCGAAAATTTTTGCAGGGAAAATGCCTCCAAAACCTCCAAATAAACCCACTAGAAGAGACAAAGGCAAGGAAGTTACAGAATCCTCTTCTGAGAAAAAATCCCCTGGACTGACAAATATCAGAACTTGGCTCTAGGCCACACAACCATCTTTGAATGTTACTACCATTTCTAACTAGGCTAAAGAAGAGCTTATTTCTCTTACTAAACAACCTACTCCTAAACCTCCACAATTTGATATAACACAACTTTCTAAGGAAGAGGCGTTACAACTCCTCCAGCAAGCCTTTAATAGTCAGCCACAGGCTTCTCTAGCAATGGTAAGACCTGATCCCTCTCCCATAGCCATAGCTAAGGGAAAAACAATTTCTAGTGAGGTGGTAATTCAATCAACCCAAAATGCCCCTCCAAAATCAAAGTTTTCTCATAAAACCATATTTCAAAATGTTTGCAACGTTTAAAATGGTTTTTATAATGCAGATCCATATATTTTTGCTAAAAATATATTTTCTGAAAATTTCCTTTATACCCCTCATGATGTTTACAAGACGAGGGAATTTTATGAGAAAATCTTGGAAGAAACCAAATCGGTTACTTTCAAACATTTTTCTAGCCAAGGGCACATAAATTATTCCAAAGCCATAATCCACAGGGTCATCCACCCTTCCCAATGGAAACCTGATCCCCTGGGATTAACCAAATTCAATATCAAAACAAATGAAGCCCTTCCATACAGGACATCCTTTTCATATTTTGATTATCAACAGGCTTGGTGGAATACCTTTTTGATAAAGAATGCTAACAATACCCATACTTGGCTATTCTATTTTGAGGACTTTAATATCCAAAATATCCCTTATTGGTTCGTTCGTTGGTGGGATCATTTGGGACCTATCCATGAAATAATCCACCCAAAACTCCAACCCAGTTATGAACTCTTTCTAGAAAAATTCTCTCCACTTCCATATGAGAAAAATTTCCCTAAATTGATGCTCTTTTTCTATTACTTCGGCCTATCATGGGTCACCAGATGGTATTTTGAGTATAGAAAATCCAATGAAACCAACATTCCAATTCTCATAAGACGATTTAAAGTCAAATGGTGGGATGGTCTCAAATTTTTCCATAAGGCCACCAGATCAGCAGTGGCAGAATGGCTAATTTCTAGGGGTAATAAGCCAATCGCCAATGAAGATATTACTCCCTTTCTGCATGATAAAGGGTTCGTACTTTCTAGGCTGGCATCAGCACAATCCCATCAACAATTGACAGGAATGCTGAAGCAAGCCCTTTCAGATTTAGAAGAAGCTGATTCTTCTCAATCTCATCATAATGGAAATTCCAATGAGGATGACTGCTATGGCATCCTCGGAATAGGCCCTATCCCTCGTAATTGGGCTAGTGTGAAAGATGAAGAAGAAGAAGAAGAAGAGCTTGAATTGGTGGAAGATCTCTTTAGATTTTCCTAGTAGGAGATCTCTCAAGATTTTCTAAAGGAAAAAGGCGCCGAAAAATTCCTGACAACTTCATCATTTCTGAGCCAAAAGGTGTGTGTGTGTGTGTATATATATATATATATATATATATATATATATATATATATATATATATTCCACAACTTTAACTAGAGAATTCCACTCGAAAGAATTTGGAGCAAAGAATTGTATATGACAGAGAGTTATTAGAAATTGAATTCTAGAGAGATATTGTACAATAAAACTCCATTCATTAAGTTTATTAAAATATTCGAATCTTGGAGGGTTCTCGTTAAAACTATCCAATGTATAAACCTAGTCGATTTGTACACAAAAAAAGAAGAAAGAGCAGTTAAGAAAAGGTGGAAAAAAATCACGAGATTGATTGGTTCAAAATAAAGGTATGTTTTTCGTCTTTCATGAATGTTACTATTAATGAGGTCTAATTGAGGGTTATTTTGGACTATTTAAATTTTAGGGTGTATATAAAGTTATTCAAGGGATGAAAATAGTGTGAAATTAACATGTATAGACAAAGTGCGAGTATGGATATGTAGATCATCAAATGCGAATAATCTATTAAAAATGTAAACTAATTCAACACAAGTCTTGACACGGCCAACACAAATCCAACACTAACTCATGTCGAGATTCAAGTTGGGTTCTCATGTCATATGGCGAGATGCCTAAAATTGGAGCGCATTCACACATTGTCAAAGTTAAATATAACAGCATAGAAATCGTATAGAAACATGATCAATAAAAACCAAATTTGCCAAGTCTGTCATTATGTCTGATCGAATAAGAAATATTCACCTCAGCATACAACATAAAAATAACTCTAAATAAATCATTGGGGGGCTTGCCTCACCAGTGACCATCATTCCCACATGGAAATGGAGAAGTGAGGAGTTAGAAACTCCCCTCGGTTTAGGGATTTATTGGGTTTCCCTAGGTGGGCCCACTAGGGGTCCGCCAAGCTCCTCGTAAAGGAGCTCTAAAGTTCAAGAATACATCTAGCTGCAAAAAAAAGCTCTAAATATATATAAAAAAATGTTGTTTTACATTAACCTAGTTTACTTAAATATAAATAGGCCAATCTTATCAGGATTAAGTCATGTTGTCACATCACACAACAAGGGCGTCGGCCACGTGTCGTGTTGTGTACCACCAATTCTATCATTCTGTCATTTATTTGTTCCTTTGTTCGTACCATGATATGAGCAAAGGAAAAAAGAATAGGGACAGAAAGAGGACAATAAAGGAGCTTTACGTACGTTGGCCCTACGCCCAGACATTCCAAGAGATCTTGACAACGTTACTTTAGTGCATTTGGATTGTGAGACTTGTAAGGTTGGAGTAGGTAAATTATCGCCGTGGTAAAAGATAATGATTTGGTTGAAGGAAAAACGAATAAAAAATAAGGATTATCCCCAAGCAATGTATCAGAAGTTGCCATGCGTGCCATGTTAAGTTCAAGCTAACTCCGTTCATCAATTCCTAAAGATTAAGATGACTATGAGGCAGCACCTTATAGTTATCAGAATGATCAATGCTGTAACTTTGACCTTATTACATGCATGCAATTATTTGCGACTCTGGATGTGGGGGCGGTGCAGATACAGAGTGGCCAAGAGGAGTCCGGACAAGACATCATGAGCTCGAAACAGCTGTTGTACTTGGTGAAAGTTTTCACTCTCTCAGTCTCATGTCCGTTGTTTGTTTCCCATTTTCCGTGTCTGAATCTCTCAGGTACACTACTGTTGTTTTCGTCGAAAGAGGCGATTCTCTGGGAATCACGTTTGTCATATGCCTTCAACCCCTCAAAGGGGAATTGGATTCGAACATCGGGAGAGAGAGAGAGAGATAGAACTGAGCTGCTGTTTCCATGTACGTACGTAAAACAAAACTAAGCTGCTGTTTCCCTGTACATGCACTCGACAACAATCATGAGTGTTCTAACTAAAGGTCGGATTGAGTATGTTCATGCTTTTCGATTTTTATGTGTCTTCAGTTCTATATTTTTAGCAGGCACGACAAATTTCAGTGGAGATCCTGTGAAACTTTACAGGATATAAAACAGGTTTGAAAACCGAACTCCGAAAAAAAAAAAAGCAATCGTGTGAATAATGAAAATCCTTGCGGGTTCAATCTGAGGGCAATAAGGAAATAATTAATGAAAATCCTTTTCAAGAAATAAATAACAACAGAAAATTCATATTTTAATACTGGTAGAGTCAAATGTATATCCCTTGATTTTCGTCAATTTACTATTCGAGAATAACGCGATATATATTATATGTTAACACCATTTTTACACTGGGTTCACCGCGTGTAAAAAGGGGAAACCTATAAAATAGCAAAAAGAGTTAGAAGGGATTAGAATTCAATATTTTTTCACTTAAATAACTTCATAAAGCTTAACTTGCAACATCTTCTACCCATTGCTTACCTAAAGGTTAATCGTGGCTACGAGTGCGTCACAGAACTTTAACAAAGTCAACACGCGCAAAATCATTCTGCAATCACAGGTCTGATGCAAAAGCGACGTAAAGATGATCCTAAAGAATTCTAGTTTGGCACGAGGCAGCTTGTAATTGTGGTGGTGTCCAATAAGATAAATGGCTATTCAGCACTTTCTTTGACCGTTCTTTTGTGCATGTCATAATCACAATCATGCAAGCTAGAAAACCTCCGTGTCAGCTGGGATCCATTAGTTGGTGAAAGGAGGCACGTTTTTCTACCTCTAATGCGTATAAAAAGAGAGGATGACAGCTGCATGCAATTATTTTTTAGAAATGGTTAACTGACCGTTCTTAATCGATTCTGAAATTAATAAATAGTTCTAGATCATTAAAAAATAAAAAATTATAAATTATAAATTATTGTGGGATCCACTTCTTCAAGAATCTGCATCTCACAACATACTGTTATGCTTATTAGCTCATACCAAAGCCCTTTACTGTTTACCCCAATTAACAAATTCAGATAAGCTAGATAGTTTTTGGGAGAGACTAGTCGTCAAAACCTAAAGGATATGCCCTACTTGTTTGTTTCCATGGAAGACAGTTAGTCGTTCGTAGACCTGTTAAACGGGTGGGTCGAGTCGGGTCGAGTTTGGGTCGGATCATAAATGGTCCGACCCAAATTAACCCATTAACTTGTTTATGACCCATTTATTCGTAGTGTAAATATCCCGACCCATACCCGACCCGACCCTACCCGACTCGTATTGCTAAAACACTTTTATATTTAACATAATCTAGGAATACTTGTTTCTTATGATTTTTTTAAAATTTTTATAATTTTTTTTAAACTTAAGGTTCTGTTTGTTTTGCAAAAATACGATATTTCTAGAAAATGTTTTCCATAAAGTCATTATCCAAGAAAATAAAAAAATTTCTAACGTTTGTCTGAAATATGAAAATAAACTAGAAAATATTTTTCAATATTTAGTATATAAAATCTGATTTGATTTTACTTTGTGTATTCATTTTAATAATATTAATATTTTTTATTATTTTTTATTTTTCCTTTATTTTTGGCCGATCGCCAACGCCCTGCTTGCGACGACCCGACCACAAAGCGGGTCTCGCCCTCGGCCTCGAGGCAAGGCTTCACCGCCTGACTGGCGAGCCGAGCCTTGCCGGCATCTGGCGAGGCTCCACCTCGCTAGGATCGAGCAAGCCTTGAGGTCGTCGAAATTGGGCGAGCTCAAGGCTTGCCGGAATCAGGTGAGCTCGAGGCTCGCCAAATCGGCGAGGCTCGAGCCTCGCCCGAGGCCGGGGAGCTCGAGATTCACCGGCCTCCGGTGAGGTCATCTCGCCCTGGTGGCTGGTCGCCGTGGCCGACCACCAGTGGAAAAAAAAAAAAAGAAAAAAGAAAAGAAAAAAGAAAAGAAAAAGAGAAAAAATAAAAATAATTAATTTTTGATTTTTTTAAACATTTTTATAAAGAGGGAGAGAGTGTGTGGGTGGGTCTAGTGGGTGGGTTGGACATGGGTTCCAAACTCAACCTATTTAGACCCATTTATCTTTAAGCTTTAAAATTTAAAACCCATTTAAGGTTGACTCTTTAAAATTAAAGTGACTCATATATGACTCATTTATTTTTAAATGGGTCATATATGGGTTTAAGACCTATTTTGACACCTCTAGTCGATAGTGCTTCATGCAATGAATGGAATTCTTGACGGAGGTGATTTCATTCGGTAAGGATCGAGATCTCCTAAATTTAGCAGGTCGACACGTAATAATAATTCACTTTGGATGGCCTAGTGGAGTAGTCCGATGTCCTATATGTTAAGATCGCAAGATTAGAAAAAAGGATATTGTTTGGCCTAGTAACACGGTTTAAGCAACGCTTTATGAATCAGCGATGCTCATATTGTTGTCTTCATTGCAAGGATGTACGAAATTGGAGATATGAAGGGTGCGTTTATTTCGCAAAAATAAATGATTTGAAAAATATTTTCCTAAAACTGATCATGTGTATTGATTACAAAATGAATAATCGAAAAAAAATTTCAACGTCCACAAAAATATTTAGACAATTGTTGTTGTGATGAAAAATATTTTTATTAACTAATCATTTCAATTGATATAAGTGATATTTTTTAGGAAAATATTTTCCATGAAACAAACGAAGACCAAATGAAAGAATCAAATAATTCTTTGTGGAGGATGCAACACTAGTTATAATTGTTGCTTATTGAAATGAGTCTTGCCTAATGCTGAAGAAGTATTGCTGGTCTATTTGTGAGCAACACTTCTGAAGGATTATGTGCATTTTGGGCGTTTTATTTGGCCAATTATGTAGTAGTGATTTACATAGGACGTACATATGGATGATTCATGTAAGACACCTTCCATCCGCGTAACTACAATGATTATGTGTACAATTTGAATATCAAATCAATATATTAAATGTAATCACGTTTCTTCGAATGTTAAGCTAAACAGTTTTGACAATCAAGTCATGATGATGACAAAATGATAGTTTACATTACTTGAAATAATTAGTTGATAAAACATGTTTTCATTACCGATAACAATTTATGTTTAAACTCTTGAAAATATGTCTCGAGTTTGAGCCTAGAACGACACTTTCTAATGTGAATACATTTTCTAGTTTGAGTTGGTTTCCTAGTATGAATAGGTTTCCTATTCTGATCCAATTCTTGCACATATATATTAGAAGTGTAACTTCTCGTGAATTGTATCAGAGAGGAGTTTGCGCTTGTGAATTATATCCTGAGTGTTTGAAGTCATGAAAATCTTGTATGAAGATTTTGTGTAAATCTTTTGTCAAATCGAAAATTTTACCTGTTGAAATTGTGGAGTTAAACACTATATGAGTTATTAAGTGTAAGTGGGGGTTGAGAAAAAACTTAAAGTACTTGAGTGACTCGAGTATGGTTGTAATCTCCATTGTATCGCTTAAATTATAGTGGAATTATTTGTTACTATCCCCATACACGTAGGTTACAACACCCAAATGACATAAATATGGTATTTAATTTATTTTCTTATTTTTTTCTATTTTACTGCGTGATCACTTGTTTCCGTTAAATGTTTGGCTAAGTTGAAGTGAATTGATGGCGACAGAAAAAGGAAAAGTGAGAGTTAATAGATTTGATTGGAAGGATTTTAATTTCTGAAATATGTAGATTAGGATTACTTGTACTAAAGGAATATGCACTTACCCCTATTTGGGATGAAGTTCGAGCTGAAGCAAGCTGATTGGGAATTATTGGATAAACAAGCATTGGGTGTTGTTTGACTGACGTTGGCTTGTAATGTTGCATCTAAAATTGTGAAAAAGAAGATCATTGCTAGTTTGATGAAGGTCTTGTCGGACATGTACAAGGAGCTCACTGCGATCAACAAGATCTACTTGATGCAATATCTATTTAACTTAAAGATGGATGAATGTGCATCAATTGCTAATCATATCAATATATTCAATATGATTGTTAGTCAATTGAGTTAAGTTGAGATTGACTTTGATGGTGAGGTGTGTACTTTGATTCTATTATCCTCATTATCTGATAGTTGGACTTCTATTGTTGTTGCTGTTAAAAATTTCTCTAGATCAACAAGCTTGACATTTGATGAGGTTCATAATCTGATTATGAGTGAAGACAACCGCAAGAGAGAATTTGGTGAACCTATGTCTATTGCTTTAGTAGGTGAAAATAGAGGAAGAATTAACACTCTTTTTTTAGCAGAAGTAGTATAAACATTAAAAGATGTAGTTGGTTTAAGATTGGTGGTGCTGTCTGTTAGAATTGTGGCAAGACAAGGCATCTTAGAATGGATCACCTTAAGCTAAAGAACGAGAAAGGTAAGAGAATTAGAGTTGAGTTTATTGATGAAGTTGCAGCTGTAGTTGACTGTAATTCAAATAGTCTTGATTATGTCTTGTTTGTCACTAAGGATTTGTCATTTGATGGATGGATTATGGATTTTGGTTGTTTATTTCATGCCACACCAATTATGAATTGGTTTACTACTTATTAATGAATGGATTATAGTAAAGTACAGTTGATAAACAATGCTAAGTGCGATATTGTAGGTGTTGGCGATGTTAGAATCATGGTATAGTGAGAATATTGACTAAAGTGAGGCATGTTCTAGAATTGAAGAAGAACCTAATTTACTTGAGTGCCCTAAATTCAGCTAGGTATCGGTATTTCTCAAAATATGTAGTTCTAAAGGTTGTTCGATGTGTCTTAGTGATAATGAGAGGAACCAAGCATAGTGGCTTATATAAACTTCATGATGAGATAGTGACGCATTTTGTTTTAGAGATGTCAGATACATCTATTTGAAAGTTTGATTGCGGTATATGCATTTGGGGCAATTGGCGAGAGAGGCTTAAAGTTTCTACGCGAAACCATAGAGATTGCTAGATATGATGACAATTGTGGATGACTACTTGAGAAAGACTTTGGTATTTTTGTTGAGGTACCAGTTTGATATTGCTATTGAGATCAGGCAGTTAAAAGCTTTGATCAAAAAAGGAGGCTGGTAAAACAATTAAGCATATGTAGGCTAATAGTAGCTTGGAGTTTTGCTTGGAACTCTTAAACCAATTTTGCATGAGGGAAGGCATAGTGAAACACCGCACTAAAGCCAATGAACCACAATAAGTTGCAGAGTTAATCAGCAAAACATTATTAAAGACAACTTATAAATGCTCTCTAGCTCTGGTATGGCTAGAAAATTCATGGCAGGTGCACTTAGTAGGATTAGCTACATGGTGAATAGATCCCCATCGACTATGATTAGATGTCGGATTCCCTAAGAAGTATGGTCATGTAATGTTGCTTATTATTCTATTATTAGAATATTTGGTTGCCTGTGTTATGTTTGAGGAGCTCAATAGGAGGGCAAGAAAGTGCAAGTTCCTATGCTATAGAAAAGTGAGCAAGGTTATCGATTGTAGTGCCTGAATTAAATTCACCTTTTATCAATAGAGAAATTACATTTGATGAATTTTCAATATTTAGGATGGGAGTGTTATTATCAGTGTTCATGTTGAGAAAACCTCCTATAATATTTTGAAGTTGACAAAACAATTCATGATACTTTGTGAACTTGATAAGTGCCAACATTGTTTATGTTTTAGGTAATATCCACTCTTAAGGAAACTTATATGTACGAAGGAAAAGATTCATGAAGATTGGATGAACATAAGTGTGAACAAGTTTAAATGAATGTGAAAAGACTTGGAGGCACCATGGTGATCAGGATTACATGATCTACATCTCTAACATACTCAAGTTTCCTATTGAAGCGCAGTCGAATATCGCTCGGAAACCTGATATAATCATGAACATATATCACTAGGAAGCTAAATATAACTAGGAATTGCTGATATAAGCGGAGTGATTATATTACCTGCACAACTAGTTTAGCACATGCTCAAGAAATCTAAATAAAATATCCCTTGACGATTTTTATCTAAAATATTTATGATAGCTAATGATCTGGCTTGGATTTTAAGATCGAAGAACTAGATTAATTATCAATCTCAAGAAGTATCTATGTGAAAGATACTAATTATGCACAACATCTTGATTGATTGACAATCATTCTTAAGACTTGATACTTTCCATAGTTCAAGCTACTTTGCTTATGAAAACAGGAAGATTTGATTGTATGGGCGATCAAATCTTTGGAAACTCGGATTAATTGACTTCAATTACTAAATTGATCTTCTCAACAATTGTCCAACGAATAGCTTAAGATTGATTCTCTTAAAGATTATCCAATAGGAAGATTGGATATCGAGAAGTATAAAAGGAGATCAACAAACGCTGAAGTTGTGCAAGAGATCAAGAGTGACAAACAATCCATCTTACAGAGAAAGCTTTACTCATTTAAGTGTGCTGAAAAGAGTAATCTCTTGAGAAGTGTATCAATATTATAGTTTGTGCTTAGATGTGAGATAGTGGAATCTATTTGCTTAAGTGTACGCAACACCGGCTTCGAGAAGAAGTGCTTGAGTATAGATGGCACAAACTACTCTTATTACTCAAATATTATTAGTGGAATCCAGCTAATAGGTTGTTTATCTGGGATAGTAGGCACAAGCTTACACAAAATCGAACCACTATAAAGCTCTGAGTGCTTCATTCTCTATCTCTCTACTTATATCTATTATTGTATGATAGAAGTGCACTGCACTAGATAACATTATCGTTGTTGCTCATATCAACTTGATTATGTGATTTCGTTTATATAAAACTTGGCTTTCGTAATTTGCAAAATTTAGTCAAGTTTCTTAGAATTACCAATTCACTCGCTCTAGGTGATATTGTCAGTCATCAGAATTTATACGGATCTAGAAGATGTTTAGCTCGAGGTGGAGTTGCAAGTAGAAACTCTTGAGGTAACGGGTACAACCAAGTAATTGACACAAATAGTGATTATAGCGAGTTGAAGCCTGGAGAGCCAATGGTTGTTATCACTACTGAGTTTGACATTGTGCATATTCAATCTCCTAACTGGTATGAATGCAACAATGGTTTTGTTTCATTTATGGTTGAAGAGGTTGTGTCAGAAAATTCTTGTGAATTAGATATTAGATAAAGGTGCAAATGGGGTTGGTATTCTATTGTGGTCCACAAAATTCAAGTGAGACTTGAACTTGAAATATGTCCGTGGTGAGTGAGCCCATGAGGGGCTATGGGAGATTAGTAGCGAAGTTCAGATTTCAATAAAATGATTGTGACTTGGCTCAAATGTTGAGCTATGATAGAGATTGTTGAAAATAGGAATAAGTGCATTGGAAGTCCTAAAACTTGTTACGAAAGTACAATTGAGTCATAAAATTTTCAAAGATACAATTAAGTCCTAAAACTTGTTAGAAAGTGCAATTAAATCCTTAAACTTTCAAAATGTACAATCCAGTTCTAAAACTTGTGAGATTGATCTAATTAACTCCTTCCGTTGACTGCATTTTTTGAAAGTTTTAGGACTCAATTCTATTTTTGTGACAAGTTTTAGGATTTGATTGCACTTTTTGATATTTTTAGAACTCAATTGCACTTTCGTAGAAAGTTTTAAGACTTTCAGTACATTTATCCCTAAAAAATATCTCTTAAGTTTGAGCCCAAAAAAAGGAAACTTTTCTAATTTGAATAAGTTTACTAGTATGAATAGGTTTCCTATTTTGAATCAAATTTTCGTGTGTGTATACATACACACAAGAGGAACTTGTAATAATCAAATATTTGATTAGATTTGATTCTTTTATATATAATTATATTTATAACGTGTGACTTATTGTGAATAGTATCCAAGAGGAACTTATACTTGTGAATTACATCTCAAGTGTTTGAAGCCATAAAAATCTGGTGTTAAGATTTTGTGTAATTCCTTTATGAGAATGAGAGATTATTTTGTGCAAAATTGATGGGCTAAACATTATGTGAGTTTGGTGTAAATGGGAGCTGAGAAACACTGAGAGTGTTTGATTAACTCAAATATGGTTATAATATCCACCTATAGTGGAATTCTTTTCTACTTTCCTTATTGATGTAAGTCACATTGACCGAACTACGTAAATTTGGGATTCTATTATTTTCTTATTATGCCTATTTTACTATTCTGTTGCTTGTTTTTACAACATAAATATTGTTGTGAATAGTGAAAATATTTTTCATTCATTCATTTTAAAAACAATATAAGTAATCATTTTTTGAAATATATTATCCAAATCATTCATATTCCGTGAAATAAATGGAGCCTAAGGGTTCGAATGATAACCATTATGTTTCATAAATCAATATTTCTATTTCTATTCCATGAACGAGTTTTTTTGCCAAAATATTCGTTTGATAATGATACAAAATTTTTATTTCTGAAATATAAATTCGTTTGATAACGATACAAAATTACTTCCTCTCTGCGGCCGGCGAGCAGTGGCCGGAGGCGGCTGGCAATGGCGGGAGGTGGCTGGTGTTAGGTGGCAACGGACAATAATGGGCGGCGGCAGAGGATAGTGGCGGGAGGGCAGCGGCCGATGGTGGAAGGTGGTTGGTGTCGCGCAACGGCGGTTGACTACAGATGGCGGTGGAGGACGGTGGCAAGAGTTGGTCGGTGTTGGCTGGTGGCAAATGACAATGGGCGGCGACAGAGAATGGTGGTAGGAGGTGACCGGCAAAGGACGGTGGCGGTGAGGCAAAGAAGCGGCAAATGACCAACAATGGAGGTGGCCGTCATCGCCCAACAGCGAAGATTATAGACAGCGGTTGACGGTGGCTCACGGGTAGCGATCGACAACGGGAGGTGACCAGCGATGGCTAATGATGGCCAGTGTTAAACGGCGGCAGAGGATGGAAGGAGGCGATCGGTGAAGGACAGTAGAAGGTGGCTAGCAAGCGATGTTGAACAGGGGTGGACAGCAGCGGCCAATGGTGGGAGGCAGACGGCATCGGGAGTCGATGGAAGGCGGCTAGCGGCAGAGGAAGGCGGCGAACGATGATGAACGATGGTGGTCGGAGGCAGCCGGCGGTGATGGTAGGTGATTGGCGGTGATGACGAGCGATAGGTGGGTAGCCAGCTAATAGTGAGGGCGAGCGATAAGAAAAATTTTTATTTCTCATTTTTTGTTCTAGAAATAGAAAAATAGATTTTTTTTACTTCTGATTCATGTCCCAAATTTATTTCTAGAGTAGAAATCTATTCCAGAAATAAAAAAATGAAATTACGTTACCAAATCGGATTTCTGTTCCAAACTTATTTTCAGGAACAGAAAAATAGAAAAATAGAGAAAACCGAATGGTTATCATTCACGCCCTAAATTTAAGAGTGATGCGTTACACTATAGAACTAGAGTGCCTACTTATATACTTGAAGGATGGGAAAATGACACCAGAAGTGTCAAAAGTTGTGTATGACATTTACTTTAGTATAAAAAGTTTTCACCGACTCACTTAAGCATCAAATAGGAGTAAAAACAATCACTTAAGTGCTTTTGGCAAGAATTTCCAATCAAAAAAATTATGTGGCATTTATATTAAAAAAGTTAATATGAGTTGGCAATTTTTATTAAAAAAGCAGTCCACGTTGGCTTTTTGGTTGTTATCCCACGAAGAAGAAAAGAAAATATCATACTTTTTTTTTCTCTTCATCTCTCTCCTCTGTTACTTTCTCTAAAAGCTCCCTCTTTGCGACAACGGCGTCGCCTCCTCCCACACCTCCAATCCCTTTTACTCAAAAAAGTCATATGGTTATTCCCTCCCACCAAATTCGACTTTCGCCCCTCCCTCATCGTTGCCACCAGCTAAGTCGCCAGCACTAATCTAGCCAACCAGATCTAGGCGAACGATGTCGACAACGGTCATGGACGAGCATGCGTCGCTCGTCTAGATTTGGCCTTGCCCATCTCAATCTTCAAACACCACTTGTTTTTATTTGGATTCCCCTTTCCTTGCCTTCCACTTTGCCAATCTTGAATTTTGTTCCTAGGAGGAGCAATTACTCGCCGAATTAGGGTTTTTAGAGGCCGATTTCTGCGATTTTGTGGACTTTGCTAGTGTTCATAAAATTTTGCACGTATCAACGAACGTGTTAAATAAGTAATACAATGATGAGAAGAGTATCATCCCACAAGGATTGATAATAATAAACCAATTAAATATTAAAAATAGACTAATTCTAAAATTTATCTAACAAATCAAAATAAAATTAAGAGTAAATAAAAATTGATAATTTTTAAAAAACGAAATTTTAGAAATTAAAGGCAGATAATCAATTAGATAAAATATGTTAGAGCATCCGATTTCACCATAACCACTAGATATGAATTTTAGATTTTATGCATACAAGAACAATATCAAACATGTGACCCACCCATCAGTGGCCGCGTTGATTTGCACTCAGTTCCTTTCACGAGAGGTCCTAGGTTTAAATTCGCCTATCGGTGATTTAAGTGGGAGGTCGTGGTGGTGGGATGTTACGCTAGCCCTCCTTGAGGACTAGTCGGGCATCACCGCTGGTTTGAGTCCTAGCTCGCCAACTGCGCGGACACCTCGGTTTAAAAAAAAAAAAAAAATATCAAACATGTGATAGCGGAATTTCCTAGTTTATTTACTATCATATCTCTAGGTATAGCAAATCTACTTAGTTTATCAATTCACTATATCTTTATGTGAATTTAAATAAACATAAGTGCATTAAAATCTGTGAATATTCCCGGTTTATAATGAATCTTTTAGACCACCTTATCACTGAAAGTTACATAAATAACATGGCATATTTCTATCCATATTTAATTCATGGTTGTATATTATAATGAACAATTACATATTATCACTTCTCGATCTCAAATATGCACATAAGATTATTCAAGTGATGGCCAGTCACTTAAAGGCATTAAGTACAATAATATATAACTCACATGAATGTAATTACTTGCAAAGCATAAAAAGCATGAAATTCATATCATCATGGTTAGGCTACGTCGTAGCTCTAACAAAGAAAATTAGAACATAATAGAAGCAGAAACGAAAATATAAATTAAACCAAACATCTTGAATCAAAGAACAAGAATCCTGTAACCACTTGTTTGTTTTCTCTTCAAAATACTTGAAAAACTCTCATAACATTGAAAACAAAAAGATCTAAAAAAAAACTAGCTATTCTCCCAAATTATCCTATTTATATGATAACATCCAAGACTCCTCTTATAAGGCAATTGCTTCTTTTTCACATAAAATTAGGAGATAAATCACAGAATTCCCAATATAATATCCACCTTCTAACTTTTTTCTAAGTAGAATATTCATTTCCTTCTTTTTGCCATATTTTCCTTATTTTTTCTATATATATCAATATTCTGCATAAACAAGGAAAAATTAAGTAAATAAAAGGAAATTCAAATATATTCTAACAAATATTGCATTATTTATTGCCTAAAGTAGATAAAATAACTCTATGTTTATGGAGTTGTTAGCTAGCGCAAGGGAATCGGCCACTTTGGGGATCTTGAAAATCTCTCTTTTTTCTTGGTGGTGTCATGGTGGAAATGGACGCGAAGAGGGCACAACGAAGCAAAATCTGTTAGTGTTGAGCCTTTGTCGTCAGCCACCACCAGATCCATGAGAATAGAGCACATTCGAGAACGTGAAAATTTAGGGTTCTTTCGACAAAAAAAATCGATTGAGGGTTCCAAACAAAAATAATCGATTAAGGGATTATATTTAGGGGAAAAACGATGTCGTTTCGGGGTTAAATGTTGACTAGGCATGCTGGCGAGCCACGTCAGCCTGAAAAATTAATAAAAAATTGCCACGTCGAATTTCTAGTAACCTTGATCGGAATTAACACTTAAGTGATCGTTTTTTTTTAAACTGATACTTAAGCGATTAAAAAAAAACTTTCGATACTAAAGTGAGCGCTGTACATGACTTTGGCACTTCTAGTATTTTTTTTCCCTAGAAAGATTAAATCGTGAGGCTCAACATGGGACGTGCTAACGCAAACAATACATAATGTAAGTTAAGCCAAAATAATAATGTCATGTCTTATTCATCGCTTTTTATGATACTTGATCGACTCAATACACGATTGCTCCATTCCCATCAGACTCGTACGATATGTAAGAAGTTTGCCTCACGATGGAAAGCCCCTTTACCATTCGAGATAGTATTTGATTAGGTTGAGACTAATTTCTTTTAATACAGGTTGAGACCAATCGGTTCCCCTATTTAAACACCCAAAAGCAAACATGCATGTGTCACGGTCAAGAGGTTTTCGACAAAGGACCGTGGACACATCAATGAAGACCCGCTCAAAACCCAATGAAGTCCGGAATTTTCCCAAGGACGGGCGAGACGAATAAAGTTCTCGGCATAAATGCCGGTAGTTGTTAGCTCTCTGTCGGTAGGTGGTCGACGGAACGAAAAAAAACCCATCTAGAAATCGATCAATGGTTGTAATCAAGGCCTACTATATAAAGGGTGTCCTCCTTCTCATTTGAATCATCCAAAAACAACAAGAAGCCTTCCTTCTCTTCCAGTAGCTTCTCTCTCTAGATTCTCTCTCTACGATCCGAGTGTCCGAAAGTGAGTGAGTGACCGGAAAAAGGCTTGGCCTAGGGCTTCCGACGATCCCAAGGAAGTTTAAGTCGCCGCACGTCATTGCCAAACCATCGCCCGTGACAAGTGGTATTAGAGAGTTCATCCAAGGAGATCGAGGAGCACACCAACCGGTCAAGAGAATGTCGAACAAACGAACAACTCGGGTCAAAAAAAGAACCGGGTTCCCAATGAGCCGGATGCCCAACCAAAGACTTGGATGCTTCATCCGCCATAGCTGCGATCGTCAGCTCACGAGAATGAGAACAACAATGTTGGAGTTCATCAAGAACTCGACGGTTAAAAGGCGGATCCACGAGGGTGAAGAAAGTCTCCGCCATGAATTCACAAACGCCGCCAATCGATTTGTTCGAAGGGATGATTTCCTCAATCCATCGAGGCTCTTTCAAGTCAAAGCTCAAAGAAAGCAACCCTCCAAGACCAAGTCGAAGCCTTGAAGATGGAGGTGCAAGAGCTCAAGACCGAGCTCACCCTATGTAAAGCAAGCATCGCGAATGGTGCATTGCCCATCCATGCGGCACACAAACTAGAAGTGCCAAAGCCGAAAGAATTCAAAGGCAAAAAGGTAGACAACTTCCTATGGAGCATGGGACAAGATTTGACGCCATTTGTCCAAGAAGATTTGGCCAAGGCACGAACCGCCCATGTTCTTAAATACTTTGGTGGCGAAATAGATGTCAAGAGACAAAACAATTTACTTGGGATGGATTTGTCGAGGAATTTCGGATTATTTCTTTCCCGAGTATGCTCAACACGAAGCCCGTAGCAAGCTCCATCGCCTTGAGCAACGAGGCACGGGTCCGAGAGTAGGAATTCACCGAACTCAAACTCCAAATTCCTAATCTTGGGGAAGAGGAGGCTCTCGGGCGCTCATGGATGGATTGAAGCCGTGGGCACTACTCGAGCTCAAACGAAGGGATGTCAAAAGCCTTTCTGAAAGCACCGGTCGCGCCGAATTTAAGCCCCAAAACAAGAGGAAGCGGTGGAGATCGGATCACCATCATGATGAAGAAAATCAAGCTGTCCGTGGTCGAAAAGACTTTGACACTAGTCCCAACCGTGGGTCAAGAGATCATGGTGGACGGAGAAGACATAGGGGAAGGATCGCCCAAGTCAAGCGATCTCAAGTGGAAGCAACCTTTACAAGAACAGGTTTGATACTCCACCACCGCCTCCGTGCTTCATTTGTAACGGTCCTCATTGGACACAAAAGTGCCCAAAGAAGAGTAGGATCAATGCTATCCTTGCCGTAGAAGAGGATGAAGAGTCAAGCAAGAAAAGGAGAAACGCGAGGTGCGACTCGGGACCGTGAAGGTTGTCAACTCAATCAACTCCGTGAAGGACAAAGCTCGCCAAGGGGAAGCCATTCACATCTCTCATTCGTTGAGGTCAAGGTAAGTGGCGACCCCTCCTTGCCTTGGTCGATACGGGTGCTACAAGTTTGTTTTTGTCAAAAGAAGCGCCAAACACTTGGGACTTCATGTGGAATCGACTGAATCGCTACAAGATGCCCAATTCGACGAGATACCAGCGTAGCGTGGCCAAAAATGTGGAACCCAAGTTGGTACTTGGGAGGCAAACTCTCGCTCGAGGTAATTCCTCCTCGATGACTATGATCTTATTCTCGGCCTTGAATTCTTCGATTAGAGCCATGATAGACCCGAGGAGCAACACGATTATCATCACCGACTCGAGTGCCCATCCATGGTTCCGATGATTAAAGGAGGAATCGTCCACAATCCAAGAATAAACAAAGAACCAAGAGTTGAGAAGTCCGAACTCATCCAAGCCGTGAGCCGAAGGTGGATCATCCTTTACACAACATGCCAATCCATGTCCTATTCCCGGAGGTGACAAACTTGATCGACCAACATGGAGAAAGCCAAATCAAAGGAGCCAAATGCCCGACAAACCGAGAAGCCGAAGAAATTGCTCCCCCAAGCCAAGAGACTCGTTGAGTGGGGAGAATGTCACGGTCAAGAGGTTTTCACACTAAGGACCGTGACACATCAATGAAGACCCGCCAAAACCCAATGAAGTTCCGGAATTTTCCATTCTCGGCATAAATGCCGGTATTTGGTAAATGTCGGTGGGTGGTCGGTCTGGCCACCCATCTAGAAATCGATCAATGGTTGTAATCCGGGCCCTTTATAAAGGGTAATAAAACAACAAAAGTTGAGACTTCCGTCCATCTCTAGTTCTCTCTACGATCCGAGTGTTTAAAAAGGCACCCCAAGGAAGCAAAGCAAACATGCATGCATGCCATAATTTTTCTTTCACATTTAAGGCTAAGCATTTAGTGCGACTTTTGGAAGATGTGTACTACTCCTTTTCATAAATTTCCCATTTTCGTTGTGCTGACTGTCATGAATCACGATCCCACCCATTAACCACACTAGACACATGTGCTTGCACGTGGAGTCCTCAAATGTTGACCATCAAGCGTCTTTATTGTCGAAAAAATTCCAGAATCGGCGATTGGAAAGGAGAAAAATTATCTGACACGTGATAAATTTTTGCTCTTTAGAGAGAGCAAAAGGTAGATGTGCAAATATCTTCTAGGATTCAACAGGCCTTCCAATCAGTATGCACTTCACTGTTAAGATAAAGTAAGAACATCGAAAAACGTAAAACCAATAGAAGAATGGGGAAGAAAAGGCTTGTGTTTGTAAGAGAAGTAGGCCGTCTGAAAGCTGGAAATGATAAGAATATTAAATTTACAAGGGAGGAGGAACCCTAGACCGGGCCTCGCTCATATGTCGTCCGTGCGCAGGGGTGTGGTGGCGAAACTCAACTTTACACTTGGTTAGACCCAATTCATGTACTGAGTCCCACACCTTTTCCTTGTTGTTATTAAATTTTTATAGTGAACCCATAATAAAATGAACAAGAGAGAGCTTTGAAGTAATGTCGAACAAATGTATATAACTCATTTTGAAAAGTAATATATTCTTACCTTTACCAAAAAAAAAATGTATATAACTCAATTTGGAGTCCTAAGTGTGTCATGAGTCTATATCTGTCTTCTTTTGGGGCTCTGATTGATAACTACGGGGGTTGTTACATAGGTTGGCGAGGGAAAAGACTTTTACTTATGTTTTAATGCTCCTAGCCATCTCTAGATTTCTTCGAAATTGAACGATTAGATGTCTAGGGTTAGTGGATAATCTCGGGTGCAGTCAAACGCTACTCCACGGTACTATGTATATACCAAACCCTAATGATGTTTCGGAGGTTGCATTTTAATTTAGTATTGCTGTAGCCTAGCCATTGTTTATTTAAATAGCGTTCTCTTCTTGCAAAAAGAAAGAAAAAGGGGGTGGGGGATAAGAAGAAAGATAAAAGAATTCGGCTCACGTGCCACAGTGCACAACTGCACATGCATCCTTTCACAAAAAGTAGGCCTCACATGGTGGACAATTTGGGGAAATGCTAGATTGTAGTTGCATTACATTTCAAGGTGTACAAATTTACATGAGCAACCTAAAGTTCTAGAAAGGATAGAGATTTCACATATTGAATCTCGGTTTACCTTGTCAAATAAATCTTGAACCTCCTAAGATCTTGTAAAAAGATCTTAAAATCCGTCTTGAGACTCAAAAACCGCAAATCCCACTAGAGCTGGAGCAGGTCGGAACCTAATTAAACTCTAGTCACTCGCATCCCATCTCTACTCCCATGAAAGGGTCCATCACAATCACAATGCGAATATTAGCATCATTATGTGAAGACATTATATATTTGTGCCCTCGAAGTGAATGCATCTTTGTCCACAACTTAATGTCACAAAATTTAACTCACAAATCGTACTATACCACATCTATAACCTCCAAATTAATGGTACTTGGACCGCTTGGACTTTCATATGGTCATATTGTTTGTACAAGTGCATTAAAGTGGTCAAAAGTACACAAATTTTCGATCATTTCGCAACCGTTTGCGTGAAGCAATCATAAAAACCTTGCAGACAACGGCTGTCACAAGTAATGGCAGATGACTAACTAATTGCTCTTGGTTGCATGCTCTAACACATAAACTTAACCATGTTTATTACACTCATTTGGCAATGACCAAAACCCAAATGACACAATCCATTGCCATTGTTCGGCCAATTCATGAAAAGATACCCTATCGAAAGCTCTTGGCTAAGTTGAAGTGGAAATCATCCGATGATGGGTCTTTTCGCACCAGGAATGTTAGAAGTCGATATCAATCGGTAATGGACGCGCGCTCGTCCAAGTTTTGATTGAGACAGTGAACCACCCAATGAAGTTCATCCTCAGGAACTGGGGAAGTATTATTGCGTCGAATTCAATGTGATCCTGGACCACAACATAGAACCGAGGCCGAGGAATCCAAGGTATCGTACTACATGCGAAGCTTGTCATTAGCTGATAAGGCTCCTCCCTCTCTCTGATGAATGGTTTTCGGAACAGCTGAGAGATTGAAACCAGAGCGTTGAGAAGTGACCTAACTATTGCGTGCCGAGGGTGCGCACATTAATTTGTGGAACGCGAATGAGACTAATAACCTTATGTGGGGGGTACTTGTCTTCTATGTGTCCTAAATAAACAGCCACGATATGTACGTTGCTCGTCCCACGAGCATCAATCAAATCAAACACATGTTGTTGGAAAAATTGTTAGATAACATGAAAAAATAAGAATAATTGAGGAAATTCTATTGAAAAAGATGAGAAAATAATATCGATGTTTGAGGCATGCTAGTGACTGTCCTTAAGGATAATTCTGTCTCTTGGGGTACAAAACTCGGTGTGTAAAGCTCTGGCGGCTATCTTCCCAAGATACAACAGGCCTTCTTCTATACTTCGCATTGAATATCAGAAGGAAATAGGAACAACGTTATGTGTATAACCCAACAAAAAAAGGAAAGATAGATGAAATAAAGAACAAAGAATATTCTTTATTTTATATGTATATATATATCACTTTTCAATTATGCTCAAAGTAAGAATTTTATAGATACAAGAAAGAGTACTGTTAAGAAACCGTTATAAGGCCGTTGTAAAATAGTGGAGGGTTAAGAACAATTAAATCAAACATTACAAAGCCCTTAAAAAGCCATTCCAAAACTGTTACAAAATAATGGCTTCATGGCAATCATAAATTATAACAAATATTTCAAAACTGCTGAAATATTGAACACATGTTCTATGCGATTTTAGCATTCCCAATTTCCCGAGCCGATGTTCTCAAGTAGTGTATGCTTTTTGGCATGTCTTCGTCATTATAAATACGTCATCGGAATAGAGTTCTCGCGTGGGAGTACAAAATTGTAGTTGTAGTTGAATAGGTAAAAATAAGTTGGAATCTTCCGGCATTGCGGATGGTTAATCGGATCGGTAATTAAGGTATCTATGACTTTAGAACTCGGACAGCCTAAAAAGCTCTTTTATATCAGATGCTAGCTCGGGTTTGGCATAGAGTAGAAACCGGTAGTTTAACTTCCTAGTCTCAGTCAACGTACATGACCTGCATTTGACTGGATCAAGAACATGACACTTGATCCGGTGATACCAAAAAGACCGAGGCAGACAAATGTTTCTGACATTCGAACTGTTAGAAGACATGCATTCCATGATTTTTCCCTCGCACTTTTGCCCTATTTTGAACATGAAACAGAAGGTGTAAGCATCAAATGAAACACGGCAATCATAGTACTTGGATAGGAGAAAGCATCGTATGTGATAGTAACTAATGTAGCAAAGGAAGTCAATCGTTTGTTAAAAGGCATAAGTGCAACAAAAATCGCAAAAGTGTAATTAATCATCCTAAAACTTTCAAAAAGTATAATAAAAAATTATCAAATTGGTGCAATCAAATCTCTCTTTTTACCCCATCCAATATAGCTAATGAAAAATGCCGACATGAATTGATTTACTACTTATTGTTTCTCTGGGCAGATGCCTCGGATTTCAAGAAAGTACCCGGTGAAGCCGAGGACAATGATGTGCAAAAAATCCTCTTTTAGATTGAAAACCAACATGAGAGTTCTAATATCATCTCTTCAATCACAATTTTGAGTTTTAGCAAGCTTGTGATATGGAGCAATAAGTATTGCTGTTGAGGAAAACTCCTACCGATTTTGAAGTTGACAAAACCTTCCATGATAATTGTAAATTTGATACTTATTCTAAACCATTTTATTCCGGGAATATATATATGTTCTGGAAGATCAGAAAGAAGTTTTTCAGACTTTACAAACTGGAAAAATAAGTTCTTTGAAGACCCACATAATCTAAGTTTTGAGATTCGATACACAGTGATAATTCAAACACATTCGACGCCTTGAGAATTTCTTCATATCATGTAATTGAATCGAAACATAACAGCTAGTGATCTGGCATGGATTTCACAGAAGAAAAGTTTTGATTAGTTCAATCTAAGGCTATAATTGATTGACAATCAAATACTACGACAAGTATGCATTATAACGGACAAAGCTCTACTTATGGAAACCAAGATTCTGATTGTATGGGTGACTAGAATCAACAGGATTCAGAATTTGTTATCCAACGGCTACTCGATCCTTATTATACAAATTTGTCCAAGGTGAAGATTGGAAGATGATCCTCTGAAAGCTGTCCAATGGCTAGTTTGGATGTAGATGAGTATTTAAGGAGATCATTGAGCAGCAGAAGGTGTACAGAATCAAGAATCAACAAGTCTAAAGTCTGAGTATACTCTAATCATTTCTCTTGTCGTTCTGAGCCAAAAATTTAGATCTTGAGGGTTACTTTGTAAAGAGTGATTGTGTGAGATAGAGAATCCTATTATACATAAGAGTGCTGACACTCAGAATCTGTTAAATTCCTCTTAATTACATAGTGAAATCTAGCCGGTAGGCTGCAAGCGTGGGAAAGTGGACGTAGGCTTGCTATAAGCCGAACTACTATAGACTTGTGTGCAGATTCTCTATCCCTTATCTCTTTATTTACATTCTGCACATCAAAAACACTATCTATATAATCTGTTTTGAATTTGAATTTTATTTAGACTCTTCAGTGATTTGTTTTATTTCCGCCTAAATATTTAAAAACTAGTTAAGATCACCTATTCACCCCCCCTCTAGGTGATCCTTGCTAGCTACTTCAATTGGTATCAGAGCAGGTTGCTCATTTTATTGAAGTGTTTTATTTCTGAGCTAACGATCTACATGGCTAACTATGGTGCTCCAGGGCTCATTGAAGGACAGAGTAATAACAAACCACCATATTTCGATGGCAAGGAATATAGTGTCTGGAAGAATAAGATAAAGGCATTCATAAAGTCAATTGATCAGGGATGTCATCATCAAAGGAGTCAACCCAAAGTCTTCAGATTCAAAAGAAAAGGCAGATGCAAGCAAAGCAGCAGATCTTCCATTATCGCAAACTGAGATATCTAAAAGAGAAACTTTAGATTCCAAAGCAATTTATTCTCTTTACTGTGCTTTATCTCCTATTGAGTATAAAAAAATTGCTGCTTGTGAATCGGCTAAGGAAATCTGGGATACTCTTCATATTACTTATGAAGGAACAGATCGAGCCAAGGAAACTCAAACCAATATTTTGCTTGGTCAATATGAATCCTTCAAAATAAAGCCTGGAGAATTAATTGCTGATTTTTATGATAGGTTTACTGACATAGTAAACGGTCTTGCTTATCAAGAACAACCCGTTCCAGATGCAATGAAAGTTAACAAACTTATGAGAGGACTGACACATCAGTGGGATAACATCAAAACATCTCTTCGAGAGACACAAAGGATCAAGCCTCTATCGGTGAATGAGTTAATTGGAACTCTTCAATCATATGAGACTGAGAAACGGAATGAGGAAAATGAATCCAGAGGTAATAAGTTAATTGCATTAAATACTAACATTGATTTTGATACAGATTTTGAAGATGAAGATGTTGACGATGAAGAACTAGCTCTCTTTATTAAAAAGTATAAGAAGATGAAAATCAAGGGAAGAAACCTCAAAGGGAAGAAGTCTTTTGAGAAGAAGAAGTCCTTAGATGAATCAGAAAGATCAAAAGATATTATGTGCTTTCACTGTAGGAAACGTGGACACATCAAGCCAAATTGTCCACTTCTGAAAAAGAAAACCAAATTTGATAAAGCAAAGAAAGTCTTAAAGGCAGAAACCTGGAGTGACACAGAGTGCGAAGATAGTGATGAAGATATCTCAAATTTCTGTCTGATGGCAAAGTCAGATTTAGGCTCAGATTCTGATTCTAATCCTAAAGTGGAAATCGAAGTAAAACCTTATGAAATGTCTATTGAAGTATTAAATTATATTGATAAATTATGTTTTGAATTTAAGACTACTCTTAAAAGAATCTCTTCTTTGAAAAAGGAAAATTCATCACTGAGGCAATAGGATGTTTCACAAAAAGAAAAAATCGATTTCCTTCAAAAAGAATTTCATCAAATCAAGAGAAGTCGAGATTTTCTTTCCAAAGAAAATGCTATTTTGAAAAAGGAAGTTTTAGAAATTACTTCCAAGTTTTCAAAAGATTCAGAAACCTTGAAGCATATCCTTTCCATTCAAAATCCTTACTATAACAAATCTGGTCTAGAATTCGTAAAGGAAAGTGACAGCTTGATTGATTTGCCAAAGGTCAAGGAGAGATTAAGACAAAAACCTCCTCGACAAGCTTATAAAAATCATTTTAAAAGAATTTTTGTCAAACCTGTTAGTCGAAGTGCTCTTAAGTGCTCAAATTGTGGAAATCCACAACATTTTGAGAATGAATGTCCTAAGGTCTGGAGACCTGTTCAGAGATTTGGTTAAGATAGCCTATACTAATGCTCAAGGACCCAAACAAATTTGGGTACTAAAGAAAACTTGAGATGTTCTAATTGTTGCAAGTTACCACAAAGAGAAAAAGAAAATGGTACCTAGACAGCGGATGCTCTAGACACATGACAGGAGATCCAAGCATATTTGTTGATCTACACAATCTGAATAGTGGAAAAGTTTCCTTTGGAGGAAATACCAAAGGAAAAATTATTGGCAAAGGAACGGCTGAAATTGGAGGACTCACAATTAATGATGTTTCGTTGGTAAAAGGACTCAACTACAACTTGATAAGCATAAGCCAGTTATGTGATACAGGTTTCAGAATCAACTTTCAAGAAGATACATGCCCAGGAACAAGCAAAGATTCTTCTCAAATATTCATAGGAAGAAGACATGGCAATATTTATCTTCTAGATTTCAATCCAAACTCCACTCATTGCTTAATTTCAATCAAAGAGGATGAAGATTTGTGGCACAGAAGGTTGGGGCATATCAGTATGAAACAAATCTCAAAGATCTCAAATAAGAAATTGGTTCGAGATTTGTCAGATTTGAAATACAGAAAAACAGAGTTATGCAATGCCTGCACTCTAGAAAGATAAGTAAGAAGTTCTTTTAAATCTATACATCATGTTTCCACTGATCGTGCCTTGCAGCTTCTTCATATGGATCTATTTAGACCAACTAGAACACAAAGTATTGGTGATAAGAAGTATTGTTTAGTTATTATTGATGATTTCACAAGATTTACTTGGGTGTTCTTTCTTGCTCATAAAAATAAAGCTTTTTCATATTTTTCAAACTTTGCAAAAAGAGTTCAGAATGAAAAGGGTTATACCATTTCCTGCATTAAAACTGATCATGGGAGACAATTTAAAAATCAAAGTTTTTCAGATTTTTGTGAGGAAAATGGCTTTCAACACAATTTTTCTACTCCATATACACCAGAACAAAATGGTGTTGTAGAAAGGAAAAATCGTTCCTTGCAAGAAATGACAAGAACTCTATTGATTGAAAGCAGGATTCCTTTTCATTTCTGAGCAGATGCAGTTTTTATAGTATGTTATATCATTAATAGAGTTTTTCTCAGACCCATTCTTGAGAAAACCCCCTATGAGCTTTTCAAAGGTAGAAAGTCTAGTATCTCATATTTTCGTGTGTTTGGTTGTAAATGCTTTATTCTCAAAAATCCAAATGATCGCCCTGGTAAGTTTAATAAGAACGCAGATGAATGATTCTTACTTGGATATTCTATTACAAGCAAAGCATATAGAGTATTCAACAAGAACTCTCAGATTGTGGAAAAAACAATGAATGTAAGGTTTGAAGAAAATATTCAGCCTCACAAAAATGAATCTGAACCATCTCCCAACATTCAAGAGTTATCAGAATTTCATCAAGAATCTCCAAAGATCGTAGAATCTGTAGAATAAGGAAAAGAAGATACAATTCAGACTCAACCAGAACCTTCAGAGTCTATAGATATTCAGAAGGAAAGATTTGATAAAAACTGGAAACATAAATCTAGTCATCCGAAGAATCTCATCATTGGAGAAATAGAAGATGGCATCAAGACTAGATCCAAACACAAGGAGAACATCAGCAACTTGGCATTGATATCAGAAATTGAACCAAAAGAAGTTGGTAAAGCTTTATCAGACGAAAGCTGGATCGATGCTATGCAGGAGGAACTTTAGCAGTTCAGAATCAATAAAGTATGGGAGCTTGTACCAAAACCCAAAAATCATCCTATAATTGGAACAAAATGGGTATTTAGAAACAAACCGGATGACAAAGGGAAAGTCACAAGAAACAAAGCAAGACTGATAGCAAAAGGCTATTCTCAAGAAGAAGGCATAGACTATGATGAAACATATGCACCAGTTGCAAGGTTAGAAGCCATTCGGCTATTATTAGCTTATCCTTGTTTCCATAACTTTAAACTGTTTCAGATGGACGTAAAAAGTGCCTTCCTGAATGGATATATTAAAGAAGAAGTATATATGGAATAACCACCTAGTTTTGAAGAACTAAGGAAGATTGATTATGTCTACAGACTCAAAAAGGCCCTTTACAGTCTGAAACAAGCACCCAGAGCTTGGTACGAAAGGTTAAGTAACTTCCTTCTACAAAATAATTTCACCAAAGGTAAGGTTGATACAACTTTATTTGTTAAGAAAAAGGGTAAGGATTTTCTACTTGTTCAAATCTATGTTGATGATATAATCTTTGGATCTTCTAACGAATTGCTTTGCAAGGAATTCTCTAAGAATATGCAGAACGAGTTCGAGATAAGCATGATGGGAGAATTAACATTCTTTCTTGGCCTACAAGTTAAACAAACAAAAGATGGTACATTCATTTGCCAAGAAAAATATACCAAGGAGATAGTCAAGAAGTTTGGATTGCAAAATTGTAAGAAGACAGACATTCCAATGTCTCAATCATCCAAGCTAGACAAAGATGAAAATGGTAAAAAGGTTGATCAAAAGGTATATAAAAGCCTGATAGGATCTTTATTATATCTTATTGCATATAAACCTGACATACTTTTTAGTGTCTATATGTGCACAAGATTTCAATCAGACCCAAGGGAATCTCATTTTTCTGCAGTAAAGAGAATAATCAAATACATTGGAACCTATCCAATGTTAGGTCTTTGGTATTCCAAAGATTCAGATTTTACTCTTACTGGTTATTCAGATGCTGACTTAGCTAGATGTAAAGTGGACAGAAAAAGTACTATAGGTATATGTCAACTGCTTGAAAATATATTGGTATTTTGGTACTCAAAGAAGCAAAATACAGTTGCACTTTTAACAGCAGAAGCAGAATATGTAGCCTTGAAAAGTTGCTGTGCACAAATTCAGTAGATGAAGTAACAGTTGCGAAACTTTGCTGTTGAAGATTCAAGTGTTGCAATCAAATGTGACAACACAAGTGTTATTAATCTAACTAAGAATCCCATTCTTCATTCTTAAACCAAGCATATTGAAATCAAGCATCATTTCATTAGAGATAATGTTCAAAATGGCGATGTGAATATTCAATTCATTGATTATAAAAATCAATTAGCTGATATATTCACAAAACCTTTTGATAAATCTTCATTTGAGTATATTAGAAATAAACTGTGCATTACTTATCCATTTTCTTAAAGTGTTTGATAGACAGAAATTTTTCAAACTCAAATGTTCTCAGTCTGAACATTTTTCAGATTCTCAAAAAACGGTACATACTTAGTTTAAAGTTTGGCGGGAATATTTTTGGTAAAATATTTTCACATTTGTTACTTTTGGAAGCAAATTAGGTATGTATCCTAATTAATTGTACTTAAAATATTATCATGATATTGTCGTGATCTTTTATGTTTCAGAAAGTTTATTTCCTTCCTACATGTTTGGGCTTATTTTTTTTTTACTTTCTAAAAATGACCTTTTCTTTTTAAAACCCGTCCTTCTCTTTTATAAATCTATCCGTCACTTTTCAAAACCCTATCAGTACGATCTTTTATTCTTCAAACCCTTACAATATTCAGAGACTCTCCTCTTCTTCCTCCAAAGATCGAAACTTTTTGCTCCAGAAGTGATCAAAATGCCGTTCAAAAGAAGATTTTCACGCATTCTGAACCAAGACTCTAAATCTACTGCACCGGCGAAGTATATGGAGATTTCAGATACAGAGTTGGATCATCATGAAGACACCCTGTTGAAGCGACACCACCTCAACGATCGTCACCACCCAAAACTTCTAGTAAAACAGATTTTCGCTTTAAGAGCATCAAGCATGTATGGAATGCCTATCAGCGGTTAAAGAGAAGCAATGCCTCTGCATCGGTTCTGCGTGACTGTCTTAGAGACAATGATTTTTTCTCTGAAGAATATCTCGCTGAAAACTACTCTCAGTTTTGTATTAAAACTAACAATGTTCCGGCCAACACTATACCAAAAGAGCCCTCTTCCAAAAAGGGCAAAGAAAAAGTCGGAGAATCATCAACACCCTCTGACAAAAAATCTGCTCAAATTAGCCCTAAAACTACCAGTGCAACCAAATTTGTTATTCCTGATGATGATGCTTGATTTTTTGATACTTTTGAAATGAAGGTAGAAATAGCATCTGATGTGCCACGTATAGGAGGATTATTCAGAAGCACCGAGCATCACGTCTGTTATAAGTTGTTGCTTGCTCGAGGAATCATGAACCACAGACCTGTGGATTTCGACTACCTAGAGAAGGCTAGCATTTCAGTAAAGCACGTGTTTGAAAAGTTATGCATTTATGAATTTTGCCTTCAATCTGCCAATGTTTATGCTGAATTAGGTACCGCATGATAACCATTCTAGTTCTGTCCAGAACTGATTTTTTGCTCCCGAAATCAGTTTTGGATCAGAAATCCGTTTGTTAACGCAATTTAATTTTTCTATTTTCAGGACAAGTTTTTGTCCCAGAACTCGTTTTGGACCAAAAATGAGAATCAGAAAAAACCAGGTTTTTCGTTTCTGGACCAAAAGTGAGAAGTCATTCCCGAGGAAATCGTTTTTCTTCAACACATCTCTCTCTCGTCTCCTTCGAGCTCTCTCTTCTGCCCGTCTCTCTTCTACTCTTTCTATTGCAACACCACTCTTCGCTCGCTCCGTCCGAGAAAAACCTTCGCTCACTCCTGCTCCACGTAAGCTCTCGTCTTACCTCCCTCTCTCTCTCTCTTTTGGATTTGGAAGTCGCCATGATCTCTTCTATTTCGCCCGTCGCCCGGATGCGGAAAGCCGGCTCGCCATGGTGATTTCGAACCCGCTCGGCCTCCCCGTCGCCTCGAGGCTCGGCGAGGCCACCCGGCCTCCCCGCATCGAAACAAACCTCGCCCGGGGCAGGGCGGTCAAGCAAGCGCGTCACCCCAAATCTGGGAAAAATTTGGTTGTTTAGGATTTGTGGTAAGTCGGTTCCGTCACTTAGGATTTCTTTAGTTTTTGGGGTGTTTGTTTCTCAAGAATTTGTGGTGTGTGGACTTGTCAATTGCTAGGGTTTGGGTTGGATGAGATTAGTCGGTTCGCATTAACGTGCTCGGGATATTGAATGGGCACCTCTTAATAAGCTGAAAGATGTAGAAGTCGCGATTCTTGGGAACATTCTGACCACTGAACAGTTGCTCCATAATTGGTAGCCAACTCCAAATTGGTGAAGTAAATGGGTTTCTATTTTTGAAAGCCAGTGTTTCGCCCAATTTTTTCAATGATTTGATATGGGGAATTTCGCAGTCGGGTTCGATTTCCACTTCTTCGAAGTGTTCGTGTCAAAATTCTTCGAGGTTTAACTCAGGTATGCAATTTCTTCTTTGAAATCTTCGACTGGGAATTCTTCAACTGTTCTGAAATTTGCGAATCTTGTTGATTTAACTCTGATGATTTGTGTTTTTTTAAAAATTGATGTGCATCTCCGAAGTCTTCCACTACTTGGGAGTTGTCCGAATATTATGAATTCTGTGAATGGAGGAAGATTTCTATAGAATGATTTCGGTGCAATTTTTTGAAACCTCGTTCAACATTAACGTAGGTTTCCCCAACTAGATGGGGAACAAGAATGGCTAACAGACTTCATAAGCATCATTCCCCTTTTGGATGATAGCTAGCAAAAAAATGCAATAATATTGTAGTAAATTTAACTTCAGTTTTCCATCCCTGTGACTTTGCCTTTTGCGCATGACCATTCGTGGGAGTTTGGCGTTCATTGCTTTCCCTCGGTCAATTTGGGAAAAATTTGGTTGTTTTTAATGTTTGATTCGGGGGCTGATGCTGTCATGATTGCTTTGTATGCGTCCCCTGTTTTGTCAGTTGATTGAATTGCTATCGTGGGATTTGAGAGTGTAACATGATCTGTTGGGCGTTCGCATAGGGCCTAATTGCAATTATTAACTTGTAATTCTCTGAACTGTCATTCTTCAAAAGTGAACAATTGCTTCATGGCCTGATTGTAATCTTAAAGTTTTAGAAGAATTGAGCCTTCAAATTTGACCAAGCAGTGGTTGATCTAGACATTCTTTCCTCGGCCATTCTCTTCTTTTCCTCAACCTCTGCTAGAAATTTGTATTGTACGTCGAGAACTAGTTGCCATTGCAAAACTCTATTTGCCGCTGTAACTTTCATATGGTGCTGTTCTTATGGCATGTGAACCTTATTGAATTTCAAGAATGTTGAAATATGATTGATGATTAGTACTATGCCATTTTCTCTCTTATACTTTTCTACCATAGTGCAAGTGTAGCTTCATACTATAATTAAGCACAACAGGGGGAGAGGAAAAAAGCAAACTTCATTTCTTGATCATATACGAAAATTTTCAGTGATTATTCTTATTAATGAACTATATACTTATCCCTTTTCATATACTATCTGGTTTCTTTGTGCAAATATTTTCATTTCTTCCCCCTTTATGGACATTACTGACAATCATTATGATGCTAATCATGTTGCTCCTGTGGAAAACCACTGGCAGTGGTCACTGTTTGGTTTTCTGGTTTCCTATCCTTCTGTCCTGGTCTTGTACTTTCAGTTTTGAGTTCGTCGAGATTAGTTGCCTGTCTGAAACTTTAACTAAATATTTTTTTCAGGTACAAGTTGCTGCACCTGCAAGTAAAGGAGAACTCGGGAGGGCCACCTAGACTTCTCTCCACACTCTAGCTGCTCAGGTGTTCTTAGCAAATAAAGTCTGGTTTTTTACTTTCCTTTTCGTTTTCCATTTATGAAATTTTACTTGAATATATCAGTATACTCCTACATCATTTGCACTTCTACTGAGTTCTTCTGAATTTCTCAAACAATAAAGTTGGTGCCAATTATCTATTAGAACACTCAACATTAAAGCACATGTACATCGAATGGTTCAAATTGTAGATGATATGGCTCTTTACATCAAATCTTCCGAATTTGAATTGGTACACCATATGATGTGCTTCATTTGATGTTCAACCAGTTAAGGGTAAATGGCATCCCAAAAAGAGGCATTTGTGGCAAAGTGGACTGAGCCTTTAACCAATTTGCTTATAAGCTTATTGGTTGAAGAGGTAAAAAAAGGGAAATCGCACCACTACTACCTATAACAAAGTAGGGTGGAATAACATAGTTACCGAGTTCAATAAACAAACAACACTCCGGTTTACTATAGTTCAGTTGAAGAATAGGACAAACAAATTGAGGAGACAGTATGGGAGTTATAAGAAGCTTCTTTCACAATCTGGATTTGGATGGGATCATGTTAACAAAACGATTATTGTGGAGGACCTAAGTGTATGGGATGATCACATCAAGGTATCAGTTTACTTGGGTCATTTTGTTCTAATTGTGGATGTATGTTTCGATGATGTCGCTCACGTTATGTCACTATTTTTTGAAATTGCAGTATAACATCGAATGGGCTAAATTCCGAAAGGATGGGTTTCCTCAATACCCCGATCTGTGTATCGTGTTTGGCGATACATATGCTACTGGGGATTACGCAGTAGGAAATGTAGAATACTTGGTGGTGTCGGAGGGGCAAGACAATGGTAGTGGTGGTGACAATGGTGGTGGTGCTTTGGAAGGTGATCCAAATGAACTTAGTGATGGTGTCTTCACACCTGACGTGAGTGCCATGCAAGTTCGTGAGAAGCATAAGTTGGATAGGACTCCAAATTCCAAGAGGAGGAGAAAGAGTAGTACATATGATATTGCTAGCACCTGCAAAGCCATTCAAGATATGATTAAGTCTAAGGCAAGTCAATCAACACGTGGCTTCATCACCTCACATGCCCCTCCACCCGAGAACCCCTACTCCATGGGAGCCGTGGTTGCCATTTTAAATGACATGCCTGACTTAGAGCAGAATCTTTACAATAAAGCTATGAACCAAGCATGCCTTAGTGCCAACTAGAGAGAGGGTTTTGTCCTATCTTTACCTGAAAGGAGATGCGGTCTTCTTGAATCTCTTTGAATAGATGTTGAGAACTACGATGACTTTTTCATGTTTGTTTTATTTTCACTTAATGACTTGTGTCCTTGAGATACTTTGGTTTGTTTTTATTTATGAAACTATGATGTCTTTGGTTTGTTTTTAATTATGCAACTATGATGCCGTGGCTATTGTTAATTATGGAACTATGATGACGTTGTGGCTGCTGTTGATTCCTGACTTATTTGTTGTGTTTATGTTCTTCGTGCGAGGGCATAGGTAATATAGAAGGGGGTGAAAGTAGCAGCATTAATGGTCTAGTAGCATTAGTTGAACCAATTGAACAGGTCTTCGATGATTTTTAACTTAATATACTGAAAGCATGGATGTGTACTGTTTTGATGAATATGTCTATGCACACCAGAGAACCTATTAGGGACCGTAAATTGTCAGGGCCTGAATGGATAAGAGAGATTCTTTATGGACATTCAGATAGGATATATGAAGCTTTTCGAATGGGGAGACATGTTTTTCTCAATCTTTGTGATTTAATGAAGGAAAGGAGTTGGTTGGCAGATAATCGATATATTAAGGTAGACGAACAAGTTGGGATATTTTTATCTATGATTTGTCACAAGAACTTGAATAGAGATTTATGTGAGAGATTCCAACATTCGGGACAAACTATCAGCAAGTACTTTGCTAAAGTGTTGCAAGCAGTTCTGAATTTGGCAAGAGAAATTATCGTACCACCTTCATTTGATGTTGTCCCAGAAGAAATTCTTATCAATCCTAAATATAATCCTTACTTCAAGGTACGATTTGCATATATTCCTTTACATCGTCACTTACATTTTGTTGATAATCTTGTATAATGCTAGTCTTTGCTGAAATGATAGGGCTGCATAGGCGCTATTGATGGCACTTACATTCATGATTCTATACCAGTGTCGAAACAGATCCCATTTAGAGGCAGGAAAGGAATTACCACTCAGAATGTAATGTGTGTTTGTTCATTTGATATGAAATTTACATTTGTGTCTGCTGGTTGGGAAGGCTCTGCCAACGATTGTCGGGTGCTCTCGGCAACACTCGAGACACATCGCTTACAATTTCCTCGACCTCTACGAGGTATTTGCTTATTTTTTAAGAGATAATTTTCTTTATAATTGTATTGCATTTGCAAATCATGATCAATATATGAATACCTTTTGCTAGGCAAATACTACGTGGTAGATTCTGGTTATGCTGCAGCTCCGGATTTTTGACTCCTTTCAAAGGCGAACGGTATCATATTAATGATTTTAGGGGTAGAGTGAGGTGGCAACAACAGCAAGAGAATTATTCAACCATAGGCATTCTTCACTAAGGAATGTTAGTGAGAGATCATTTGCGGTGTTAAAGAATCGCTTTCTCATTTTGAAACACATGCCTTCATTTTCAATTCAAAAGCAGTCATGTATTGTAATTGCATGTTGCATTATTCATAATTACATCCGTGATCAAGACAAGATGGATAAGAACTTTTCCCAATATGGTGATTCAGAGTACTCGTTTGGAAGTGCACAAGATGAGGTTATTGATGATACATCAACAGAGGAGGATATCGAGATCAACATGCTTAGGAAAAGAATTGCCAATCAATTGGCAATTGACAATAATATGGCGGAGATTCCATGAAAATGTGTTTCCGACTTTTAAAATGTATTTCCATTATTTTGTATTTGAGGATTTTTTATGTTGGCTCTTGTAATGTGACGTGGCATTTTGGGATCTCCTATATTGGCTCTTGTAATGTGATGTGCTTGGTTTACTTTTCTCCATAAGCTTTTGCGATATTATGCGGAACAATGCATACTCACAAATATTGAGAGCAAATATCGAGAACGATGGTGGTTGAATGCTGAAGACCCGTTCCAGTGCTTGGCCATTTGCATCAATTTGACTGAAATTTGTGTGCGGGCGTACATAACGTTACGAATCCAACGTAAAATTTAATTTCAAAACTTCACAATTTGTGGCCACCCACTCTGAGTGAAATTTAATTTTTTTTAGGTGTCAAAAAAATTAAAAATTAAAAACATCAAAACTTCATAGAATGGCTTAGAATATCTATGGTCACCCATTTCGAGAGAAATGAGTTTTTTTTTAGATTCCCCAAAAAAATTTAAAAAATCAAAAATTTCAAAACTTCATAAAATGGCTTAAAATACCGGTAGTCACCTACTTTGACGGAAATTTAAATTTTTTAGCTATCGAAAAAAAATAAAAATAATAAAAAATTTGAAAATTTCTCAGAATGGCTTAGAATACTATGGCTATCAATCAACTTTGAGTGAAATTTAATTTTTTTTAGGTGATGAAATAAAAAAGCACAAAATAAAAAATACCATTTGGGCACCTCAAAATTTTTATATTTTACTCAAAGTGAGTGGCTAGAAGTATTCTAAGCCATTATGTGAAGTTTTCAAATTTTTGATTTTTAATATTTTTTTACCTAAAAAATTTAAATTTCGCTTAAAATGGGTGGCTACAGGTATTCTAAGTCATTTTGTGAAGTTTTGAAATTTTTCATTTTTTCACTTTTTGATTTTTTTTCGGTACCTAAAAAAATTTAAATTTCACTCAAAGTGGGTAGCCATAGGTATTCTATAAGCCATTCTATGAAGTTTTGAAATTTCTAAAATTTTTAATTTTTTTTGGAAATCTCAAAAAAATTAAATTTCTCTTGAAATGGTTGGCCACGTGTATTCCAAGCAATTTTTTAGAACATAAAAAAATTTAAATTTCACTAAAAGTCGATGGCCACAGGTATTCTAAGCAATTTTGTGAAGTTTTGAAATTTTTTATTTCTTGATTTTTTTTTTGAAAAATTTCAACAAATTTCCTATTTTCCCGAAATCTGAATTTTTTTTATTTTCTTGACATTTTGATGATTTTTTCTGGAATTTTTCAAATTTTTGGGATTTTCGGAATTTTTTTAAATATTTTTATGAATTTTTCATATTTTTTTATTTTTTTTTCATTTCTAAAAAAATGGATTTCTGTTCCTGGAAATAGAATTTTATGTTGTTTATCAAATGGGTTTTTGTTTCAGGAAATAGAAATTTCGTCTTTCATATCAAATGGGTTTCGCTCTAGAAATGAAATTTTTGTCGTTATCAAACGGGTTTTTTTTCCTAGAAACTCATCCAGGAACCAGAAATAGAAAAATCTATTTCTAGTTCAAGAACTCATTCCGGACCAGAATGGTTATCATGCGGTACCTTAACTGCCTACTTTTATTCCAATCTCTCTATTTTGTCACCTAATTGGATCTAATTCACTGTTGGTTACAAAAAATTCGATTTAAAAGCGGATGTGTTGGCAATGATAATTGGAGTAAAACATTCCAAGTTTACTTCATTGGCAGTAAATCTTAAGATGCTTTCAAGGTGGCTTCTGAAAATCTAAACTTTGCTTGAGGATCAAAGCGGCACCTTTCCTACTCTGACTTATCAAGACGGTCTGTGATCTTGCATAAGATCATAATCAACTGCTTGAAGCCCAAGGCAGCCTCCAAAATTGACCTATCCAAATCAGAAATCAAGCTTATCTGGGCTATCTTAAAAGGTCAACTTTTTCTCTTCCTCATATCATCATCTTTCATATGTACAGAGCATTGCAGAAGGACAAGGGACAACTACCATATGGTGCTTTAATCTCTCGCATTTTCATGTTCTTAAAAATATTGATTCCTAATGAAATGCGCAAGAACCTTATTCCCTGTATGTTTGTTGGAGAAAGAATGCTCTCCAAAATGAAACAGTTTGATGATGTAAAGGGAAGAATAAAGGTAAAAGAAGCTCAACAGTCCGAAGCAAAATCTGCTGAAAAGTCAAATGTCAAAAAAACGGGGTAAAGAAAGGGGGCAAGATCAGCAAGCAAGCAGACAGAATCTCCAATCCCACTAAAGATGTACAGTAAGAAAAGAAAAATTCTTCTACATGCTGAAAGTGATGAAGCAAAAGCAGAACATCTTGATACAGGCCATACCGATGCTCCAAAACATGTTTCTGAACAAACTCCAAATGTTTCAAAACCAATACCTACAGAACATGTTTTTGAAGATCAAGCACTTGTTCAGGGGGAGATTCCAAAAGAAGCAACTATGGGGTTCGATCAGTCTGAGCAAGTTAATGTCCAAGAACAGTCCTCAGAAAATCAGAACATCCTCTCTATTCTGCTCGAGATTAAGGACAAGTAAGCTGCACTAGAACAAAATATGAAGGATCTACAGAAAATTGTAGAGGAAAACTATAAAACCCAACGTCTACAAGCAGCAGCAAACAAAGCAGAACTTGAGGAAGCCATTACTATATGCTCATCCAACATGGATAAGGCTATGGGTCAATGCAGTTCGAAGATTGAGGAGGCTGTCTCAATATTGGAAAATTTTCAACTAATTCGTACTCCTTAAAAAAAAATAGCCTGTTTAAAACATTTCTCTCCAAGTCCTATTTTTTTTTTAATTGGTCTATAATCTCACTAACATTTCTTAATTAGATTGGTTGATTACTTAATATAAATGCTTTATAATCTCTATTATTGCCTTTTTTGCTGATGACAAAAAGGGGGAGAAATTATATGCAGATTTAATATGCAGGATCATAAGCAGGTTATATACAAAGGAAGCACAGACACAGATATCAACAGAGTTTGCTCTTTCAATTTCAATCTGTGATTCATGCGCTAGATATGCTTATTTACTTCCAATTAATTTCAAATTGATTCAATCTGCAGGAAAGTTTTGTCACCATAAAAAAATGGAGAGATTATTGAGGAAAACTCCTACTGATTTTGAAGTTGACAAAACCTTACATGATAATTGTAAATCTGATACTTATTCTAAACCATTTTATTCCAGAATATATATATATATATATATATATATATATATATATATGTTCTGGAAGCTCAGAAGGAAGTTTTTCAGACCTTATAAACTGAAAAAATAAATTTTTTGAAGACCCACATAATCTAAGTTCTGAGATTCAAACACGTGGTTATTCGTGACGCAGATTCGCATACGTAATTTCTTCGATGCGTAATCTCGTAACCAAACATAACAAATAGTGATCCGCATGGATTTCACAGAAGAAAAGTTTTGATTGGTTCAATCTAAGTCTATAATTGATTGACAATCAAATACTACGACAAGTATGCATTATAATGGACAAAGCTCTACTTATGGAAACCAAGATTCTGATTGTATGGGCGACTAGAATCAGCGGGATTCAGAATCTATTATCCAACGACTACTCGATCCTTATTATACAAATCTGTCCAAGGTGAAGATTGGAAGATGATCCTCTGAAAACTATCCAACGACTAGTTTGGATGTAGAGGAGTATTTAAGGAGATCATTGAGGAGCAGAAGATATACAGAATCAAGAATCAATAAGTCCGAAGTCTGAGTATTCTCTAATGATTTCTTTTGTCGTTTATGAGCCAAAAATTTAGATCTTGAGGGTTACTTTGTAAAGAGTGATTGTGTGAGATAGAGAGTTCTATCATACACAAGAGTGCTGACACTCAAAATCTGTAAATTCCTCTTGATTACATAGTGAAATTTAGTCGGTAGGCTGTAAGTGGGAGAGTGGACGTAGGCTTGCTATAAGCCGAATTACTATAAACTTGTGTGCATATTCTCTATCCCTTATCTCTTTATTTACATTCTGCACATCAAGAGCACCATCTATATAATCTATCTTGAATCTGAATTTTATTCAGACTCTTTTGTGATTTGTTTTATTTCCGCATAAATATTTAAAAATTAGTTAAAATCACCTATTCACCCCCCTCTAGGTGATCCTTGCTAGCTACTTCAATTGCTATAGTGAATTTTAGTTTTTTCCAATACCAGCATGAATTTTGAACTGAGAAGAGATTTTAGTATTCCGTTCATATACTTTCCCAGTTCATTAAGGATCCGAAGGAGCAAAGTGGGAAGCTGCTATACGAGTTCTTCAATATCTCAAAAAAAAAAAACCGGGAGGGATTCTATTCTCAATCCCAACTTCACTTCACTTGACTGCTTTTTGTTACTCCGATTGGGCAAGTTGCCCGATTATTTGGAGCGCGTACGATAACTATTGTGTTTAACTAATTTTTCTATTTTTATGTTCTCGGAAATAGGTTTGGAACAAAAATTCATTTAATAACGCAATTTCATTTTTTTTAATTTTTGAAAACAAAATTTAGTCTAGAAATAGGTTTGGAACATAACTGAAAAGTAAATTTTTTCAACTTTTCTATTTCTAGAACAAAAAGAGAAAGAAAAACTCTTCTCATCACTCACCCTAGCCTCCCGCCGCAAGCGGCCACCACCCACCGTCGGCCACCGACCGCCGTTGCCACCCATCACCAGCCACCCGCCGACCGCTACTTCTAGCCCCCGCCCACCGTCAGTCAATGAATGGAAAAGAGCGTAAGAGGGAGAAATTTTGCATCATTATTAAATAAATTTTTGTTCTGAGAAGTGAAACTTTGTGTTATCATTAAATGCATATCTTTGTTCAAAAATTTGTCAAGGGAATAGAAATAGACTAGAAATCTATTTCTAGAACAGACTGGTTATCATTGGCGCCCTTGGCAATTAGTTATTGGTTACTTTGTCATGCTTGTTGGTTATCCTGTGTCTTGGATATCCAAGAAGCAGACCACAGTTCTTAGTCCTCTATTGACACTGAATATCGTGTCGTGGCAATTGCCACTAGTGAACTCATTCGGTTATGCACATTACTTGCCTTCCTTGAGGTATTGCACGATAAAACAATGGAACTTTAGTGCGACAACCAAGCTACTTTACACATCATGGCTAGATTTATCAAAATGGATCTTAAATTCATTTTTTAATCCATATATTAGTAAATTGATCATAAATGGGTTATCTATATTTAGTAAATAGGTCATAAATGGGTAGAAGTTTTATATTAGTATTAAATGGATCGTAAATGGATCATAAATGAGTTTATAACTGATTTAAACTCAACGCATCTCTCTCGCCCTCACTCATTTTTGTACTCCCTCACTTCGCACTCTCATTTTAGCTTGGGTATGAATTTTTCTATATTTAATTAAAAATGGAAGTGTTTTAGCAATACGGGTCTAATCGGGTATGAGTTGTGTATGGGCCGGGTCGGGTCGAGTCAGGTATGGGTCAAGAAAATTGCATTGTGCATAAATGAGTCATAAACAGGTTAATGGGTCAATTTGAGTCGGATCATTTATGACCCGACCAAAACCCGACCCGACCCACCCATTTAATAGGTCTAATCGCAGCAACCCCGGTATTTCATGAACGAACAAAGCACATTGAGATTAACACTTTATTCGCGAACATGTGCAGTCGAGTCTCATTAGAACTGAGCAGGTACCCACTAGATTTCAGTGGACATTTTTACCAAGGCTTTGGGTTGAGATCAATTTACATTTCTTGTCAGCAAGTTGGGCATTCGAGACCTTCATGCGCCAACTTAAGGGCGAGTATCATGGAAGATTTGCTAAGATTTACATTCAATTATCTAATATTTGGTGTATCTATTATCATTAGTTAAGATTTACTTTTTGTTTTTAGTTAGCATAATATTTGGTATATCTTTTATAGTTAGTTAGAGATATTTTGTAGATCTTTTCTTTTCCTTTTCTATTAAGCAATACCTTGTATATATATATTTGTACTGTACGATGAACAATACAAGCAAGCAATTAAAATTTTTCCACTTTCAATTTTGAAAACCCAACCCTAATTTGTCCTCTATAAGCGTTCAAGAAAGCTAAGACTACTATATAAGCAGGAGAGACAGAGAGATAGAACTGACTGTCGATTCTCCCCCACCTCATGTGACTGAGCCGTCGAAAAACCCTGATCTGCTGGCCGGCGATTGTCAGGGGCCTGTGAGCGCTCGCCGTGATCGAAGCGCGGCTTTGCAAGCCCTCCTCATGTCACGCGGTGGTGGCAACGGCGGCACCACCACCATTTGATTCAGACGACGGCCCGCAAGTCCTCACCTGCAAGCGATAAGGGTCAATGGCCTTCACTGACCCTCACAGATGCCCCGACGAAGTACACCGAACTACATTTGTGGCCCTCGATGGCGAAGCCTGACAGTCTCACCTTTTCTTTTAAAACAATCTTTTTGTTTAAATCGTATTCTTTCTTCTATATTTTTTGTCGTTATTTATTTATTTATTTTTCAAACTTTCAGGTTTTCTTCTGATGTGGGACTTGGTGGGCACCACATTGATGTCACGTGGATTAAGAAATTTATAAAAAAAAAAAATCATGTCAACATGTTGCATTTGCCAAACTAGACGGAGGGTTTTGATCGTACAAATTTGACAAGTTTTATGACTCGATTGCCATTATTATAAGTTTTAAGGATCAATTAAATTTTCATGGTTAATTTTAGGACTTTTAGTAGACTTATCCTTTATTAGAATGACTAGGTCTAGAGGCAAATTAACCGAGAGACAAATAGTACACTCATAACTATGACCTAACCTTTCGATCCCCTTGTAATGTGCATGTACACTCAGAAAGTAGAACAACACACGAATTAAGTAGGTATCATACCTAGTAATGGATCCGATCCGAACAATATTTGGGAGGGAGGTTATGGTTGAAAAACCTAAAATGATTTGAAAAATTATATTTTTCTCATCTGTTTATTTAAAGGAAAATTATTTTCGGGAAAATTTTTTTCCCAACTTTCCAGTATTTGGATGACGGAAAACAAATTGATCTACAAAAAAAATGTTTCTTATGGATTGAAAATAACAAGCTTAAATTGGGAAAATACGACTTCCCCTCTTGACAAGAAGGAAACCACTTTCCACTAATCACCAAACAAATGAAATATAATTTCAGGGAATATAATTTGATAGAAATATATTCCTTTATCATGAAATTTGTACCGAAATAAACACACCCCTAGATTAAAAGTAAACAACCTTATGGACCTTGGGATGACTTGGGGCGCACCCAACCCCCCTCAAGTTCCATATCCAAGTTTTCACTTGACCCAAATGTTCCTAATTATTTAGGGTCATGTTGCGAAAAGATCTCCTAATCCTTACAATGCTTCCACTTTTGTCTCGAAAAGTCCTAATCGTTAATCAAAACCTCATTTTCATAAATTAACATTTGAGATTTATCGAGACACCAAAAGGAACACCGTCTCAAACAGCGGATCCACGCCGGGTCATATCCCCACGTAAGTCCAATTTATCGATCAATCGACAATCTCTCCTAAGAAATAGAAAACAACAAGACAGTCTATGAGAGCCCCCAACTTAGTAAAGCATCCAGCTCACTCGAACCCACACCAGGGCGAATGATTGCAAGAACAATGTCAAATCACAGCAACTATTGAGTCGAGGGTTGGCTTCACAGTTGTTTTCAGTAGGTATGGGTCTGTGCGTGCTGTTGCAGAGAATGGTCAGCGTCTGGAACCATAGGTGAAATATGGGCAGCACCAAACTAGGGACTTGTCATTGTTTACCTTAAAGAGGGCCCAATGATCTGATCTGTGTAATATCTCAGATGCAAAAGCACTCGTCCACAAGTCCAAGCAAAGCGGTATGTTAGAAGAAAATGTGTGGGCGATGATGTTAAGTTTGCTGAGCCAGACAAGATATTAATAATACGCTCCTAGTTAAGTAGAAGAAGATGTGGTTGGTTGCCCTATTTCTGTAGTGTCCAAGTAGCGGCGCCCCCCAAGAAACATCCCAACCACCATGGTAGATGAACTAAAATAAAATAAAAATTGCATTTTCTGTTGTGTACATTTTAAATGTTCAGTGCCAGCAAAACAAGCAGCACTTCCGAATTACGCAACTTTAAGGGGTCAACAGAGTTAGCCATACGATCGAAACATTATACTCTGAAAAAATGCTAGGTATTCTGTTCGGTTTTCATTTTGGATAATCTCTTCTTAATCAACACTAGATTTGGAGACTATAACTCCTTTCGATTCCCGTATCTCGACATCTGACGGTCTTCGGCGAAATGTGATTCTCTTGTCACGCGTTAAGACAATAGAACTGGGGTTTGTACTAGCTTTGCACCGGTAGTTTGCTTTTCTCCTCAAGAGTCCCCATCAAGGTCTTCCTGTACGGTCTACAATCTATCAAACGCACAACAACATATCACGGAAAAGATCAAGTTACGAAGATAGCCCCACAGTGAGATGAAATCGTACGGAATCTTGACTCCTTGTTTATTGAGTCTATGAAAATCAACTCGCTTAATCAAGCTTTACGCTGAGATTTGCAGCAGGGAAGCACGTGACCCCAAGCCCATCAAATTGATTAAACAAAATATTAATTATTTCCGGGTCAAGACTTAAATTGAAAGTGAATCGTGACAAAAGCCAAGAAGTTTGTGTCCGAATCAGATCTAGTTCGAGTACGATGTAGGGATAAAATATTCGAGGCAAGAATGATTAGTTGATTGATTTTGACGTGGATTTAGGCCATTAAAGGCGGGTTTAGCTTAAACTAATGCGGATGAGGCTCGTATTATATTGTCATCGCCTCTAAGTCAGTGCCAAGGAATTTCTATTTGGCATGACCACATGATATATACGCGGACTATGCGGCTTTCACGGGAGGAAACGTACTTTATAAATAAAATGACGACGACGTAAAATGCAGGCTTTGCGTCCAAGAAGAGCCCAGCTAATTAATGGTTGGTTATTTAGTTAAATTTTAGCTCAAATGGTGTGACCAAAAAGTTATATATATTAGAAGCTCAAATTCCAAAACAAATTCAGGAAGTCAAACCTTCAATTCCCTTGGAGAAAATTATTTTATATATTGATTAATACGTTACGGGTTATGGAAAATCTAGGTCAATATAGACGTCCTCTTTTGTGCTACAGCGATCAATGATCTTTCCCCAGAAGAGCACTTATTGACCACCAAAGAAAAGGGGGAAAAGAAAAGGAATTTTCAGTTGATAATTCTCTGTCTATGTTAGCATAGACATTTTTATTGCATCAATGAAAGTCACTTTGGAATTACTCCATAAATTACTATCACTTTAATTAATACAATAAACACAAAAAACTAAGGATTGACGCATTTGATTGGGGTGTTGGGCGCTTTTCGATCCACCAACTAGAAATTATCTCCGTTTGACTATCTCATCAATTGCATATAAATTGTTTCAGGTCAGTGTCACTTGCACACTGCAAAAAAAATAGAATTAATTGGTTGATAACCTCGCAAGGCATTCCATGGACTCTCAAATAGCCAAGTCCTCACGTCCGTGTCCATGGAAAACGCACCACAAGTCCAAGACTTCACGATTTCTAAGTATTATCACTCAAGAATCACACAAAAGCCTACCCGATGCAACAATTTTCTTCCTTATTTTGCCATACACTTTGCATAAAAACATTGAAAATTGATCCGATGAAATAGATTTCTATATTGAGGGGTTTTTATTAGGGTTAAAGTAACATTTCATTCATTGAGCGCATGTTGGTGATCATGACCGGGCGCAGGGTCCCTGAATTTTCCTCCGGCTCCCAATTTTTCTACTAATAAACTGAGTTTTCTAACTATATTTTTCGATTTTCACGTTCAGGAATGATGGAACCAGCTATTTCAATTGCAGCAACAGCCCATACTACATCACACAGAGAGAGAGTCAGGTGGAGAGAGAGAATCACGGCAGATGTTTATGCTGTCGCAGTTCCCACTAAATAGTGCCCGGGAATTAGTTAAATGTCAACTTTGAGAAATTGAAGTGTGCACGTGAGGCTGTCCTATAACCCAAAATTATTGGCGCAGCAATGTTAATTTTCGCATCTCCCGCCCTAATTTCCCAGTGTGTCTCGTCCCTCAAGGCAAAACAATTGGCACCATGCTCCATAGGTTTTCCTTATTTGAGAAAATATCAATTTGACTGACCAAGGGTGGTTCAGCTAAAAAATAAATAGTAATTAATCAAGGAAAAGAAAGTGAAGGAGTATAGTCAAATTGAGCTAGGGAAAAGTACAAAAAAAATCTTAAATCTATTACATTGGTATTAAGTCTTATCAATTGGAGCTGATTTAGTCATAAACTTTTTGCATTTATCCTAATTGAGTATATCCGATCAATATTGATCAGAAATCGCTGATGTAGACAATTTTTTAAATTTTGAATTATTTTTATTTCTTTTTTCTTTTCTGTCATTTTGGCTGCCCACCCTCACTAGTCACTGGGCGGGTGGCCGACGAGGGCGCAAAGGCCCTCCCCCAAGGTCGCAGTCCTGCCTAGATTTGGGCAAGGGCCACCTTGCCTGCATTGAGCATGGTCGCTCAAGGCCATCACGGCCTCACCGGCAGCGAGTGAGGGTGAGGGCCTACGTGGCCCCGCCGGCTTTATGTGAGGCGACCCTTGCCCAAATCTAGTGAGGGCTTGCTGGTCCTTGCCCTCACCGGCCAAAATGAAAATAAAAAAAATAAAAAGAAAAGAACAAAAAATTATAAAATATTTAAAATATTATTAATAAATTTTTCATATCAATGCTAGCTATGCCATGTAAAATGCCCGACGTCTACATTAGCAATTTTCCGTCAAAATTGGCTATGTGGACTTAATTGACATAAATACAAAAGTTTAGAACTAAATTGGTCTAATAATAAGATTCAAGACTGAATTTGTACCAATATAATAAATTTACGACGTTTTTGGTACTTTCCCCAATTGAGCTGTCTAGCAAGAAAGCTATTGAATTCGAGATGGAAACGAATGATTTTCGAGCTAGAAAAAGAATAACATTAAATCCATTGTTATGCCTCTTTTCTAATGCCTGTACGGGGCCTTTGGAATTTAGCTTTGCCATTCTTTATCTCTCGATTATCAAAAAAAGAAAAACGTGGTGTTTTATAATTGAATTGATTTTACATACACAATTAGTAGCATCTATCACAATTAAATTGGGACACGTGACAGTCCCGAAACGACGCAACATAAAAATCCTTTATAATTTGGTATAAGAACCATCATTTTATGAGCAGTTGCACTTTCTGATATCTCTCCTTATCAAAAATTTTAATTTTTTTTTTTTGCAATTTCCTTTTGCTAATATTTTAAGACAAATGGTCCTCCTGGATGCTTTCCATTTGTGGACATGCCTAATGGAATCTATATAATGCCATCGCCTGCCCCTATATTTATATATCTTTAGCCTACATTATTTTAACATTTCAGACATTTGCAGTTCTGCTCAGATTTTTTTATATTTTTTTCCGTTTATATTAACAATATTTTTTCCTCTAAAGCACTTGCCCTAAACAGAGGAAACATGAGGAACGCAAAGCAATGGCCAACATAAAACCTCATAAAGGCAACGCACAAAGAACTTTGTAAAAGGGTTTTGCTTGCTCACCAAATGCTCATGGTTTCTTCAAAACCAAGTGTTAGGTTTTAGCTTTACTACACACAAAAGATAATAATAATAAAAATAATGTCACTGCTAGATTTGAGGCCAGCCAATATCCAACCCCAATAAATTTTTAATTTTCTTGAATAGTCAAATAAATAAATCTTAACAAGAAGACAGAGTGGAAAAAGAAGACGTGGGTCCTTGGTAATTTGACGCGATTTTGCCTTTGCTCACGACACCTTCTGTGGAATGGGCCAATGGAGATTGACTTCTTTGTAGAGGAAACAATGCATCTCCTTGTGGGGGAAGTAGGCACTAGGCAGTGAGTAATAGATATTAAAAACTATTTTTTTGACTAATAAAATTGATTTCTGAAGGCCAAAAAGGGTTTTCTTTGTTAGTTCTTTGCTCGGTCCAAGTCCACTCTCCACTCCACCCAAATATTCCTCGCAACCTTTTTCATTAAATTTTCTAAAATTATTTTATTATCTCTTTGATTTTAATCAAGACTAGAGGTGCCATGCTTGCCATAGCTTGTGCAATTATGCCCCTCGATCAATTCTATACTGTTACTCAAGATCTTGACTTAGAAGTCTTGTAATGATTTGAATCTTTGGTTAAATATCTTCATTGCCGTAACTTAGGGGCTTGAGAAATTATTCCAATCGTGTTTGGACTTGCCATAAGGGCAATGATGTTAGGCTTTGATTTATATCTTCTCTGAGCAAGTTGAACCATGTTGGCCTTAATAAATAGTGCTCTTCCTACTTCATTTATAATGAGGTGAGCTGGAATTTAATATGCTCAAAACCGAATAATTAGCGCGACCTTGATTAGGTCCTGAAGATATGTAGGACCGAAGCTATCACTCACTTTGTATATGCCCCACAGATTCTCTTAGCAAAATCCTTGTACACGCACACACAATCACCTCCAATTGGGTTTGGGTTTGACAAATAATAATGTGTACGAACTTTTATAACCCAATGAAAAAGGGGAAGAAAGAGAGAAATATGCACAAAGTTCAATCATGGAGTCCACAGTTTTCTTTGATGTAAAGTTTAGTACGTTGGAAAGTCTAATCCCAAGAGGCTTAGCAAAGTTTAGAAATTACATGTGAAATTCGAGAAGCGGGGTGGACGCACAATCGATATAAACTGGGACAGAAGCGGACCCTATAATGTAGCGATTTAGGATATTTAACATCGTATATGGTTTCGTGTTGCCTTTAACTAGTGATTTGACCTTGATGGAGCTTGTTTTTTTTTTCTCCTGTATGGTCTCGCCATACCTATTTATTGCTTGTTCATTAATTTGATTATCGTCTAATTCTCCAATAATTTTTTCCAAGAAAGTGTCAATTATGCATATTTTTGGCTCAAAATTAGAAAGGGGTCGTATATAAATTATAATGACGACTTCTTTATATGCACGCCATTCGCATTGGTCGTCCATCTTTATAATTTAAATTTTTTTGTGCCATAGCAAGCTGAAAGAATATATAAATTCATTATTAAAATAATTGCCCCCCTCATATTTTATATATATATATATATATATATATATATATATATATATATATACATGCGCACATATTTATAACAAGTCGGTTAGGGAAAGTTGCAGGTATACGGTGGTTGATATGCCATTGTCAAAGACATGAAAAGACTCATACAACCAAAAAGAAAACAATACGTGCGTATATTAAAGATATTATGATGAATATAATTATTTTTTTTGTTTTTTTTGTGGAGGACAAATGTCGTTGAAATTCGAAAGTCCGTCCGACTTCGCGGCTTAATAATAAATTCTGGGATTCTCTCGATTATTAATATTATTATTATTTGCAATAAGGCTTGAAGATAATTAGTACTTTTTCTGCATTAAATAAATAAGAAATGCGTACGTCGGTCCGAAAACTGACAAAATTCCTGAGTATTTGGACCCTATCTAGCAATAATTCACGGTGCTTGCAAGTCTAACAAACTGTCGGGCGATGACGAATAATTTGTGTGCATATTCGGACTAACTGTAACATGCACGAACTATTATTAGATCGTGCACGTAATTCCAAGGTAAATAGACTTTTTTTCCGAGCTCTTTGCAGCAATCTTCTTGAGACGGCGTCATGTAACTCGAGACAATTAGGGCTTACATCGAAGTCAATTCACTCCGAGGTAAAATCATCCCCGTTGTCTATGTTTCGTTTCCTAATATGGCAACTTTTTTCGTAACAAGGAACTTTTCACGTGATAATATTGAAAATATTAATAGATCGTGCATGTAATTCCTAGAAAATCGATCTTCTTTTTTAGCTCTTTGCAGTGAACTTCTTGAGACGACAAGTAAACTCGAGTCGATTGGGGCTTGTGTCGAAGTCAATTCTCTCTGAGGTAAAAACACCCCCGATGTCTATCTTTCATTTCCTAATTTGGTAACTTTTTCGCAACACGAATCTTTTCACGTGACAATATTGTATTAGATCGTGCACCGTAATTCGAAGTACATCGATCTTTTTTTGTGAGCTCTTTACAGTGATCTTTTTGAGACGACGTCACATAAAATCGAGACAATCAAGGCTCGCGTCGAAATCAATTCGCTCCAAGGTAAAAACACCCCTGATGTCTATCTTTCGCTTCCTAATTTGGCAACTTTTTCGTAAGATGGATTTTTTCGTGTGATGATATTGAAATTACTATTAAATCGTGCACGTAATTCCACGCAAATTGATTTTTTTTTCCAAATCTTCTTCAGACATCATCATGTTAACTCGAGATGGTGAGGGCTTGCATCGAAGTCTCTCGAAGGGAAAAAACACTGTTCCTCGACTGATTTTATGCTCAAAATTGGAGAGGCCAAAGACGGTTCCCGGGAAAACAAACTATTTTCGCCCTTCTTCCCGGTCACACTTGCCAAGTTCGCAAGCGACCCAATTGATTGTATTCGTACGTGCAATTTGATCAAATACCAATTTTTATATGGGCGCTGTGGAAATTAGGAGAAACAAGAAGAATATGGAAAAGGAGAGAAAGGGACAGATATTGTCTTTAAACTGTAACATGCAGGGAAGAGCCAAAGAGGCCGTGTTGTGTTTCCTTATCTCTGAGCCAACCCCATCTCAACTTTATCATCTCATCATGTTCATTTCTCCAAAAGGTGAAGTCGACCCTCTCTCTCACTCTCTCTTTCTCTCTCTCTCTCTCTCTCTCTCTACTGTTCATGAGGAACAAGTGATTGCAAATCTGCATCCATCTGCTTCAGTCACAGGCTCGCAGCGACGACTTTTCATTGCTTTGCTCCTGAATAAAAACTAAGAAGAAGGAGGAAAAGGAGAAGAAGTTGCGAGAACTTGAGGAGAAAGGAAGGTATATAGTATCCATTCAAAGTGGGGGAGGGGGGGTGAAAATTGGTTAAAAACTAGTAAGAGGGCTTAGCTCACATTTGATTTTCTTTATCAAGAAAAGAAAAGGACTTTGAAAACGAAAGTATTCCAAAGGAGGGGGCAGAAAAGAAAGGACGCAAAAAGAAAAGGGGTAAAAAGAAGAAGGAAGAAGTAAGAAGAGAAGACAAGGGTCAAGCACACTAAAACTCAAAAACCACAAATGACAAACCCGTTTCTTTGCTTTCTGCATTATTAGGCATTAATATTGCCACAACAAGGCGTCGAAACCGCCGGCGATACCGCCCGGCTCAGTCGCCGTCGTCTGGTGGTGGTCGCCGCCGCCGCCGAAGTAGTCGTAATCCTGACCGTACGGTTCCGGAGGGTACGCCCACGCGTCGGCCACGTCTGCGTAGATGAAGTCGTTGATCGCGCTCGGGTCGGTCATCATCATCACCATCGGCTCGAACCCGAAGCTGGCCCCCAGCCGAGGCAGCTCCACTATCTCTCCGAGCTCTTCGGGCGCGGACACGTCGTCGTCGCGCGAGGACGACATCGAGTGGGAGGAGGAGGAGGAGGACGTGGTCGGCGCGGAGCTGGGGGGGCGACAATGCGTCCGAGGCCGAGGGCACAGCGGCGTCGGCGGAGTTGGAGGAGGCGGAGGCAGGGAAGGCGCCGGTCATGGAGGCGGCCTTGGCGGCGGCGGCCTGGACGTCGCGGGGGCAGGAGCTGGCGGGGCGGGGGAGGGAGGGGGCGAGGTCGGGGAAGTTGAGGATGGCGGCGCTGCCCTTGATGGCGAGGGCGGCGACGTCGTGGGCACGCGCCGCCATCTCGGCGGTGGAGAAGGTGCCGAGCCAGATCCGGCTCTTCTTCCTTGGCTCGCGGATCTCGGACACCCACTTCCCCCACGTCCGCATCCGCACCCCGCGGTACACCGGGTGCTTGCTGCCGCTGTCCCGCCCCCCTCTTGGCCGCCCGGCCATGCTCGGCCCCCGCGGGCTGCTGCGGCCCCGTCGACGACGCCGACGGCCACGGCGGCGAGCTGGTGCTGGAGGACTCCGGCTCCGACCTCGGCGGCTCAGCCATTCCCCTCAGTTCTTCCTCCAGAAAACTCGGTGATCCAAGCAAAAGCAAGAAGCTGCTCTTTTTCCACCTCTTTTCTTTCTCTCCTCTTTTGGTGGGTTCAATGAATTGTGGCTTGCTTTCGTTGCTCTCTAGTTGCTGCGACTCGAGGCTTAAGAGGAGGAGAGAGAGAGAGAGAGAGAGAGAGAGAGAAGAGGAAAAAAACGTGCAGGTTCTAATGCGACTCCTACACTCGACCGACCCCTAACCCATCAGAGTCTAAAATGACCAGGCATTTATATGCCCCCTCCCCCCCCATATATATAATAAACCAAGCCCTGGGGAGTGCATAAACAATTCGTTTTGAGGATGCGCCCCTCGTACTTACGTGGCTCCCGTCCATTCAATGGGACTTGCTCTGTATTCATCTCTGGATCAATTGATGCTCTCTTTATATCTGCTAAGCTCAAGGGCCTTCCCTCTTTCTTTCTCTTTCTATTCTATTTCTTGTTTCTTGTTATCGGGACTAGGGAGACCATTTAGTACAGGTTCACTAGAGTCGGCTTGAGTTGCGTACGAGAGGGTATTTGTGAGATTTAGGTGAGATCACTATCCATTGCCAATTATTCTAGAAACTTAAAATTTGAATTCAGAACCTCCTTCTTTGATACAATATGGGATTTAGGTGGGACTACTATTAATTTTTTTAAAAATTTAAGCTGATAGATAAAAACATCATTTAATATTTAATTATTCTAACAGTATTCGTTGAACACACGGATCACGACGCTTCGTGGGATAAACTATTCAGGGTACAACCGCGGCTTTGTTGAAGTGATGCCGATCGAAGTACTCTGTTCTCTTTGTTAGGCTTTCGTTCGACTTCGCGGCCAATTATAGGACCGTTTAATCATCTCTAGAGGCGTGGCCGCTAAGGCCGGGTCGACCCGAGGAGCAGGGCTCAGCCGATCATTGGAGTTCGGACCGTGAAAGAAAGCGTACATGGACTTGGGACTGCTTCCTGTCTGCATATGTCAGTTTCTTAGCTATTTGTAACATTTCTTTACTTGAGGGTTGGAGTATATCGTGCTCGACTATTTTGTTGATATCTCAATTAAATGTCTTTACATTACATGAGTATAAAGTCATTTTCACTATAGAAATTGTCCTCCTTGTTCTATTTTTGAAAATTATTCTAAAAGAATTGCCGAATGCCTTTTTTTTTAAAGGTATCGAATGCGTTTTCTCAAGGTTGTTTTGGTCCAAGCTCACCCCTTTTTAGCCGACACTTAATGTTGACTAATTTGACAATCTTTAAAGTCGAAGAATATGTGAAGACATCATATTTATTCACTGTTGTCCTCTTTTAAACTTGGACCATATGCTCGTTTTCCCTTATATACACGCAAACTTCCATGGCGAGCTCACTTAATATTGAAATTGTTAGATCATCGTTGAATAAACTTCCATGACCACCTTACCAGGGAGGAGAAAAAGTACAAAAAAAATTCTTAAAATCTATTACACTTGTACCGATTAAGTCTTAAATTTTTCAATTTGCTATTGTAGTCTAGTTTGGCCAATTTTGACCGGAAACCTCTTATATGGACGCTCACCGTCATACATGTAATGATCGACATTGACCTAGACAAATTTTTTTATTACTTTTCTTTTCTTTTTGCTTTCTTTTTTTGCTAATTGTGGGCTGGGCATCGGGCTCTCGCCTAGATCCAAGAGAGGGCCATGACCCTTGCCTATTGGCCGCACTTGGTATGGGTGAGGGCTACGGTGTCCCCACCTAGATCTGGGCAAGGGTTGCTGGCCCTTACGAGCCCAAAGTTGTGAAAAAAATACACACAAAGAAAAGAAAAGGAAAAATATTTAAAAATTGTAAATTTTGTCTATGTCAAGGACAACTGGCATCCATGTTGGGATTTTCCAGTCAAAATTGACTGGACGGACTATATTGACAAATCGTCAAAAGGTTTAGGACTCAATTTGTATAATTAAAAGATTTAAAACTAAATTGACACGATGCTATAGATTTAGATTTTTTGGGTACTTTACCCCCAAGGAGGGTTGTGACACCCTTCCGATCGTGGGTAAAGGTCATGCAACCCTCGCCCTAAAAAAACAAGGTTCTTGGTGAGGGTTGCTTGCGCTCGTCCATCGACAAGCTACGTTCAAAAGCCCTTGATAGAGCACGTGATGGCGGGCAGTGACAACTCTCTCTCTCTCTCTCTCTCTCTCTCTCTCTCTCTCTCTCTCTCTCTCTCTCTAACTATGAGTTAACTCCCTCGATATATTGTCTATTTTAACTCATCTCATATTGAATCACATTATTTTGTCTTTTGGCAATCAGGTAGGCACTTCTCCATGAGTTTACCCGTTCTGGTAGTACGCTTATCCTATTTAATGCACGATTCAATTGATTCCTACCCCCTCCACCACCTAGAAACCAGTTGAGAGGCATTCTTTATCAATGTCCTCTAGGTCTAGCGATTACTCTCCGCTCTCGTTGAACTGGTTATTACGCCACTTGTACTTGAAAATAATCCAATATCACCACTAACGAGTGCATTTTTCTTAGCAAAAGATTTGGTTTTGAATTATTACTCAAAATCGGAATATTTATCAAGAATAAGTGAAGTTTATTACGAACTTATGCATTCGAGCTACAACGACTGTGGGTTACAGTTGATGTTTGCAATTATTCACTTATAATGAAGATAAATCGTTAAAAGAAAAAAGATTTATCATGAAATAAACAAAGTTTGTCATGAAAGGCCTCCCTCGGCTCTCAATGAACGTGGCATACCACACTATGAATGATACCGCCAGCTACTAACAGTCGGCATTTACTGTACACAACCAGAGTTTGCTCTCACTCAGAAAAAAAACCAGTGATTTTACGATTAAATGAAATATAGTGTACGACGGATTCGATTAACAATGAATGAGTTGATGACATATGAGAGAAATGAAAGAGGAAAGAATTTACGCCCAGGGCGTCCAAGGGGTACGAAAATCGTCGTCCTTAACTTATCAAAGGGCTCTCGAGAGAACCATAAGCCTGGCGGGACAGACCCGCCTGCAAAAGAATCGTGCATTTCTTCTTTATTTCTCGTAACTCCTGTCAATCTATTATTGTTTCCTTCCATTTTCGACCTGCCTGTGTCTGTACTCGTTGCATCCACGAATTCAATCACAACCTTCCTATCCTCCTCCTCCTCCTTAATTTTCCACCCACCTAATCGAATCATCTTGTTACGTTCCCTTCTGTTGTCCTGAGTTTTTATCCGAATGGATGCACTTATGTTCATGTCTAAGCACCTGCCTGAGTGATTACTTTGATCAATGAGGAGTTAGAGGTGTCACACTCGGGTTAGATTTTTCATTCTGTTCGTCGACCACCAGATGTGGTGGATAGACCGTTTCCGGGCAATGCGTTAGGGGATACAAATCTGTGCTCGGCTGAAACTCGTTTTGTGTGATGTGGTCGACTGTACATTGGTTGGTGTCTCATGGTGGCAAAACTGTTCCACATCTAAGATTCCAACTCAATCATTCCAAAGTTTAGCTCAAAGTGTTTTGTTCGTGATGTGTTTGCTACATGCCTACTTGACGCTACCTCCCTTGTGTATATTTGATGAATTTCCCAATCTATACAAACGGGGAATCGCTCGACATGCATTGTACTCATACCACTCCACTGTGCGAACAAGTTTGGCGCTCAATCCCCGTGAAAGTTCGATTCTTGTTGAACAATCCGGTTTACGTTTTTCATCTTACTAGAATGAATACGAAAATGGGTCATGCGACCGAATCGAGTGGAGAAATTTCTATCTTCGGGGCATGTGCTGAATTGTCTTCAACAAGATTGCTCTAATTTCAAACATTATCCGTGAAAACAAATAGCTGTTCATCTTCGTTTCTGTGTTATCCACAATCACCATGCTATTTATGATACTTGCGTTGCCAAATGTAACACTCCGTCGATCGGGCTGTGTGCCAACCCATTTTTGGGCTTCGGCTCTTCAATTAATTCAGGGTTGGAGGTGTTAAAAATTAGGGTTTCTGGGGTAAGTACCACCATGCTTCATAAAGATACGAGTCGAAGTCTTCAATGACTCGGCCCCAGCAGGCGTGAGAAGAGAGAAGAGCGCAGGGTAAACGCTGGACTTTCATTCAATTAATGGTCCAATGCCAAGATAACATACTTTAGTCATGCACGGGAAAAGGGATCTACAGGTTCCCCTCATCAGCTCCTGAATTTCCATGTCATAATTCAAATTTTTATCTGAGTTATTAACCTAAATTTGAGGGCCTGTTCAATCTATTTTTGGTGTCTCCGTACATGATTGTGTTGAGGGTGCTGAAACTAGATGTGCATCGCCCATTGAGCAAGTTGTTCTATTTGATGACGAGACAAATCCATTTTTATGAGATGAGAGAGTGTTTATCATAACAGTTTGTACTTTATTATTCTACTTTGTTGTTTGTGATTTACTTTATTTTGAACCTCTCATGCTTGCGATATGAACGGAATATTTACTTTCGACAAAAAAAAAACTCAGCTGTTATTTTTATTTTGGTAAAGAAATTTTTAAGGACTGATACAATTTTTCCAGAAATTTGCGCAACCATTTATGAAAGATAATGAGTGTATTGATGCTTCAAAACTAGGGGTGAGCATGATCCGGGTTGAGCCGGTTTTGCACCTAACCTAGGGACCAACCCGCACATTGTCGGTTCCCAATTTGTGGGATTGGGGACTAACCCTATTAAGTCTGGGATCGAGAATTGGACCGACCCTGTGGGTTTGGTTCCAAGGTCAATCCGGGACTAGGGGTGAGCATATAGAACTACTTGAATTGGGAACCACTTGGATTGGCTAGTTTTGAGTAGTTCTCGGGAGCGCCAGTCTGGTTCCTCATGAAATCGGTGATTTTCGATCCGCTTTTCAATTTCAAGGTGGGAACTGGATTGTTTAGACCGCCCAAACCAAACCGGACCGATGTATTTTTTTAATTTTTTTATTCTTAAAGATCATTAACAGCACTAGCACTAAACCCTAATTGCCTCTCAGCTCCATCGCCTCTTTCCCTCTCATCCCAGCTCTCATAGTCAGCCACACCTCTGTCTCTCTCGCCTTTCATGCTTCGCTCTTTCCTTCTCTTGCCTAAGTCATCATCAATCTCCTCCATGGCAGCCGCCAATCACAGTCGGTCTTCTTGCTCTATTCACTTCACTCCCTCGCTACACTCCTCTCTCTCTCTCTCTCTCTCTCTCTCTCTCTCTCTCTCTCTCTCTCTCTCTCTCTCTCTCTCTCTCTCTCTCTCTCTCTCTCTCTCTCTCTCTCTCTCTCTCTCTCTCCGCGAACCTATCAAGCCAGATCAGGGCGTCATCATCGCTGATCAGGCAATTACGACTACGACTGCTTAGGCATTGGCTCGCGAGCCCCGCCCAATGCTTTACCACGACCGAGGGGCACCACCCCACCATTGCACACAAGTGCAGCCTCAACATTCTCCACGATCCTTGGTTAAACATTCTAATCTCTGATTGAGTTCGTTCGGCCTTCATGCTGGAGCGCTTGGGCCAAGATGATTTCGCCAAAGTAGTTGTTGGTAGCAAAGGTGGATTATGTGGAGCTTGGAATTGCTAGAATGTAGAACTGGTGGTGTCCTAATGTTCAGTGTGTACACCAAAGTTGCTCTGACTATCCTTGTTCATCAAGGAATGTTCAGCCAATGATTTCGATCTTGCCCTTTCTCATGGCCTTTTTTCGTTCCTTTGTTTGGTTTTAGTATAGTGTTAGGTTTTCTAGTTAGTTCAGATCTCATTTAACAGGTTTGAAGCACAAGAAATATTGTGAATCCATTGGTTCCACTGAACTGCCCGGGTCCAGTTCGGTAGGGGTGTAAATGGTTCGGTTCAGTTTGGTTTTTCAAGAAAACCAAACCAAATCGAACCATTAAGGGTGCCCCCTTGAACCGAACTAAATTTGAATCGAACCGAATTAGAACCAAACCGAAAAATCAATTTGATTCGGTTTGGTTCGAATCAGTTTTCGGTTTCAAGTTCATTAAGCAGAGAGAGAGAGGAGAGAGAAGGGGAGAGAGAGGGCAAAATAGCCCTAAACCAAAGTGTTTATTTTAGTTCGGTTCGATCCAAACCGATCCGAACCGAACCGAAATAAACCGAACCGAAAAGAAAATTTGATTTATTTTGATGATCCGAACCGAAATCGAAACCGAACAGAAATGCACGAAATTTTCGGTTCGGTTCGTATCTCGGTTCAGTTTTTCGGTTCTGTTCTGACACCCCTACAGTTCGGTCCTAGGACCACGTGGTCCAATACCTAGTTCTAGCTCGGAACCGATTCTTTTGGCAGGGTTCCTGAATCTTGGGTGTGACCGGATCGGATCAAGAACCTATCACCTTTATTCAGGACCAACCTATTCTTTTTTTGTTTCATTTTTTGTATATCTAGAAAAGACAAACGTACTTTTTGAAATTACATATCCATTGACAATGCGATTAATGAGCAACAAACCTGTGAACACCATTACAAATTAACAAAAAAAAAATCCGAAGTCACACCCCAACGACAGATCCCCTAAGTTGCATAATTTTGTTCCTTAATTAGAAACCCAAGTTGGAACCCAAGAGAATTAGCATAAAAGAGGAGAAAATTGTCCAAAAAATCATAAACCTATTGCAGTTTTGCCAATTCAGTCCTAAACCTTTCAATTTTGCTAATTGAGTTTTAAACTTTTTCACTTCTTATTAATTGAATCCATCTAGCCAATTTTGGCCGAAAATCACTAGTGGACGTTGGGTGGCCTACGTGGTGCTAACGTAGATAAATTTTAATAATATTTAAATATTTTTCAATTTTTTTACTTTTTTATTCGTTTTCTTTGTGTTTTCTATTCTATTTCCTTTTTATCTTTTTCTTTTTTTTTCCCTCCCTTCTTCCTCCTTTGGCTGGTCATCAAGCGTTGGCAACCGGCTAGAGGGGAGGGTCGGTGAGGTCAACCTCTCTCGCCTTGCCCTCACTGGCTACTGCGAGACCGAGCTTGCTCAGCTCGCTAGATCCGGCGAAGTCGAGCCTCGCCGTTTCTTGCGAGGCTCGATCTCGCCGAATTGTGCGAGGCCAACCTCGTCTAGACCTTGCCAAGAGCCGGCGAGGCTCGCCATCGCTAGTGGCCAGCGATGGCAAGGTCGCACGAGGGTGGCAAGGTCGCCCGAGGCTGGCAAGGTAGTTGTTGACGCCTAGTGACCGGCTTGAGGAGGAAAAAGGGGAGGAGAAAAAAAATTGAAAAAGAATTGAAAAAAATATTAAATTATTATTACAAATTCTCCATGTAGGCCAACTGACATCCACGTCAGCACTTTCCAGTCAAAATTGGCCGAATGAACTCAATTGACAAGAAATAAAACGGTTTAGGACTCAATTGTCAAGAAGTGAAAAGGTTCATGACTTAATTGGCAAAATTAAAAGGTTTAGGATTGAATTGGTAAAAATGCAATAGATTTATGACTTTTTGAACAATTTTATCCATAAAAGAGAGACACCACATGACTTCGGACAACTGAATGAGCAGTAACACATCATAAAAGAGAGTCAGAGCTGCTGAGAATTAGAATAAAATGTGCTCATACTTTACTTAAGGATCAATAATATGTGGCATGTCTAATTCTTGCATGAGTCTTTAACTTTGCTAGAGTCAAAGCTGCTAAGATTGCCAAATTCATCTTTGTGAGTTGAATTAAGCACCCATAATGCCACATCATTAGATCCAAAAATTGATCATCTTTGTTTCGCGCATGAGAAGGGAGATTCTGATATTATAGATTCTAGATTTTGACAATGACCTTGGTTACATGACCCGTTTTGTTATTATTTTTTCAAATGTTAAGATGTCTGTTCAAGTTAATGGTATTTATTTTAAAGTATCAAACATTAATAAAAAGAAATTGTAACTATGATTGTCAATGAAGATGCAAAATGAATGTGGCCATTCAAGTTAAGATTCTCAGCCTCTATTTCTCTTAGAACCGAGTATGGAGGTACTGACCTTTGAGATTTAGATATTGACTATAAACGATGATCAATCTGAATTGCTGAGATCCTGGAGTGTCCGTTGTTGATGACCGGTATCAGCGAAGAATTAATGAGCAAGGAGAAAGTGAGAGTGAGACTCAGAGAGAGAGAGAGAGAGAGAGAGAGAGAGAGAGAGGAAAACGTCGAAAGAAGGGGGGATGAGCACCTTAAGTTATGTACTTAGGGTTTGGAAAAGAAAATCTACAGGGTTGGTCCCAAACCAACCCCAAAACCTCAAGACCAAGGGTCAATCCGCACAATACTGGTTCCAGCGACCTCAAGACTAGGGACTGGCCTAGTCCCCCTAGGAACCAAACCAAGATTAGCTGAGTTGGATCGATCTAGGGTTGACCCAGGTTCAACCCTGGACCGATACTCACACCAATTCAAATTACCACACAATTGGAGCTTATGGCTCTAGCTAATCTAGGGCAATTAGATGAAAAAACTCCCGAATCTGTTTCAAGTGGCTCTTACTTTTAACTTTTGATTTTCATGAATCTTGCCGTGTAAATACCTTGATTTTATTTAATGCAAGATGCCTTAATATTTTAGAAGAATATATATATGTAGGTTTTCACATATAAATTACTTTGTTCATAATTTAAAAAAAACTTAAATAATATTATAAAATTGACAGGTAAGTAAATAAGTAAACTTTTGCTGATTATAAATTGCAACGGGATGGGGCCTGTTTGATTTATATTGCTTTAAGCAAAATGTTAATTGTCTATTTTTCCAAGACCAAAAGAAAATCTTTTTTGACTGAAAAGAATTATAGAAAATGTCAACATAATGACCTTAAAAGTCCTAGGCATGATTTTAATGATTCCGGGATTTCAACATTCAATAAAAGTTAAATTTCAAATATTAACAAGTAAAAGGTCAAGAGAAATGAGTACTGGAGATAGAACAAGAAGAGGTACTTATACATGTAGTATCTCTCAATATTTTGCGAGAGGTCATAATAAAAATATTTTATGTTAAACCAAATTAATAAGAAACCTATATGAGCGAACGGATAATTAAATATTTGACGTTAAATCCTGCACTTTTATATTATCAAATGAAGGAATTCAACCTAAAAAAGCTATATAAGTAAGGTCAAGAGATTAATCCCGTAGTATAGTAACACAGCATCATATGATAATATAAAGTGCAGGATTCAACTCCAAAACTCAACAAGAACGTACTCAGGATTGAGCTAAAAATATGAAAAGTTATAGAAGAGTCCGTTTATTTCATGAAAAATGAATGATTTGGAAAATATTTTCTTAATAATAATTGATTGTATCGCTTAAAATAATTAGTCAATGAATAATGTTTTCATTATCAATAGCGATTTATGTCTAAATTTTTTCGTGCATGATAAATATAATCTTCATTCAATTATTTTTATAAGTGATCCAAACAATCACTTTTAGGACAATGTTGTCTATATCATTCATTTTTCGCAAAACAAACGAAGCCCTAAATGAATCCTTACTTTTTCACATTGAGCGGACAAAAAGAAAATATTGTCTCATTATTGTAAATCTAGCCGGATAATTGTCCAAAAAATCTTAAACTTATTGTACGACGACCAATTCAATTATAAACTTTTCAATTCGACCAATTTATTCATAAATCTCTTAATGATTTGCCAATGTAGTCATTTTGACTAAATTTGACTGGAAATCGTCTAACATGGATGCCGATCGTCCTACATGGCACAGAAGTGTGGACATAGAAGATTTTTGTAATTTTTTAAAAAAGTATTTATGAATTTTTTATTTTTCTTTCCTTTTTTTTCCATATTTCCCTCCGCCGGTCCGACGCAGTAGTGATGGCCAGCTAAGGTTGTTAGCCACAAGCAAAGGCCAGGACGCCCTTGCAAGACGAGATCGATCTTCGGAGTGACCATGTTTAGCAGTAAGAGGAGGAGTTGCTCGCTCTCTGCCATCGCAAGTTTCTTTTCCATGTCAATGGCAACTGATTCAGGTTATGTGACACAAAGATGTTTCATGTAACCTCCCAAATTATTTAAAATGTCATAAATTGATATTCGAACTCCTATTTTATACGAATCTATAACATCTACTATAATTTGTTCCAATCTATCGAATCAAATGACCGTGATAGAATTTAGAGTTAATAAGGAGAAAAGTTTATTAAAAATTCTAAAACTTATGTATAGAACGTAGTAAAATCCCAAACATATCAACTGGTGCAATTAAATCACAACCTTCTATAAGAAAAATGAAATTAAGTCGCTTCGTAAAAAATTGCTAGTAAAACAACAAAAACTATATGTGCAACAACCTTAGATGTCACCATGTAGGAAAAATTAGAGAAGTAACTACTGAAAAGATCTGATTGCACTTTCGTTTTGTAATGTTGAGGACCCCATTGCACTAACTGAAAAGTTTATTATTCGATTACACTTTACGGGAAAATGATTAGAACTTCTGATGTAAGTGGAGCCCATAATAAAGATAGTGTTTTTTTTATTATGTTTCTCCCACTTTTTATGTTTACCAAACTTTAATAGGACGGACAAGATCCCCATATCTATTCAATTGGCCCTCTGCATTGATTTTACACGCCTAGATCAAGCCAAAATACGTGCAAGTCGAGAAGATTCAATGGGAGCGGATGATTGATATGTACGACATGACTTAGCCCCAACTGATGATGGCGGTCACGATTCCTTCGTGTTTGTTGTTGAGACTCGATCATTCTAACATGTTCAATTTTTTTTCTCGTGTTTGACGAGATTCATTGCACGATAAAAGATGAAACGGTCCTATACCCAATAATAGAAATTATTTAACTGTACAACTATCTTGTCAGAGTTTTTTGTAACAATATCGACCCCTTTTACCTTACACAAACATTTGGAAGTTAATTCAAGCTTCGATTTTGAAGATTTTATGATTCTATAGGGACAAGGGCATTGCTGATCTTTCAACTTATGCAGCTGGGTTCTCGAAGTTGTAAATTTTTATGATCTTCCTCTGCAATCAATTTTTTTTTGTTATTAACAGATTTAATTACGTTCGGTTGACTGGTATCATTATAACTTCTAATATGAAAATAATAGAAAATGATTATAAAACTCACCTTAAATAAGACAGAAAAAAAAATTAAAAAAGAGATGCAAATTAAATGATATGAAGCACAAGTAAAGAAAAGAGAGAGACTCCGACCATTGACTGCCCGTTGCCGCAGTCGGTATCTTCACTATCTCCGCCACCAATGCCGTTGACTCGCCTCGGTGCCACGGTATCAATATCTTCCCCTCAAGTCAAGCAACCACCACCGTCATCACCGCGGTTAGCCACATTGTCACCTCACTCCGCTGCCGCCATACTCGCCCCTCTCTCTCTCTCTCTCTCTCTCTCTCTCTGCGAGAGTGCGTGTGTGAGGTCGGAGCACGGTGAGGTCGCCGGAACCAATCTACACTCGGCAAGGTTCATTGGACCCTCATTGGTGTTTAGTGCTGCCCGGTCCTCCATACTGGCCGAAGTAGTATTCCACACGACGATCATACCACGTGATGGTGACGACACAGTGCAACCAGCCCAATCACTCTTGCCCGTGCACCTCTCCCGTCTTTTCGGCATCGTGCTGTACGTCACACGTATAGAGGACGACGACAGGCCATGTTAAACCACGCCATCATCGCCACGTGATGGGATCGTAGTACAGAATACTTTCCCTCTACTCCGCACCTCTTTCGCCCCTTTCCCTATCTTTCTCTCTCTCGTCTCCTCCACCTACGCTTCTGTGCAACAGGGTTCAGATCAAGGGGAGTCACATTCCTCCTCCCCCTTCAGTCACATGCCCCCCGGCACGTTCGTCCAAACCATCCTCGTTGTCTACAGTGATTGCACTGCGCTACTCAGACTCGGACTGCGCGTACGTGTCACTCCAATCAATTTCATCAACGCCACGTACGAAAGTCATTTACAAAAGAGAAGAAGTCACAAAAAAAAAAATACTTTAAATCATGTCAATTATGACACGTTTATCTTAAGTTATTTTCATGATATCAAAATCCCAAATTATGCCTTCCATAACACATTTATTCTAAACGTTTTCTCGTGACATAAAAAAACTCCAAACTTATACTTACGTAATACATTTACTTTCCGTCAAAGTTCCGTTAGATAATTTTTCAGCGAAAAAAACAATAGTTTTTATTTCACTTAAGAAACGTGATCAACACTATTTGATTTTTGGCATCTATGTAAGCAAATTTTTAATAATTCACATTGATAGGGCTTTGATGGAGGGTACATATACCACAGAGGTACAAGTTTGGGATTTTTGGAGTCACAGAAAAAAAATTTAAAGTAAATGTGTCACAGTAGGTATAGTTTATGATTTTTTGTGGCTTTAGCCCTTTACAAAATCATAACTTGATGGAAATTGCTAGGTCGATGGAGAATGCATGTATATAAAAAGCATCATGCATTAAACGAGTGGACGCACAATGCAAAATAAACTAGGCAATACCCAACTCTAATACTATGTCAGAACGTCCGAGTCGAAAGCTTAAATTGGATAGGCACAGACATGCCCCGTGTATAAACCTTAGAGTCGAGCGATGTTGAGATATTTTCGATAACATAATAATGATATATACACTCAGTGAAAGATCTAAATAAGCAGATTATGTGCCGAGCGCGTGGAATCCGAGTTTCTCCACGTTTCTGTTTCTCTGTTGTTTTGTTTCTTCCTTCTCTTTTCCTTGGATTAATGATGCATGTTCAAGCAAAAGTCAACATTACAATGATCGAAACCGGCCGATTGTCTGGTGATGGAACTGGAATCAAATGATGGAGATGCTAGCGGGACGTGCAACGAACATTCCTGGTCTTTGTTTATTATCGTCATTATCACTATCATGTCGGCTAAATCATTACGTAAAGCCACTTCTTTTTCTGTCTGTTGATTTCATGCTTCTTTTGGTAAATTCCCGTATTCAGAAATCTTGAAAGACAGCTTCGCGTTAGTGAAACTAATTCCAGTCTATTTTAGAAATTAATTGATTCCTTTCATTTTACTCGTTGTTGTGATCTAGGATTTCTTTCTTCTCTTTTCTTTTTTGTGCGTGTTTTTTTTCTACCATAATATATCTCATTGGAATAGGAAAAGGGAATTCGTTACATGTGAAAGTCATGTTAGGATAAGTTTCTAGTGGGTTTCAATCTGGAATGTCTTATGAGTCCGTGATGGAAATGGGTGGACTTGAAGGAGCAGATGGTAAGAAAAAGCTCTATGCTTCTAAATTAATAGCCTGTCTGGTTGAATCGTAACTGCATTATGCTGTAACTGCATTGTGTTGTAACTCCGAGATATATGCTTAATAGTACATATCACTAAAGTCGTATCATTTCAAAATTGGGTCAGATAACTTCTCCAAAGTTGATGTAAACTATTGTGACTCTGGATGTGTTTGTCGAACAACTTTAAAAAATAATGAAACACCCTTTTTCACAATTGAAACTACTATGGTCAAATAGTACCAAACAACCTCTTAGATGGATTGAATCATTCAAATGGTAAGTACAAAGTTACTTATAACTTGAAAATCACCATCATTGTTTTGAATAGTTTGCTAGATGACATGTCTCTCAAGTCTCAAAGAGGAATTATCTCCTGTTTTTCCCTGGCTTCTCGGGCCTCGACGCTTGATTGAACCTCTTAATCTCCATCTAAATTGGAGATAATCCACATTCCATTTGAAGCCATGCCAAGGGCCCCCTAACCAGTGTCAAGGCTATTATTGCAAGGACAGCCCCGTAGTTGGCAAAAAATACCGCCAAACCTGCACTTTGCTTTCCTCCGGCTCTAAATGCTCCAACATTGTCCTCCAACGAGACGAGCAACTTCCATATAAGCAAAGTATTGCAATTTAAGGGCATCAATTAATGGGCTAAGGCAACTTGCAGTTGCAGGCCCACAAACTATATTGTACCGGCGATTTGATCAGTCTTAGCGACGAGCAATTACCCATCGGGCCCAACTGATGCCACCAGGGCATTGTCCTCTTCTTACCTGATTTGGGGAGCACGAACGAAAAAGCCAGACTGGTGGTCCGATCAGAAACAAAGGGTTTCAAAGTTTGGTTCTTGTTAGCTTTCTAACCTCCTACAAGGGCACCCATCCATGATGCAATAACAAAACATGGCTCATTGAGCGGGCCAAACGCCATTGATGCCTCAAGCTGGGGCCCCAAAATTTACCACTCTGTGTCATTACAACTGCTGAATCTGATTCATCAAGGAAGCTTCATGACATCGTACCTAGCAGGCTAGCAAGGCCCTCCAGCATAGAAGGGTCCAAAACGTGGGCCTTCACAGCCCATTACTCACATCCGGGGGGGCGCAAAAAAACAAAATATCAAGTGGGTAGAGAGAAGAAAACGTGAAGGCATGGACCAGAGCCCTTCTTGTCCTTTTAACCAATTTAAGAAATGAAAGTTCTTTTGATCGTACTATGCCGCACCAGTTCATATTCTAACATATTCAGCATATGAAAATGACTTCCCACCTAAAGAACACAACTTCCTGAACAACGGTGCGGTTATCTTTACGTTAAAATTCGTTTTGGCTTCAACAGCACGGAATAGAGTTTGTTCCAAACTAGTAATGTGCAGTTTCGCTGACAAAATAAAAACAAGAACATAAATCTAGCAATGTGAAGAGTGTGGCAAGGTAAAATTTCCTCGCGCTAATTCGCTCAATTTCCGTTGCACAATCAACATCACTTTCACAATGCCTTCGTCTTCAGTCCACTTCAACTGGCAAACCTTAAATCTTTCAGTAAGTACCTCTTTGTGTGCTTAACTCATTTTGGACCTCAATGATATAGAAATACCTCGACAGGATCGCACCTGGACAGTAGGCCTCTGAAGTTTCCCGAGCTGTTCCGGGGCATTATTGTCCTGTACACGGAAGCAATCTTAGCCGCGGGGGGATTAACCTCCTATAACCATGATAAGAGTACAGCAAACGGAGATATACCCATCCGAGTGAGCTCGGAATCAAGAAATGGAAGAATGCACCTACTCCGACATGCCAATCGCTACCTCCCATAGCATGCTTGTCTTTCATTGTTCTCGTTCCGCATATCATCTGAGTATCTTGAATGATATCATAATAACCCAACTCCTTATTCCACCACCCCACAGTACAATTATCGGGTAAGGTTTATCATGTGCCATGATCAATCTTTTCCCACTTTTGGTCCCTCTCTAATAGGGGTGAGCATGGTCTGGATGAGTAATTCCCACCCCGGAACTGTGGACCGCCTGCTAAAGACCAGTTCAAAAAATTGAAACCGAGAACCACCCATCGGTTCCATGGACCCACCCGAGAACCGGACCGCTTGTCCGGACCGGTTTCCGGGTGGGTCCATAGAACTGGTCCCACCAAGTTTTCGAAGGAGACTTTTATCGAGGAAAACTCCTAATGAATTTTGAAGCTAATAAAACTTTCTATATTTATTTTGTGAATCTGACATGCATTCCATTCCAGGTTAATATATTCTGGAAGTTCATAAAGAAATATCAGACTTTACAAGATCTCAGAACTGAAAGTTCGGACTCGGAATGAGAACTTCAAACTTTACCATAAAAGTCGTGTAGACTTTTTTTAGGTCTTCAAAGAACTTCAGACCCTATGAGAAATAGGTTCATATCTTATTAAAAGAATCCCACTAATCTAAGTTCTAAAAGAAATGCATACGCAAATGCAAAAGTTTTTCAAACGCAGAAGCAAAACTCATTCAGAACGAATCACAACGGCTAGTGAAAGAGGAATTCGCATGAAACAGAGATGCTACCAAAGCATTGAAACACGTGAAAGAGGAATTCATGCAACATAACATCCAAAGCCCATCAAAGTGCACGCGTTTCTTCGTACACGTAGACCCCCACATTCAGGCAAAACGAAGGCACACCCCGCAGAGAATCAAGAGAGCAGCAAATGTAGAGGACAACCTGCTAAGCGAGATAGCGAGAGAGCAGACTTGGTAGTCGCAGTGGAAGAGACGGAGACGGAGATGGAAACCGGCGGACCCGACGGAGACGGAGACCGGGAAATGGAGACGGAGACGGTGAGAGTCGGCGAGGAGAGAGTATCGGAGATTGAGAGGCATCGATCAAGAGTGTGAGAGAGAGAGAGAGAGAGAGAGAGAGATAGATCCTAATTTAAGGTTTTGGATTTTTTTAATTAAAAATTAAATATATTATATTATATATATTATACCGGTCCGGTCCAGGTGGGCGGATAGGCAATTCCACACCGGGAACCGGGAACCGGACCGGTACCCACCGGTTCCAAAATATTGGAACCGGGTACCATACCAAAACCCTTAAGAACCACCGATTCCGATCCAATTTTGGGCGGTCCAAGGCGGTCCGTGTGGGTCCCAGGCTTTTTGCACACCCCTACTCTCTAACAGTTAGCTTGCACGAAAGTTTTTGTCCAGCAATTTCCTTTCTTGAAATCAGATGATCAGTTCTCTGAATTTTGAATCAAACAAACAGATAACAGGCAGGGATAGGCAAACACTCAGTAAACCGGACACGAATTTTGCATGCATTTCTACTTTGGCGATTGTATTACATGGGGGAAAAACCAGCCATCAATCACGAGGGAAATGAATGAATGAACGGTCTTCATGATTGAGCTATTCAATCACTCTTTTCCCTATTGTTACGCTCCACTCCAATTTCCACGAGTAGAGTCAAGATGGCCTCGCACAACTCACTAGCATCGGGCTCACTGGGGTTCTTCTTCCTTGAAGAGTAAACCATCCATGCATGGTCAAGTTTCCGGTCTGGTCTAATCACGACTGATCCGGGAACTTCGGCGTCGCGACACGTCACTACCCCGTCACTTTTCTCACCATACCTTAATTGCAGATGGAGAGCACAAACAGCCATAGCAGCAGAAAGAGGAATGGCAACAGGAACCTGACCTCCTGGCAATACAAGATTGTCCGAGTTCTCACTGCCAAACTTCAGAAGAGGAAGCCACGGAAGCTCTGCATGGGCTATGTGCATCATTGTCACAGGTACGCCCGGAGCTATACTCGCTTCAGAGTGGAAAGAAATAAGAGGGATTTCATCTGGAAGCTTGTTTTTTAGGATAAACTCCTTCCTCCAATGCCCGTATATCACCCTAAGATAGGTGACCAATAGATTTATCAAGTTTACAAAACAGAACAAGAACAGGCCAGGAAGGTTATCCTTGATGCAACATAGATTTCATCATAAAAGGAGCAGCGAGAGCGAAAATCTCCTCAAATTAAACTTTCTGAAACTTTATTGGTACAGAAAAGGTTCACAAATTATATAGGAAAAAGTTTTGATGCGAGTCGAAATGCATATCCTAACATTCATGACTGATCACATTTGCATTTCTGCAAATCATTTAGAAAGCATTCCCAAACTTGCTGGACCACTGATGTAATGAATCTACATGAGTCATGTTCATAAACAGAACAAAATTAAAAAGCTTTAAACCAGATAAAGTACTAAATGAATCCTTGACATTTCTATGTCCTGTGCAGTCAGCTTGTCCTTCTGAACTTCACTTAGTCCAGCTTATCGTTGGCAAATTTCCAGGGTAATCTTGTCTAGCTTGAATACTCTTGAAAGAATAGAAGTTTAAGAATTAATGAAGTTATAGTCCTCTTGCACCAGAATGCCATAGTTCAAAGAATATGAGCGTCCAAATGGGACTCTGGAAATACTTATGCATATACATGTTTTATGGACATATGCATGCATTGTTATAAATGTTTTATATCCACGTGAATCTATCTATACTGCATATGGATATCCTTATGCTGTTATACAGACTACACTACATGTGCATTTGACTGTCTACACGCATGTCAGTTGTATTGTGTGTTACTTGTAGCTAATACATACTGTAAGCACACTCTATTTTCCCAAGTTTGAAGGTTGGATTAAGATGTGATTGGAAGGTACTGCATTGCAGAGAGTATTCTGTCTGTCAATAAATTCTTTTAGGTTTGTTGATGTAACGTCTAGATGAATCTCTTGGCTTTCCATTATTTTTGCTGCTGAAACATTTCGCATGTAATGACGAAATAGATGAGTTGCCATTTCATACAAGATCATCCTAAGCAATTCTTTCAGTGAATAGAGTACCTTAATTAGCTAGCAAATTATAAGCTCCATTATCCTCCTGGTTTCTTTGTCAGCAATCCGGCCTTTGCGAAGTATATCAAAAGCTACAGGAGTGCCACCATATGGGCTCTGAACCAGTGCCAATCCAGCAACTTTTCCTTTTAAGTCGTCCCAGAACATTGAAAAGGCAGCTGCACCATCCACCCCGCCTTTGCTGTGCCCTAATAACATCACACGCTTGCCCGATCCCCAGTAGAGCTCTTCAATATATTCCTTTAGTTCCCATGCATTGTGCTCCACAGACGCCTTCAAAGAATAAGATTCAAAAGTACCACAAGTGACTGTCCAACACCATAAGCTATGCCGGAAGAGAATAGAATTTGGTGAAAAGAACATACATGCACAATAACCTGCATAATTTGATGAGTAGCAAAGAAAATAAATGCGCTAATGGTTTTTTTGGTGAAAAAATTTAGTAACCTCAAAACTTAATTACCTCACTATGGATTTTCGCTATGTGACATGTCAAGCCCATTTTTGAGAAGAACCTCTTGGTGCCAACAAAGTATAAGGGACCATGATTGCTAAAGAGACCTGAAATAAGGTTCAGTTTTTTAGTGCCAACTGGGGGGGAGTTCAACAAGAATGATTGTTGAAATTGCCTGAAAAACAAAGAACCCTAATGAACCTGGAAGGAGTAGATAAATGAATGAGTTGGGCAGTCCGTGCACCCCATTCCTGAAGAAGTTGAGAAAGATAAAACCATGGTAGTCATCAAACCCATGTACCAATAAAGATAGATTAAAGCAACACAATCTAACGCCAAAAAAAAGCAACAAAATCATCAGACAAACATGTTCCAAATCGGCTCAAAAAATAACCAAGCCCAATCAGGTTGCCTGGAGGATCAAACACTAAGAAGGGACGTAAACTGACTCATTCAAGTACTAATTAAGAATCGGACCAAAAACAAAAGTACTAATTAAGAACAAAAACATTCAAGTGGAAGTGACCATGATGTCCATTGCGAAGAAACCCCAATTTTATGCTTGAAGTAAGAACAAGATGAATATTATGAATATCAGATACCTTATAGCTTCAAGAATTTCTAAAAATCTCGAAGTGCCATCCTCAACTGGAGCCATATCAGGATTATATTGCAACCATCCGATATCATCAGAGGAACCATGCAACGTCCTTTGAACTCGAGACATAATACTGAAATACAAGAGTAAATGTACCTCCAGAATGAGATGCTGGAGCATAATCACACCATAGATTCTCTAGTGCACACATCTTAGTATTTTACTCATTCAAACGCAAACACTTATTACCTACTGAGTTGAAGTTATGTGCATCTGATATAAGAGAAAGAGAGCCTCCAACAAGCCACAGCAAACTTATAGGCAACTTTCAGACTAAGTAAAGGGAGCATCAACCTAGGCATGGGCAAAGAAAAATAAGGATAAACAAGGAAGAATACAGAACACAGGAAGACAAACTGACAGGATAATTCCGTTTGCCAACAAGAGAGAATGAGGTTTAGGGAACACGAGCATGACTGGATCAAAATGATCGAGAATATGTAGTGCATGAGTTCTTCAAAGTTAGTATGGTAAAATAGATTCTCAACAGTGCGATGAACCATAAAGTGCAAGATAGATTACATAATGGGAGACAAACAGAAACCACAAATAATGTGGTAATAAAAACCCATTGCTTGGAATATGTCATGCCTATCTTTTTTGGAAGTAGGAAGAAAGAAGTTAGAATTGTACCCCTGAAAAATGAAGGGGACACCCCTAAAATTGTCATACATTTCTGCAACTTCAGATCTTGCATGGCCAAGTAGTTCTTCTGCGACAACCACTGATCTTTTTGCACGGATTCCAGGATTTGAAGATGATGGACCATCCTCAAAAGCAGATTTATATATACAGTCCAATGAAGATCTTGGGTGGCAACCAGAAAAGGCCACTGAACCTTCTGAGTATCTATTAACATCTCTTAGGACAAGATTTTCTGGATCATTGAAAACAAAAAGGAAGTACGAACAACCCCAGATACAAAAGAAAACTAAAAGGAAGGATAAAAACTCCCGATACTGAACAACGAGAATTTACATAGTAACACTGACAGAATTCGCACAGCGGACAAGGAAGCCAGAAAATGAAACTTGCCAATAAAGAAACGAAATTACTGAGTAATATGAGAGCTCAATGCCAGAATATGAGAGAAAATATCATTCACTGAAGAGCAGAGCCTCAGGTCATCAAGTGGACATGGGATATTTCTCAATGCATGGCAAGGGGCCTGATAAAAGGGCCATAAATTAGACCTGGAAAAGAAATTTCAAACTTGGAAACAAATAATTTAAGTCCACAGAACAAGATGTGTTGCTTAAACTGGCTGTGATCTAGAAATGCCATTCAACAGATCATTGTAAGATGGCAACTGAACATCTTCCAGCGATGTCTTCAAACAAAGGGGTAAAATAACAAACTAACTGGAAACCTGCGGCAAGCTACTCGAAAATCCTATCCCAATCGATGTTTTAAGATGAATACTTCAAAAATATCATGAACTCAGGTACATCGAGAATCCAAGAATTTCTGGTGTTCTCATATAAGAATGGCTCATATTGATACACTGCGCATCTGGAAGCAAAATCTTGATCTATAAACATATCTCACCGTATTTGCTAGCTGATGCCCACATCCATCAAGAATGCAAGAATTTGGCACATTTCCAACCTGATATGATGCAGTAGAAAAACAAGAAAACAAACGTAAGCTTATGAAATTCAACTAAAGAGCTTAGTCCACACACTTGAGTTAAATATGACTAGGCAGATTTCTAAAACTCACGGTGGTATAAGTTTCAGGTGTCTCATTGTTGTTGTAATAATCGCCCATCAACACATAAGCTCCAGGAAGTGTGCCTTTGTGCATGAAAACATAAACATGCCTTCAGAAGTATAAAGATGATATAGTAAAAGTAGATACACGCAAAAGAAACATATTATAAATAGCATGAGACGAAGGTAAAGGCCAGCAAGTAATTTCAGGGCTCATGTCTTTTGGACAGATAAAAAGATTAACTAGAGAATATTCAGGAGTCCCATATTCACCTAGCCTCTCTGAACTAGTACATCTAGACATTTAAATTGTCGCCGAGGTGAATAGAATCTGGAAGCAAGAATCTTGGCATGAGTTTGCTAATATTGAAGTTCCATATTCTACAATTGGTCATAATCACAACCTTGCTACAAAAACATTGCCCTCATGCACAGTTCACTCCACAGCACAGTCCGCAGTCAACAGCCAAAAAACCAAAAGCAAACTTAAATTGCTACACAGCCAGTCCCGAAAACACCAGAAAAACCACGATTCCACATGAGATGGCACAGCTCAAAAGGCACCGGACAGAAAAGTCAGGGCAAATACAGGGCAAACGCGAATCATATAGAGAAAAAAGAAGGGACAAGTTTACTCTCAGACATTGTAGACAAGGAGGAGTTAAAAAAACACAGCAAAGCAAAGGGTGGAAGCTCACACAAACGAAGTTCCAAGATGCAAGGAGCAGGCTCAAATCTGACGAAGCCGCACAGAGAACGTGGTCACATTAATAGACGCAAAACAATTGCGGCTTTCCCCCAAAGATCTTGGGATGTAGTAAAGAAAGAGAGAGAGAGAGAGAGACGAACCGAACGAGAAGAAAGTCATGGAAATGGAGTGGGAGCAAATGAATAATTGCCGATCTTTATCCATTTGCTTCTTTTTCTTGAATTCCAAGCGTCCCCACCACCTCGTGGTCACCTTTCAGCATTACCCAGATGAAAGAATCAATAAAAAATGGTTTCTTTCTCTCTTGGTTGCGAAGAATCGAAGCAACCGATGCCAGAGACACAGAGCACTCCATCTGAACCGGGATAAAAGAGCAGCGTGCCTGCGGCAACTCGAGAGCAATGACCAATGCTTTAGCTTTTTTGTTTATAACCGAAAACGAGAACTGGGACAACCGGGTTTCGTGCGCTCGAAAGCAGTGACTGTGTTCGGATGCCTGGACGACAAATGGGGTGGCAAGATCGAACACGCGGCGTGCTCGGGACGATCGAACTATCCATGATCATGCGTTGACGTCGGACCCACGTTTCCTTCTTAAGGATGACGAAACCACAAGCCGACCCATAAGGTAAGGACATACATAAAACAAGGAACAATTTCGAATGTCACTCGAGGGTGACTCCAGACACTGAGTCTGTTTTTTGTCGCAAGCTCGCCGTTTACCTTTTCCTAGATTGGTGACCTTACACATATATCTCACATTCATGTTCGCGTCATAAAAAAACCACCCAAATTGATATTTACACGACAACAAGTTTTCATCCGAATAAAAAAAATTCTAAATTGGTTCTCCGATTTAAACATATTATTTGTTAGCGTTCTGTCTTATACCCTTTAAAATACAAACTTTTAGAATGCAAGATGAATCCAACGTGAAAAATCCATGTGCATTGACCCATATGCACTTGAATGGAGGGTAAATTTGCGTGAACGATATTGGTTTGAAATTATTTATGAGATGAAAATTTGTTTGGGATAAATATGCCATGATACCAATTCAAGATTTTATTTTTGGAAAGAAAATTTACTTTTAATAAATGTATCATGGGATATCGGGTTGGGATTTATAGTAGTATTAATCCTAAAAATTATGTTGTCTCAAAGCAAACGCATTTCGACATGAGGACCTGTTCACATAATATGAATAAAAAGGTCGAAGGGCATTATGAATACTATTGAATTTGGTTTACTTTATCCTCGTCTTCCTTTTTGAGCTGGTGTTGAACTTGTCCTGAACACTTGGTCATGTAGCTCTCTAAAGCAAAATCACTGGTTGCTGCAGAAAAAGCTACAAGATCGAAGATCTAAATTTCTGTTACTAGACCAAAATGTTTAAGAGTAGGCTTGTACAAGAACACTACATACACTTTATGCATGACACAACAACAAGAGCCTCTACATATCCCATCTCACAATGACACAAAAATGGAAAGCTCTATTAGATCAGCAAAATGCCAAAATCATGCTCGCTCACCTTCGAGATCCATTTCTATTACCTCTGGGTCGAATCGCCCTTATCTTGATTCTCACTTGGTTTCCTTGATCAAAATGCTCGTCAAGAAAGCTTCCAAAGAACTATCTACGTTTGATCTGAAACACTCTGTTATACCAAATCGAATGAAGCGTCATGTAGAACAGGTCGTACTTTACAGGTTTTGCATGCCACAGAAAATGCCGCTGAACCTTTCTTACTCTCAGCTGCATCTCCTTGTACTTCTCTTCTGGTATTGAAAGCAATATGTCCTTCAGATTGGGAATGTCCTTCTCAGCCAGAATTATGGAGAATGCCCCCCAATCGAGAACCTCGAAAAATGGCGGCACGAAGTTGTCGGATATTATCACCGGCACGCATTCATAAAAGATGGCTTCAACCACACGAGGGCTATTCACCTCATAACCCTTGGGGCATATGCAGTACTTACTACTCTTCATGTGCTGGATGTAGTTCATCTTGCTTGCAACACCAGGTGGCATTGGACCAAAGATCTCCATAACTGGGTCTTTATCTTTCCAATGTTTAAGCAGAATTGGTCGTAGATACCCGTGGTTATTACCAGCATAGAAGGCAAGAATGCGCCTCTGGGATGGAGGTTTCCCACCAAGATCTCTGAGAGGATTTCTTGCCGAACGGATATATGTTTCTGGTAGAGACACGTCTCTCCCTATTTTGAAGCCTGCAGTTACATCAGCATTGCATAGTGCTTTGATGCATCGTTCCATATGATGCCTTGTCTCGTAAGGAGCCTGAAATGAAGCAACATTGGGCAATAAGACTAGGGTGTGGATAGATTGATAGCACTGACAATCAAAAGAATTGCTATGACGCAAACTTTTACATCTCTGTCGATAGCATTTTGATGACTGGAGCCCCAGCTTGACACAGAATTTTTTAGTACTTCGAGTACATCACAAATGGCTCAGCAAGCCACAGAAATAAAGGAAACGAAGAAATGAAAGAAAACATCAATGGCCTACCCAGTCATGACAGGCCGCTAAAAAGTGATCGGCCCCTCCTGTTCTGTTGAAAAATGGATATCTTGCTGATATCTTGTCAGTGTACTGCTTCAGATATTGGCGTAGGTTTGTCCGATTATGAGAGTTTCGAACATAAACCGTGTACTCTAGCATTCGTGAACTGAATGGCATATAGAACAAGTGAGCTTTTAGAGGATCCTTCACCACAAATTGTTTGTTCCCCTCCATTAGCTTCATAAACCAACCTTCTGAAGCATATAAGCCTTTAAGTATTGGTCGATGGAAGACGGGTCTTGCTCCTTCCTTGTAGACATAGACTTTAAGAACGTGCTCCATGAGCTGGTAACTCCTAAAATGCAATTAAAAAATTTTAATTTCAAATGAGAACCACAGGCATCCTTGCCTGTTCTCTATGCACAAATATTGGAAAGTAAGATGTGAATCAGTAAGAAACTTAGCGACACAAGATAATTGTAGCCCGAAGAGAAGGCCTGGACCTGACACTGATATTCTGTGCTTAGCTATCAACTTATATTCAAGCTAAATAAAGTAAGTTCTGATAGGGGTCCAATTCTTGTTGGCTTAGTGAAAAATAACTGCTCTCAACCTGTTGACATTGGAACTACGTAAGTGAATGAGGTAAAAAGCCACATAATTCACTACAGCTGCTCCATGGACAAATTTAAAATAAAGCATGTTAGTCAGGTCAACAAGCCAAAGAATAGCTCCTCATGATCTCACATCACCTATGCCCCCATAAAAGTGCAATTGCAGACCATGAAATATTGGAACTTCTTGTTAGACAGTTAGTTTATCAAGGAACTACACTGCATGGAAGCAGATAACAGATTATGAAACTTCCTGCAGCAATTACAAACAGCAACTGTTTACTATACATGATTCTTTTATTACAATTCTAATCAGGAGAGGCAAATCACTATTACTCCGTTCTCTGGCCTCCATTGACATGACTAGGATAATAATGCCGAAGCAAAAATACGTAATTTGAGCATATCAGCATTCACTAGGCAAGACACCTCAGTCAATTAGCAAAAAGGACTTTTCCTTCTCTCCAAAATTTGCAAGCGAAGTTTCACACTTAATTAAATATCCTCACCTTATGAACATGGAAACATTCCGAAAAAGAGGGGAATAAAGTTCTCGATTGTTGACAGCAACTGGAGCATTCTCAATTTGCACCTTTGCAGCTAAAATTTCCTGATCCCTTCTTGAGGACCATCTTGGCCTCTACAAGCACACGAGTCAGTTTAGATTTGCAGAAAAAGTGAAATAGTTGTAATCTAATTCTTAGTCCTATTAGTGAAATGTTCATACCATCGAACGAGAAGATACTCGGTGCCGCACATATATACGGTTCATCTCCTCTATAGTTGTAACTGATTTAGGTGGCATATCACACCTCATTTTCTTCTTCCCTGGATCGATCGTAGCTGATGATTGATTTTGTGAAGATGTACGAATATTTTGTGCACCAGCAGAATGAAAGGAATCACTTGCATTCCACATCAAGTTTTTCAAATTGTTCGTGTCAGATGGAGCCCTGGCAGGTGTGGCAGGTGATGCAAGTGTTGTGGAATGGAACTCAGTTTCTGAATCTTTCAATGTTTCTCGAGGCAAACTCGAAGTTTCTGATTGAATAGCATCTGATGATGTTCTATTGTTTGGTTCCACAGTCTGCTCCAAAGAGGTGCCATGCGTATCACTGGCCATGACTGGGACATAAGTATGATTTTCAAGTTCACTGCCCTGCATTACCAGACTCTTGCTCATCTGCATGATATTATCAGAGGACAAACCACCATCTTTACTTTTAACTGCACCCATTTCAATCACATGATCAATCCTGCCTTCAGGTGCGTTACTTTTCTCTTCTAGTCTGTCCACTCTATTCTGCCCATCATAATGCCCAATGTCCTCTCCTCCATTAAAATTCTTATTGCTTTTAAACACTCCAACAAACATGAGAGCTTCTGCGGATTCTGAAATGTTAACTGTAAGAGGGTAGCGAACCATCATGGATTTAGCAGAGGAATGCGTGTTCAAGAAGGTGGAATAGTCACCGGTCAAAATCTTTCGATCGGGTAATAAAGACTGAAGAGCATTTCCATATGGAAGCAGCAGAGACTGAAACATCAAGTGAGTGGCAGTGACTAATGCCACTAGAAAGAGCCATCTCCTATTTTTGCTTAGGAAGAGCATTTCAAATTTAACACAAAGCCCCATAGCAGGAAGAGAAGGATCCACACCAACACTTAAGTTCAATGAATCATCTTCCAAGGATAAATGACACGCTTTTTCTTCAGTTCTGCAGCACAAGTGGATGTTAAAATAGTCTCAGTGACGGGAAAAACCAGAAAGGGCAAGGTAAAAGAAACAAGAATTCTACAGGCAAAGCTTTAGAAAACCAACAATGAGTTATCTAATGACGGTATCTAGCACAAGTCACCACAAAGAGGCAGAAAGAACTGAAGGTTGAACGCACTTGAAAGTTTGAAATGATCCTGGGTGACAACTAGAGACAAAAACGTATTACCATTTTCCTTAATAGAATGAAATTGACATGCACGTAAATCATAATGAAACAATCGAAGCACTCGTTCTCAATGTCAACTGCGCATCACCCAATTACAGATCAACTGCAAATTTACTTGGATAAACACCAAATTACCAAGAACCATTATATGAAGGAATAACTTTAATTGCTTTTCAAACAGGACATCCCCAGATATATACTGATCAAGTGCCCGCCAAAATTTAGCCAGGTGATATTGGCAATCAACCCCAATGAAGAAATCCTTTATGCCTCTGTAGCAGAGAAATTATCTCAAGCCAACAACACCGGGTTACATGTTAAAACACCGATTCGAGCACAACAAAACGACACGACATTGTGGCATAATTCAACCCAAGCAAGTGCAAAGTAAAAATTTTTAAGCAGACTCTTGAGGAATTTCTGCATTCAAGCAAATTCAGAAGCAAAATGAGAGAAGAACTCTTACTCATCCCCAATCAGCGTGCCAGCCTGAAGCAGTGGCAGTCACGAGCCACCGAGAGACGAAGCAAACCCAGAACTACTCCGCGCTGAGCAAGCAGCTTCAAACCCTAGAAAGATGCTTCTTCACCAAACTTCAAAGCGACCAGAACACTGGAAGAAAAGGAAAATGGCACCATGTCAAACTATTCTGGAAGTGAAAACAACAATCTATGACGCAAAAGCCGTGGCTCTTCTCCCTGTCTTGATGAAGCTCAGAGAAACAGAGAATCTTGCATCACACCCACAAGAATTTTTCGATATAAAATATGGGATTTGCATGTTCAAGATCCAGCAAGCAGTACAGGGAGTCGATTAATTAACTGATACACAATCCAAGAAACATTCTGATCCTTCCCACAGTCAATTTATTAACTAATCTTCTCGAACTAATCAAGTGATTAACGATGCTAATTCGATGACTGTGTGGGCCAAAACATCAGTGGAATCAATTCGTGGGTCTTCTTCAGCCACTTGCTTGCTATCCACACTCGCAGTTGTAAATGTGTTTGGTGCAGTTACTGTTGATGGTTGAATGCTCTCTCTTCAGACAGCATTTAATCGAGGAGGACCGCCTTGGCCAGGGCCATCAATTTGTCTTCTTGCTCATCGATGACTATGCCCAGTTCGATCGATTTTTTTTACTCGCCCCGCCCGCCCGGTTTAAGTACACCCGAGTCACCACCAACCTAAGCAATTCCTGCGTGTAAATCTCGAGATTATCGAGATATAAAACTTCCGAACAGTATTGTCTTTCCCTGAAAAAGATAAAAGTACAAGAAAAATTAAATGTGTGAAGCATGTAGGTATCAACATCGGCACCACATCCATGGAGCCAGCTGCACACGATGGGAATACGCCATGGAAGGGCTTGTCGGAGCTTCAGCTCCCTTTTTAAGTGAGTTTACTTCTTAATCGAATACTAAAAATCCAAAAGAAGAAGCACCATTTGCGGCTTGCCTTTATTCTTCTTTGTCAGGGATTTTCGATCTTCCTCCGTGTTTTCTTGAAAGCTATTTTATTATAACAAAAATGTTTCGAAATAGTGTGGTATGGGCCAAGATATCCAACCAGAAAAATAGAATTTTCGTGGCACACCGGTACATTAGCCTAAAATGAGTAGGTGGATGAATTAATTAATTGAGTAAATCCGAGACATGCACTAAAGTTGATTTAGACAATTGGATTCGGTAAGTGAGACCCACCTTCTTCAATGTTCCAAAGTCAGTTTAGTATATACTACTGTCGAGATACACACCGTAGTTATATGGTTAGGAATTATGTAGTTATCTTATGAAGGGTAGGAAGTTGATAGTTTGAAGGATGCGCTTATTCATAATCTTGTCTTTGTTTTCTTATCTTCTGTCTTTGTAATTTAATGTGAAGATAATTAGGGAAGGCCTACTTTGCGAGATTAATCTCACTTTTCTCGTAAGAATATAGAAGATACGAATTTTATGACGGAGTACACTGGGCTCCTATTGTCAGACTAATCCGAATGGCGGTCTCGGTGCCGTTCACATGAAGTAATTATCGATGACACAAATCTGTGTTGTCGAGGGATAAACTTGTTACTTGTCTAAATACTCACATTGTTCACCAGCAGTTCGGCCAACCTTAATGTAATGGAATTAATGCAACTTGCCGTTAACACAAAAACTCATGATCTGTCCTCTAGAAAGCCTCAGATGTCTTATCTAAGTTGAGATTAAGATGTATTTTGGCTTTTCACTATAAGGGTAACCTATGAAGAGTCTGATCAGAACAAAACTGCTACCAAATGTTGTCAGCAAATTGAACTGCTACTTTTCACATGAAAGACTACTTCATTGCACAGACTGTTAATTGATCTTTGCTGAATAGAAGTCTTCAATTACAGTATCATATTTACAAATCCACGGCCATCAATCATATCGAAAGTAAACGAAGGATTCCGCAATCCAGACAGGAAAAGAGGACAGCTGATCAAATCAGTCACGCCTGCAGATTAATCTAGATCCTGTGAAAGCCATGTCTAATATGGCCATGATTCAAGGCTCACAAGGTCAAGCACAGTGCTAACCTTAAGCGAGGCATGTGACCTCCCGGCATAGACTTCATCTCTGATTACTGATTTTCCAGTCTCTTGAACCACCAAATCTAGCTTCCATGGCTAATTAAGTACTTCTGAGTCTGTTGGTACCCGCTTCGGCTGTACCGGAAGGCCGAAAAAGTCGCTGCTTCATCTGGTTTTTAGTTGAAAGATTCTGTTGTGCCATATTGAGTGGAGAACCATGTGAAACAAGTCATATTTCACAGGCTTTTTGTGCCAGATGAAATGCTTTTGCACCATTCGAACTCCCATCTGCATCCGAAGGTACTCTTCTTCAGAAATGGATAGCAGGATGTCTCTCAACTTTGGAATGTCACTCTCTTTCACAAACAAGGAGAATGCCTCCCAGTTCAAAACCTCGAAGAGAGGAGGCACATAATTGTCCGATATTATAACAGGGACGCACTCGTAGAAAATGGCCTCGACAATACGGGGTGTGTGAACTTCATAACCTCTGGCACAAATGCAGTACCTGCTACTTTTCATGTATTCCTGATAAGCTCTTTTTCCGTCAATATCACGAGGCATCGGCCCCAAGATTTTCATGTCGGCTTCCTTGTTCTCCCAGTAATGGCGCAGAATTGGCCGGAGATAACCATGCGTGCTTCCTGCAAAAAAGGCCAGGATGGCTCGTTCTAAGGGGGGTTTGCCACCGATATCTCTTACAGGATCCTCCACAGAGCGCACATATGTCACTGGCAGAGTAGTGTCCTTGCCTATTATGAATCCTCTGGCACCATTGGCATTGCAGAGAGCTCGAATGCAATTCCCCATAGGTTGCCTGGTTATTTTGGGCGCCTGAAAAGCCAAATATCATTTTAGCTTAAGGATTACCCGGAAAACTTGGCTTTCGCTTAGTTCAAATCAGTTTCGACATTGCACACTAGTTTCTTTTCTATTTGCATTTTCATTTTCTATCCAATCAAGGCAATGGAGGGTTTGAAATGATATTTTTGACTTTTTGGGATCATATTCCTGAAATCTAAAGCCATCCGATGAATGGATAGATAGCTTGTAATTGGTAATGGACCTTCCAAGACGTGATAATCTTGTAGGCCACTGCTATCCTAATATGCAAGATCAAAAGAGGTACTTCAAAAGCTAAATATTATTCAAAAGGGTTATATTGTTCTGGCTTAAAAACTCTAGTAATAAGCAAAATCAAGAAAGCTACTTTAGAAAGTAAATATTAGAATGGTTACACGTGTACCCAGTCATGACAAGCGACGAGAAAGTGATCCTCTCCTCTGCTTCTATTCCAGAAGCGATATTTACCAGAGATCAGATCGACATAGTTCTTGAGATATCCCTCTAGATCTCTGTGACTCTGCGAGTTGTTATTTTCTAGTGTCTTCCTCAGCATTTGTGAGCTAAAGGGCAGGTAAAACAGGTGTGCCTTTCTCGGGTCACTCACGACAAATTTCTTGTTTCCCTCCATCAGTTTCATAAACCACCCTTCAGAGGAGTATATTCCCCTCATCTTTGGCAGGTGAAATATGGGTTTCTCTCCTTCCCGGTAGACATAAACTTTAAGCATTTTTTCCATCAATTCGTAGCTCCTGCAAACAAAACAAAGTAGCTGCATAAAATAAACTCAAAAAGGACATTTGCTCCATTAATGAAGAGTATCCATAGTCAATAACATGAGCATCAATATAAGGAGACAGTTCATAAAACCCTTAATTGGCAAACAGATAAAGTAGAATCTCCTTGAAAAGATGTCCTATCAAGGCTCCTTACAAAGTAGCTTTAGCCAGAAGTTTTATTCTCGGTAAGGTTGACTATAAAAAATCAATCGCATTCTAGATACTGTTTAGTAATTGAATTAACTGTACACAACTGGATACTCCAGTACAAATTTACCAGTCTAACCCAAGAATTTTTAAAGGATTCATGTTTTCCAACGGTAAATAGAGGGGACATTTCAACAATTGAGACGGTATACATAAGCTGCTCGACTGCTGTGCATTACAAAATAGCAGAGAGAGTTTAACTACCTTTTAAACTGGGAAATGTTTCTGAAAACATAACCCCTGAGTCCCGCGGTATCGATTATAATAGGAGCCTTCTGGATCTCTAACTTTGCATATAGTAGTTCGCGATCACGGACAGAAGACCATCTTGGTCGCTACTGCCAACAAAAAGCACCAGTCATACTATGACATAATCACATTCACCCCCTTGGCAACTTTCATCTTCAAATTCAAAGTCATACCAAGGTATTTGAAGAACCAGCACTTTGTCTCAACATAGATACCATTTCTGATATCAACATGGGCTTGACATTTAACCTCTTTAAAGCTCTAGCCACTGTAGACTTGTCATCAAGGGTCGCAGATACAACTCGCAGCTTGTTGGCATCTCTCTTCACTTCTCGCTTGGTTGGAATTCTGAAATTGCTTAAATTGGAGAAACCTGTCTGAAACTCTGAGATAGATCCTAAATCTGCATCCTCATCTGCTAATCTCTCTGCAGGAAATTTAGCTGGTGAAAGTGGTAGAGAAGCAAAATCCACAGATGAAACCATGTCTTTTCCTGCGTCTTCTACCTTTCTTGAAATGGCAATTGGGTTAGTCGCCTCCTCCACAGTAGGCACAACATTTACATCATCATCGTTTCCAGTCTGCAAATCCTTTCCATGGTGGACACTCATGATAGATATGGAGTTTTCATTCAAGTTGCTACTTTTATGAGGTGAGAAAATGTCATCTGAGTTCCTATGAGCCTTGTCCAAATCTTTCACTCTGATATTCCGAAAGCCGCTCTCTTCCTCCAAATCAGAGCCAGCAACCTTGTCAGACTCCTCATGCAATACGTAAGAGTCAGGTGATTTTGAGCTGTCCGAGATGGTGGCATTGCTCATTACCACTACCGTCGAACCAACTCCACCCCCGACGACGAATGCAAATCCTGTTCTCCCATGAGGGAGTGTGGAGTATTGAAACACAACTAAAGCTGTGACGAATATGCTGGCGATGAACAGCAGCCTCCTCATATCCACAAAAACAAAGCCTTAGACCATAAGCAGCAATCTCCAAATTTTTTTATTTAGTTTCCAAAGTGACAGAGTCGATGAGTTCTTCCGCCTATACTCCTACAACAGAGGTGTCAGAAATCCCACGACCTGAAATTTTAAAGCAATAAGTAACTATCAACAAAGGAAAGACAGCCTCGCGAGGCATGAATCTGATGTCAGTAAATTGAAATCAACTCGAACCATACAACAAAAACGACAGTTCAGAAGAAGGAAAAAATTTTTACTAATCAACCACCTTCACATAAACACACCCATTAACCAGTTATTGTCCATGGTGCTCACTGCTCGTTTAAACTTGAAATTGAAACAGCATCACATCCAAAGCGATGATCTTGGCACGTATCAAAGAGTACTGCTCAAAAACCCCAGAACTTGTTAAGAGAGCCGGTCCCTTTTAAACGATGGGCAGCAATTACACATCTTGATCCTCTCAAGCTCAATCCGAAAGGGGCAAGCTTTGGGTGGAACCATATTCAGTCTATCTGAGCAAAACACGAGAAAGTATCTCAACTGAAGCGAACTTGAAGATACATTTACTTCGATTGACACGACTGACACTCCTCGGAAGGTATCAACTTTTCAAGACAACATCAGTGAATCTTGCGAGCATGAGGACATTAAACCTCTGCAACTAAGAAGCAAGAACTCCGTTGCAGCGATCAGGAGAGGGAGTTTTCGACTCATTGGTTCAGCTTTCAATGTTAGACAAGAAAGGGTACCTGGGAAGTTCGCTGTACTGCATTGTGAGCTCATCTTGACTGTTGTCGGTCACCATACTGCGACCATGGCTTCGGTAGCGGAAGCTGTTGAGAGAAGAAGCCCAGATAGAGACACTCTTAACAACAATTGACCATGTTGAGGAATGTACAGCGTGTTCGAACGGAGGAGTAAAAGTACTTTGCTTAGGCTTTGGCTTGTGCCTGAATCTTCTTGTGAGGTTTGCTCTGCTCTACTTCTGGGAAGTGCCGGTTGCAGAAAAAAAAAAACGTGAATTTATCTTCATAATTTTGATTCAAACTTTTTTTTTATCTGAATAAAAAATATCAATTTCTATTCGAACCTCAAATCTGACTTTCGCAATATAAAATTTTCAAATTATTCGAAATTTAAGTGAAAATTGATGATTTTTTATGAAAAAAAATTCCGATTAAAATTTTCACTCAAGATAAATCCTTGCAAAAAAAAAAAGGAAGAACAGACGAAACTTGAGTAAGTCTATATTCTTCATCTCCTTAACTTTTTCTCCAAAAAATTCCTGTCTTAATTCAATATTTCCTACAACTAGTACATCATAGAACGATATGTTATTACTATCTTCAAACAGTGTTTTTATTGGATTGAGCTTTATAACTTCTGTTATTATAATATTAGATAATTCCCAAAAAGGGAAATACTAGAGAAAGAGCAAACATGTTGTCCTGGTAGAAAAGTGATCTAAAAAATTTCAATTCATAAAATTTGAAAAAGGTAAGTGATATGTACTTGGCATTTTCTGATAATCTCCAGACTTAGTCTGACCTATTGGTGTTTATCCTAATCAGGAAAATTTAGGATTGTAATAACAAAGCACGAGGTACATCTTTTCAAGTATCCCGAATAAACCCTAGTCCTATTGATTACTCCAAGATTGATACAACTTACATATATTACTGTATATATCACCACGATGACTTTTCATGGTACCTTTCCCATCTGAGTATACTTGAGTTTTATTTTGTAAGACTTTGGTTTTGCTTCAGAAAAAGGCAATTTCATAGACCTATATAACTATTTATATTCACTTACTTGTAATTTCATGAGCCGTGAATTTCAAGGGGCGAAAGAAAGAGAGAAGAAGTCGACATGGAGAGAGGTCCCAATCAAAGCAATCTCTCCTCCAAGAGCGTTGCTTTCCCCTGAAGAACCCAAAGCAAGGCTTGGAGCATCATTGTTTCTTTCCATACTGAAGTACATGGAATTGAATAAAGAGGGAGGAGTCCGACCAATGCAGCAACATGGGCAATCGAAAGACATTCAATCTAGTTCAAGTTCAAGTTCACGTCCAAGTCCACCAATTCATAGGCCACAATGTGAACCACAGGACTCCACGACCCGACCCTACCCACACAAGCCCTACCCTCCGGTAGTTCGGAGCGTGAACGCGCTTATCGACTCGATCGGGGAATGCGGCGAGCCGTTCGAGAAGCAATTGACGGCGAGTGACATCATCGGCATTCAAAGCCGGCTGCTCGTGAACAAACCGGACTTTGTAAAATCTATCTTGCCCTTGCTCACGAGGGGCGACGACATCGAGGTGGGAATACCCGTGAGGATGTATAATCCAGCGGGGAAGCTGTACCCTATGACGTTCAAAATTTGGTGTGGTCGGTCCCACGTGATCACTAGTGGATGGAATCTATTTGTTAAGGAGAACCAATTGGAGGTCTCGGATATCGTTAGGGTATGGGCGTTTCGGGACGTTCGGACCCGAGAATTATGCCTTTTGATTTCAAGTAGGAGGCCGGAACCGCAGGAGCCGATTGAAAAGGAGAAGAGACATGAACTGAAGGACCAGGTTACTTCAAGTTGAAGCAGGTATTAAAGGTCCTTTTCTTTGGCTAGGGTTGATGGGTTTTTTCTGTACATATTGCGTTTATTTTCAGGAGCTTATTATTATAATTATTATTATTTTCGTGTAAAGAAAATTTAAGTAGCTTAGTCCAATGCGAATTAGCAAGGTGATAGCAATTTGAGTGTATATTAGTTAATTTGGGGAAGCTATTTAATCGGTGCATATGCATATTTTTTGATAATCATGAATCGAAGAGGTGGTAAATTCTCGACGTATCCCGGTTTTCGTACTATATGCATAAGCTAATTTTGATAATTACTTGAGATCATGGAAATTTTGGTGATGAATTGGTTAATTCTTATAGCTATAGCTATTCATCTTATTGATTGGTGGCGCAAAAAAGTTACGGAGGTTCTGCTGCAATGCAATATATAAATCCAAGTATTATCATCTTTTTAATTTGAGGAAAAGGAAAGCGAAGGAACTTTTGAAAATTTACTTGACTTGTGTGATAAAAAAAAAAGAGGGGAAAAGAACCAAACAAATCATAAACTTATCGCACTTGTTTGAATTCAATTCTAAACATTTCAATCACACTAACTCAGCCATAAATTTTTTGACGATTTGCCAATATAGTCCACCCGATCAATTTTGGCCGAAATTGTTGCCATGTAAGTTGGCGGTCTTAACCAACGACTAATGCAGACAAATTTTACAAAATTTGTATATTTTTTCAGAGTTTTTTATTCTTTTCTTTTTGTTTCTTTCTTTGTTTATTTGCAACTCTAGGCTAGCAAGGTCGCCGATTGACCATTGTCGACTGCAGGTAAGGGCCAATGACCCTCGCTTGGTTTGGGCAACGACGTCATGCCCTCGCCCAGATCCAAGGGAGGGCTGACACCCTCGCCTATTGACCAACAAGATCTAGGCTAGGGGTAAAGCCCTTGCCTAAGAGTGAGAGCCTCTACATCTAAGATCCAAGCGAGGGTAGTGATGCCCTCACCCAAATCTAAAAGAGGAGAGTGCATCGCGGTCATCTTTTGGATCTAGGCGAGCGCCCAACGCCTTTAGCTTTGGTCAGCAAGGGCAGAGGCCCTCTTTTATGGCCGGCGACGGTCACCAATCCACAATTGGGAAAAAAATGAAAGGAAAGAAAAAACAATAATAAATCATAAAATTAAAAAAATTAATAAGTCATTCACATCAGAGCCAGCCGTATCACATAGGACGTCCAACGGATTATATTGGTAATCGTCCAAAAGTTCAGGACTCAATTGTCATAATTTGAAAATTTAGAATTGAATTGGCATAGATATAATAGTATAAGACTTTTTTGGTACTTTTCCCAAAAAAAAGAAGTCATGCTTCAATAAAATCTATTGATAGAAGGCTAACAAAAGGAAGTTACCAAAAAGAAATATGAATATATATATATATATATATATATATATATATATATATATATATATATATATATATATAGTACCAAGTATTGATTCTTGTCTAACGGATTATATATATAGCTTTCTGAATGACCAACACTAACTCATATTGCGAATTTTAGAAGCTATTTTTTTTTAAATAATCATATTGTCATCTGCCACTACTTTTATGAATTTTAGAAGCTGAAAAAATATTTAAAGAGAAAAGCTAAAACTAGTACGAAAGAGCATCACAAGGAAGAGATGAAATTATAATTGGAAATTTAATGGGATAATTCACTTATTTCAAAATTGTAAAGTTATTGATCAAAACTGTAAGATTGTCCTTTCAAGGGTGTAGGTTGGTAAATTTAGTCCATTTCGAAGCATGGTGAGTGTCGCGACTTTCCCAAGCCGGTCTCATCACCTAAGGGGTTTGGCTAATGAATTGCTAAGTCTAAACTTAAGACTTGACTTGGACTTTCCGAAGCTCATACCAACTTGCGATTTAAGATTTTAGTTGTTAACATACAAATCAATTTCATCAAGGAGTCACCATTAATAAGTTTTTGGTGAATCGATTAGACACTCAAGTAAAACATGAGAGAATTCCTTCACTTCTATGAACGGAAAATTCAATAGGTACAGAAACTTAGTTACACTAATTGACCAACTAGTGCTCTTTTGGTTCCTAATCACCACCTAATGTGTTCACACCAATTGTGAGTCTCAAAGTTGTATTCTTAACCAGGCTAAAGGAAGCAACAATCAATATGAGAACTTAACATATCTAATCAACTACACACAAGATTAAATTAAAACACTCAATTCAAAATATGTGAATCAAATAACGTGCAATTAAACATGGCACTAATGACAAAGAAATGGCAAGAAAATGCAATTCCAAAGCCCAAACACTATTTTTTTATTTTCGATTTTTTTTATTTTTTAAATTTTTAACTAAAAAATATTTTTTAAATGTTAAAATAATATAAACTGGACCCGGGTCGGATCTCCACATCCGACCCCCGAGTCCACCGCGAAGACCCGATTCGGAATACCCTAAAACCCAAATAAAACAATTAAATAAAAAACACCCAAGCCCAGCCCATTAGGAATAAAAGACTAAATAAACCTTCAGCCCAAATCACCAATTCGGCCCACCCACGAATGGCCCAAAACCTAAAAAAATTCTAGTCCTAAACCAAGAAAAGCCCAAAGCCATTCAATTGTCCAAACCGTACAGATTGCTCACATGTTTATCACCACATAAGGAGACAATGACATATTCATTGTCCTGTTTGACCCGATTTAACTTAATCTTGTTTAAGAGACCATCGCCCTTGTCTTCACATCTGGCATTACATGCATTTAGTAAATGTGATACATAATGCTCACCTTGACCGGGTTCAACCGTTTAGAAAGGTTGTTCAGACCGCCAAAGTGGCACACTTAAAAGACGACTTTGAGAAATATCGGTCTCATATTGGATGGGAAATCTCAAGATAAGGAAGAAAAATCCCAAAGAACTGATCTTGTATTAGTTCATGAGGTCATGTATAGCATGTGCTTGAGATAAGTGGTTCCCTTTCACCCAAGATGGTGAAATTTTTATTTCATCACATGGCGATGACTATTTCAATTTGAGGGTATTTTTGAACTTTTAAAGAAAAGGAAGAGGATTTTTCATGGTTTTGGAATAAATAAGGTGGCAAGTTCACATTTTTCTCCCCTGACCGCCAAGACAAAAAAACAAAAACAACTCTTCAGGGCCACGAACCGTTGGAACGAGGCACAAAAAGATTTAAAAACAACCTCTTGAGGGCATTTAACGAATAGTTGAGACATATGTGGGAAAGAACGATTTTGGGAAGCAACTCGGCGGGGTCCTCGACTCGAGACATATAAGACGCTGTATTTTGTATCTTAAACATCTTTCAAAGGATCGGTTCTTTTTCCCAAGGTCACAAGAAGAAGGAATTGAACTTTAAAAATTTAAAGTTTGGTTGGTCAAGAAAGGAGCGGTGTGATTCTTTGGGAAAAAAAAAAAAAAAAAGATGTTTCTGGATATCCCGGAGTTTGGTGGCTTGTTCGAAATGTCCTCCCATCTGATTCATAAACGGGTTGAAAGACCAAAGATGAATCTCGCTGAGGGTTTGAAAGACGTGAGAAGTTTAATGAAGATGTATCTTGGCTTATTTTCATCTAATGTTGAAGGGTACACTATGAAGCCAACTTTTTTTCCTCAGAATGAGATCCACGGAAATCATGTCCAAAACGGAGAAACAACCCGATTATATGTACGTGATATTTTCTAAGGGTATTTTAGAACTAAGAAAGCCAAAGGGCATCTAAGGATAATGTATTTATCTGTCTTATGGCCATGACTAGGGTAAAATGGATAAGGCTTGCCTCTGTATATCACCACAGGAAGGACTAAACTATGAGGAAGTTTAGTTAAACGCGAGCCTTGTTGAGAAAGAAGAAGGATTTGTTTGACAAGTGGATGTTTAGGACCTTGGTGGCTCGGGAAAGACAGGGCCCAGAAAGCGCTTTGATAGCTAATGATCATAAATTTATGTCGGTCATTGTCCATTTGTGGTCTCGAGCAAAATGGCCGAAGACTATCGGGTTTGATTAATGGTTGAAAGTTTTTTGTCATCATGTTTTAGTAAAAATAAAGTAGGAATCTACATTTGAATGTTCTTTGAAATGATCTATTCCTTTTGTTTCCTATTCAATTTGAGATCCCGCCCAAATTGAAGAATGGATTCATACACCCCTGACAAACTTTTTCCAAGAACTTTGATATGAAGGACCTGGTGTTGTTTTGGCGAGACTTACGGATCATTGGCAGGGCGGTTCATATAATCCCAAATGGAGGTGATTATTGATGGGTTTGATTGATTTTAGAAAGTAAAATGACAAAAGATATTTTATGTTCTCCTCCCATATAAACTTGGATCCCACAATGTCCCATTCATATTTTGAGGCCCTTTTTTAATGGATTCTTATGCTAGTGAGGATGATTTCAATTGCTCTTACAAAAGATGAAAGATCCATTAGGGAAAAGCTTTTTTTTAAATTTAAAAGAAAACTAGATCCGACAATAGGCAATAAATTCAAGAAATGAAAATATTTTTGTTTAGGGGTTAAAACTTAATCCCTAATTTTTTATGCAATTAAATCATAAATGACTATGCAAAATTTAGGTGTCAATAGTGAGAACCTCCTTTTTTACTAATGCATGCTGTTAATTAGATGTAAATTGATAAATTCTTACCAATTTGCTAATGTCGATTGTAAGATTTTATTTTGAATGTTAAATTCTTTAAAACAAACTGATAACTTGCTAATAGTTTTGACTCTAGTAAATTTCTCATATTGTTGGGAACTTACTACTCTAAAAAACTGGGAAAAATATCTTCTAATAGATCCTATTAATGCAAATAGATTTAATACCTATATGCCATGCAACTTAATGAAAATATTTTTGTTTAGGGGTTAAAAATTAATCCCTAATTTTTTATTCAATTAAATCCTAAATGACTATGCAAAATTTAGGTGTCAATAGTGAGAACCTCCTTTTTTACTAATGCATGCTGTTAATTAGATGTAAATTGATAAATTCTTACCAATTTGCTAATGTCGATTGTAAGATTTTATTTTGAATGTTAAATTCTTTAAACAAACTGATAACTTGCTAATAGTTTTGACTCTAGTAAATTTCTCATATTGTTGGGAACTTACTACTCTAAAAGTGAGCCTAAGCTCGTAAATCAGAAATTTCATTTATCATATTTTCTTTCAAGTTGTTAGGTAAATTTCTAAACAGGATGATAAGCTACTATTGTGAATGTGGTCCCTACGTTGGTAAAATTGCCAAATCCTAATAGAATATAAGGCATGTTCGTAATTGAATACAAATTGTTGAATCCCTTTATAAGTTACTAATTCCGCTAGTAATATCCGGCTGGACATGGTAAACTTCTAGATGGATTGATAATTCAGTAGCGAACTCGACGTAATAAATTCTTTATATTGTTGGTAAGTTACTTATAGCAAAGAGGGCCAGTGAGTTGCCGGTCACAAGAATATATCAACCAGATTTTGAATTTTTTAGAAAATTTCATGGTACTACGATCCAAGGGAGATCATCAAATTTTTTCTCTACACGGGACACTAGACTTGTCCAATATTTTGCATTCCACCCAATTCCGAGAGGATTTTCTAACGGCATATGCTAGGAACCGATTGTTACCTAACAAATATTTCTTTCCCTAAGTTAGATCTAGTAAGTTATATCTAGAGAGCCACACAAATGTCTAGCCACGATTAAAGTTAAAATTGCCACTGTCGGATTCTGTAGCACTTCTTTGATGGGCGCCTCTTTCTAATTTATTGACATAATTACTATAGAAAAGGAGACAACAATTGAACACGATTCAAGATGCCTAGCATGAACAAAACTTTTTATCGTGTGGACCACGCATGTACTGTCTTAATCTCTCGTGCTGGTGTCACTCTTATCTCCTCCATTTTGACTTTGTCACAGCTATATGATCATCCTGCATGTGCAGCCTCTAAAAACTATGCCGATCCGTATCTGTTTTTGTGTATGTTGCTAACAGATTTGGTCTGTTTTTTCCTCTCTTTTTTGTTATAGGAGTGAGATGAGATCAGTGCTTTAATGGCGGTTCGTTGTCCTGACAATTGTTGCTGACCACGACTTCTAACCTCGTTTGTTCTTTTGTTGGTGTTCTTTTTTTTTTAACCTTTAATTGATTTGTCACTTCCTTGGCCAAGAAGCCAACCACGTGTATCGGTTCCTATGATATTGTACTAGTGCATTGAGTTAATTTGAGCATATTATATCTGTTTTTGTCATATCGTCCAAATCTAAAATGCCCACTTATTGTTTTCTTAGACATGTGCGCAAATTAAATCTTTTTATGGTCACAGCGATTGCTAAAGTTGTGCGTGTAACCGTCTACTCTTAAAAATTTAACTACCCTTGTTAGGTTATTGGGACGACAAGATCTCGAAGGGTGTAGCCCGTTGGATGAGGATATTTATAAAATTCTACATATAGAAAAAACTAAAAATCCTTGGATGGTTGAGAGATGTGAAACTTAGGTACCGCATGATAACCATTTTGGTTACGGCCCGCAATTAATTTTTTGTTCTCGAAATCGCCAACCGTAAACTCGTTTGATAATGCAATTCCATTTTTATATTTCTGGAATAACTTTTTGTTCCAGAACCGATTCTGAACCAAAAATTAGAACAAAAAAAAAAAAAAAAGTTTTCTATTTCTAGACAAAAAATGAGAATCATTTCTGAGAGAACTCTTTCTTCGAAACATATATTCATCTGGAAGTTACGATTTTTGAGGTGGGAAAAAAAAGCAAAAAATAAAAAATTTCAAAACTTCACAAAATGGTTTATAATCTGTGGCTACCCACTTTGAGCGAAATTTAAATTTTTTTAGGTGGCGAAAAAAAAAAAAAAAAAATCAAAAATTTCAAAATTTCACAAAATGGCTTAGAATCCCATACCACCCACTTTGAAATAAATTTAATTTTTTTAGATGCCAAAAAAAAAAAAAAATAACAAAAAATCTAAAATTTTAAAACTTTACAGAATGTTTTATAATACACATTACCTAATTTAGGCGAAATTTAATCTTTTTAGGTACCGAAAAAAAAATTTAAAAAGAAAAAAAAAAAAGAAATTTTAAAACTTCACATAATGACTAAGAATACCCGCACCACCCACTTTGAAAGTAAAATTTAAATTTTTAGGTGCTTGAAAAAAATAAAAAGATAAAAAATTTCAAAAACTTTACAAAACTGCTTAGAATACCTGTGGCCACCCACTCTGAGCGAAATTTAATTTTTTTTAGGTGCATAAAAAATAAAAAAAAGCAAAATTAAATCTGTTTTTGTCATATCGTCCAAATCTCAAATGCCCACTTATTGTTTTCTTGGACATGTGGGGCAAATTAAATCTTTTTATGGGCACTGCAATTGCTAAAGTTGTGCGTGTAACCGTCTACTCTTAAAAATTTAACTACCCTTGTTAGGTTATTGGGACGACAAGATCTTGAAGGGTGTAGCCCGTTGGGTGAGGATATTTATAAAATTCTACATATAGAAAAAACTGAAAATCCTTGGATGGTTGAGAGATGTGAAACTTAATGACCTAAACCTTTGTATCAAGTGATATAAAAAGTTGTATGAAAAAATATTCTAAAGTTTAAATTGTTAGAGAATGACTCGAATTGTACCTGTATATCTGGGAAAAGTACCAAAAGTTATAAGCTTATTGCATTTGTACCAATTCAATCATAAACCTTTCAATTGGACTAATTTAGTCATAAACATTTTGTATTTATACCAATTCAGTCCATCCAATTAATTTAAGTCAAAAATTGTTGAGGTGGATACAAGTGATCCTACATGATATGATCGGCGCTAAGGTGAACATTTTTTTTTTATATTTTTGATAATTTTTTAAAATAATTTTTCTATTTTTCCTTTCTTTGTTCTTTTAAACAGTGGCCGGCCACTGGCCACAGGCCATGGCAAGTGAGAGCCCCCCTTGCAAGATCTGGCAAGATAGACCTTTGCCGGACATTGCTTGGGCGAGGGCAAAGGCCACCCTGGCTTGGGTGAGGGCCACTCTCATCGATCTTGCAAGGGTGGCCCTCGCAGGGCCTCGCCAAATCTAGCGAGGGGGGTACCTCGCCAAATGCCAGCCATTGGTCACGGGGAAAGAAAAAAAAGGAAAACTTATAAAAAAGCAATAAATTATAAAAAATGAAGGAATTATAAAAAAATGTCCACATCATTACTGACTATATTATGTAGAACTATCGGCATTCATGTCAGCGATTTTTGGTCTAAATTGAACGGATGGACTAAATTAGAATAAATACAAAAGGTTTAAGATTAAGTTGATCCAATTAAAAGATTTAGAACTAAATTGACACGCAACAGGTTTAGTTTTCTGGTACCTTTCCCTGCATATCCCTTTAGTAATTGATAAAGATCCTTCTTTTGATTTTCCTTCTTAGAACATTTGCGTATCCTCTGGAAAACCCGTCTGTTTTTCACCATTTTTAGACTCACTTTAATCAGGTGAGCTAAGCACATGCAATAAGTAATTCAGCTGGCTCTAAAAATGAATTTACAAATCACAACCTATGCATTTAAAAGGTACTCTTTAGCTCAATTAGGTCGCTTGACTTTATAATCGCATAGTCGAGCATGGTTTGGGATCAACCGGTTTGGTTTTCAGCTCTCTGTTTACGCTACTTAATAGTATGTTCACACGTACATGTACAGATAAACTCACCAATAATATATGCAAACTACACATAAATATATAGGCATGTCGTGTATGCGGCTGCTTGTGCCTTTGACAAAGTACAGATAACACCTAAATAGGCGTGTTCCAGCATAATCTACTAGTGTTCCGGTAATGCTAAACCGGATGAAGCTCTGACTTTGTGAAGAGAGTTATACTAGAAGAACAGTTCACAGATTCCGATTATTGTTAGAGTCGGTGCTTAAATTCCATACTTCATCTTATCATCTTATCAATTGATTAAGATATTTGATGTGAAAGCGGGCACGTCCTTGTTGATTAGTAGTTGGGGATGGCTGAAGCGAAATATTGAAATCAGAGGAAGGAAAACCGAAAAAAAAAAAAAAAAAAAGGAAACAAGAGGAAGCCACAACATATCAATGCAATGGTAAGGCTTTGACCATGGTTCTGTAAAGAGAAGTGCCTATGTGTCTTGTTACTTCTTCAACAATTTTTTATGAGGAAGTATTTCGATTTTCAAAGTAACGATTCCAAGAGAACACGGGAAATAGTGTATTGACAAAACTATAAAACTTTTAATATTTGATTACATAATAAATGTCCCGTGAGCATGCGTCGATAAAATGCTTCGATAATCATTTGCGCCCTATTCATGGCATCAGGATAAAAATATAGTTTGGTAGGATGAGATCAAAATGCTTTTAAATCAGTTCTTTATGCAATTTCCTGGAAAATGCCTCCATTTTCCTACCCCTTCTTCAAGTCAGAAGCCAAACTTTTATGCCGTCATCAACCTCACCCACCTCTAGATCACTAACTCTTTTATAACACCACTTGTTATAGGACACCAAATGGCTTTTTATATTTGGGCAGACACAGAAACTGCCTGGGAACAAACCCAGAAAATCACAGACCTCAGACCACCCCGTTTAAAAATGCTCAAAAGGCTTATGTATCTAGGCTTTCTTATCAGGATGTCAGGGCAAAAACCATAGAATCCTGGGCAAGAGTTAGAAACTTTCCTTGGCACTCCAAATGAATCAAGTGCATGTCCTCGTTTGGGTCTCACTTCTTGATCTCTCGTTCTTACAAGTTCATGGACAACCCTCATATGGCCAGGACAGTCTCTCATCCTCATCAAAAGGCATGGTCTCGAATTTCCAGCCGAGCCTCGCCATCGTCATCGGCATACTCTCTGTAATGTTCTCTGTCACATTCGTCCTGCTAGTTTATGCGAAGATCTGCCACCGGGCTGGGCCTACTGCTGCTGGCGGCGGTGATCAAGAGAACCCCGCGGCACTTGCCCGGTCGAGGTCGAGGTTCTCAGGCATCGACAAGACCGTGATTGAGTCACTGCCTTTCTTCAGGTTCTCCTCGCTCAAGGGATCGAAAGAAGGGCTAGAGTGCGCGGTGTGCTTGTCCAAGTTCGAAGACATTGAGATTCTCCGATTGCTCCCCAAGTGCAGGCATGCGTTCCACATTGATTGCATCGATTATTGGCTCGAGAAGCACTCAAGCTGCCCGCTGTGCCGGCACAAGGTCAGTGACGAGGACCTGGCGAACTTCACCTATTCGAATAGCATGAGGCTGATGAGCCAATCTGATATGAGACAAGATTCCAACTTGGAGCTATCCGTTCAGAGAGAGGCAGAGTTTCAAGGATCATCATCGCGGTTCAGCATCGGGAGCAGCTTTCGGAAGATTTTTAAGAGCAGCAAGGAAGAGGAGATTCAAGAGGAGGCCGAGAATAGGAAGATCCTGCACAAGCTCAACCACAAGATCATAGCATCCGATGTCATCCTCAAGAACCGGTGGAGCAACGTGAGCTCTTCCGATCTGATGTTCCTCAATTCGGAGATGCTAAACGAGCTCTCGAGCAATAGATTCTCTTCCCTAGAACTGAAAGGTGCCGGACAAGCTGCCATGATGCCGGCGCGGACATTTGAAAGTGGCGAGATAATGAAGATCAAGGAGGAGATGGATAGGAAGAGATTGTTTGAGAGCAAGTTGAGCTCAATTGACAAGAACAGTTTGGTCTCAGATTTGGGGCATCCTTCCACGTCCCCCGTAGATTCTGGTGCAGGTCAGCAATCAAAGATCATGTCGCCAGCAGATAAGAGATCGATGTCGGAGATAACTGGCATGTCAAGGTTCGGAGACTCGAGTACAAGGAATAGACATAGAGAGATGTCTTCACTTGAGGGTGGTGATTTTGAGGATGAGAGGATGCGGCAGATTTGGTTGCCAATTGCTAGAAGGACAGTTCAGTGGTCTGCCAATAGAGAAACTAGGTCTCAAGACACCCACGACCCAACACATACTACACTCCCAGATGTGTAATACTTGCTGACCCAATCTTCAAATACTCCTTTTCATTTTTACACATTCTTTCCTTTTAGGAAGCTCTTTCTGGATCTCTTCTCTGCCTCATGATTTTGCCCCTTGTACAATTTGAATACCATGAGAAAATCTTGACTGAATCAAAACTTGAAATTGCTCTTGAAGTTAATTAAATCAAATGTCTGCAGATTTAAGATAACAACTAGTTTGATGCAACCATTTGATGTTGGCCATCAATTATGTCTCCAAAACTATGTTTCTGCTGAGGACAGATGCAAGATACATGCCACTGTCTGAAAACTGAAACCTGTGAGTATTGCAAAGGGAAAAAGACACCCGATACCCAGAAGCCGTTTTCGCCTTTTTCTACGAAACTCAACTCAAACGGTACGCAACGAGGGAAAAAGAAACCGAAAACCCAAAAATCCGTTTTCCGCCCTTTTTCTTTTCGTGGAATTCGAATTTCTCGAAACTTGTTGGTATAACTTCCTCCATGAGTGAACGCAATAAAAAACAAAGCAGCTTAGGGGACAAGAAAGTATAGTCCTGGTTTTGCGAAGCATGTTCACTCTCAATTTCACAATCATCTTCTCAGTCAGGGGACCATCAGCATCTCATTGTCTTGATTATTAATCACCACCCCTAAAGTTACATTAATTATTTGCAGCTTGAAAGCAAGGGCTAATTAGGAAATTGCTCTCCAGAAACAATGGAAGATTGCAGGTCACTAACATTTCGAATTAACTTTCAGGTAGCTCAACTTCTTCCACTAAAGAAACAAGCCTGTAGGCACACCATCTTCACTTCTTGATTAAATCGTTCTGATTTTTCTCAGTGCGCTTGAACTTCTGAGTTACAACGATTATCTATCAGGTCTGCCCATCGATCTATTCGCAAAGTTACTCTCGACCATCAATTTTGTGTTGGATTGCTAGATCAGCTTGGACGCTCAAAGGTCATGACCTCAGAATGTGTAGGACCTAATTTGCATGATGCATTTGATCAAGGGCATTTATGGTGAAAGTTCGACCATAAATCATACAGGCCCCCATCGATTTCTTCACGCACACAAGCGCACACCGAAAGATACACGTTAATCTTGTCTTCTTTCCCTTAAATTTGTGCTTCATCATGGATCGGACTTCACATACCACTCGGTAAAATGGATTTTGTATCCGGCCTACCTAATTGGGTTTTTTTTTTCGATTTAATATGATAACCGAGATTAGTCACTACTTAATTAAGGTATGGCTCTCATTAAAAACCAGATAAAGAAAGGAGTTGTTGAAGAACTGAAAGCAACGTAAATTGACGTAAGAGATGAGGGCAACTTTCTTTTTTGTCTCTGCCTGAGGAATTCCCCAACCGATGGTGCATCATCGTGCACGTTTTGCGCCAAGTCCCTTGCAAGTTGTCAGCCCAAAAATAGTGCACTGGAAAGCGTTGTTTATCTGCACCTATCAATTTAATTCAATCTAATCCACTTTAAATTGATTTGATTTGATTTTTATATTCATGGCTTGCGCGAAGACCACGGGAAATGCATTCAAGAAACCCTAAAAATAATGCAAGGGGATTTGATCTGGTCGCTATTTTTTTTAATCTGATTTTGGCTGATTGCTTATTGTATTTGGCCTTCCTCCGTTTTATATATATGTTTTTTTTTCTTTTGTAACATTATATTTATTATATAAATGAGTGATGTTTTTAGCAGGTCTGCTCCTGTCCTTTTCACGCTTGTGTTTATTACATTCTCTCGATCGACATGGTATGAGGATCTCATGGCACCATATCCCAGTAATTAATTTGATATTTTGAGCCGTTTCCTAAGGTGATCATTGTTATTAATTTGATATTCTAGTCCCTATACTTTTTTGTAATCTTGACAATAGATTAGCCGTCTAACGTTATCTTCAAGATTTTCGACGAGACCATCGACGAGCAAATTACGAGGTCTAAAGATCCTTCTATTAGAAAAGATCCATCCATTGAGACCACGAACCTATACAATGACGGTGAAGCTAGAGCCGTCGAAGTTGTTTCGAAATCAGGATCTTTGATCCACCGTCTCAAACCAGAGAGGCAAGGGGCCAGAAAGGTCATCAGGATGTTGATGATGACAAGGCCAAAGGTCAACGCAATTGTTCTTAAACGATGGAGAGCGAGCGCCTTGGATACTTAATGTTCGGTTAAAAGTTAACATCATCAAAAGAGGGAGCTTTCGGCCCCTACGAGGACCTCCGTGGCCTGTCCATTTGATATACAAGGACGGCAAGTTCAATGGATGCGTTCATTATTTTAACATGTCAGTGCTCACATGCCTTGTACCCTCAATTCCCCTAATATGTTTATCTTCCTTAAGGAGAGGGAATACCCTCTATAAGTTTTATATCCCGGTAATCCCGAGGTCCGGATGAGAATTAAGATGAAGCCTCTTAAGGATATGATTAGGTCCAAGAGGGAGAGGGGGGAGAGCCATTGCCATTGCTAGTGAGAATGGTAGTTGAAAATGGCGGGTGTCGGCAGCTGAAGGTTTCTAGGTGGCGAGATGGGTTGAATATTTTTTTTTTTAACTAGAGACTTCAGAGTTATAAATTAATTGAATCAGAGTATTTCTGTTGATTCGTGAGATTAGGTGAATTCCCGCTGGTAAACTAAGAGCAACGCTAAGCATAGTGAGAGGTCTTACTAGAAATCCTTTCCTTAGTGATATGACAATTTTTCTCGAGCAGCTACATAAGCTGATCATTCAATGCACTGGTCCATTCATTTCAACACCCTATAAGAAATGCACGAATTATTTTATAAAAGAGTTTAAGAAGGGACGGGCGCATCGCCTAATGGAGTCGTAATTGAAAGACTGAGTTAATACAGCAGTGGGCACACGGAGGATCGGGTGACCGACCATGGCGGGTCGGGCTTGCAGAGGTGGAACCAAGCATTTGGCTAGGTCTAGCCGAGTGCCTTGGTGGTGTCCTACATACCATACTGAGAAAGGTGCGTCAATAAGCCTCGTCAAGCATCTAGGATCGAGGTGATAAGTTCTCAGGCAATTGGTTCCTACCCAAGAATCAGCAACCGGATCAGAGGGGCCGGTTTCTAGTTTCTAGAATCAGAAATCGGACCGGTACCCCCTAGAACTAGATCGACCGGTCGTGTTCCTAGGTGGGCTAATGGAACCGGTCACAGGTCCTTTTTTTTTTTTTTTTTTTTTGTTAATGTTCAAAACGAAATTGAAGATGTTCTTGAAGATAAAAACATTTCTACAATCAGTGAAATTACGAGTAACATTATAGGTTTCATAAAGATTTTTTCAATTTGTAACAAAATTTGGTTGGAATGAGCAACTATAGTTATGTTTTGATTTGTTTTTGTCATCTTACTCGTGTGCATAAATAAACGTAATTGCTCCAGCCTTCAAGGGCATTCTTTTGTGAAATGGGAGAGCAAACTTTATATGCCCAGACAAGAACCCTCTTTGATTCTTGAATGTATCAAAACCTTTATGTACTTATACCAATTAAAAAATAAAAAATGGATCCGGTCAAGGTGGGCAGTTCTATACTTGAAACTGGAGATCGGACCGAAATTCATCATTCCCAATTTTGTGGAACTAGGAACCAAACTAGTGCCCTTGAGAATCGATCAATTCGGCCCGGTCCGAATAATTCATTTCGCTCACCCCTAATCTAGGACACGCCTATAATAAGGTTTTCCCCAAAGTCTCTTATACATTTGAGCGCTTTAGGTCTTAGTACTAACAAGCCAGTTGGATTTCAATGACAGTAAGCCATTAAGAGGGTTTGCAAGGGTTCTTGGTCATATTAGAGCGACGATTTTTGTGAGAATTGTATAGAGCTCCAAATCAGTGCCTACTCCGCTCTCCGTCGGGCGTTGCATCGAATCACTAGTCGGAAGCTCGATTACAATGGCCAAAGGATTTTGGAGTCCGACACTCTGAAAACTCTTAACATTACATTAAAGCTCTCTCACAAGTGCATCTCATTGTAATACGGTAATCGTGACTCAAATATCTCATGGCAAGAATTTTTATAAGGAGTTAGAGTGAATATATATATATATAGGAAAATTATGCAAATAGTTCATGAACTTTGGCCCAATATGTAATGTGGTCCATAAATTTTTAATTTATTCAATATAGTCATTGAACTTTAGCCAAATATTCAATTTGGTCATTGAACTTTTAATTTGTTTAGTGTGGTCCCTGAACTTTTGATACATATTCAATTTAATCTCCGAACTATATGAAAATGCTCAATATAGTCCCTAAACTTGAATTAACGGAAGGACTGCATTGAGCATTTTTATATAGTTCAAGGACTAAATTGAACATGCACCAAAAGTTCAGGGATCATATTGAACAAATTAAAAGTTCATGGACCAAATTAAATATTAGGCTAAAGTTCAGGGACTACATTAAACGAATTAAAAGTTTATGGACCAAATTGGGCATTTGGCAAAAGTTCAGGGACTGTTTGTGTCATGTGTTCGTGAGTATTCATTCCCCAAGCAATCAAATGTCCTAATTATACTATAGTACTAATAACGCTTAATTAGCCGTCTAAATGGCGTAAATTTTCGAAAGTTTTATGCCTTCTAGGCGCCCACACAAGTACCTCCGATTGCTCGAAGCACTAGCAGAATGGATTGGGCTTTTCGCGACAAGCACCCCATGTCTGGTCGAAAGCTATACCCATTTCAAAAATAGTAAAAACCAAGAAACAACAACACTATGTCTCCACATAATTCAAGGTTGTTCTAGACTCATCAAAACTAATTTGAGATCGATCAAAAATCCAGGCCTAAGAGAAATCGAGAAACTTCAGGCAATTGATGTGGTTCTAATCTCCGTTTTGACTGTTTTTAATTTGTTCATAATGAAGTTTTCCGCTTCACTTCAAGTAGGCGTATGGCTGAAACACGTAACTCTGAAATCTAATTTCCTCATCTTATGTCTTTTATGAGTTTCGGTTGAAGTGATTCCAGTAATATGAATTGTGCTATTTTGTCGAGTTTCCCTATTTTTGAACTTTCCAATCATTTCCATGGGCCTTTAAATGGCTAAGACTTGGCGCCCGTGCTCCTGAATTATAAATTCGTAGGAAACCAGTCTCGCAACTTAGTTCTATTCGTTTGCAAATGGGCTGTTTCACTCCTTGGCAGTCCGTCTATCTGGGCCTTCAGGTGGCCGTCTGGATAAACATTGCCCCTATCTTCTATTTATCTAAGTATTGGATTACAAATGGCGAAATCTCAATAAGAAATGAATTTATCTGTTAGAGATATCTAGAATATTTCCCAGAAATATTAATGATACTTTCCTCAATTTTTTTTTCATATTTTTCACAACGGCGCAAATATTTAGGAGATTCTCCATATGTCCCTTTGATTGTGCATATATGTTACCTAAATAGTCAACTCATAAAATTTATGATCAGGCTCATATGTTCTTTTTTTTTTTTTATCGAAACATATTGAAATTTACACAAATTTGACATCTCTCTTCTGCAGTATTTCTTCTCTTAGTCAAATTTGACAAATTTGACGTATTTAAAACGCCATCCTCAACATGGTTCGTTAGTTTGCAAAGCAGCTACGACCGCCTCCTGCGCAACGACAAGAGGCCTGCACAACAACCACAAACACACATCAAGCCACGGCAGCGTTAATTAGTTCTCTCTTTAGCCGGTTCTCTCTTCAGCATAGCAAACCGCTTTTTTACCACTTACAAAGAGTTATTGGATCCGGTACACTTCAACCATCAGATTATATAGGTCCCTCGTTAAATCACAAAATTCGACCACGGATGGTGCTCATCAGGCATTTGATATTTCCAACTCGGTCGCTAACAATCCATGTCTCGACCCCTCTAGTACATCTCCTATTGCATCAAACAACTCCTACCCCTCCGACCGTACACCATCATGCTGCGATGATTAGAGGTGTGCAACTGGATCGGGTTTACCTGGAAACCGGACCGGCACACCCGAAAAACAGGTCTAGGAACTAGTTCTAACAAGAACTGGTTCCATTTTTTGGGAACCGGTTAGATTTTCGGTTCCAAGTAAAAATCGACCAAGACCGGTTTTAGAACCAGTTTTGAGATAATGTAAAAAAAGTAAAAACCCTGGATCATGTTACCTTACTTGGATACCCAGTCTGTCATTATAAGATGCAAAGTGATTAGCTAACTATCACTATAAGATGTTGCGGTACAAAGATTTATGCGATTGGACTATGTCTTGCCATGAAAATTTCATTATTTCAATAATACTTGGCATCTCATGTTGTTGACCTAAAACTTGGTGTTCTGACTTAAGATCTATTAGGGGTTCATCCCCATGGATGGTGCTGACATTCTGTTCTCCAAGGATTCCTTTCATGGTAGTTTTTAGTCTAGTCATTGTTGGCTCATTTGGAAAAGTTTTATTGTATAAGGCACGTGGAAGACTGGCTAGAGCTTCATATCCTATAGGGTATTTACCTTTCTCAAAGACTTTGCGGCCAGATGTCTCTTGTTCTCCATCTTTCTTGATGAGCCTGAATTTGAGAAAACCTTTCCCATATCCTTGTAGTAAATTGCTTACATGCTCTACCAATAGCCAATACGTGCATTATGCACTTATGGAGGAAATTACTTGCTGCTCAATATTGGAATCTGTTCCACAACTATGAATGAAACAGTATGGCCCTTAAAATTATTTAAATATTGTGTGATTCAGATGAGATATATAGACATTTTCCTAGTAAGAGCAGATGCTTTACTGCTAAGCCTCTTGATTTTCCTTTTAGGATATTTCATTCGAAAACAGAAGTGAGGAGTTCTCTCATCATAGCTCAAAATAAAGAGCTAAACATGTTGAACAGATTCCCTGAAAATGTGACTCTTAAAGATTTATGCGATCGGACTATGTCTCGGCACATAGTGCTTTTGGATTGTTGATCTTCATAGATTGTAATTTCAATTACTCATTTTAGGGATTGTTATTTTTGGCGGATAGTGATTTTTATTATTTATCTTTTACTTTAAATCGTTTCATTGCTACCTATATTATTTTGTTAGAAAAAAATGAAACCAGAAAAAGGAATAAAAAAAAACAGGTTTTTGGGTAGACCCTGAAACCGGATCAGAAAAAAAGGGTCGGCTCCAAAACATGGTCTAGGGAAAACAGGGTAGGTTTCAAGTTTCAAAAATTGAGAATCGATTATAGCAAAGTTGGTTTCAGGTTCTAGGTCTGAACCCAACCCATCCTGGAACCGATCACCCCTAGCGATGATAGCCTCCTGCCGCATTACATGTAGAGTAGCCACAACAACACATAACGGCCATGTCAACATCTGCCAGTTCTCTCTGTTGAACCAATGCATCAAATTACTCAAGCATTTTTGGATCTTCTATTCAATCACAAGTTTACTTGTTCCAAGTCACTTTGAGTTTGAGGGATGCCAAACATATTTAGGATATTTTCCTTGATATTCCAATCTCCTGTGATGGTACATATATCTAGGAAGTTCTCCATATTTCCCTTTGATTGTACGTATTCTTGATAGATATGTTGCCTAAACAATGATCAGGCTTGTATACTCTTTATTAATATACATCGAAAAATACAAAAATTTCATATTTTCTCTCTTTCCTATTTTTTCTTTGTTTGCCTACGTGCAAGAAAATTGTCCAAAAAATTTTGAACCTATTGCAATTTTGCCAAAATTCAGTTGTAAATCTTCAATTGAGTCCTAAACCTGCCCATTGGGTCTATCCGGTTAATTTTAGCTAGAAATCGCTGACGTGGAGAGCCAGCCATCCTACTTGTCACGGCCACGCTAATACGAACCATTTTGATAATATTTTTTTGAATTTTTGAATTAATATTTTAAATATTTTTGAATTTTTTTCCTTTCTATCTTTTTCTTTTTCTTCTTCTAAGCCAGGTCAGGGCCACTGGCCAACCCTCGCCGGTACGAACGAGAGCCACAAAGTCCTCGCTCATGACCAGCGAGGGGTTTTGTGTAGCCGTCGCCTAGTGGCCGACGAAGGTTATTTTATTATTACCGTTAGGCAAAAAGAATATAATTCGGAATTAAATAATAAAAAATAACTGTAACTTTATTGCAAATAGTCACACTGTTTTAATAAGACATAAAGATTTTTTTTATAATTATAAGTCCGAATTTTAATAAATAAAAAATAATAATCATTGATAAGTGCACCTAATAATCACGCACCCACATGCGGGAATAGTAGAGTCCAGCCCACTAAGCCCATCATCTTCATTTGTAATTATATAAGACTTTCACACTTATATATTAGGCCACACGCTCCCCTCTGTTCTATGTTGGATAGGCACTTGTCATACCACTTGCCCAAAGGGTTCAGAGACTGGATAAGAGTGCATGGCATGGGAAGATCGTGCCATGGGCCGCCTAGAGCGAGGTACTGAGCCAAACGGCATCCATATGGGGTACAACTCGGTATTCGGGAGCACGGCGTGGGGCGTGCCGATGATATGCAAGCCACTCTGGGGGGACAACATGATGAATGGAAGGATGGTGAAGGGATGTTGGAGTGGGAGTGGAGGGAGGGATCGTTACGAAGATTGGGAGGGTGAAGGCATTGGAGTTGGTGTTGAGGAGTGAGGAAGGGAAGGAGATGAGGAAGAGGGTTGGTGAGCTTAGAGAGAGAGAGAGAGAGAGAGAGATTGGTGGAGGTCGCCTCGCCTGGAGGGAGCGTTGAAGCCGATTTCAAGGCCCTTGTGGAGTTGATTTCTACTTCGTGATACGTTTCATTTCTAGTTTGCTTTGTATGCTCTGTATGGAGATGAGATCTTTGCCAAAGACACCTAAGGAGATAAAGGAGATGCTTATCCTGCGTAGTGGAAGATTTACATTGATCTTGGATTTTGATAGATAACCAAGCTGACTTTTCTGAAATTTATTATTCAGCGGCTTGGTTGACTTAGAGAAATGAGTTTTGTGCCTTTAGCAAATGCTTCTTTTGGGCTATTGGTACGAGGATATAAAGTTCATGTTAGTGTAAAATAAACTACACTAGGCTCTTCTACCGCAGTTCGATCCAGTTTTCACATAGACTTGGTCTAGGTAGACCGACATGCTCGAAACCATTGATCGTGTGGGTCCTGCTATCCGGCTTTTACATATGCTGCAGTCTAGTATTTCTAAAAGCCGGATGACGATATTTGCTAGTATGACCACATGAGCAACTGGTAACTTCTGGGATGCGAATAACTGGAAAATTTCCTTCAACAGATGAAGGTTAAGGTTGAGCAAGAGATTGACGACAAAGCGTCGGTCATCTCGCCTGCAAACATCGACAATGAAGCTTCGGTCACTTTCCTTCCTACATATCTCTCCGAGGTCTCCATGCCGTCTTGGAAGCTCACGGGCGCTGCTTCTTCGAAGAACAGCTTGGCTCGCTTTGTATTCCAGGACATTTGAGTGATCAATTTGTATGATTCAAATTTCTGCTGAACCCTTTTCTTCTATAGTGAAATTTTCAGCTTCTTGAGAGCGCACTATCGAAACACGGCAACTCCGGCGTCTGATTTCCTTATCTCTATATTCTTTTTATGTGTTGGATCCGCTTGGGTTCAATTCCAAGCGACTCCTACTAAAATGATTTGCAATTGTTTATTAAGCTCTGGCATCCTTGAAATTTCGGTTCATACACGACAGTTCCAATAATTTAATTCAGAACACACGGATTTAGGGATATTTGGTTATACTTATTATTAAGATAAAATGTTTTGGGATTCACGAAGACAGCTGATGCGAGAAGTTTGAATTTTTGCCTTGTGCTTCTGGAATACCAAAGCCCGATCGAAGAAGATGGTGACGTCAATTGTAAGAACTCAGGACGCCCTTAGTTTCATTCTCTTGCAAAATGAGTCCTTTTCACTCCACTGGTAGTCTGCCCCTCGTGCAATGAATGGAACCCAAATTCTAGCGTGTGAACATCGCCCTCTTCGTTGAAAGCACTTACGAAAAATACATCGATGACTTTATATAGTAAGAAAAAGCTCACATACTACGACATACTACGATAGGACCACTGGATTTTATAGGAAAATGTCGCAACTATCACTGCGATTTTTTTCTCTGGTTCTTCATAGTACTGCAATTATTGAAGGTGGAGGAATTAAACGCTGTTACAGAAGAGCAGAGCTTTTCAGCAACAGTTCTGCATTTTTCACTTTCTTTTAGTCGGCTTCACAAGGTAGAGATGAGCTCCACAAGAGCCTTGAAATCAGCTGCGGCTCTCCCTCCAGGTCCGGCAGCCTCCGCCAATTTCTCCCTCAGCTCGCCAACCTTCTTTCTCATCGCCTTCCCTTCCTCGCTCCGCAAAACCACCTCCAACGCCTTCACCATCCCGCTCTTCGAGAGGACACCTCCCTCCACCCGCACTCCGATCCCCCACACTTCCTCCACCAACTTCCCGCATATCCTCTGGTCCACCGCCACGGGCCGGCCTATCATCGGCACGCCCGCCGCCATGCTCTCGCACACCGAGTTGTAGCCGCAGTGCGTCACGAAGGCCCCACAGGCCGGGTGGCCGAGCACCTCCCACTGTGGGGCCCATGGCACGATCCTCCCGCGCGCGGCCGTCCGCTCCTCGAACCCTCTGGGCAGGCACCGGGCCTTCAGTTGGTCGGTCAGGGACCACAGGAACGGCGTCCCGGTGGACTCTAGGGCTTCGGCGAGGGACGCTATCTCGTCCGGCGGCGGGCTGGACAAGGGGCCCGACCCGAAGGATATGTACACCACAGTTTGCGGGCCTCGCGAGTCTAGCCAAGCCAAGCAGCCAGTCTCGTCCGAGGCGGGGAGGCTCGGCGGCGCCAATGTCAATGTTGAATTTTGGTAAAGTAGTCACAAAGAAGGACACAAGAGTTACGAGGTTCGGCGATGTGCCTACGTCCTCGGGCAAAAAACTCTCTTCTTCTTTTTTTTTTTCTTAGAGAGATCTGCTGCCATTATTCTGCAAATATACACAAGGGATGCTATAACAAAGGAAACTAGCAAACCCAAAAATATGAAAACAATCAAAATACAGATTTGCCTATAACAGATTTGCCTACAATCTCTCCTTTCCTTTGAATAAGAAAAAACGCAAATCTCGCAAATCTTGCCAATACTCCCCCCTCAAGTTGGAGCGAAGACATCGTCTGAGGTCAACTTGTTCACCATATCTTGAAATACTCCCTTGGATAAAGCTTTGGTGAAGACATCCGCAAGTTGATCCTTACTACGAATATATGGCGTTTCTATTGTCTTGTCTTGAACCTTTTCCCTTACAAAGTGACAATCGACCTCTATGTGTTTGGTCCTCTCATGGAAGACTGGATTTGAAGCAATATGTGTTGCCGCCTGATTATCACAGAATAGCTTTGTAGGTTTAGACATGGCATCACGGCCCAATTCTTGAAGTAATAAACGTAGCCATACGATTTCACTAGTGGCAGCAGCCATGGCTCGATACTCAACTTCTGCACTAGATCTAGCCACAACTGCTTGCTTGCTTCTTACTTTTCCGGGTAACAATATTTCCACCAACAAAGATACAAAAACACATGGTAGATTTTCTATCCATAGGATTACCAGCCCAATCAGCATCAGTAAAACCCACAATCTCTGTATTACCATTATTCTTCAATAATATTCCTCTTCCCGGGGAAGCTTTCAGATATCGAAGAAGCTAGTTTATCAACTCCATATGCCCTTGTGTAGGTTTTTGCATAAATTGGCTGACATAGCTAACAGAATAAGCAATGTCAGGCCTAGTAATGGTTAGGTAAATCAATCTCCCTACCATACGTTGAAATTGCCCAATATCCTTTTATGGTGTTTCATTGGACACAATCTTACTGTTGTAATCCATAGGAGTGCTAGCAGGTTTAACGCCCAACTTACCTGTCTCCTTCAACAGATCTAAGACATATTTCCTTTGAGTTAGGAATAGACCTTTGTCAGAACTTGCTACCTCTATGCCCAAAAAATACCTCAATTTTCCAAGGTCTTTAATGTCAAATTCCTTGCTCAACATTTGCTTAAGCTCTGCAATACCGTGAAGTTACTGCCAGTAATGATAAGATCATCAACATAAATGAGAATGACAACAATACCTTCACCAACTGCTTTAGTAAACATTGAAGAGTCACCAAGCTCCTTTTGAAACCAAATCTAGTGAGTGCAAAACTCAATTTGCCATACCATGCTCTAGGCGACTGTTTGAGGCCATATATTGCTTTCTTTAATTTGCAAACCATTCCCTTATCATTCTCTAAGAAATGTCCAGGAGGGACATCCATATAGACCTCTTCCTCCAGGTCTCCTTGGAGGAATGCATTCTTTACATCCATCTGAAACAACGGCCAGCCACAGTTAACTGCCAAAGATAGAAGGACACGAACAGTATTCATTTTTACTACAGGAGCAAATGTTTCCTTGTAGTCTATCCCATAGGTTTGAGTATACCCTTTTGCGACAAGTCGAGCTTTGTACCTTTCAACCGACCCATCACTGTTATATTTGATCTTGTAAATCCACCGACATCCAACTGTCTTCTTCCCATTTGGCAATTTAACAAGTTCCCAAGTATTGTTACGGTCTAATGCCTGAAGCTCATCTTTCATGGCATTCACCCACACACTGTTTTTACAAGCTTCCAAGAAGCTATTGGGCTCATGTTGATTTTCAATAGCAGACAAGAAACTTAAATACTTATGAGAAATTCTATCATACCCAATAAAATCTTGAATGGGATGCTGAGTAGTATAATATGTTGAAAAGTCACGAAGCCGCGTTGAAGGCCTTGTAATGCGCGATGATTTGCGAATTGGAGCTGAGATAATAGGTGCCGTATCTACTGGAACTCCCTCTGTTGCATCGTTAGTTCCAACTTGCAAATCAACCGCAACTTGAACAGGAGCAGTGTTGACATCTTCAATATTCATGGGCTGATTCCCTTGAACAATCGCTGTTGGAATTTCCTCTTGGTCGAACATTGAAGGCTCGATAGGTAGGACAGGGAGCAAAAATTCAGAATAGTCATCTTGCTCCCCCTGAATTTGATTCTTAGCAAAAAACATGTTAGTCTCATCAAAGACAACATCACGAGAAATATAAACGCGTCTAGTACTTGGTTCATAGCATTTATATCCCTTCTTGACATTCGAGTATCCCAAGAAAACACACTTTCGAGCACGCGGATCCAGCTTGTCACCAGATTGAGAATGCACATAACACACACATCCGAAAACTCTCAGGTGAGAGATACCAAATTTTCGGCTATACAGACTTTCAATTGGAACCTTATATTCCAACACCTTACTAGGCAAACGGTTGATTAAGTAACAGCTGGTAAGGACTGCATCTGCCCAATATGTCTTAGGTAAATTTCCTGAGAATAATAATGCTCGGGTAACTTCAAGTAGATGCCTATTTTTCCTTTCTGCAATTCCATTTTGCTGTGAAGTTCCCACGCAAGAGGTCTGATGAATGATTCCCATGTCACGCAAGAACACTTGAAAAGCCTGATTGGTATATTCAGTTCCATTGTCTGTAAGAATCTTTATTGTAGTGTTAAATTGATTTTTCACCATATTGCAAAAATCTTGAAACACAGTTAGAACTTCACTTTTGGATTTAAGCAAATAGAGCCATGTAGCCCGAGATTTATCATCAATAAACGTAACAAAATACTTGAATCCCTCCTTAGAGTCAATAGGGGAAGCCCCCCAAACATCTGAGTGAACTAAATAAAATAACTGCATTCTGATTTATGTGTGCTATGTGGAAAAGGTAACCTATCTTTTTAGCATAATGACAAGGATCACAGCAATTGGAATCATAACTTAAAGTCATATCAAGAGCATGTAACACCCGGTCAGAGGGATGACCCAAACGCCAATGCCACAGTCGGGATGTGTCAACAGTCTTCCTTTGAGCCATCAAAACTTTGCTGTTGAAGTTCACCATATACAGCCCATTTTGTAACTGCCCTTCACCAATCATCCTCCTCGTTGTTCAATCTTGGAAGAAAACCTTTTGAGGAGTAAAAATAGCATTGCAATTCCACTGGTTAGTGCATTTGCTAATTGACAATAAATTTGAAGATAATTCGGGTACCAATAAGGCTTCAGAATTATGTGAGAAAAATTTAATTTGTCCAACGCCCCTAATTGGAACCTGTCCACCATTAGCAATAGTAATAGGTGGATATGACACATCTGAAGTAATATTGGATAGCAAGTTTTGAGAACTACACATGTGGTCTGTAGCTCCAGAATCAACAATAAATTGAGTTGTGGATGTAGCTGAGTAAGCATGAACATTACCAGATGTCATAGCCAAATTTCCAATTTCAGTGCCGGAGGCGTTTGTTCCATTGCCATGTATCTGAAGTAATTGCTGAACTTGTTGAGACAAAACCTCTAACTTGGATTGAAAATCATTTGGATTTTCTTGGACTGCCACCTTGGCTTCTGCACCCCTGTCTTTGGAAAGACGCAAATGCGGATGAAGGACCCAAACCTCTCTTTGGAATGGCCATCACGATTGCAATGGTCACAATGAAACCGAACTGGTTTCTTGAACTCCTTTTGGCAAATCGAGCAGTGGGGTCTCTTTGCTTCATGTTGATCGCCTTTGTGGGTGGATTGTTCACCGAGTTCACCTGATGTAATTGGGGCCAAAGGCATGACCCGTCTCCTTGTTTTCTCACTTTGAATTATGGCACAAACTTCATTAAAAGTAGGCAATTCAGGACTCATAAGAATTTGACGTTTGGTGTCCTCAAACTCGGGTCTAATACTTGCTAACAGCTGAAAGATTTTATCTTGTTCTTCTCGTTTGACATAATCCATCACATTATGGGTCGCAGGTCTATACTGAGAAGCTCATCCCATTGCTTCTTCATTTTTCCCGGTGTTCAGTGAAAGATTGTGTTGCGCCTTGCTTAGAACAAGCCAGTCCTTGCTGCAACTCAAAGATCCGGGATGCATTTCTAGATTGACCATACATCTCGTATATCGAATCCCATAACGCTTTTGCAGACTCTGAATATGCAAATATCTCGTAGATCTCCGGTTCCATGGAATTGAATATCCAAGACATCACATAGTGATCATTGGCTTGCCATTCCTCAAAAGAAGGATCTGACTCTTGAGGAATTTTTGTCCGACTAGTGATATGGCCCAACCGAGATTGTCCACCAAGTGCAATGGTGACGGCTCGGGACCACGGCAGAAAGTTCCTCCCATTCAGTAACAAGGACGTGAGTCGTTGACTGTGTGCCTCCTGCACAACGGTCTTCGATGACCCCGTCACCACAACATTTTTCTCCTTATCACCCATACCGCAGAGCAAACAAAAGAAAAAAAAAAAATTGCAGAGACGACAGAAGACGAGCAAAGAAATTCGATTCAGTGCTCACAGAAATCGTCGATCTGAGACCTGCTCTGATACCATGTTGAATTTTGGTAAAGTAGTCACAAAGAAGGACACAAGAGTTACGAGGTTCGGCGATGTGCCTACGTCCTCGGGCAAAAACTCTCTTCTTCTTCTTCTTTTTTTTCTTAGAGAGATCCGCTGCCATTATTCTGCAAATATACACGAGGGATGCTATAACAAAGGAAACTAGCAAACCCAAAAATATGAAAACAATCAAAATACAGATTTGCCTACAATCTCTCCTTTCCTTTGAATAAGAAAAAACGCAAATCTCGCAAATCTCGCCAATAGTCAACATGCCCAAGTAAAGCAGAATGCTGAACTTGGACTTAAGGTCGGCGGTGAGGGGCTTGGGATCCATCTCCACGAAGGAGTTCATGACGACGGCAGCCGCCCGGGGGATCACATTCCCCAGCTCGCGGAACATGCGGCAAATCGTGGACATGTTCGGGTCCATAGCTAGTTCCTCTGGCAAATCCACCATGCGCATCAGGGACAGCCCCAGGATCATGTCCAGGGTCTGTTCTTCGTCGGTGGCGTCTCGGCTCAGCTGGTGGATGAGGTCGGCGTAGACGTGCATGGATAGAGAGTGCGGAACCGCAAACCAGAACGTGACCCACGGGACGTGCATTTTCTCGGCTACTTTGCACGCGACCACCGTTATCAAACCGTCGGCCAGCAAGAGACTCACTTTCCTTCCCGCGTCTCGCTCTGCGATATCGACACCGGCCTGGAAATTCGCGGACGCTGCCCTGAGGAACAGATCGGCTGGATCTCGTGGGTCGCCGGCCGCGTCGTGGTACCCAGCCAGCAGGCCATCGCCGATGTCGTAGACCCTGAGGTTCGACGGTATTGAGGCGGCTCTCGACGGGGGAGGAAAGACGACGCCGTTGGACTTGGCCGTGCTCAGGAAAGAGAAGCGGACGTCCGCGGCGGCTGCGGTGAGCTTGCCGACCAGGTTGGCCAGGACCCAGGGGTGGCTGCCGAAAGGGAAAGCGCAAACGGCGACGTGTTTCTCCGACGGCATGATGGTTGGATATGACTGTGTGTTTTACGAAGAATTTGGAAGTGAAGAGGGAGTGGGAGCGACGGTAAAAAGAGCGATTGCTTCAGCGACCAACCCCTGGCTCCATCAGTTATTTATAAAAACAAAATTTTCTCAATCGAGGACGTGAATTTTATCACTATACGATCGTACGGTGTCTCTTTGACCACGTCTCAATAGAATCGAGCCATTGGTATAATGAAAATAAAATTTGGTAAAAATCTACCTTACTTTCCTTTGGCAAAAAAATGCCTAATGTCTTCGTCCGCATTCACGTTAATTGAGCTAACATGTCCTAACACTCCACGTGGATACCACTATATGTCAGTGACGAAGATAGGGTTTAGGTCGACAGAGGCCACAGCCATTGTGGCAAAAATAAAATATGGTGAACTTGGTCCTTTACTTATTACTCAAACCGAATGAGAATCAAATCGAAAAGATTCGAAATTTTCGGTTGGGTTTGAGTATTTTTTACACCCTTTTCGTTTGCCAAGCCTGGAAATTTTTGTCAGCAGAATGTAATTAAAGTTACGTACGATGAGTTGTGCATTACTTATAATTACATAAGTTAATACCACAAAAAATCTCAAATTGATACATCCGAAATAATAATTTCATCCCAACTAATTTTTTAATCACAAAAAACTCTAAACTGGTACATCTATGACAAATTTACTTCGAACTATTTTTTTGACCATTAAAAAACCCACACTGATACATTTGTGATAATTTTAATCCGAACTAATTTTTTGACCACCAAAAATCCAAAACTAGTAGACTTGTGATAATTTTACAGCAAACTAATTTTCAAACCACTAAAAACTCTAAACTGATACATTTATGATAAATTTACCCTCCGTTAGTGTCCGTTAAATTAGATTAATACCACGAAAAATCATAAATTGATAAACTTATGACAAATAAAAGAATAAAACCACAAACTGGTATACCTATCAACTACCACGTGTCATTTGAATTAGCAATTTGACAGTAAAATTTAAGGAAAACTAACGAAGAGTAAATTTGTCACAGGTTTATCGGTTTTAGATTTTTGGTGGTCAAAAAATTAGTTTGGGGTAAAATTATCACAAGTGTACCAGTTTGGAATTTTTTATGGTAACAAAAATAGTTCGAGGTAAAATTATCGCAGGTGTACCAATTTGGGATTTTTGTGGTCAAAAAAATAGTTCAAGGTAAAAGTATCACAGATGTACTAGTTTTGAGTTTTTCGTGGTATTTATCCTAATTACATTCATTATAAGGACGCGGAAGATCCTCTATACTATAATTTGTGCAATCATTGGTGAAAAAAATGAATGTTTTGGGGATGGTAGGCCAGAAGTTGCTTATTTACTTTTAGGGTTAATACCACGAAAAATTCAAAATTGGTACATCTATTATGAATTTACTAAAAACTAATTTTTTGACCCTAAAAAATCTCAAACTGGTATACTTGTGACAATTTTCCCTCTGTTAAATTAGATTAGTACAATGAAAAACCACAAAATGATAAATATGTGATAAACTGATGAGTAAAACTCTAAACTAGTATACTTGCCAACTGCTGTGTGTCATCAAACTCAGCAATTTGGCGATAAAATTTAACAAAAACCAACGAGGGTAATTTTATCACATATGTACTAGTTTGAGGTTTTTAGTAGTCAGAAAATTAATTTTGAGTAAATTTATCATAGATGTACCAGTTTGGAGTTTTTTATAGTATTAACCCTTGCTTTTATTGAGCAATCACAAATACCCTAGCTAACCAAATATAAGTTACTCTAAGGAAATTAGTGCAACCGTTTCCTAGCCTTTGAATTGATGCGAAAACAATGTCACCCCGGCCAGCCTCGACTTGACTGGTGGGTGACGGAGACAAAGTTTCAACGCTAACTCACTAGACAGACAATCGACCCTAGAGGAATAAGCTATCCTGATTCACTAGTCTAGTCCGAAAGCATCACTTTTTGGAGTGGCAAGTAGTTGAATTGAAGGAAAGGGGCAGCAAATTGAATGGGTTCTGCAATCGGGCTCAATCCTCTTTCCTTTCCTTCAAACTTCATTTCCATGTCATCTGGGTCCTTTTTAGCTCTCTTCCTTTCGTTTATCTTTGCTCTGCATGGAAAATTGTGGATGGACAAAGAAAAAGGTCACCATAAATTGTTCGCTGCAAAATCGGGAAGCTTTATTACTCATGGACAGACCTCGTGCCACCACGTCCAAGTTATTACCACCACATGATTTTTTTTGTATGGTACGACGAATTGCAAGGTTTAGGGACCCATTTCAGTTCGATACCTATCAGAGGGCCTATTTTTGTTTGTTTGTATTAATGGAACCGTCAATTTGTTAAGTAAGCTGTCTCGATCACTGGTCGCCGCTTGCTCAAGGTGGTGGTAGTTAGGAGTGAGCACCAGTCCCAATCCACTTTGGGAACCAAACGGGATTGGCCAGTTCTGAGTGATTTCCACGAGAATCTTCCTGATTCTCAAAATTTGGAACTGGTGGGAACCGGACTGGCTGCCTTAATATCAAATTTCGTGCTCGAACTCTTCACCTCATACTTAAAAGCAGAACAAACACTAAAAGCTACAAGCGTCACCTGCTGTTATGTGCAAGATTAAATGCTAAGTATGATTACATCGAGTGATGTTGACGTCAAATTTGGACCACATTTCGTGCGCAAGTTGGAGAGAGAAATCTCATCTCATGTTACACGAATTGGGAGATTTAAGAAGCGAAAACAACTATGAAAGAAGTTGAGCTGCAAAATCCCTTAACAAATCCATTGTATATCTACTCACTCTTTCGTTGAGTGAGAAGATGGTCTTTTCTTTTTTTTGCCTATCCTCACAATATAACCTCCCTGTTGCTATAAGTGAATCCCTAACTATACTTCCGCATTGGTTTCTTACTTCAAGCAAATATTGACATAAGCAACTGTCGTGACTTTTTTCAGAGATGAACTACCAAGGAAAGCTAATGAGCTACCAGATGGGAACAAAGGTTCCTTTCACAAGCTAATCACTCGTGTTTAATGCAGATTCTTTTAAACCTTATCAATTGCAACTTGGTACTTGAATTAACATGCAATTGTTTTACTTTTTGGAGTCACTACTAATCAATTATGAGTCAATTAGACACTCAAGTAAATGAGAGAATACATTTTACTTTTACGAACCAGAGATTCAATTGATTTGAGAACTTGATTACGTTAGATTTAATCTAATGCCCTTTTAGTACCTTTTCTCTTTATTTCAAAAATGTTTTGCATGCAGTCTTATCAATCTTTCTCCTATGCCACTAACATGCGAGGGATAATCATGCAGGTACATAATCAGGAAAGTAATACCTTATAATTAAAGCAATAAATATATTGTTAAAAATTTAAAAAACCTAGATGCGCTAAGCGAAGCAAAGCATATCACTATCCATCATTACAAATTTTCTGTAAACTATTACTCATAAAAAAATATGCTGAGAGAATGCTAGCATACATTCTATACTAATCCCTTCTTTTTTTTTTTTTGTATTTTCTACACCTAATTCATAATCTAAGAAAATGCATGATTGACTATATGACAGGAATTGACTTACATGTACTAATTAAATTACTAAATGGCATGCAGGAACGATATGGTTATATGACATGCATGATGGCTAAACGACTGATTATCGAATTAATTCTCAGCGTTATCCATGCGAGATATCAATTAAAATTAATTCTAAATGACATGGATCCACTAAATGACATGCAATTTTGTAGTTTACAAAAATTGATATTCCTAACTAATACAATCTACATGGTACTTTCTAATTCAGTATTTTTTTTGTTCTTTTTGTTTTATTAATTAACAGAAGAATTATTTTTTGTTATTTTTTTTTTTTTTATTAATTAACTAATACTATCTACGTGGTACAACCAGTACTGATATGGATATTTTAAATAATTATTTTATATTATTTTATATTATTTTTTTATATTATCAAGGGCCTTAGCGCCTTTGCCCGTGGCTAGCAAAAAGCTCTTCAAATTACTACAACTGTGGACAATTTGATAAAATACATTCTAATTTTGAGGTAGGTTCTCAATATCATGAGGTTATATATATGAAAGAAGTTGCAAACAAAGTGCATTTCATTGAAAATGGCAACGTGAGTAGAGACAAAAATCATAAGATGGGAAACAAGAGGAAATTCAAGGACACCAACTATTAACACCTAAATTTTGACAACCCCATTTCGCCATAAGAAAATTAGGGATCGACCCCAATCACTAAACAAAAATATTATTAATTTTCATATTATGAGAATTTTAATTTAATAATAGGCTTGCATAAATTGCATTGTATTTTTTTTTTGCTCATAAGAGGTACTTTCATTCATTAAAAAGAGGCCTACATGATGAAAAAGAACAAGTCTCCGAAAACAAAATATCCCGAAGGAGCTGGGGGGGTGACACTACAAAAAAGGCCGGGTTTAGCCACGAATTTTGCCACGAAAAATTAGGCAAAATTCGTGGCAAAATGAATTTGCGACGAAATTAGCGACGGAAAAAAATTCGTCGCTAATAGGTCGTCGCAAAATTTTTCCACGGAAAATTGCAATTTTCGTGGCTAATTTGCGACGGAAAAAATTCGTCGCAAATTTTTCGTGGCAAAATTCGTGGCTAATTTGTAACGAAAAAAATTCGTGGCAAAAATTCGTCGCTAATTATTCGTGGCAAAATTCGTGGCTAATTTGCGACGAAATAAATTCGTGGCAAAATTCGTGGCTAATTTGCGACGACATATATTCGTGGCAAAAATTCGTGGCTAATTTGCCATGAACTTTATTCGTGACAAAAATCCGTCGCTAATTTGCGACGACATATATTCGTGGCAAAAATTCGTGGCTAATTTGCCATGAACATTATTCGTGACAAAAATCCGTCGCTAATTTGCGACGAACATTATTCGGCAATGCGACGAAATATTTTCGTCGCAAAAGTCGTTGCTAATTATCCGTGGCAAAATGTCTCGTATTTCGTGGCAAAGTTCGTGGCTAATTTACCAAAACCAATTTTTTTTTTTTTTTTGCCACGAATAATTTCGTGGCAAAATCCGTGGCTAATTTGCCGCGAAAACTTTTCGTGGCAAAATTCGTGGCTAATTTTCGAAATTTTTTTTTCAATTATTTGCGACGAACTTATTCATGACTAAAATTAGTGGCTAATTTCCCACAAAAAAATTTCGTGGCAAAATTCGTGGCTAAATTTTTTTTCAATTATTTGCAACGAATTTATTCGTTGCTAAAATTCGTGACTAATTTTTTTTTGCGACGAACCGTTTTTTTTTTTTTTCGAATTTTTGTGACTCACTTATTTGTTGTAAAATTCGTGGCTAATTTGCCCTTTTTTGGGTTTTTTGCAAAAAAAAATTGACTATTGCGACAGAAAAATTTAGCAACGAGTGTTGTTTATGAACGATTTCGATTAGAAATCTAATTAACATTGATAGAAAATTACAGTCAATACAAGAAGAAATCCCAAAAAGAAAGAAATAAAATAAAGTTCTAAATTAGTCGGTTCATAAACTGTTCATCTTGCCAAAAAGTTCTTTCACGTTGTCTATAGTGTTCATCCCGTCCATCCATCTGCGGTGCAAACATCACAATATCAAACTCCTAACCCTCGTTAATTTTTCACATCTATTCAATAGCGTAAGCATGAAGATATAAGTACCTCTTGGAAATTTAAACTAGCAAGGATCATCGCCAAAGATCATCATCATCATCGCCATCGATCATCATCGCATTGTCATCGGCATCGTCGCCAGGAATCTCATTATCATTATCATTGTGGCCATCACCTACTGGAGGAACGTCAAGACCTTGGAGGTTGAGGTGTCGCATGATCAATTGCAAATGTTGTTTCACTCCTATCATTTCTTCATCCTTCTGTACCAGTAATTGTCTCAGGTGGTTCAATTCTTGGTCCGTTCGCTCATCGCGTTGTGCCCTTAAAAAAGCCGCACTGGAGGATGGAGTTGCAGCAACCGGCGTTCTGTACATCCTTGACAAGGATCCCATCCCAAATATTTGACCTTTTCTCATTCCACCCGATGCCTCCATCCATAACGCCATACTGTCAACCGATGGCTCGGACGCAGCACCACCATCACCATCACCACTACCACTACCACTAGCAGCAGCCGTGCTCATTACAAGTTCATCATATTTGTCCCACATTAACAATATAGATAAAAATAAAAAAAAAAAACTTCATATATATGTAAATACAAAATATAACCTTACATACATACCTTAATAGCTTTTGCTCGATTGCCAGTCCATGTCTTATTTTTTTTCTGAAAGGTGCGTTCAAATGTAGCCATAAATGTTGGTTCCGTCCCCAATTCATGTGCCTACAAAATATAAACATAAATGAGTAATTATTGATTTAACTTACAACATGTCTTTTAAACATGACTTACCATTCTTTTTATATGCCCCGATATCAATAGAGCCCCCAAAGATATGTGGCGGACCCTTCACTAGAACTAGAAGCTCGATTCTTTTTTATTAACTTCACTTATTCTCTTATGCTTTTCGGTGTCCCAAGTTCTCGAAATTCCGCCCAATTGTCAGCTGTAATAAAATCTGGCTTTTCTTGCTTTCTCTTTGCTCTATTCATCACATTTCGCATGTGATCACCGACTTTCTTCTTAAAAATTTTTTTTAATTTCTCTCTCTTCCACTTCATCCCACCTGAACTTCCGCTGCAAGCAATCAATAGAAAAATAATTGTACACTTAATATACTAAATCGAACTTAGTTTGTGAGGAAATAGAATGACAAAACTTACCTTGAACTCATTCCACCACAATTCCTTTACTTCTTTTGGAGTGGTGGTCCAAGTACTATATTGCCCCATCCAATGGTTATTGATTATTTTATTAAGTATCCTCACAACTTGCGTAGCATCCGTGAATCTGCAAAACGGGTTATACAAATAAAGAATGTGAACATACGTCGTAGCATGTAGCATGTGAACATACATAGCATCATACGGACAATTCAGTTGACATCCATAATAATTCACATATAGTTAAAACAATGAAATATTTACGAATCTCCAAACGGGGCTATCATGAATCGGGTATCTTCTTCATGTGTCGAGTGTTGCGTTGAAAAAGAAGGTGGAACCGAAGGCGATGGAACTGAAGTAAATTCAGTTGGCATTTGAGGGAATTCAGTTGGCATGTGAGGGAATTCAGTTGGCATTTGAGGGAATTCAGTTGGCATGTGAGGGAATTCAGTTGGCATTTGAGGGTCGGAGGAAGGGCCAATGTGTCCACGTATTAGTTGAGGATTAGATGAAAGGGCAGGGGTAGGGGAAGCGGAAAGGGACGAGGCTGAAGCGGAAAGGGCTGGTCTTCTTTGTGAAGCATCACCACGACGCATGTGACCTCCACATTTATACTAAAAATTGCAAGGTTAGATAAAAATGTAAAAAATAATGAACATGTATTAAAGAACATAATGATGTACGTTGTGAAGCTTACCATTTTGTTATTGAAAGCAAGAGAGAAACTTGGCCCCTGAAAAAAAGGAGGCAATTAGAGGCCTGATTGATTCAACTTGAACATACACACTTGATTTTACTTATGGTGAGCTCCTGATTTGATTGGGACTTTGTGAACAAGTCTTTGGTTGACCAAAATAAAACCTTTCTAGTCTAAAATTGACTAAAAAACGGAAACTTTAGAACTTATTTCAGCACTTACCAATAAGTTATCCGGGAATGGGGTGAAGTTAATACCTTTTACAAACAGTTTTTTGTCACTTATCAATTTTTTTAGCAATTTATCAGTATGGAAAACATTTCTTTTTTTTTTCCTTAAACAATAGAACCCAGATTGTCACTCAGAGAGATGATGTCAACAATTGTTTAAATTGGATATCATTAATTGGCCAATGCTTAAAAAAGGGAGCGAAGTATACGATCCAAATCGCAAAATCCTTTAATCTTGAAGTCAAGTTGAACTTAACTTGAATCTATATAATAGTGCGTATCATGAACGTCGCTTTTGATTGGTGTGTTATCTTACTCTAAAATATGATGTTTCACCGAAAAGAGAAAATCTAATAATATGTATCACATTGATGGATTTTTAGGAAAAACATTACCTTTGTTGATTTTGGACATGAAAGTAAATAGCTGAAAAGTAAAGGACTTGAAAAATGCAAGTACTAGGATTAAAGATTGCAAGAAAGGCAGGTAAATGTGCAAAAACTTAAAGATGAGAAAACATTGCAATAACAGGTATTCTGTGATTGATCTAGGGAACATTTATAAAGATTACCACATAGTTACTTATATTGTACTAGCAGCAGCAGCAGCAGTTACTACTTACAATCATTGATCAGCAATTATGTGCCTATGCACAATCCTTTATAATCTAATAGTTGTTTTCCACAAGGAGTTGCGTGTTCCAAGATCATAGGGATAACCAACGGACAATCGTGTGATTGCATCGATCCATCATCTTTTCTTTTTCAAGCTCCAACACTCGGCAATAGCAATCACTGATTAGTGAAGGACCTCGGTCTATAACTTTTGTAATGTAGGCTATTGATGACTTTATTAGCGAGTTATCAATTTCCTTAAGTTAGTGAAGGACCTCCGTTCTTACCAGACTTTGTTCTTATCAACTAAACTTACCACTTGTCAATAATCGAAAAGTTAATCATTTTTTAGTGTCAAGAAGGCCATACATACAAACAAATTATATCCCAAGCTACAACAGATAACAGACTAGCAACACTCTTAGAAGATGTTCACAAGAAAACTACAATGTCATATTCCAACGATAGCATCATTAAAACAAGAAAATGCAGGAAATGAAGACAACTAACCTAAAGTTGCCTTTCCAAATTGCCCCGATATAAGCTCACTGTTACGGAAATAAACAAAACCAAAAACCAAAACCATCATTAGGGCACAAAATGACTCAAAAGCGAAAAAATAGAGATTAACGTCAAAATGATCTAAAAAAAAAAAAAAACAAATTGTCACAAAAAAACACTATTCACCAGAATCGTTTTTCACCAAAAAACCCATCTAAACGACTTCAAAATGCCAAAAAACCACTTGCATCACAGCCATAGGCGGTGAGTTTGGATCGGCAAGCCGTTTCCACTTGACCGACCAAATTTCAGCTCATTCCGACCATATTTCACCTAATTTCAAACAAATTTCAATTAAATTTCAACCCAAATGTAATCAAATTTCAGCGCATTCCGATCAAATTTCAACCTAAATCCAACAACATTTCAACTTAAATATAAGCAATTTGATTCTGTTTGGTGGGCGAAACAGATTAGGTCTGTTTCACCCACGAACATAATCAAATTCATGGGCGAAACAGACCCAATACCATTCTGTTTCGCCCACGAACAGAACAAAGCAGAGGCGAACACAACACAAAAAAAAGGTGCCAACAGAGCCACCAACACAAAAAAACGCAGAAGGCTACGTATGTGTACAATGTGTATGGTGCAGTAATGTGTCAAGACGTACAGAAGGCACACCCAACACGCACACCCAACATAGACGCTGAATGTAAGTAAAGTACGTAAGAAGTCCAACACATAGAAACGCAATGTAACCTACACAGCCGATGCACAAAAAGGAGAAACATGTAGGGTATCGAATGAAATTGTTGGGGAAACAGAATGTAACCATAGAGAGAAACTCTGAAGAACCCTAATTAATTTCTAAAGGCCAAAGAAGACTTATCACTGTATTGGAAACTCACCGAAATTAGCTACGGATGCAATTGCGGCTAATCTGGCCGCAATTGCCACGGATTCTATTCGTGGCTAATTCCACGTGTAATTAGCCAAGAATTTAAATTCGCGTCGCAAATTAGCCACCGAATTTAAATCCGTGGCTAATTTGCGATCGATATCCGCAATTGAATCTCATGAATTCAAATAGAAATGTAAAATTCTACCATGACTTTTTTTTGAAATTTGGCAAAAATCCGTGGCTATTAGCCACGGATTTTTGCCACGAATTTCATCAAAAGCCCAAAAATTCGATTTTCATGGAATTAAGTGGCTAAAATCCGTGGCTAATTAGCCACGGATATTTGCCACGAAAAATTCATAAAAGTCATAAAAAAAACCGTAAAATTTGATTTTCAATCAAAAAGCCTAGAAAATTTATTTCCTAAAATCCGTGGCTAAATTTGCCACGGATTTTTGCCACGAATTTCCTATAATATAATAAAAACCCAAAAAATTGAAGTTTGATGAAATTAGTGGGAAAAATCCGTGGCTAATTTGCCATGGATTTTTTCCACGAATTTCATTTAATAAAAACCCAAAAAAATTCGAATTTCAAAAAATTCCAAATTTTTGGATTTTTTTATTATATTATAGGAAATTCGTGGCAAAAATCCGCGTGGAAATTAGCCACGGATTTTTCCTACGAATTTCATGAAAAAAAAAAAAACCAAAAAATTCGAATTTAAAATGAAATTCATGGCAAAAATCCGTGGCTAATTTGCCACGGATTTTTCTCACGAATTTTCTATAATATAATAAAAAACCGAAAAAAATTCGAATTTTCATGAAATTCGTGGGGAAAAATCCGTGGGCTAATTTGCCACGGATTTTTGCCACGAATTTCCTATAATATAATTTAATAAAAACCCAAAAAATTCAAATTTTCATGAAATTTGTGAGAAAAATCCGTGGCAAATTAATGCCGGATTTTTTGCCACGAATTTCCTATAATATAATAAAAAACCCAAAAATTTTGAATTTTTTTTTTTTTTGAAATCCGTCAAAAAAATCCGTGGCTAATTTGCCACGAATTTAAAAAAAAACCAAAAAAAATTCGAATTTTCATGAAATTTGTGGCAAAAATCCGTGGCTAATTCGCCACGGATTTCATTTCTACTATCCCACACCCGTGTAATTCATTTTTTTTTTCAGACAATAACATTAACAGTATTCAACAACAATTACAATGATAATAATAACAAAAAACAACAACAATAATAAACTTTTGTCATAATAATAATTACGACATAATTAGTAAAAATGTCTCAAAAATCTTCATCTTCACCTTCGTCTTCATCTTGATCTTCTTCTTGAGCATCATCATCCTCCTCATCATCCTCATCATCATCCTCCTCATCATCCTCATCATCCTCATCATCCTCATCGTCCTCATCATCCTCTGTCTCAAAATCTGATTCTGCAACACCTTCTAAATTTGATTCGCGAATTTCGATTCTGATTCATCTATCATTGTTCCACATGGATCTCGTAGAGTAGGAATGTTATATTCCTCGATTTCAACCACGTTACAAACTTCCTCTTGTTGATAGGTTGTATCCTTCCAAAGGTTCCTCGACTTTTCTTCGTGCTTTGGTTTTACATACAACCCACCAATCAAACTTTGTCACGTTTCAAACTAGGATATGATGCATAATATACTTGAATTGCTTGTTGTGCCAACACAAATGGTTCGTATTTTTATACCTTTTCTTGTGATTTATTTCAACCAAATTAAACTTCAGATGCACCTTCATTCCTTTGACGGGGCCGAACCACATGCACTTAAATAACACAACCCGCATTAATGGTCCGGGTACTTATCTCAATGATTTCATCCAACAAGCCATAAAAATCATCTTTTGAACTACCACAATTGGATGACCAACACACACACCACTATTCATTGTGGCTTTTTCCATTCCATATGCTTGAGTGTGAAAATTATACCCGCTTTATGAAATATACTTGGCCAAGTGCGTATGGTTGCTTGGGACCCCATGATAGATAATATAGCAATCCTTACTTTTTACCTTGATCACGGTGAACCTAAGATTACACACGCAAAAGTCAATAATATATATGTATAAAATATTTATAACTTGGTTTTGGTCTATAGGCAACTTACATATGTTTTGAACCATGCTTTGCCAATTGTTCATCGCACAAACGGTCGAACTCATTTGGTGGTAGTCCATACATTGAATCTTGAAAAATCCTATTAACAATTTACATTTATATATTAGTAAATATTTGACAAGCAATACATATATTTGCAAATATACAATTCTTTGGAAGTATGGCTCCACTTCCGGACGATTCAAGAAAATATAGGTATGGGCAACCCGCCATTCTTCGCTGTTAAGCAAACGAAATTGACATGCACCGCAGTTTGGTCGACCGAGATAATTGAAAATAGAGAATGATTTGCAATTGGGATCGATGGGACCCTCATCATTTTCTTCCCCTCTTCTTAGCCTCTTACACTCGCACGTGCGGCTCAAAAATAGTATGATGCAAATGTTGTCACTTCTTCCATAATATATGCATTACAAATTGAAGCTTCAACACATGCCTTATTCTTCACTTTTTCTTCAAATGATATAAGAACTTTGTTGCAATAGAAAGAAGTTTATCGAACATAATATTTACTAAAGTATTTTTAAATTTATTTTGAAAATTTTTACCTCTCAAATGGATACATCCATCGAAATTGGACGGGACTCGCAACTTTGGCCTCATAAGGCAAGTGAACTAAGAGATGCTCCATTGAATCGAAAAACGATGGAGGAAATATCCTTTCTAAATTGCAAAGAATAATTGGAATGTCTCTCTCCAGTTTCTCCATGTGTGATGCTTTTAACACTATTGAGCAAATATCATGAAGGAAATTACTTAACTCTGTAATGGCACCCCATACAAAGTTAGGTAGAAGTTCCTTCAAAGCTATTGGAATTAGTCTTTCCATAAATATATGACAATCATGACTCTTTAATCCTATCAACTTGCATTCGCTTCAAATCAACACATCTTCCAATATTCAAGCATATCCATCGTGAAACCGCATGATTTCAACCATTGACAAATGACTCGTCTCTCGCTCCTTATCCAATGTATAAACCGCTTTTGGTTTTGGTCCCTACGCTTGCGACCACATCTAATGTTGGCCGATCACAAATATCTCTCATATCTTTTCTTGCATTCAAGTTGTCTTTTATTTTTCCCGTAACATCCATAATAAAGATTTTATGACATTGTCGAAAACATTCTTCTCAATATCCATGACGTCAAGATTATGATGAATAAGATGGGCCTTCCAATATGGTAGATCCCAAAATATCTGCGTTTAGTCCACTTATGTGCACTTCCATACGCAATAGTTGTGCTATGAGGGTTTTCAACAACAGTTGGAAAGTCCCGCACTCGCTCCCATATTTAATCACCCACAACCTCAACGGTGGATGAGTTCTTTCAATCCTATTCTTGATGAACTCTTTTTTATTTCTTCCGAATGTATGATTCATCGGTAAAATTGCCTGTGATGGTCAAAATAGCGGGGCTTCTTACCATGTCTTAATCAAATGATTTCGATCTCTCCAAACATATCGGACATCCTAAAATCCCAAATTGTACTCCATCCGGATAACATTCCATATCTTTGAAAAGTCATTTATCGTCCAAAGAAGAGCGACCTTCATTAGAAATGTTTGCTTAGTAGAAACATCATACGTAACGACACCTTCATTCCATAGCCGTTGTAACTCTTCAATCAATGGTTGTATATAAACATCTATCAACTTTTTGGATTTTATTGGCGGGCACGATCAATGTCAAAAACATATAAGGTGTCTTCATGCACATACCGGTGGAAGATTGTGCGATTCACGATAAGCGGCCAACATGAATAACTTTTCCCCGATTTTCAAATGGCGCCAAATCCATCGGCCGCAGAGACCTAACACGATATTTCGAGGCTCCATCGCAAACTCGGGGTATGTTATATCAAAATGTTTCCATGCCTTTGCATCCGAAGGATGACACATTAGACCCTCTTACATTTCATGATTTGCATGCCAAGTCATGTGTTCAAGAAGGGCTTTTAGGACATAAAGCCTTTGCAATCCCTGGGATTAAAGGCGGATAAAATATTTGCTTGCATGGTCTACGCTTCCGATTATGACCCCACCTCCCGATTATGACCACATGACTGTTAATCTTGTACAGGAAGGCTCTGAGAATTTGCAAGATTACGCATTTTCATCATCTCTCCAATATAACATACAACCCCTACTACATACATCAATCCTTTCAACTGGAAAACCTAAGTTATTCACTAACTTCTTCATATCGTAAAAATCACTTGGCATGATGCTATCACGAGGCATTGTTTCTCGCATTACTTCAACAAAAGAGTTAAAGCAATTCCGGACACATTATGCTTCTGCCTTGATATTTAACAATCTTTAACATCGCGATAATCGAGTATGGTTGTCACAACTGGCTTGCCCATAAAGGTTCATCTGCGCTTTCAACACTTCCTTAAGGCGATTAGATGGAAACGTTTCATTACCCACATTCTCATCAAAACCTGTTACTCCTATCTCTTCCTCAAGTGTAGAAGTGAAACTAGTACTTGCATGGTTCGGATCACGAAACAACATTCGACCCGGTTGCATCAATCACCATCCTCGATATGGGTTCAATTGATCATAATAGCTACATTTTCTCTAACGAAAATTGATCACTTATTTCATATCCTTCATCGGATATAAAAGGTTCACCATGACAAGTCCAATTATAGTAGTTCGGAGTAAACCCAAATCTATAAAGATGTTCTCTAACTGTATCACACACATGAAATTTACCATTACTGCACTTTCTACACGGACACCTTAACTTATTTCCATCCATCAACTCATATTTACTACTAGCGAAGTCCAAAAATAGTTCCAACCCAGCACAAAACTCATCGGTCAATCCTCAACGTCCAGGTAAGTTCTTATTATACATTCAAGCCCTGTCTCTTTGCATTGTGTCTATATAAAAATAACAAAATCTCGTAAAATATTTAAAACAAAAATAATCAATAAATTTATTACTTTGAAATTTTAAAAAAATTAAATAATTACCCAAGTATTTGACTGAAATCTTTGTAGTTGAAAGTGCTCAATTTGATGAAAATTGCAACGTTCACTTCATCTGCGAAACTTTTAAACGGATACGTACCTACAAAAAAAAAAAAATTGACTTCATATTTTATTTTTTTATAATAATTTTTTTCCCGAAATTTTTTAAAATTTTAATTTTTTTTCCCTACATATTTTTCTCCAGTCGCTGGTCTGGCGACCGGTGACCGGCTGAGGCCAGCGAGTTTGACCTTGCCGGCCATGGGCGATGTCACCTCGCCGGCTAGATTTGGGTGGCGAGGTCGAGAAGCATCACTATAATTACTTGGCATAACCATAAAAATAAATTATTTCCAAAAATCCCATAAATATTTTCATATAACAATTGATGACATAATCATCACCATACAAGTTGGAAATCATAATTTGAGATTCAAGATTTTCTGAAATAATAATAAATAAATGTGTATTTTCCACAATTCAAAATATTTTCTCGAATCGAAATCATTCAAATCATTTTCAAAATACGCCAACTTATACGGCGTAATCCAACATTGGCATCACAATTCGATATTGAAAATCATCCAAAATACTAATATTTAATTTTCGGAATTTAATTATTTAATAATAAAATATTAATATTTCAATTCCAAAATAATAAAATAATAATTAATTCTGACAATATTAATATTAATAACATAATCAACAATAATAATATAATTGATAGCGTATCACCACATTCACGATAACTTATCGCACATCTGCCGATACCCTGTCACCTAATCCCAATTAACTAAACAATTAATAAATTAATCTAAACAATATTTAAACTACCCTAAGCAAGTTTAACATCCTAAACACGGGATTAGGGGTTAACTTACTCAGCTAACGCAGGCGACGACGCGATGACAAGGGCGGCGACGAGGGCAGTCCGCGGCTCGGGCTCGGCCACCGGCGGACGGGCGATGAACGGCGGCAAACGAGCACGGCAAAGGGAGCGACTGAAATGGAGGTTGGCGATGGTGGTCTCAGCAGTCGGGACAACAATAGCAAGCGGCGAGGCCGGGCGTAGGCGGACCGGCGGCTAGGTTGCGGGAGGTGCGACCCGCATGTTGGCTGAAACAAGTCAGCAATGGCGATCGTGGGCGGCAACGGGCTAGCCGGGGTGGTGGCGGTTTGGCAACAAGAAGGCGGTGCGTGGCGGAGCTGGTCCGACGAAGGGCAAGCCGGCAAGAAGTGCGGCAACAAGCAGAAGTCGAGCGGAAGAAGAGGACCAGCAAACGGAGGAGAAGAAGAAAGGAAGAAAAGGAAAGAAGAAAAAGAAAAGGAAGAAAAGGAAGAAAAGAAAGAAAAGGACAAAAGGGGAAATAATGGGGGTAGGTGGTGTCAGGGGGGACCTGCAGCGTGGAAAAAGGGTAGAGAGCGAAGGAGAAGAAGAAAGGAAGAAAAGGAAAGAAGAAAAAGAAAAAGAAAAGGAAGAAAGGGGAAATGATGGGGTAGGTGGTGTCAGGCACATGAGGGCGGGACCAGCGTGGAAAAAGGGTAAAGAGAGAGAGAGGAGAGAAAGAGGAAAAGTCAGATCGCAATAATTGCGATCCAACGGCCACGATTCGAATTCAAAAACAATCTAACGGTCCCGAAAAATTCTAATTAATAATTTAGGATTTGACCAAATGGTATCAATAAAAATACACCGCGAGAGAAGTCTATCAGTCCAAATCAATACCCGGTCAAAAATTCACTTTTCACCTATCCCGAGTAATATCGCGGCTTGCCACAATAATATCGACATCGTCCAATTAAATTCATCCCAGAATTCCGAGAAATTCGACACTAAAGTTCGGGCTCCAAATAACGGCGAAATCCATCACTAACTCCGTTGCAAATTAGCTATGACAAAATTTTTCATCGCAAAATCCGTAGCAAATTTGCGACAAAATATTTTCTTTCTTCGCAAATTAGCAACGGAAAAAATTCGTCACTAATTTCGTTGCAAATTAGCCACGAATTTTTTTTCGTGGCAAATTTCGTCACAAATTAGCCACGAATTTTTTTTCGTCGCAAATTAGCCACGAATTTTTTTCCGTGGCAAACTCCGTCACAAATTAGCCACGAATTTTTTTTCGTGGGTAATTCCGTCGCAAATTAGCCACGAATTTTTTTAGTCGCAAATATCGTTGCAAATTAGCCACGACTTTTTTTTCGTGGCTAAATCCGTCGCAAATTAGCCACAAATTTTTTTCGTGGCTAAATCCGTCGCAAATTAGCCACGAATTTTTTTTCGTGACTAATTCCGTCGCAAATTAGCCACGAATTTATTTCGTGGCTAATTCCGTCGCAAATTAGCCACGAATTTTTTTTTGTGAGAAATTCCGTTGTAAATTAGCGACGAATTATTTTTCATCGCAAAATTTGTCGGTAATTTGCGACGAATTTTTTTTCTCTCACTAATTTAATTTTTCGTCGCAAATTTGCGACGGAAAAAAATTCGTCGCAAAGTCCGTCGAAAATTAGCAACGAAAAATTATTCGTCGCAAATTTCAAATACGCTAAATCCTTGTTTTTTTGTAGTGTGAAGACACCCAATTTTGAGGAAGAGTTCTTGTATGATGGGCTTTAGCTACCCAATCTACTGCTTGGTTGGCCTCCCTAGGACAGTGACTTAGTTTCAGGACAGTGACTTAGCATTGTATTGGATTGGCGCTAATGGGTTTAAGCAAGGAGGCCTTAGGCTTAATTAAATTTTCAGGACTGAACCCACATTTGACCAAGCCCGTAGTCTCCCTTGATGTGGCTGAAAATTCCCCATGTACATAGTACATATACGTGTTCTGAACTAGGGAAGTAGATGGACCATAATGGAAGGGGAACAACTCAGAGAACAGGAAGTTCATGAGATCTTGGAGGTATCCAGCAAGGTGAACATTTTATACAGTCTTGGATCACTGAGATACTAAAAAAGACTAATGAATGGTAGTTCGTAAGTTAATAGAAATGAGCAGTTTGAATATACTCACGGATTGCCGATAGAAGTAATTGCTTATTTCAACTCCGAAGCATTTGTTTATAACGTATTTTTGTGATCTGGATAAGACCCAAATATTTTTTTACTTGATCATGTACAAAAATGTGAAAGCTAGTCACATATTTGGAAATTCATAAGATTATTTGAGGAAGAATCCAATATATTATCAATCCTTTGGTGACAAGGATTATGTACTAATATAAACGACTTTATTTGTGGAAGCAACAAGATTGTCAGAAGATTTGATTATATAGGCGACAAATCTCCGGCAATTTGATTGTTTATTTTCAACGGATATATTGATCATCTTGAAAATTATCTAATAGCTAGTTTGGAGATTGAAAACTATATAATAAGATCAATCTACACTGAAGTTTGATGGTGTGATCTACCAAGCTTCGGGTAGAAACAGAAGTAGGTTACTTTTAAGGATTACTAATGAAATCTAGCATGTTGGTGGTTGTTAGTCTAAAACAGTAGGCATAAGCTTGACCGAAGTCGACTCGCTATAAATTTGCGTGTTTTTATCTCCATCTCTCTATTTCTCTCCGTGACTCTATGATAGAAGCAACGAAAGTTTATTGGGTGGGCAATAACCAAGAAGTAAAGGCAACAACCAAGTAGGTCCACCACCAGGCACCAATCATGGATTCCACATCATCGGTAGGTCCATCTAAGAGGTAGGCGTCATGGTCCTGGTGGGGGTGGGGTGGTTAGGTATTGCTAAGCGGCGGTGCAGACGAGTCCACGTCCACTAATGTCCTTTCCGCTGTCGTATTTCTCATATTGTAGGAGCAATTTAGATTGCATTATTTTTAAGGTTAATACCACCAAAATTCTAAACTGGTACACGTATATGACAATTTTACCTTGAACTTTTTTTTTTACCATCAAAAACCCCAAATTAGTACACATGTGACAATTTTACCCCGAATATATCTCAAAAAATCTCAAACTTGTACACTTGTGATAATTTTACCCTGAACATATCACAAAAAATCCCAAACTGGTACACATATGATAATTTTACTGTGAACTAAAATTTTAATATGATTATTACTTTATTTTTTTGAATTTTTTTATTTTTTCCTTTCTTTTTTTTTTCATCTTCAACTTTTGGCCGGTCACCGGCGAGGTCGGCCCCGCCGGATGCTGGCGATGGCTACCCTCACCGGCGTCGGGCGAGGACTACCCTTGCCTAAGTTGGATGAGAGCTACCCTCGCCGGCATCGGGTGAGGCCAGCCTTCGCCTGGGCAGGCGAGGCCGGCCCTTGCCTGAGTCGGGCGAGGGCGGCCCTCGCCAGCTTCGGGCGAGAGCGGTCCTCGCCAGCCCAGGCGAGGGCGACCCTCGCCCAACGCTGGCGAAGGCAACCCTCGCCTAAGTTGGGCGAGGGCGGCCCTTGCCCGTGCTGGCGAGGTCAAGCCTCGCCAGTGGCCAGCGAGGCTAACCTCGCCGGCTTCCGCCTCTGGCCGGTCGTCGGTCCGGCGACCAGTCAAAGGTTAAAGATGAAGAAAGAAAAAGAAAAGAAAAAATAAAAAAATTCAAACAAATGAAAAATAATATTAAAAAATTATTAGTTTGAGGTAAAATTGTCACAGATGTACCAGTTTAAGGTTTTTCGTGGTCAAAACAATAGTTTAGGGTAAATTTGTCACGAGTTTACCAGTTTGGAGTAAAATTATCATAGGTGTACTAGTTTGGGGTTTTTGGTGGTAAAAGAAAAAAGTTTAGGATAAAATTGTCACAGTATACTAGTTTGGGATTTTTTGTGGTAAAAAAAGTTCGGGGCAAAATTGTCACACATATACCATTTTAGGATTTTTGTTGTTATTAACCCTTATTTTTAATCAAGTACTATAATAAGAACGAGAATTTAAGGCACGATTTAAAAGGTGCGAAGTAAATTACCAGTTCAGTTATATCTATCCAAGTACTATTAATTAGACATGTTATCCATGGATAAGTTGTTATACTTTCAAAAGAAGGTATCTTACAAAAAGAACACACTGGAGTTAACTCTTTACCATTTTTCAATCAAAGTTACCATCATGTCTGGTCATGTGTTTTCATAATTTGTCGCTTCAAAATTGAAGTACTTTTATTTCGGAACAATGCAGCATGTGCTCTATATGTTTCAGTTTACTACAAACGAACAAGTATTTTTCCGTAAATTGAAAAAACAAGCAAACGAACATGTATTTCATTGAAAATCACATATCTATGTGCAATTCACGTAAAAAATACTAGTGTTTTCCTGACAGATATCTAGAGCACAATCTCATATTTATCACTCTTCATGGTCCTTGATCTTCCCCGGTTCCCACACAAAGCAGCAGGCGAGCTTTTACCTTGCTCCCCGGTAACATTTTTCCGAGGTCAAATACTTTTTTTCAGTTATTTTTTTTCGAATGTGTGCCATATTCTCCTGTTAGACAGAATTGAGAGATTCTAATCATGCATTGAAGAACAGAATTCAAGCATTAATTAGAATCACATGCGGAAAACATGACGTGAAATAAATCTAACCTCCAGCCATTGTTTGAATTTGCGTACAATGGAAATCCACGAAGATTTGACGGCACTTTGACAGCAATTATGGGTGTACTTTACTAATTAAATCCTCTCGCATACTGATGGTGTATTTCCGAAAGAGAGGGTTTGGTTTAGACCTTGATCGATCATCTTTATAAACTACCGTCCATGAAGGCAGTTACCAATGGACGGTTGTCAATGAAAAGGTATGAACGTGGAAAACCGTACGGTGGAGTAACTGCCACTCAAGAGAGAAAAAGTGGATCAATGGAAGTTACAAGTTTTAATTTTAAAAAAAAAATCCACATCCCTAAATGTGGGATCACATTATAAATAACATCTCCTTCATCTCTAATTTGGAAATTTCTTCTAATCAATTTTTGATTGGAAGGTTCTTTTATTTATATTTAGTTAAGTTTACATGTTGGTGATCCTATATATGTAACTCACCAATCAAATGAATAGTTGGAGAAAATTTCTTCCAACTAGGATTTAAGGAAAATATTACCCTTTTACATGAACGCTGCACACCTTTCGAAATGCTTGATTTGAGCAAGAATTAATTGCACCACCCATGGCTAGTGACAAGAATCAAGGCACGAGGGGCCAATGTGATGAACTAATCACGTGGAAGTGATCTAGTAGAATGGAGTAATAATTTTCCATTCGGTTCATGTGAGCTCAACCAACATGAGTTAGCAGTTCATGTAGATCTTTCCATGCAAGATTTCCTAGTATCAGGACCACCTAAGAAAACAAATATAATGATTTTAACAATACTTGCTATGTCGCCATCCCTTGACCCATCCAGCCCAAAAGTCGTTGGATGTAACATGTGTACTGTAACAACCCAATTCAACGAGGGTGAGGAGTGGCCACCAAGGCTAGAGAACTTGAATAAGGAGCGACTCCTACCATGCTTCTAAGATGGCAAATGGGGCAGGAATGAACCGAACTGTACACCGAATATGGAGAGAACGATTCTGGGATATATGTATGTAAAATCTATAATTAACTCACAGAGACACTTTTTGACATAATAGTAATGCTGAGTTTTGGAACTCCAAAATTAAGCTTGCTTAGATGAGAGCACTACCAAGATGAGTAATCTCTTGGGAAAGTATCCACCTGTACAACAAATGACAAAACCTTAAAATTCAGTATGGGACGAGTCAAAGCGGATAATACGTTAATGAATTAATCCAAGGATGTCGTATGTACATTCACTCACAACCAAATTAAAATACCTCAATGAGTTAATCCAAGGATGTCAAATGTCCATTAACACAGCTCATATTCAAGACTAGCTCGCTCAACCAAGAAGATCAGTCCTGTATTCAAGCTCAATGAGTCTCTCATCGATAAAACTAATATTGATAAGCCCTCATCAGCAAGTCCCACATTCAAGCTCGACAAGCCTCTAATCAATAAGCTCTCATCGGCAAGTCCCTCACCAGCAGGAGTCTTATCTTTGATTTTGTCATATAGACTTTGTCATTTCCCTTGCATTGGAAGCTTGCAATAAGACACTTTGGGACAGCCACAGGCATTGGAAATATTGTACTTTTAATAGCTCCCAGTTTCCAAATGCTTCTAGATTCTAAGTGATTTAATAACTTCTAGTTTCTAGATTTGACTTTAGTCTCTCTTTTTTTTTGCTATAAAGGGCCATTAAGTTTCTGTAGAGAAGAGACTGAATTTGATTAATGAAATTTGTTTTGTGTAATTCCTATGAACATCAAAGATATCATAGCCCTTGAAAACGTAGAAGAGTTTTTATTCCATCATTGAAGAGTCAAAGCCCGTAAAGTCTGCATCTTTAAAGAGTTGGAGCCATCAATCTAGAAAAATTGGTGCCATTTCAACTTCCTTGGAGGCCAAGAAGAGCAACCATTAAGTTCCTATCCTTTTCATCATTCTGTCCATTTTCATTCATCCACTTCCTCCCCAATTTTGATCTTCCTAAAGTACATATGAGAAAACTCAAAACAAAAAAGTTGTAGATCCGAGAATCTTCGTACTTTCGACGTCAAAATCAGGTCATTCCGACCTAAATCAAGAAACTTACGACCATTTTCCCGAGCCAGCACATAATTGAAATTTCTGCTAGTGTTGTGATGGAGTTTCCGCATGCATAACTCACTCTCCCTGTCCTATTGTTTGCGTAGTCTTGGGCTACATCATACATTCACTCACAACCAAATTAAAAGCTAGTCCTAAAGTAAGTTACTAGTTGGCAACTAGATTGAACATTCACTAAGAGTTGATGTTGGATGCATCCGGTGTATGTGCATGCAATGCATCTCAATCATCAAATAAGGTGGTCTCTTTGTTAAATCACGAAATTTAGAGGTCGAAACGAACCACATCGTGCATTCTGAAATTGTTCTCCTTATTAGTAGGCCATGCATAGACCACAAGCTGTGCACTGCAGCTCATAGGATCATTACAGATGACAACAGTGTCTGATTCGGAGATGAATAACATGAGAAATACAAAGTCTTACAGAATTGATTTAGGAGCTGATGTAACAGACCGTCGTCGGAAGCTTGAACATGACCAGAATCGTTCGAAAACGGACCCATCAGTAGTCCAGCCCGCCATCAGGAGCTCTTAAGGTTTCAACAGACATCTATCACTCACTACCATTGCCAATTACTTTTGTTTTTCCTTAGTAATGCAGTTATTGAAGTTGGACAGATCAAATACGTCTACAGAAGAGTTTTTTTTGGTAATAACCTTCCATTTTATCACTTGGCTTCACAAGGTAGAGATGAGCTCCACAAGAGTCTTAAAATCAGCTTCAGCTCGCCCTTCTGGTCCAACAGCCACCAGCAGTCTCTGCCTAAACTCACCAACCTTCTTCCTCATCTCCTTCCCTTCCTCACTCCTCAGCACCACCTCCAATGCCTTGACCATCCCACTCTTCGTTATGACCCGTTTCTCCACTCCAATTCCGATCCCCCACACTTCCTCCACCGCCCTTGCGGTCATCATCTGGTCCACCGCCATGGGCCGACATATCATCGGGACGCCCCCCGCCACGCTCTCGAAGACTGAGTTGTAACCGCATTGCATCACGAAGGCCCCGCAAGCCGGGTGGCCAAGCACCTCCCTCTGAGGGGCCCACGGCACAATCCTCCCGTGCGTGCTCGTCCGCTCCTCGAACCCTCCAGGGAGGCACTGGGACTTCAGCTGGTCGTTTAGAGACCACAGGAACGGGGTCCGAGTGGACTCTAGGGCTGCAGCGAGGGCCGTTATCTCGTCAGGCGTCGGGTTCGTCAAGGTTCCAGATCCGAAGGAGATGTACACCACCGTTTGCGGGCCTTGTGAGTCTAGCCAGGTCAAGCAGCCGGTCTTGTCTGAGGCAGGGGGGCTCGGCGTCAAACAGCCCAAGTGGAGCAAGATGCTGAACTTGGACTTAAGGTCAGCCGTGAGGTGCTCGGGATCAAACTCCGCGTAGGAGATAATGGCAACGGCGGCAGCACGTTGGAGCACATTCCCCACCTCATGGACCATGCGGGAAATCATTGACATGTCCGGGGCCTTCACTAGTTCCTCAGGCAAATCCGTCATGCGCATGACAGACAGTCCCGGGATCGTGTCCAGTGTCTTTTCTTCGTCGGCGGCGTTTTGCCTCAGCTCTAGGATGAGGCCAGCGTGGACGTGCATGGATAGAGAGTATGGAGCCGCAGTCCAGAACGCGACCCAAGGGACGTGCAATTTCTCCGCCATTTCGCATGCGACCAATGATACCAAACCATCGGTCAGCAAGAGACTTACTTTGCTTCCCGCGTCTCGCACTGCGATATCGACACTGGCCAGAAAATTCACAGGTGCTGCTCTAAGGAACAGCTCAGCTTCCACTCGTGGGTCGTCCGCTGCCTTGTGATATCCAGCCGGCAACCCATCGCCGACGTCGTAGACTCTGAGGTTCGACGGCATCGAAGCAGCTCTCGACGGAGGAGGGAAGACGGAGTCGTTGGACTTGGCCGTGCTTAGGAAAGAGAAGCGGACATTCGGGGCAGTCGTGGCAAGCTTACAGACCAGTTTGGCGAGAGTCCTGGGGTGGCTGCTGAGCGGGAAATTGCAGACCGCCACGTGTTTCTCCGACGGCATGATTGTTGGATTCTGGTTTGTGTGTTTTTTTATGAAGAACTTGGAAGTGGAGAGAAAGAGAGAGAGCGAGAGCGTGGGAGTGGGAGCGACAGAAAGAGAGATTGCTTCAGAAGCCTACTTCTTGCTTTATCATTTATTTATAGAGAAAAGTTTTAGTGTGTCTTGGGAAATGTTGCGCTGGAGAATTTAAATGAAGTTACGTACAATAATTTGCATATTATTCATTATTACATTTTAATATATGGTGTTAGAGGATCCTCCGTACTCTAATTTGTGCTCCCATAGTTGAAAAAATAAATAATCTCAAGATGGTCGGCCAGACTTTGCAACTAAGACCGCCTAAATTGACTGAACGCCTTGCTTCCATTTAACCAACGATAGTCTCCAGCGATCATTCGGGCCGTTATAATATCCAAAATCCAAAAGCGTAAATTAAAAGATAAATAAAAATCACATGAATATGAAGAATATTTAAAATGTGTTGTTAAGCCATACACTATGATATTTCAATATGGGCAATTGAAGTTAACTGTAGTATGATTGTCTCAGCTACACCAAGGCAAAAATCAGGGGAACAACAAAAGAAAAAGGTCACTACATAATGCCTGCTGCAACATCAGAGGACCTACTCACCGAGAAAAGGCAGGCGGCGGACCTCGAACGACCACGCACTGGTTATCACCACCACATGTTTTCGTGGTGTTATGAGCAGATGGTTAAAGACGGGTCCCCGGGTTAGGTACCAACGTCAATTCGGCATTTACTATGGCGCCGATGTTTGGTTGGTATTTCGTAAAGGATTATTATCACGAAAAATTCTAAACTGATACACTTATAATTAATTTACCTCAAATTATTTTTTTGACCATAAAAAATCTTAAATTAGTACATCTATGACAATTTTATCCCGAACTATTTTTTTGATCATCAAAAACCCCAAACTGATACACCTATGACAATTTTACCCCGAACTATTTTTTTGATCACCAAAAACCCCAAACTGGTACGCATGTGACAATTTTACCCTGAACTAATTTTTTAATATTATTTTTTTATTTTTCAAATTTTTTTTAATTTTTCTTTTCTTTTCTTTTTCCTTTCCTTTTATTTTTTTTTTCCTTCATCTTCATTGGACCAACAATGGATTGTTATATTGTAATTGATGCCACAATAACGTGACACATAACATAAATGCTACATTTTGACCCAAAAAAAACATAAACGCTAAATGAAAGATTTTCTTTTATATGCATGAATTTTCATGCCAACCACTTTTTTCTATATTTAAATGTCTTGCGAAAAAGGCATTATATTATTGTTGTGTCTTTCTTATTTTTTGGTGCAAGTAGATAGGCAAACTGATGGGGTCCAACGCAAGCTTGTTACCTAAGCTTAGAGTACAGCTCATCAACAATTTCTATACGTCTTGCTTGCCAATTTAATTTAAAAGATTAATTTACAAAAATAATATATTTTATATATAAGATGATGGATATTATATGTGCATGACGATTCATAAATCAATATGATCACTTGAAATATATAATAAATAAAACGCAATAAGAATTGTACTTGTAGTGCATCACATAAAACGCATGACGATTCATAAATCAATATGATCACTTGAAATATATATGATCACTTGTTGCCTGCCCAGATTGGCTTGCATACCATCGGCACGCTCCCTACCACGCTCTTGAACACTGAGTTGTACTTGTAGTGCATCACAAAGACCCGAACGCTCGGTGGCTCAGCACAGGACCAATTTGCCATACTCTCTCGTCCGCTCCTGGAGCCCCTCGGGCAAGTAGCCCATAAGGTGTTCCTTGAGGGACCATAGAAATGGGGTCTTAGTGGATTCCAAGGCTTCCCCCAAACGCCAACACCTCCCTTGGCGACTGTGTTGCCACTGTCCAGAAGCATATGTACACGACGCGTCCTAGGGTCTCTGGTGTCTAGCCACGTCAAGCAATTGGTAATGTCAGGTGTGGAGCTCCATGGCGGCAGCCGGAACAACCCCTTGAGGTGAAGCAGCTAGAACTATCACCTAAAAGGGGTGAATATGTGATATTAAAGAAGTGCAATAATGAATATGATTGGGGATAGATAACAGTGCACTTAGAAATTATAGTGGTTTGACTTAGTTCAATCTACGTCCGCTCTCCCAACTAACAATCTACTGTCTAAATTTCACTAGTCAATCGTTGAAAAGTTACAATTGTAAGTGATGCATACATTCAAGCACTTCTTTTTTAAGTATATGCTGCTTATATCCAAGCAGATAAAACTTACTATCTCATACCTAAACACAAACTTTCGCACTATCAACACTTCTCAAAGAGAACATATTTAAAACACTCGGAAGACAATCCAAAGGATGTGAAACTCTCTAGAAAAATGGACTTTTGAATTCTTGATCTATCTTTCTCTTCAGCGCCTTGGTCTTCTTTTAATACTTCTCAGCATCCAAACTTTCCGTTAGACAATCTTCAAGTTGATCAATCACCAATCTAGCTATTGGACAATTATGGAGAAGATCACGTAGCTGTTGAGGTCAATCAGAATCTCTATAGATTTGGTTGCCTATATAATCAATTATTGGTTTCCAAAAGTTTGGTGGCTCGTCTATGGAATGTATCTTTCCTTCAGAATGATTGTCAATCAATCAAAATATCTTGCGTGATTGAATATTTTGCATAGATAATCTTAGTCAAAATCTTATAAACAAAGAATCCATACTAAATCACAAGCTGTTAAGAGATAATTATATATTAAGATAATATTCTTGAGATTTATAATAAAAAGTTGCCATCGCAGGTTTATTAAAAGTGCATTGCTCATAACCACAGTCATCACCGATATACAGCTGTTGATATCCAATGTATACTATGATGATATCCACTTAGAAATATGCTTATATGCATGCAGTGCTATGCTCATATCCACACAGTGTGCTACTAATATTCACGTAATACCCTGTTGATATCAATGCAGTATTCTGTTGATATTCAAGCGATAAATACACTTGGCTTCCTGGATGCTTTCAACTATTCTCCTAGGCTATGTTTTGTTGTGCGGATTCGGATTTGGATATGACAGGATAAGGTGGGATTAGAAATCCTCTAAATATCCTCCAGATTATAAAAAATCCTATCATATGTTTGGTGTAATCCAAGATAGGATTAAAAATATTTTAAAATCTCATTTGCCCAATACAATCTCTTGATATGCAAATCTTACATCTTGAGCTTTCACAGCAGATCATCAAACCCACTATCATCAACTCCCTTCAATTTGTCCCTTCGCCGTCACCATCGTCTCCACCTCCTGGTCGTACTCGTTGTTCAACTTCACTGTGTCGAGGCGATTTGCACGCTAGCGAATCGGGTCACTGAACGTATCACAGAGCAATTAAAGGAGATTTCAGGCTTTATCGATCTAGTAGATGAGATACCGGTAGACGATGCAGAGGTGAAGGGTGGTGATAGGGTGTTGGACGCTGCACGTGAAACACGGACGCCACTTGATCTTGGAGCCGATTTGGGGTTAGTGAGGGGCGCTAAAAATCTTGAAAATTCTTGATTATTGATCTGTAATTTACCTGCGTTGAATATCTTAGATTTGATTTTAATTAACGGGATTGCAGACTGGTACAAGATCACTTTGACAAATTGGGGTCTAGAGATATGGTAATTACAATGTTATTACTCCTTATCAGAGACAAAAAGTCACCATTGTTGCACCTATGGCAAGATACCAATGGCAGTGACGATTCGCTGTTGTAATCTGTGGCGGCCAATCTATTTTCATTGCCATAACTAGGCTGCGTTTGGTCGACCGTATAAAAATCAGGATAGGATATGTTTTATCTTATCCTGTGTTTGGTGGTGATCCAAGATAAGATAAGATCGGATATAGACCGGATATAACCCGGATAAAAAAATCTGGGGGAGAGGGATAGAATAGACCCAGATAGGATTTCTAATGCCTATTTTTCTAGAAATCTCACGCTCCACTCGCCGTCATCTTCATCCCCACACCTTATGTGCTTTCACCAAAAAAATTTCTCGACTTTTTTTCCTTCACCGACTCCTTCGGACGTGTGAATAGCAAAAAAATAAAATAAAAATTATCCTATCCGACTTTAAATCCGTAGTCCACCAAACAGTGGACAGGATATGAAGAAATCCCAGGATTTCTTATTCTATCCTATCCAGTCCTATCCTGTTTAGAAATCCGGGACAACCAAACGTAGCTATAGAGTTTGTCACTTTTAATAGGTGGACATGCGTTGTGGACAACTATTGGCGATGACTTCTCCTTTTTCACCTTAGTCATCATAACAAGATCGGCCGACCAACAATGACGATCATTGGCAGTCGGAGGCGACGATGACCGGTTGTCAAGGAGGTGGTCCTTGTGCCAATAAAATAGAATACATTACTTCATTGTTGGAAGATAAGTGTTAAGTTTTTTTTAATTATTTTTATCTAATCCGAGTTTATCCCACCCGCTAACTCGAATATTTTATCCTAGATTTATCCGATCTGGAGGATGTTGCCAAATACCAAATGTGATATTTTGTTATCCTATTCGGACTTAAATCCAAACTACCAAACACAGCTCTAAAAATACTTTGATTACAATATTATGTAGATTCATCACTTTTGTATATCCAATATTAAGTGTACTCCTCAAAGGTTTCTCAAGTCAATCAATTATATCAAAGTTCTTTTTCAATGCAAATACAATCCGAAATACAAACAACTCTTGTATTTATCAAGATCGACATAAATTATTGATAATTTTGTCAATTTCAAACATAATAAAAGTTTTCTCAACATGAGGCACCCTACACGGAGTAGTATCCTAAACAAGAGCTATTAGAGGTGTTGGGTTCGCTTCCGCGTAGGAGTTAATCATGATGGCAGTGGTGTCACGTGGTAGCATACGACTCATTTCGTACGATAAAATATTGCATAGGCCAACCCCTCCACGTCATCATGGGCTAGACCATTCAGCAATCGACACTGGCGCGATTGGGTCCAATGGATGAAGCCTCTCTCCCTATTTCTCTCTCTACTGTTCATCTTCTCCAACATGCAACTTTTCTCTTTCCACGGCTCCTTTGCCAATCGTGTCAACTCTCGAGACAAACCGCAAGCTCGCTCGAGCTCTCGGCCTAGGGTATCTACTAACGTGAGATTGGGCTCGAGGCTCCAGGGGCTGTGATCGAGCCGCCATTGGGGAGTGATCGGGCTGATGACAATGGCCTCATTCGCTTCAACTTTGGAGGAATGTTTTTGAAGGAATGCAAATATTTTTGAGCTAAAAGGATTTTCTGAAATGCAAGTAGTATCTCGTAAGTGTTTTTTAAAATAACATTTGAAAGCAACTTTGGCCTAAATACCATTTGGTAAAAACTATATTTTTTAAAGGACTTTTGCTAATATTTAAAAAAAAAAAAGTTCCGTTGGAGCTCGAAATCCGACCACCGCCACCGCCCAGATCTAGCCGTCTGCGGACTGGTCACCGACCAACCGCCGACAGTCAGATTTGATCGCCAACCATCACCGCCTGACCTCGGGCGAGGCAGCCTGAGGTCGCGCAACCTAGAAGATGTTGGAGGTCCGGCGACCCCAGGTAGCGTCACCTGGGTCCGCAACCTCTGCGATCATCACCTGGGGTCGCGCGATCTCCGACGGTAGTCGCCTGGGGTCACCAAGGTTGGGCTAGCCCTCATGCGGCGGTCACCGGCCGCTAGACTTGCTTTATGGGGAAGATGAACAGTGCAATGAGTATTCCAAAATGCAACTTCCTAAGGCACCTCCAATATTGCATTGGCCAAAAGTCCTTTGGGGAGCATTGAAAATGCAATTACATCTTCTCAAAGTGAGTAAAAAAAATTGTTAAATATCATTTACATTTGCCCTAGAGACTTTTGAGCCCAATTGAGCATTTTAAATACTGAACCAAATAGAGTCGATGACCCTTTGACCGGTGATGACCTACTCGGCATAGTCGAGCAACAGGAACTTGTTGGACGAGTCACCATTGCCAGCCGGTGGCCTCATCATCATCATCATCAGCGAAGAACTCGAAGGTCTTGGCCTTCAAGGCAAGGGCGAACTTTTGGAACATGTTGGAGATGGCTTGGAGGCAGCGCCGTTTATGTTCGGCAACGTCGCCATTGCCGTCGCCATTGATTGAAGAACATGAAGGAGATATAACAATAATGGAGGCCATTGATTGCAAGAAAATGAAAGAGACATAACAATTATGGAGGTCGCCCCATTTGCGTGTTGGAGAAGGTGTACAATGGATAGAGCGAAAGAGGGGACAGGCTACGTCCGTGGGGCCCACCCGTGCCACGTGGTGCCACGTGTCGAATGTTGAATGGCCTGGCCCCATGGTGACGTGAGGGGGCCGGCCTCCACAGTATTTTCTCATTTTGCGCAGCAAGCATTTAATCATTGAAGTGGCCCAGTCATTAATCATATCAACCGACAAATCTGAAACGCGCATCAAAAAAATATCTTGGATTTGCTTCGAGGCTCTTGTCTTTGTCGTTGAAGGTGCAGGTGCCACCGGTGGAGGAGGTTTCGTAGCAGAATTCACTGATGATGTCAATGTACACGTGGCCTACCAACTAGGACGGAGCTGAGACCTACAAGATTGTTAAATTTATGTCTCAAATTTGAGCGATATGTAAATCGGTTGATCAACGTGGAAAAGAAATATCTTGAAGAGCATATAGATTTATATGTTGGGAAAAGGTATCAAAAACTCTAAATTTTATCCTCTGTGATATATTTATCCCGAAATTTTTTTTGTGACACCAAAAATCTCAAACTTTTTTATTTGTGACACATTTACCTCAATGTACATTGTTCATGGGCATTTTCATCTTTTCCGTTTTTTCTTTTTTTTTTTTACTTTTTTTTTCTTTTCGGTGAGGGAGGCCTCGCCGGCGTCGAGCGTGGGCGGCCCTTGCCGGCGTCGGGCGAGGGCCACCCTCACCTCGCCGGCGTCGGGCGAGGCTTCGCCCGACGCCGGCCGAGGGCGACCCTCGCTGACGGCCGCCAGGGCGACCCTCGCTGGGCGGGGCGAGGGCAGCCCCACCGAAAAAAAGAAAAAAAAAAGACTAAAATATCATAGACTACAGTATATTGGGGTAAATGTGTCACAAATAGCAAAGTTTGGGGTTTTTAGTGTCACAAAAAAAGTTCGAGATAAATGTGTCACAGAGAATAAAATTTGAGGTTTTTGGTGGTTTTTTTCCTTATATGTTTAGATTTGTTTTTATTTGGTCGAATATTTATCCTAGTTTGACCGCATAAAAACTACGAAGAAAGGGAGGTCACATTATTGGCTTATACGATTTTGGTCAAAGAACCGAACAAGAAGGAATAAAAGCAAGGATGATTGATTTTAGGGTGAGCCAATTCCTTTCTAAAATCGAGAATCGATTGGTTCGATTCCTAGTTTAATCATGAACCAGTCCATCTGGCCTTGGAATTGGACCAAATAGGCTCGGTTCGGTTTTCAACTGGGCCAAAGGAATTGGCGGAATTTTTGCAAAATCAAAAGATGAATAAGAGACGCATATTTGATTATATAATCGGCGCAAAATCAAAAATTGAGAATTTTTTTTTTTATACCAAAAAAAAATAAGAGACGCATATTTGATTATATAATCGGCGCGAGATTCATACCCAATTCTCGATGACAAATCTGAGCCCAAAATCATCAATTTTAGGTGAATAAAAAGATCACCAATGAAATTCTTGAGGAAAGAAAATCCCCAGAATTGCGAATCCAAATTTTTATGAAAATAGAAGCAGATACATAGAAAAGGAGGATCGTCCATGAAGGCTTCTTCCTTCCTTCTTCGTATGACACTCCTCTCACGTGGAGGAGAATCCATCGCTCACTTTACTTCCTCACCCGTCCGTCCACACTCTCGTATCGGCATTCACCTGTACAGGTACAGCATTCATTCACGCCATCGCTGACTACTGAAGCTTCGACTTCTCTCCTGTGAAGTCTCCCAGCGTTTCCTTGGCGAACGTCAATCAACGTTCCGTGTATCCGTTGTCCCCATTCGACTGTCCATCGCTGCTGCTGCACGTGCACGCTTCCGTCGTACAACAGCCCCTGGCGAGGCGCCCGGTAAGTCCAGTCCCGAGAGAGTCGTGCTTGTCTACGTGCGCGATTGACTGATTACTGGAGTCTGAAATGAGAGATATATTAAGCATTTTTTTCTATAGATTTTTAAGAAATAAAAAAAGTCAAAAAAATATAAAAAAATTTATCCAGATGATCTAGGTGAGTGATTCCACACCTGAAACCGGACCAAAATTTACTAGTGCCAATTTTACGAAACCAAATCGATGTTCTCAAAAATCGCTCAGAACTAAGTGATTCCTGGGAGTCCTTTGGAAAACGTATGGTAATTCAGTTTGACGTCCTGGGTTAGAGGATTTAATTGTGCTCTAGAAAGAAGCTGGGGGTGGACATAGACGATCTTGCAAAAGAGAAATAAACGAGAAATTATAAAAAGATACTCAAAATTTACTTGATTCGATTCGAATCGATATTTACAAACAATCATACTTTCAAGTGTTGTCCACACTTGTATTAAATTCAAATGCCAAGTGTTCATAAATAAACAACTCATTTTGGAGACTCACAGCACAAAATCCATCGCGAGTTCGGATCGCTCCCTTGTGCAACTCAAAATGCTCAAAGCTCTTCCCACGAAGGAACTCACTGGCATTTTTCACTTGGTGCGGCTCCTGCTCATTTGCCGACAGATCTACTGTGCCACCATCACCTCTTCATCGTGCGGCTGTCACTTGAAGAGAGTGGACAACCTCCTCCTATTGTGCTCTATATTTTGTGCGGCTGCAGGCTTCTAGGAAAGGTAGACCAAATAGTGAGTTTAGAAAAGTCTATGCGGCTACACTGCTACAGTACTCTAAGTGAAGGACCCACTTGTCCGGCTACTGTGCACGCTAGGAACCCACCTCCTAATTCTCTCAAGTGTCAACAACTTTTACTTTTTTTTGTTTTTGACTTCCACCCACCGCATATATATATATATATATATATATATATATATATATATACACATACGAGACCCTTGTTTTTATTTTATAAGTACGTGCAATCGATTTTCGTAAACGATTTAAATTCGAGACATAATTCAACAGTAAACTTGAGGAGGAGATTGGCGAGAGGCCAAGGGTGGCGGCCAAACGGGAAGGCGAGGACTGCAACGTGTTTTCCCGACAACGTGGTCATTAGGATTTTTAATCTTTTACGTTGTCGAGGGTGTTGTACGTCGAGGAAATTGAGAATCGTGAAGAGTTCTCTTTCTGGACACGAGAGGAGTTTGTTCAAGAGATATATATGGGTACCAACAGCTTAGGTGATTTATAGAGGAACTTAACTGGAGGAATGCACAAGAATGTTCTGATGAAAGACATCTTGTCCCAAGCTCAACATGAATCTCATGCGATTCTTCTTCTTGGAGCGATTCTGTCCCTTTGCCGCGAAGTCTACACAAGATAAAATGATAGTTTTGGTATCAAAAGATGCCGGAATGATGATTTAGGAAAAGTAATTTCCATCTTACTAGAAGAGAAAATCGTTTTTTCCTAATCTAAACTTGTTATTTTCAGTTAACGAAAAACTTTCTTCCTAAATCGATTAGTTTTTTGTCATCCAAGTACCAGAAAATCGAAAAACAATTCTTCAGAAACGGTTGTTCTTCAAACAAACGGACCTGAGATGAAGTTTCAGAACACAACTCCATATGCCATGCATCTGTGTCATAACACAAGTTCACACAGTTTCGTAACAAAATTTCGTTCGGTCGAAACTCTCTGTGTTTGAGGCAGCCTTAGTTACAAAGTCTGGCTCGACCATCCCAAAAATAGCACATATTAGAGTATAGAAGATCTTCACATCTTTACATATGATATAGATGCACGAGTGCAAAGACTCAATGATGTGGAGTCATATGATATTATGGCTCCCCTCCTATCAGTTCTACAAATTATGATCTTCAAGAGTTTGGCTTTGTGGCAAGCTATGTCCACGCTACAAGCAAAATGGGTAGTTGTGGAATAAATTCTTTCATATGCTTTATTCAATCACAACTACGAAACAGATGAGATTATATTTTCTTTTAATTAAGATGGAAGTAAACATGATGCGAAAACATATTGAAACTCGTTCAAGGGCACACTAAAATTAGAATGGAGAGTTCAAATCAAAGCTAGAGAGTCAAAAGAATTAACCACGAGTACACGAAATCAATTCACTCAGTAGATCAAACAGACTCTGCTGCAAATCGTAGCAATTGCCATGCTCTTCATGCAGTAGAGATGAGCTCCACAAGGACCTTGAAATCAGCCTCAGCACTCCCATGAGGCCCAGCGGCTTCCACCAATCTCTCCCTCATCTCACCAACCTTCTTCCTCATTTCCTTCCCTTTCTCACTCCTCAACACCACCTCCAATGCCTTCTCCATCCCACTCTTCGTTATGATCCCACCTTCTACTTTCACTCCAATCCCCCACACTTCCTCTATCATCCTCCCATTCATCATGTTGTCCGCCCAGAATGGCTTGCATACCATCGGCACACCCCCCGCCACGCTCTCAAACACCGAGTTGTACCCGCAGTGCGTCACGTAGACCCCGCATGCCGGGTGGCTCAGCACCTGGCTCTGCGGAGCCCATGGGACGAATTTCCCGTACGCTCTCGTCCGCTCTTGGAGCCCCTCGGGCAAGAACGCCATCACGTGTTCCTTGAGGGACCACAGAAATGGGGTCTTAGTGGATTCCAAGGCTTCCCCCCAGAGCCGATACCTCGCTTGGCGACGGCATTGCCACCGTCCCGAAGCATATGTACGCCACAGACTGAGGGTCTCTGGCGTCCAGCCACGTCAAGCAACCGGTAGCGTCAGAGGCGGAGCTCGACGACAGTGGCGGCGGCGGGAAAGACACCGTGAGGCACCCCACTTGGAGGAGGATCTTGAACTTGGACTTCAGGTCCTCTATCAGAGGTGTTGGGTTCGCTTCCACGTAGGAGTTCATGACGACGGCGGTGGCGCTACGTGGGAGCACACGCCCGATCTCGCGCAGTATGCACGCAATCCTTGATGTATCCTGATCATCGATTATCTCATTTGATAGATCTGAAATGTGCATCATAGATAATCCTGGAATTACTCCGAGGCTCTCGTCGTCGGCGGCGGCGGCGGCGGTGCCACCACCGGAGGATTCACGACGGAGCTCACCGATGACGTCAATGTACACGTGGGTCGCCAACGAATACGGAGCGGGGACCCAGAGGGTTACCCAGGGAACCTGCATTTTCTGTGCCATTTCGCATGCGAAAATCAAGAAAGCGTCGGTCAGTAAACAACTCACGTTCTTCCCCGCATCTCGCTCCGCAGCGTCAACAGCGGCTCCAAAACTCTCGGGCGCCGCTTCCAGGAACAACCACACTTGTTCTCTCGGATGCTTCATCGCCCCATGGTGGCCGTCCTGCAAGCCGTCACTGACGTCATAGACCCGGACGTTGATAGGTAGCTCGGCTCTCGACGGCGGAGGGAAAATGGCGCCGTTGGACTTGGCCGTGTTCAAGAAAGAGAAGCGGACGTCCGGGGCGGCGGTAGCGAGCTTGAGGAGCAGGTTGGCGAGAGGCCAAGGGTGGCTGCCGAACGGGAAGGCGAGGACGGCGACGTGTTTTTCCGACGACATGGTGGTTCGGATTTGTAATCTTTTGCGTGGTAAGTTGCGTTGTAGTTCGAGGAAATTGAGATTCGTAAAGCGTACTCTTTTCGGACGCTTAGAAGAGTTTGCCTCTATATGTGGTTGATGCGAGCTACACGATGCGAGCTACATCGTAGGCATCGTGGATGAGTAATAACTTGCTCTCTGACTTTCCAGCAGACAATATTTAGTGACCATATCCTTATTATATTTTGTATTTTGCTCGGTAGAAGGGAAGGGAAAATGACCAAATTGGTCCATTAATTTTGATGCGGGAGTGGGAAACCATCACGCGTCGAGCAAATGGGGACCGGTGATCAAGATACCTACTTCAACAAATTGACAACTCATTACTATCAACAAAGAAATTGGGACCATAATAAATGTCGAATTGGTATTAGGTCCATAAACCTTGCAATTCTTCTTTATGTCATCTCTTCACCACATACAAACATTGACCTCATTGGATATAATTGTCTGTCGCATGGTCGCCCGAGGTCCGCTGGTCTACATTGCCCATGTCGTGCATGAGTAATAGCTCTCTGATTTTGCATCAAATAATATTAGATAAAATAATACAAATAGTCTTTGAAGTCCGCCCAACGTGCAATGTCATCTCTTGACTTTTAATTTATTTGACATAATCATTGAACTATTAAAAATGTTCAATTTAGTCCGTGAACTTTCGATTTGTTCGATCTAGCTCCTCAACTTTTCATAATGAATCAAATTAATCCTTCCATACCATTCACAAATTTCATAATCACACTATTGACCAGAGTGTAGATCTTTCTCTTATGACCGATGCAGAAACTATAACGAAATTAAAATTGAGAATAATAAAATAACACAGAAATTTACGTAGAAAACCCTTTGCGGGAAAAGCGACGGGGAGAGCAGAAGCAAAATTCACTATAGAAATTCAAGAAAAACAAAAGGTGGCTAAAAAACCCTTAACACTCTTTATGTCTCTACTTCTTAGATCCAATAACTTGAAAAGAAAAATATTTATATCGTTCCAATTTAGGCTGTGCCCAAGCCCTATGCTACCGACACTAAAGTTCCATTTATTTTTCTCAAGTCAAGTCGCCACAGATCTCAATTCAAGTATCGAAACTCAATTTAGGTTGAATACCGAAAACAAAATTCAAGGCATACTCAACACTTTTCACTTCAACCCATTTGCTAAATCAACAACAACAAAAAGTGTGCTATATTTTTGTTACATTTTTACCTTTTTGGTTTGTATAAATATTACTATGACTCTATTTAAGTAAATTTAATTTATAATCTCTATAATCGTAGAAATATAACCCCATTTAGAGTTATATGGATTCATAGTTCTTTTTATTAAAAACAAGTGTTTTCACAAAAATATTTGATCACGATATTAATTTATCTACAGATTTCTCGTGCTTATATTAATCTAAATATTGTCTCTTATTTTTTGGACGGATAAGATCGTCGGGTTTTTGTGTTTCGTGTTTTCTTATTTGAATCTAGTTAAATCTGTAAATTAAGAAACTAAAATAGTAGAAATATCAACTCAGCACAACTCTAAACGAGGTTTCAACTATTATTATTATATAGATTACAAGCTGCAATACACTTGAATGGAACTATCATAATATTTATAAACATAAGAAAAAATAATAGGAGGACAGTCAATCTTTTAATATTTAGGAAATGGATTTCAAAATTCGAGTCATAGTGTAATTATCAAACTGTTGGCTCCTTTACGAAAAGTTGAAAGCTAGATTTGTGTCATTTATCAACACCACCGGTCCAGTTGGGACCATAATAAATATCGAATTAATATTGGCTCCGCAAACCTAGCAATTCCTCGTGGTACCAACTTTTCATAGCCAAATAAAAAACAAAATCATGTGGTGGTGATAAAGTTGACGTGGTTGTACGTCGTCTTCTAGCTTCGCCATCGGCATCCTGCACGAATAATGAGGCTCTCTGACTTGCAGCAGACGATAATGTACAATGACTTTTCTCTTTGCCATCCGTAGGTTTTCCTGATTTTCGCAGTAATTTCCTCACAGTAAACTATTTTTCGCTCACCGGCTTGCTTGTCTTTGCCTGATAAAAGTAATGCTTAATACCACAAAAAAATTTAAATTAATATATTTATGATAAGTTTATCTTTAGTTAATTTTTTTATCATAAAAAATCTCAAACTGGTACACTTATGACAAATTTACCCTCTGTTAATTTTCGCTAAATTTTATCATCAAATTTCTTAATTTGATGATACATGATAGTTGACGAGTGTATTAATTTTGGGTTTTACCATTCATTTTGTGGTTTTTCGTGATATTAATCTAATTTAACGAAGGGCAATTTATTACAAATATACTAGTTTGGAATTTTTTGATGGTCAAAAAATTAGTTTGGAGTAAATTTATCACAAATATACCAATTTAGGGTTTTTGATGGTCAAATTTTTTTTGGTCGAAATAGTTAAAAACTTAATTTGAGATAAATTTATCATAGGTGTACCAGTTTGGGGTTTTTTATTGTATTAATCCTAAAAGTAAATAAACAACTTTTTGCCTTCCCACAAAAAAAAAACTGAGATGTTATTCAAATTTCAGATGAGCTATGTTACTCTTTTTTGGTCAAAAAATTTCCATTAGTTATGAAAACTTTAGGTACTATTGAAATAAAAGAAAAAAAAAACAAAGTGCGTGCACTACTCTCCATGACCATAGCAACCATTATTGTCGTCATCGTACACAACCATGACCTCTCTCTCTCTCTCTCTCTCTCTCTTTCGTACACAACCATTATTGTGGTCGTCGTACTTACCTGACTATACAAGATTGGTCGCTCCTCTAGGCAACATTGATCGTTATCACGAGATAGTTTGGTCTGTGTTCAAACCCACAGCTTTGTCTAGTTTAATTAATTAAAATTATGTGAAGAATTAGAACATACAGAGGGGATCCGAAGAAATGATCACCAATTCAACTAAAACTGAAAAGTTTACATTCAAGTTATATCGGGATAATAATAAAAAAAAGTGCTAAATATATTGTATAGATGTAATTCAATTCAAAACTTTTTAATTTGATCAATTCAGTCTCATTCCTTTTAACAATTTACCAATGTAATTATTTGAATCAATTTTGGACATAAATTGCTAACATGACATCGGCCGTCTTATGTGGCATTGTTAGTGCTAACAAAAAAAAATGCGACTTTTTAAAATAAATTATAAACTTTTTATAGAGGTCATATAGGTTTAATTGGTCTCATGACATGCATGTCATATATTGTGCGTCATTTAGTGAGTCTCATGCCTAAGAGTTTATGCTTAACTATTACATCACACAGATTAATTAATAAACATATCTCGTGCATATAGTTTGATTCTAATGAAAAGAGAATACCAAAAAAATAGATCACTATTCTTTCTAATAAAATTCATTAGGTCATGTTTAGTGTCCTAGAGTTTAGTTTTTTGTTTATAAAAAAGAAACACAAAACTAGTCTCCACATAGTCGAATGATAGGTTTAATTTATGATTAATCCTACTCCATGTCATTAGAATTTATATAGGTTGCATTCAATTTAATAGCATGCATGTCATTTAGTATTTTATGTTGGTCCATCAATGCACGTTAGATTAGAATTCATATAGTCATAACATTTAAATTAAATCATGTTTGCGTTAAACAAGAAAAACCCAAAATATTAGAATTACATCATTACATTTAGAAATCATATATAGGTCATGCATACATTATTTGTTCTTTAGTTTAAATTTTGCGGAACACTGAACGCTGGATGATCGTTCCACTTTTCCTTTGCTTCATGCATCAAGGGTTTTTGCTCTTCTTCTAGCAATTTATTTATTACTTTGATTTATTGAATGTTAAATTCTTGTATGTATACTTGCATGATCACATCTCACATGTTAGTGATTTAGAATTAAAACTATCCAAGACTGCTTGCAAATTATTTTCGAAATAGAGAGAAAAGTTACTGAAAGAACGTTATATTAATCTGGTCTAGTATAACCAAAACCCCAAATCTATGAAATCTTTGGTTTGCAGAAGTAAAATATTCTCCCAATTGAATTGCATGTCTATATGATTAAACTAAAACCTAAAGTTGCAATTGGTATGGGCTTGGGAGAATTCGTGCCAAGTGCTTGCTTAGTAATCCATTAATTTTCCATTGTTTCACCTTTGAGAAAGTCGCAACAAACCTTAATTTAAAATATTTACCCTTTTCAAAATTCTCACGGGGTAGTGGAATGACTTGGCCTAAACTACCACCATTATTAAATTGAGCAGAAGTTGAAGGAACATACCCAAGAACTACTGGATTTCCTTGTACTTAAAATGGTTAGTTGGACGACCATGGCCTAGAGATGATGTTGACAGCATTAACGATCATATGCTTGTGTCCGATATGTGCCTCGGGACATGGTTGGCCATATCCCTTTGTTGTTCCTCGAACAACCTACGCATAGTAACCACTGCAGTTGAACTTGGCTCCATTTCTCTCCTTTGCTCCTCCGTGAGATGCCATGTGTCGTAATATTAATATGAATGCGGATGTTAACCCGAATCTTGCAAATAAAGTCAACACGAAAATCGCCAGAGAAATAATGAGGAACAATAAGAACACCTAAGATTTACGTGATTCGGTCCGACATATTGATGGCCTATATTCACGAGGAGAGCCGTACCAAATAATCCATTATAATCGGTGAATCCAAGTTTACAATCACTCGCTCACACGCTCGAGTGTTTCTCATACTTAAATTAAATCAAAATCCCAAGTGTTTACAAATAAACAATTTAAATGGATAAAATAAACTCACATCATAAATCAAGCACCCGTGGTCATGTTCGTGCGGCTCCCTTCTTCATTTTGTGCTGCTTCAATGAGTGGCTGAGGGAGCTCCCGCAAAACTTCACTAATCGGAGATGAAGAAAACGGAGACCTACTGTGAAGACTTCATGGCCGAACAGTGGCTTGCACAAACTGTGGAGTTATGTCGCAATCCTTCGACTCCAAGTCGATCCTACAAGGCCAGAAATTCCATGCACGCATGCAACGGTGGCAAGGAATTGTCGATGGTTGCTTGGTAGCGCCGCCAGACGTCAGGATACCGTCAAGTTACTGGATGCCATTGGAACACCGGTGATGGAATGGAGAGCGCCAAATCTGCTGGGTTTACTTGCAAGAAGACTCAGCGATCCCAACAGGACTGTCAGTGTGGTTCGAGATCGCTGTTACAAACTACCCAGACAGTGATGGGTAGTGGTCGCGTAGCCGAGAACAAGTCGGGAGTCGCCAGAGTCACCCGGTGGCTTGTTTACGATGGACTTGTAGCTTGCTGCCCAAGGTGCGTCGAGGCTGTGAGAATCTGCGAGGAATGCTGGTGTTGCTGGACGTGTCGGGTTACCGGGTTGACATCGAGCACTGGCGTACTCGTCCGAAGAAATCACCGAGATCGCTTGCGAGGAGACTGGAGATGATAGTGGGACGCAATGCTGACATGATCCACGTACTCTTGATGGCGTGAACGTGTGTAGACCCCCTTTTGCGATGACTCCTGGCTAAATAACGCGATGGAGATAGCCACAAAGTAGTCAAGTAACAGATGGACAGAGAAAACGATGAGGGTGGCAATGTGTATGAGTATCGCCGTGAAGGAAGCAAGACCGTATGAGTATTTGACGTGATGGATTCTGCTCCTCTCCCCTCATTCAGATTATCTATCGAACCCCTCTGTGTTTTCTCCCCATTCTTTTTTCTTTTCTACTCTCTGATAGTGCCTCCGTGAAGATGATGATATGAAGTGACTCTGAAAATGTGGAGAACGTCCTCGTCCCCGCTCTTCATTGCTTTACAATACACCTATTTAGCCAATCTCCTCCTTTGATTATCGCCCCAACCATTGCCCAAATCTCTTTTCTTCCTGTTCAGTTACGGAAGTGACTCGATCTTTTCCTTGTATGATTATCGAGATGCCGGAAAGTCAAAGATTTGTTGGAGCAGTCTTCCCGCTGATTCTTCTTTCGACTCAAGGATTCCTCGTTTTCTTTCCTTTCCTTTTACTTGCTTCCCATGCTGACCAATCCTTGCTTCACTTTCCTATCATTCACGGAAAATATGCCACCAATTCCTCCATTTAGCTGACCGAAATTTGCTGGATTGATTGGTCACCTTGTCCCAATTGAAATTTGACCCAGTCAGCCCATAGTTTCCTCTTTGTTCTGCCCAAAACTCTTGCAATGGTCAAGCTTCTTGATCCCATGATGTTGATGAATCTGCACAGGCCTTTCTTTCTCTTTTTTAGCTCCCGATCAGAATTGTTAATTTCCTTTTTGCTCTCATTCACCATTCACGGCAAGCCATAATCACCACATGCAATCTTATTTAGGCGAAAGGGAAATATTAGGCTGATTACAATGCAATCCCCAATCGAGCCAATATCATTCACGACCGGACCCACTTGAGTGCTATGAATGTGTTACTAATGCCTCCAATGAAAATGTGAACTAATGTTATAGGGGTTGCTAAAATTTAGATGTCAACAATCTTCAAACTATTTCTCGACCTGAGTTGGCTGAGGTGACGCCGGACGGTCCCGCCACCCGACTGACAAACCATGGCCGCCACATAGCAGGTATGCTCTGTTATGTCTTGTTTTTGGGCATGTCGAGCCAGAGCTCGAGGCCGCCTGGCTTATACGAGCTCCGACCCTCGTCTGTCCTTTGTGTGGCCTTTATCTACTCTGTTGTTTGTCTTGTTAGGAATGTGATTCAAATCACTAACGGCTAGTAGGAAGTGGTCTTGGTGATATTCTTAGTAAATCCCATAATTGTAGGAACTGTCATTAGTGACCCTTATTTAGTGGGAACATGATCCCACGTTATCACGTTTTGTTCTGTTTTCTAGGAGTTTAGTTATTTGAATTTAGCTATTTATTAGCTTGTCCCTTTGTTATGTTTATGGGTGTGTTTTTGAATTATTGAATGAAAAAGGATCACTTTGTTCTTGCATTGTGTTATCTTTTTCATATCTTCTATTGCCTTTAAAGCTCTTTTACTTTAACATTTTGGTGTCAGAGCCAGGTTCTTCTTTCTGACTTGAACAGCAATGGCCTCATTAGGATCCAACTCAATGCAGTCAATGATTCCAGTCTTCAAGGGTGAGAATTTAGATTTCTGGAGAATCAAGACGAGGACACTTTTCAAGTTTCAGGAGCTTTGGGAGGTGGTTGATGATGGGTATAGTGAGATTGATGATGAAGCAAAGTTGAGGGAGAATAGAAAGAAAGATGCAAAAGCACTTTTTTTCATTCAGCAAGGACTTCATGAAAGTGTTTTCTCAAGAATTTCAGCAGTAAAAAGTGCAAAGGAGGCGTGGGAGATTCTGAAAACTGAATTCCAGGGATCATCCAAAGTCATTACGGTCAAGCTTCAATCATTGAGAAGGGAGTTTGAGACACTGTCAATGCCATCCAACAAATATGTTCAGGACTTTCTATCGAGAACAAAATCAGTTGTCAATCACATGAAGTCGTATGGAGAGAATATCACAGATGGGACTGTTGTTGCAAAGATCTTGAGAAGTCTCACTCCAAGGTTTGATCACGTGGTTGCAGCAATTGAGGAGTCAAAGGATCTATCAATCTTCATTGTGGATGAACTCATGGGGTCACTGCAGGCACATGAGGATCGATTGAACAGATCACAAGAGAAGAGTGAAGAAAAAGCCTTTGCCGTGAGAGATTCTACCCAAGATGAAGGGAGAAACAACAGTAGCAGCAGTAGAGGAAGAGGACGTGGCGATTCGACAGGAAGAGGCAGAGGTATAGGTTGGGTGGAGCAAAGGAAATGTTACACGTGCGGCAAACAAGGTCATCTTGCAAGAGACTACAGAAGTAGTCAAGCTAAATTTGCTGCTGAGGAAACTGAAGCAACAGAAGAAGACTTTCTGTTAATGGCATTAATGGAGCATGGAAAGGAAGAAAAAGCTGTATGGTTCATAGATAGTGGTTGTTCTAACCACATGACTGGGATGAAGGAGATGTTTAGAGAGCTTGATGAAACTCAAAGAAGGGTGATTCGTTTGGGGAACAACAAGCAAATCCAAGTAGAGGGAAAGGGTATAGTTGAGGTAAAGTCTATTTCTGGGAAAAGTAAACTCATTTCTAATGTTCTATATGCTCCAGAGTTGGCCCACAATCTCTTGAGTGTGGAACAGCTTTTACTTAGTGGTTTTACTATTTTATTTGATGAAACATGCTGCACTATTACTGAGAAAGCAACAGGTCATGTTTTGGCCAAAGTAAATATGGCTGAAAACCACATGCTCCCCTTAGTTTTCAGCAAACTGGAAAGTCACGCAATGGTGTTGACACCTAAATTTTGAAAATCCAATTAGTCATTCATTGCATAAAGTTAGGGATCGATCTCGGTCCCTAGAAAAAAAAAATTATTATTAATTAATTAGTTAAATTGCATATAGATATTAGGAGCATTTCATTAATAGTTAATTAGGCCCATATAATTTGCATTGGACCAACAGCGGATGGACTTGAGTGAAATGATTCTGAGCTTAATTGGACTAAGCCCGCGGTAATGAAAATTTGACCTAGCCCATCAATCATTGGAGGAATTTGTCGAGTTTGGAGACTGATTTGTCTTGGGGAGCAATTAAAGAAAGGAAATTGCAGTCATGCAAGATTTGTCCGAAGATGTGCTGGGCAAGATTGTGGCCGAGTATATTTTATCTCAATGTTCAAAAGGAAAGTGTGGTCAATAATTCTGGGCATATCAAAAGCATGTATTAAATAAAAACAACTGCCAAATTAAAGAGGGGGGGACGTCTCGGTCAAAGAAATAAAAGGAAGGGAGAGATTGGATACGACAGTACAGGGGGGCTTCATAGACAATTGAAGGAAAGAAAAGTCAAAGAAGAATTGGAAAGAATAAAAAAGGAGATACGTAAAAGGGTGGGCTTCGTTCAAGGAGAGATATATACACACACGGTGACGAAAAAGGGGAGGCCTACGAGAGTGAGTGAAAGGGGAGGCGAGAGACCATTGAGAGAAAAGAAAATCGTGAAGAGGGGGCTGGTCTTTTGGAGGTTCACTGGACACACTTGAGAGAATAAGAAAGGGAGAGAGAAGAAAAGGGAAGAATAGACGAGAAACACAGAAGGGGAGAGGGAGAGAAAGAAGAAAGCAAAAAAAAATAGAAGATTTATTCTTCCCCTAGGGGCTTTCGGGAGAGACTCACGAAGGACATACAGTGGGAGACTTGGTCAACAAAGAGGGGCTTTTCGGGGGAAGTTTCTGGTCGTGTCCCTCAAGGCCGTGTCTCCAGCGTGCCTTGCTGCGCGCCGCCGGTGTTGCTCCGACGATTCCTGTTGGTGTCCACGGCTGCCTGACGACGACACCAACCCACGGCCGCGACCTTGTTCCTCACTATCAAGCCCGACCAACTGGGATCACGGTTTCTCCGTGCATCAACTGCCTAAGTAACTCCTGTGCCTTTGACGATCCACCATCTGCTGCTGCTGCTGCCGCTATCCGGAAGCTCCTGTCCGCGAAGTCACAAAAATATAGAGAGAGAACGACATTCGTTGGGGAGGGCATGAGAAAGGGCCGACCACAATTCAAAGTGAGTGTCGTCCATAGAAAATACAGGCAAGAGAGATTGTAGCACGTGTGTAGCAAAGGGGGGTCCACTCTCCATCAGTTTTCATCTTCACTCCTCACCATCATTCACGTAAAAAAAACCAATATCAAGCATTGAAGACTTCTTCACCAGGTGCTTCACCCGCGGACGCACGTTCAACACGCTAGACCGTGACAACATCGGCCGCAACAAGCCAACGCTGGGTCTACCACCGCGAGGAGCCCCACCGGCCATCTGCCATCAGGCATCGCCGCTCGTGATCCACCGAGAGCCATCATCCGCCAAAGCTCGAGATCCGCAATCCCAACGCGCCGCCGGTCACAATCCCGATTCGCTGCAAATTCAAAATTGGAAAGAAATCTGCAAATCAGGTAAATATCTTGTCCTGATTTGGTTTAAATATTTTGTTGCCTAATTTGTGCTTATTGATATCTAATTTTGCATATTCGAGTAATAAGCATATTCCAATTAGGATTTTATTTCCTTTTTTTTTGAAATCTTGGATATCTATTACTTATCAAATTTGGATAGAAATCAGAATTTTCAAAATCTTTTGAATATATCCAAGATATTTGAGATATCAAAATCTTTTCAAGATGTGATCGATTAGGAAAATTTCCTAATCCGCAACCGCACACGTGGAAATAAATCTATCTATCAGGCTTTAGATAAAGTTATTTCCATAGCGGGAATTTCGAATTTTAGGATCGATCTGTCAGGCTTCAGATCGAAACTTAATTCGAAAGATTTAGCGGTTATTATTATTTTTTTATTTGATTTTAATTTCGGATTTCGATAAAAAAAATACCAAAAAGATTACTCTAGAATAGGTTAATTTCTTTAGTTTAAAATTACATGTTTAGATAATTAGTATTTTTAATTCCGAATTTCATAAAAAAAAATACAAAAAATAATATGCCCGTCATTAGAAATAGGTCACGTCGTCGCATGACATATAGTTTGCACATTAGGTTACATTAATCGCATGTCAATTTTTGCACGTCATTACATATAGGTTAGCTTTCATTTAAATAAGTAAAAAATAAAAAATAAAAAGAGAAAATTTCTACACCTTTGAACTCTAAGTCAAGATTTATCAAAATTGTCAAATTGGGTATTTTTCCTGAAATTGGTATCGAGAGGGCGTTAGGGAATCTAGCGTAACCAAGTCCCCGAATTCAAAATTTCTAGTTCGCAGAAATAAAATAGTACTCCCGCTATTTTATTTAGGTTTCTAATCAACCTACCCTAAATGATTAGTGGCGACTCCCATTGAAAATATTTGCATGCTCACAATTAGACCTAAGTTGCGAATTGGTAGAGTTTGGGAGAACTCGAGCTAGGTTAGTTAATTTAATTGATCTAGTAATCCATTAGACTAAGATCGGAAAACGTCGATTTTTTTTAGGTCACGACAAATGGTCACTATGTCTAAGAATGCCTCTCAACTTTGGCATCTTCGATATGGTCACCTCATAGCTGGATTGAGGTTGCTGACTCAAAGGGAGATGGTAAGTGGTCTGTCACGAATTGAAACGGCTGAGGCAGTATGTGAGGGATGCATGTATGGGAAGCAAAGCAAGAGGCCGTTCCCTGTTGGTCAATCCTGGAGAGCAACTAAGCCGTTGGAGCTTGTACATGCTTATTTGTGTGGCCCTATGAGGACTGAGTCATTAGGTGGTAGTAAATATTTTCTACTGTTTGTCAATGATTACAGTAGGATGAGCTGGGTGTATTTTCTCAAATTTAAGTTAGAAGCCTTTAAGCAATTCGTCAAGCTCAAGGCTCTTATGGAAAAGCAGAAGGGGAGCAACTTGAAGACATTGCGCACTGACAGAAGAGGAGAGTTCATTTCTGGAGAGTTCAATCAATACTGTGAGAAGCATGGAATACACAAAGAGCTGACTGCACCCTACACTCCAGAGCAAAACGGAGTAGCGGAGAGGAAGAACAGAACAGTTGTTGAAATGGCAAGAAGTATGCTAAAGAGTAAGGGGCTACCTGATAGTTTTTGGGCGGAGGTAGTGACTACTGCCATCTATTTGATAAATATCTCACCAACAAAGGCTATTCTTAACAAAACTCCCTATGAGGCATGGTCAGGTAAAAAGCCTTCAGTTGAGCATCTTAAAATTTTTGGGTGCATTGTGTATGTGATGATTAATGCACATGAAAGACATAAGCTAGAAGGAAAATCAATTAAGTGCATTTTTATTGGTTATTGCTCACAAACTAAGGCTTATAGGGTCTATAATCCAGCAACTGGTAAAGTGATTATAAGCAGGAACACAGTGTTCAATGAGGAAGACTATTGGCAATGGGAAGACAAAGGAAAAGCTCCTATATTTCAGATCAAAGATGGTGAAGAAATACATAGTAGGGGAGACTAGAAGCATGACCACGTCAGAATCAAATTCAGTTGTGAGTCCAAATGGCTCGAACTCAGTGGGCAGATCAATTCGCACAACCTCAACTCACCAGGGCAGCAGCTCAAATTCGCCTAACAATGGTGCTGGTTCCACGGATGGAGATACAAACAATGATGATGATGATAGTGAGGTACCACCTATGAAGTTCAGGTCACTTAGAGAGATCAATGAGTCATGCACGTTTGCTCTCTATGTAGCTAAACCCTCCTCATTTGAAGAAGCAGCAGAAAAGTTAGAGTGGAGACTAGCAATGGAGGAGGAAATTTTCAGCAATTGAGAAGAATGAAACCTAGAGTTTGGTTGATCTACCAAAGAATAAGAAAGCCAGAGGTTTGAAATGGGTAATCAAAACCAAATATAATCCAGATGGAACTCTACTAAAGCATGAGGCAAGGCTAGTGGTGAAGGGCTGCTCACAAAGGAAAGGGATAGATTTTGAAGAAACCTTTTCTCATGTGGCAAGGTTTGAAACAATTCGAGTGGTACTATCAATAGTGGCATTTCTTAAGCTTTGTGTTTATCAATTTGATGTCAAGTCTACCTTTCTTAATGGAGATCTAAGTGAGGAAGTTTATGTAGCTCAGCCTGATGGGTTTGTTAATCAAGAGAGTCCAGATAAGGTCTATAAACTTAAGAAAGCCTTATATGGACTTAAGCAAGCTCCTAGGGCATGGTACATGAAAATAGATACATATTTTCTGCAATTTGGCTTTAAAAGAAGTGAAAATGAGCCAATGATGTACATTAAGAGCTGTGGGGAGTATGATTTTTTTATTAGTATGTGTTGACACCCAAAATTACCCTTGGTGGGAATGGGTCATTCACAAGTTACAGAAGATATAAAGTATGGCCCACATGGCAAAAATATGAAAAAGGCCGTAAGTCAGGCCCAGAGGCAGTTGTCGACAGGACACGTCATAAAAGGTGTTGACAAGTTTAAAATCACGAGCTTTGCACGTGATGTCGACAAATCTAAGCCATGCACGTAATTCGACGAGTTCCAAATCACAAGCTTTACACGTGACGTCGACAAAGTTCAGAATCACGAGTTTTGCACAAAATCATGGTAATACGTGGTGAAAAATTTATTTACACGTGTCAAAAAGTAAAGACACGATCGTGGGCATTAAGGATAACAAGAAAATAAAATAACATGTGGAAGAAAATTAGCTACTACGTGATGCCCAGGGAGCGTAAACAATATCGACAAGTCAGGAAACAATTAAAGCAAGAAACGTAAGGAAGTGGAAAATGACTTTCAAGGAACGGTTGTCAAGCTGCTCTATAAATACCCAAGGACTTCCAACGTAGAAATGACCTTCTTCAACAACACAATACATCATTTATTTAGCCTTTATCTTTAAGCACATTAGGAGTAGTATTAGTCATAATCTTCAGATTCTGTGTCGTAGATTCAATTCTGACGAGGGTCTTTATCAGGTTCAGCATTATTGATTAAATTCCAGTGTTGAGCCACTGGCTCAGTGTCGTCGATTAAATTCCAGCGCTATGTTTGGAGTATAGCTGTTGATTAAATTCTAGCCGTATTCATTTAAGTTACGTCATTGATTAAACTTCTGACGTGCTTTTGAAGTTGTGTTGTTGATTAAATTCCAGCATAGCTTAATTTCAACATTTGCAAGTTGTCGTTTCATGGTTAGTATTGTCGAGTTCGACATCATATCGAGTCAGGGTGTAAGATCTGCATTAGGATTAATAAATGTATTTGATATTCTTTGTCCAAGCTTGACTCAAGACCCTAGTCTTCTCTTATAAAATCCAAAACGCAGCGTTTGGTGAAAGATTTTTCGACGGAGTAACAAACCGACGAAACAGTATGTTTGTATGTTGATGATATGATATACGTGGGGTCTAACAGCTCTTTAATTACAGAATTAAAAAGCCAAATTATGCAGAAGTTTAACATGACAGATCTAGGCAAGCTTCACTACTTCTTCGAAATGGAGGTAAGGCAATGTAAGGAGGGGATCGTCATAGCTCAAAAGAAGTATGCAATGGATCTTCTGAAGAAATTCAACCTGAACGGGTGCAAAGCAGTAGAGACACCCATGAATGTGATTGAGAAACTTCAGGAGGATGATGGGTCTGGAGCTGCTGATCATAAATTCAGAAGTTTAGTTGGCGGTTTAATTTATCTCATGCATACAAGGCTGGATATCATGTTTGCAGTGAGTTTGGTATCAAGGTTTATGCACAAACCAACAAAACACCATTATGGAGCAGCTAAGAGAGTGTTAAAGTATGTTGCAAGAACTCTAGAAATTGGGAATTTGGTATTGTCAAACTAAATCTCTAAAATTGGAGGGTTATTGTGACAGTGATTAGGCGGGTTCATCAGTTGACAGAAAGAGTACAACAGGTTTTTGCTTTACACTTGGATCAGGAATAGTCACATGGAGATTAAAGAAACAATCTACGGTTGCCTTATCATCGTGCGAGGCAGAATATGTAGCTGGAGGAGCAGCAGCAGCATGCGGCCGCCGTTTTGATGAGAAAACTCTTGCTTGACCTAGGTATGAAGCAAGAGGGGGCAATTGAGATTCACAATGACAGTAGTTCAGCTATAGCTATGACAAAAAACCCCGTCTTTCATGATCGAGCTAAGCATATAGAAATAAAGCATCATTTTATAAGGGAGCTAGTAGCTAAGGAGGAAATCATCTTGAAATTCTACAATTCAGATAATCAGGTTGTTGACATCTTCACAAAGGCGCTGTCATATTCCAAGTTTAGTTACTTAAGAAGCAAGGTTGGGATGGGGGAGTTTGAATCAAGAGGGGTGTTAGGAATGTGATTCAAATCACTAACGGCTAGTACGAAGTGGTCTTAGTGATCTTTTTAGTAAATCCCATGATTGTAGGAACTGTCATTAGTAATCCTTATTTAGTGGGAACATGATCCCATGTTATCACGTTTTGTTCTGTTTTCTAGGAGTTTAGTTATTTGAATTTAGCTATTTACTAGCTTGTTCCTCTCTTATGTTTATGGGTGTGTTTTCGAATTATTGAATGAAAAAGGATCACTTTATTCTTGCATTGTGTTATCTTTTTCATATCTTCTATCGCCTTTAAAGCTCTTTTACTTTAACATGTCTGTTGAGACATCCGACACAAGCTCGAGTCTTGGTTGGGCGAGAAACCTCACGGTTCATCGGATGTATTGGGTGTTCGATAAAATGCCCTTGTGAGTTCCGTTGTCGTTTCTCTATTTGTGGCCGAGCCCCTTTTTTAGCTATGAGTCGACCTTGCTAGCGTTTTGGGGCCGTCCACGGTTTCAACTCGCCTCGGCTCTGTCCCTTTTGTTGCTTTGGTGTCCAGCCATGGAGTGTGGCCCTTGGCCTAAGCTGGCCAAGGCAACGCTCGAGTGGCGTGCCATCAGGCTGAGAAGAGCGGTGCGGGGGGAGGCAGAGGACTAGTCAAGTCAAACTAGTCGGAGTCGAGTTGGGCGAGGAGTCGGGTCGGTCTCTATTAGCTTCTCCGGGCTGGGCTTGAATAGAAATAGGTTATAGGCTGGGCCGGTTTAGTTCAATATTAGATTAGGTTTTATTTTGGTTTGGGTCAGGCCTTTCTTTTTAGTTTAGTCAGACTAGGCTCAATAAAATCAAAAAATAGGATTAGGCTAGGGAATTGCCTTTTCTTGCCTTTTAATGTGATAAGTGCTCTGCTTGATTGCGTATGTTTGCTTCGCATGTTTTGAATTGTATGTTTAATTCGATATTGCATGTGGACGTTTAGAGACATGTTGGGCCATTTTTTGTGCTCTTATGATGTATTGAGTGTTGCCTCCCTTTAGCCTAGTTAGGAAGAGAACCTTATGGCTCCCAACATGCAAGTTTGCTGCCTTTACCTTTTTGATTGATGATTGAACAAGGTTAGGTATCGAAAAGGTACTAGTTTTAACTACTATAATCAAGTCCCCGAACTCTTTAAATCTCTGGTTTGTAAGAGTAAAGTAATTCTCCTGTTGCTTTACTTGAGTATCTAATCAAGCATTATAAATTGATTAATGGCGACTCCTAGATAAAATTAATTTGTATGTTAATAACTTGAACCTTAAGTCGTGAGTTGGTATGGACTTGGGAGAGCCAAGTTAAGTCCTAGGTTTAGACTTAAAAAATCCATTAGCTGTAAACTTCTAAAGCTCGGCTCGGGGAGGTTGCGACAGCAATCAACACTCTTGCTCCAGTCTCCTTCGCGTAAAAGAAGTGTTGAATATACCCATTGCCAAGAGAAGCAAGTAGATTGCAGAAGCTTGCAGATGGCAGCTGAATGTACAAAAGCGACTACATCAATAGTTGGAGCCTTGGAGGTAGCTATTTTGAAAATGTTAAGTTCCGCCGCATTTACACATGCACACATGTATACTTTTGGAAGTCTACACGTGAAAACAATGAAATGAAAGTAAGTATTAATTTCATCCTCCTTGAATTAAACATAGAGATGGAAAGAAGTTCACAGATTACAATTGAAGACCAGAGAGGGTCACTGAAACTCTTCTTAGAGCAGCATCTTCCCAACCGAAATTCAGCTCCTCACTCAGATCCTCCTACAATCTAAAACTTCCACTATCTTATTGAAATGTCAATATAGAAGGAACAACCTAAAAGCATGTTAATGACACACAGTACAAGAAGAAGATGAAAAGAACAAATGCATCAGTTCGGTGTCTACAGTTTGAGTTTATCGATGAAAGGAACTGCGTCATCATGATGCGGAATTTATTAGTGGTGCATTTTTGGACCGATTGGATAGGCAGAAGTCCAAACGGAAGGCGAAACAGTGATGTGACTAGATCCGGTAGACTCGGTGACGACATCGGATATTTTTCATGAGTTAATTTAAAAAGGCAGTTTCCTAATTTTGATGTTTTATGCTTTCCAATTTAGATTAGGTAACTTTCCTATTTGATTACATTTCCAATTCAGATTAGGTAACTTTCCTATTGTAATTAGGTTTAAACCCTATAAAAGGGTGTTTAAGGTATGTTTTGAAGACAGAACATTATTATTATCAATATTGAATTTCGAGATTTTTCTCTCTAAGCAAGGTTTTGCTTGAATTATTTGCGGAACGCTGCGTCAGGTGGTATCAAAGCCTATGGCGATTGGTGGTGGTCTTCGTGACGATGCTCAGGAGACTGGAGCCCCAACCCTTGGGGACGACACGCTGCAACGTTTAGAGCAGCATTTAATGAAATGCTTGAATCAACGATTCGATCAAAGTTTTCATCGTTTAGAAGAACAATTTGACGAGTTAACAGAACGATCCGAAGGTCTCGACGTTGATGTGAACCGAAATCGGCGGAACGACAGAAGGCCGGGTGCAGATCTTGCTCATGTGATCCTATTGATAGGCCTGCTCGTCCAAGGTGTAATAACTCTCTATTTTCAGAGAGTTCGGAAGAAGAAGAAACTGAAATTTTTTATGAGGAACATGCTGATTATGGCGGCAGACGTCGTTATGGAGGATTTCAAAGAGGATATGATCGAAGAGATGGAAGACGATGTTACAACGATCATGAAGGTAACGACTTTAAATTGAAAGTCGATATTCCTTATTTTAATGGAAGTCTGGGCATCGAAGAATTTCTGGATTGGCTTGCTGATATAGATAGATTTTTTGACTATATGGAGACTTCTGGTGAGAAAAGGATGCAATTAGTAGCCCAGAGATTAAAGAGGGGGGTGGCCTGCATGGTGGGAGAGATTGCGTAAATAAGAGAGAACGAGAAGGAAAGAGAGAGTTCGAACTTGGACTAGAATGAGAAGACTATTGAAGCAAGAATTTCTTCCACCCGATTATGAACAGATTATGTTCCAACAGTATCAACATTGCTAACAGGGCAATCGGACTGTGCATGAGTATACGGCCGAATTTATGAGATTGGCAGAGCGGAATAATTTATTAGAAACGGAGGGACAGCAAGTGGCCAGATATCTCAATGGCTTGAAACCCTTCATTCGAGATAAAATTGGAGTGCAGTTTCTGCGAAATTTAACTGAAGCCAAGAATATGGCGATGAAGGCAGAATTGATGCAGCAAGATAGAGGAAGAAAAGGTTACGAAAATTATCAAGGTAGCAACTCGAAAGCAGTTCGGTAGAGAAGAACAGTTTCAATAATCGCTTTAACGCAGGGCGAAATCAGGAAAATAAGGCGGTAGAAAAGCGCCCTATGAATGAGCCGAGGGAAAAGGGAATGCAAGCTCAGAAAACTGTGAACCCTAATCCTTATACTAAACCAGCGGCGATAAAAAGTGTTACAGTGTAATCAACCCGGCACCGCTCTAATAAATGCCCTCGTAGAAAGTTTGTAAACGTAGCAGCGAGAGAAGAGGAGGAAGATGGGTATTGCTGTGCGCCAGATGATGAGGACGATGATTTTGAAGATGAAGAAGAGGAGCAAGTAAACTGTGTGGTGCGCAGGATGATGTTGGCCCCAAAACAGAAGATGATTTGCAGCGCTATCAGTTATTCCGAACCAGGTACACCATTCTGGGAAAGATCTTTACTGCGATTATTGATAGTGAAAGTATGGAGAATATCATTGGGAAGGAGGCAGTGAAGAAGCTAGGGATACCCGTAGAGAAGCATCCTAATCTCTATATGTTAGGATGGATTAAATCTGGAGCGGAAAGCATTCAAGTAACCGAGCGATGTAAAATTCCATTCTCCATCGGTAAATATCATGATGAGCTGTATTGTGATGTAGTAGACATGGATGTATGTCATGTGTTATTTTGGAGGCCGTGGCAATTTGATGTAGATGCTCAACATTCGAGAAGAAGCAATCAGTATAACCTCGTGAAGAATGGAGTGAAGTATACGTTGCTGCCACTAAAGAACAAAGGAAAATAATCTTCTGAAAATAATTTCCTTACCCTTACGAGGAAATTTGAAGCTGAGGTTAAGGAGACCCAACAGATTCACGTGTTGGTCGTAAAACAAACAATTGAGACTGAGGCTGAATTACAAGTGGAGGAGCAGCCTGAAACGGTCAAGCCTTTATTGAAGGAATTTAGCGAATTGATGCCTGAAGAGATTCCAGATGGGTTGCCGCCTATGCACTATATTCAACGCCATATAGACTTAATTCCTAATTCTAGTCTGCCAAATTTACCGCACTGCAGGATGAGTCCAAAAGAGAGCGAGATTCTAAAAGAGAAAGTGGAGGAGTTGTTGCAAAAGGGACACATTCAGAATAGCATGAGTCCATGAGCTGTTTTGGCCTTGTTGACTTCTAAGAAAGATGGGAGTTGGTGAATGTGTATAGATAGCACGGGCCATTAATAAGATAACCATGGGTTACAAGTTTCCAATTCCGAGATTGGATGACATGTTGGATAGGTTGCACGGTGCTAAGTGGTTCTCGAAGCTGGATTTGAAGAATGGGTACCATCAATTCGGATTCGACCCGGAGATAAGTGGAAGACAGCTTTCAAAACAAAGGAGGGGTTGTACGAATGGCTGGTGATGCCTCTCGATCTTTCCAATGCTCCAAGCATTTTCATGAAGCTTATGAATCAGGTTCTGAAATCTTTTATTGGCAAATTTGTTGTAATTTATTTTGATGATATCCTAATTTATAGTAAGACCAAAGAGGATCATCTATTGCACTTAAGGGAGGTGTTGACAGCCTTACAAATTAATAAGCTGTATATTAATTTTAAGAAGTGCAGTTTTTTAACTAATAAACTGTTATTTTTGGGATTTATTATTACTGCTGAAGGAATAGAGGTAAATGAGGCAAACGTAAGAGCAATCAGAAAGTGGCCGACTCCTAAAACAGTTTCTGACGTTATGAGTTTTCATTGGTTAGCTACTTTTTATCGGCGATTTATTAAGAATTTTGGTACTATTGCAGCCCCAATTACTGAATGTATGAAAAAAGGCAAGTTTCTATGGGGAGAGGAAGCTGAGAATAGTTTTGCTATTTTGAAGGAAAAGTTATGTACTGCACCTGTTCTTGCTTTACCTGATTTTGATAAACTGTTTGAAGTGGACTGTGATGCTAGTGGAGTAGGTATAAGAGCTATTTTATCTCAAGAGCGCAGACCAGTTTGCTATTTTAGTGAGAAGCTCAGTGACGCAAGGCAGAAGTGGAGCACTTATGATAAAGAATTCTATTCTATCGTAAGGGCTTTAAAGACTTGGAAGCATTATCTGATTGGGAAATAATTTGTCCTTTACTCTGATCATGAAACTTTGAAGTATCTGAATAGTCAGAAAAGGATTAGCAAGGATATGCATGCACAATAGTGTCAATTTTTGCAAAAATTTCCTTTCAGGTTACAGCACAAGTCAGGTGTGCATAATGTCGTAGTAGATGCATTGAGTAGGAAAGCTGGCTTGTTGATTACATTAAGCCAAGACATCTTGGGGTTTGAGCAGTTGAAAGACTGTTATGCGGATGATGATGACTTTGGAAAAATTTGGGAGTCATGTGCTGTTGGTCAACCTGTACAAGAATTTTATGTGCAGGATGGTTATCTAATGCGTGGCAATCAACTTTGCCTTCCTCAGACATCATTACGAGAGAAGGTGATTCGCAATTTACATGATGGTGGATTAGCTGCACATCTAGGTTGTGATAAAATTATTGCTGCAGTCCGGGATCGATTTTACTCGCCCCAGTTGCGTAGAGATGTCAGTAGGTATGTACAAAAGTGATATGTATGCCAGACTGCTAAGGGGAAATCTAATAATACAGGTTTATATATCCCATTACCTGTTCCTAACAATATATGGGAAGATCTGTCCATGGATTTTGTGCTTGGTTTACCACGGACACAAAGAGGCGTGGATTCTGTTTTCGTTGTAGTTGACAGATTTTCCAAGATGGCGCACCTCATTCTATGTAGGAAGACTTCTGATGCAGTAAGTGTGGCCAGATTATTCTTTAAGGAAGTGATCCGTTTGCATGGTGTGCCCAAATCTATTACCTCAGATAGGGATAGTAAATTTTTAGGGCATTTTTGGCGGACTTTATGGAAGTTGTTTGATTCATCTTTGAATTTCAGTAGTACTGCTCACCCGCAAACTGATGGATAAACAGAGGTGGTTAATAGAACTCTGGGAAACTTGATTCAAAGTATTTGTGGAGATAAGCCGAAACAATAGGATGTTGCTTTATTACAAGCAGAGTTTGCTTATAATAATGCAGTTCATAGTTCTATTGGCAGGTCACCTTTTTCTGTTGTTTATACAAAGGCGCCTTAGCATACTCTAGATTTAGTACATTTGCCTAAGCAAGCAGATAAAAGTGTAGCAGCGGATCATATGGCTAAACAGATTGTGGAAGTACATCATGAAGTCAAAAAAAAGCTAGAGGAAGTTAATCAGAAGTATAAAGCTGTAGCAGATAAGCACAAGCGGAAGCAGGTGTTTGCGGTAGGTGATCAAGTCATGGTTTTTCTTCGTAAAGAGCGATTTCCAGCTGAATCTTACAGTAAATTACAGCTAAAGAAGTATGGACCTTACACTGTCAGCAAGAAGATCAACGATAATGCTTATGTTATAGACCTTCCACATAGCATGGGCATATCTAACACTTTTAATGTTGCTGATTTGTCACTGTTTCATGAGTCCACCGAACCGTTATATCCAAATCCTGATTTTAACTCGAGGACGAGTTCTTTTCAAATGGAGGAGAATGATGCGGAATTTATTAGTGGTGCATTTTTTTGATCGATTGGATAGGCAGAAGTCCAAACGGAAGGCGAAATAGTGATGTGACTAGACCCGGTGGACTCGGTCGATGACATCGGATATTTTTCATGAGTTAATTTAAAAAGGCAGTTTCCTAATTTTGATGTTTTATGCTTTCCAATTTAGATTAGGTAACTTTCCTATTTGATTACGTTTCCAATTCAGATTAGGTAACTTTCCTATTTGATTAGGTTTCCAATTCAGATTAGGTAACTTTCCTATTGTAATTAGGTTTAACCCCTATAAAAGGGTGTTTAGGATTTGTTTTGAAAACAAAACATTATTATCATCAATATTGAATTTCGAGATTTTTCTCTCTAAGTAAGGTTTTGCTTGAATTATTCGCGGAACGCTGCGTCACATCAAGCTTGCAATTTAAGAAGCACTGCATGTATTTAGAGTGCGAAAGGGTTTGGAAGATAGGGGGCAGTCCAGTGGCGGCAAGGAACTGTGGTGAAGGTTCAACTGGAAGAGACGGGCTGGGATAGCAGAAGGTTGCTATGGACACCCTCTCCTTCTCTTTGTTCACCACCGCTCTATGCTCCGGTGCTCTATATGTGCCATTGCTGTAAACCTCCATGATTTGACCTAAATTTACAACGATGCTACCAAGAACGAGTCGAACCATGACCCAGCGATTGTCCTTGCTAAGGACCTGAAGGCCAGGGATGTTGCCACACTCCGTCAACAGGGTGATCCCTGGGATGTCGGCATGTGGTAACAGGCCTAGTGCTCTCTTAGGTTCCGGGCATGCTGGGTAGTAATTCATCCTGACCTCGTATTTCCCTTCTCCGAAACTTTTCATCAACAAATCCAGTTCACCTTCATGAATCCCCGATGCCATTCCAATGTACTTCATTACTGCCACTGCTAGTTTCCTCATATCTTCGCTGTATATCTCCCGTGCTATCCTGACCGATTAGGTATTCACAATCAACATTTGCTTAATTTGGCTAACTTGAAATGCATATATATAACATTAATGAAAAAGATGGAAATCAAATGACCTGAATTCAGGGGGGTTTTTGTGGTCAGAGATCGAGATTTCTTGCACGAAGAGGAAGGCCTTTGAGGAAGATCGTGTCATTCCACTCCAGCTTCTAGTCGTGACGAAAGCCTGCCCGTAACCTTCGAGACTTCCGGGTCTCTGGTTTGTTTCTCGTGGTAGGGCAGTTTGAAGAACCCTTGCACATTCTCTTTCATCATCCTCATCCCTTCATCTGACACTCCATGGTTCACTAACTGCACATTCACTGCAACGTCACGACCCTCTGCTTTTCCAAATTCAACCCTATTCCCATGAAGATACCGTCACGATTCTTCTATTTTTCGGTGACATGGTTCATATCATACACAAAGATAATACTGATCAATGAAATGATGCTAATCATGTTTCCACAAGATCATTTTGATGGATTCTAAATTATTAACCATTTCAAATGCATGAAATGACTCACCAACTTGACGTACTCGTTCAGACGAAAAATAAAAAGAACCAGTGGGTATCCAAACGCAAGGTTGGGTAAATAATCAAACATGGATAGTGACTACCTGGAAAGCTTATGAAAAGTGTAGTTAAAGCCGTTTTGTATTAGCAAGGAAATTGAGCAATGAAAAGGAACGAAATTGAGATACTTCATTCGATACATATCGGTAAAATAAGTCAGCTCTACTGTCTGCACCTAATCGGATCAGAAGGCATCAGCATCGAAGTCCTTCAGTTTGAGATAGATTATGCCGTAAAAAGAGGGGGTATTGTAACATCAACAGACAGAAGACTATATGTATTTAAGCTAATGATCAAGTACAAATCGTACCAGGAAAAGACCCCATTGGTGGCAGGCAGAGTGAAGTTTGCGAAGCTCGGTGGATCGGGAAGGAGGGTCCATCAGCTTCCCCAGGTCAACGCAAGGCAAGCCCTGCAACGACTCTTGACGTTGTTCGGCCAGTACCACGTCGTCATGGAGGTACCTGGGGGGCACAGCATCCGGCTATCGCTGCCTCACCAGCTCTTGCACGGTCGGCACCAGCAGCGTCCAGTTCAAGTTCGCCCTCTCCTCCTCCTCCATTTTTTGCCTCTCCTCTGTTCCCTCCGATGTCTGATCTCCCCCCCGCCTGATTTCTTGAATTGACTATGGGATGCTGATCGCCCACCGAAAAAGGATTGTCAACTTCTGATCAGTATTCTACTGTTATTGGACACAATTCTGCCGGTAGGTGTTGTGCAAGTCCTGTTTATAAAAGTAATATCAGCTATATCTGTAATAATGGGCTTAAATAACCCATTGTTTTGTTAAAAGCCCAGTCCATTAATTCAGCCTTTATCTTCAACGCAAGAGTTGAAGGAGCAAACCCTAGGTGACCGAAAACAAGAGAGAAAGAAGAGGACGCACACGGAGAAGAAGAAAAGGGGGAAGAGGGAAAATCTTTGTGCGTTTATGATCCGGACGACTCACCAAACCGAATTAATGCCATTTTGCAATGCCGGGTAAGTAATAGAGGCCTCTATTCATCTAATCATAGTGATTTCGGAAATTAAGGCACAAATTTGAAGGAATATTGATTTTGAATTACGATATTGATTGAGGAGTTATTAATCTACGATTTTGTGTGAAATGATGGTTTATGGTGTTGAAGAGTGGTGGGGTTTGTCAAGTAACTATTTCGAAGTATGGTTTGTCCGGGACAAATTTCAGAGGTTTCATGTTCGAGTTACGCATATTGGATAATACGCGTAATGGAGAAAAGTGAACATCTGCTATAGCCGAGTTTATTCGTTAGCATTAGGAGTGGTTTTATCTACAAATAAATTTAGTTTAGTCAAGTAGTTAGTTAAAAGTAGATTTTACTCGATTTTTTATATCGTATTTCGATTAATTGTTAGGAATTCGAGTGCATTAACTTGAGTAACGACATCGGTTGGTTTTTGACTTTTCTCAAGTGAGTGGTACTATTTCTTTTATGAATTTACAAGCTTATGTTTTAAAAATGGTAATGTTATAACATAGTCAGAGTTATTAAGAGAATGTTTTCTGCATAAATGGGATCAAACTTTTACTATCTTTTAGTCGATTGACAATGTATGAGTATTTGTGAATGTTTTGCTTAAATGTTTTGTGAAAGGAATTACCAAAAACTGTTTGTATTGGATGCAAAATGTTTTATGAAATGGATTCTATTTGATGATAGAAAATGATTATGTGATTCAGTTTGTGAAACCGATTTATGAAATGACTTTCTGATTTTAATTGTGAGTTGTCAGAGAAAGATTTTGGTTGTTATGACTCATATCACCATTGAGGGGAAGTATGCATACTCTTAGGACGTCCTTCTAGGCTAAACCGCTGGCTGATATAGGTGGTAGACCTAGCCAAGGGAGGTAAACTTGGCCGCTTTTGTCACAGTGTTAAACATGACCATATTTTGATAGTAAGCATTAGATTCATCGATGGAATGGACCATCGACATGTGATTTGATGAGATTAGTTAATGGATAGACCATTGATGGTTGTTGTTGTTGTCAAGTAGGTTTTATTGACTAATCTTGTACGTTACAAAGTTTTGTTGGAAAGCTATCATATATTTTTTATATTTTACGTATACCATATATTAAATTTGTGACGAGGAGTTATGATGTCATTTATAGCATTGCATGTGATTGTTCGATCCGCTTAGAAGAAATGTATTACTCACTGAACCATGGTCAAGTAGGTTTTATTGACTAATCTTGAAATTGGATATTATTTTTTATATATTTTACGATACCATATATTAAATTTGTGACGAGGAGTTATGATGTCATTTATAGCATTGCATGTGATTGTTCTCCTTTCATTTTACTAGCTTTTCAGGTTCTTCAGCAAGTTGCAAGTAAGGCGTGAGTGTACAGTTCTCAAGGGGACTTTTGGTGGTGGGGATTTTTTGTATGGGATGTCTATAGCTAGTGATCTTCTAAGTTAGTTGTGGTAGATATGTATATATCTTTTTGATAGATTATAGTGAACTCTGATACTGTAACCAGATGAATTTTTTATCACATATATATTAGGTTGAGTTTTGGTTTTGTTAAGGTTGCGTCCTTGCGTGTTAGGACAGCCGTGTTATGCCCTTGCTCTTTTGAGTTGGGGGTGTGACATATATCAACTACGCAAGAGCGATTTGTGAGGAGAGCCTAGAATTCAGATGCGAAGACAATATTATTTAGGTTTAACCTACGAGTCATGTAGACATAATCAAACGTAGTTCAGAAATTGCATGAGATGTCACATTTTTATTATGAATCAATACGAGACCGGCCCGTTCTTTATATATGATTGACTTAATCTGTTTCATCTGTATAATTCTTGCTCGTAGACGATGATTGCGTCCTATGAATAGCAAACATGTTCATAGTCCCACGTCCTATTTTTATGTTAGAAGTACTCATATCACAATGGTAAATTAATCAACACGATTAACATCCTAAAAATGCATTTATTATCTCTGCTTTCCGTTGACTTTGGTAGTTTGGCAATGCATAATAATGTTGACTTAGTGCGGAAACCTTGGGATAAAAATAATGAATGTGTACTGCATTATGGTCATTGACTATAGACGTGTTTATTTTTTTTTATGTATTTATTTTAGTGATCACGTGGGTGTTTGTTAGCTCTTCGTAATCGTTGACTTACCTGAAATCTACGCATGCGTTGGGTTCGAATCATATACATTTTTTCTTTCATAAAGGGACGTTGCACCAACCATAAAACTTATTTAAATCCAAGAAATATTTAATGCATTGCTAATAGCCATGAGCCTAATTTGATAATCCAATTAACTATTGAAGATTAAAACAACCTCGTTAGACAGCTTGAATTAGTATATGGACTTAAAAGATTTGATGATTCATATTTCCCCTTATCTATGTGGATCAGGAGCAATCTCTTCCTCTTTCAATTTTTGCAGTCACCCTCATAGCTTAATTCATTGCGAGTAGAACCAAAACTGCCAGAACTTTCGCCGATAGCTTCATTTGAATCAAGGTGTCGTTCTGCAGTAAATTTTATCAGATAAAATACGTAGTATTCAAATTTGAACTATGCTGCTCAGTTTGATAGCCTGGAGAGGAGACATCTTCCGCTGTGCAATCACCATGCCACTGAGAACATTATGGACTTTGGAACAATAGAGAACGACCTGGGACAAAAGCATACCGAATCCAAGATTCTATGTCACCACAGAGAGTCACAGCGTCACGTCAGGGACGAACACTCTGCGAGGTTCAGTCAGGTAAGAACAAGAGGATTGGAGTGTTTTAGTTCACAGCAATCAAAATTCAGTTACAACCAAAATGAAAGAAGCGTCTTCACAAAACTTATGATTTCTATTTGAAGACTTAATAAGTTAAGTTGGTATCTGTCGGCCGGGAAATTATGGCCTCTTCCCCACCAGACAGCTTCCTCCCACATCGGAAATCTACCCCCTCCTGTGCGACAGCGAAATAAAATTGCAAGCCCCTCTAACATGAGATGATCTTCAGCTGGTAATTTAAGAGCAAAATTCAAACAAAAAATTATGGGACAAGGACGCCCTAAAACTTATCATGAAAGTGTAATTGAGTCCTAAAATTTATAAAAAGTATAACGGAGTCCTAAAACTTGTCAAATCGATGCAATCGAGCACTTCCATTAATTCCGTCCAATTTGGCTAGTGGAAAATGCTGACGTGTGGCTTTATTTAATATTTTTCTCTCTCCTATGTGGTGATGACGTGGCCAAATTTCAAAAAATAAACTTAAAACAATGTCGTTTTGATCAAATGATTTTTAAATAAAATTAAAAAAATATTCTAATTTTTTTTAAAAAAAGAAGAAACCTGATGGAGAGGGTTGCAAGCCGCAACCCTTGTCGCCACCGCCGCCCCACCATCTGCGAGAAGGGTTAGCAAGGGTGGGAGATGATTGGTGGGGTCGCTAGTGACCTTCACTGACCATAAATGAGGGTCATAGCCCTCCCCCATTTTGGGCGAGGGTCGTTGGCCCCGCCAATGCCTAGCGACCTCCGCCAGCCATCCCCCATCCTCGCCAACCCTTCTCGGCGATGGTGGGGTGGCAGAGGCAAGGGCTTACCCCCCCACCACCTAGTTTTTCCCATTTTTTTATAAAAAAAAACTTTATTTGTAAATTTAATTTAAATAATATTTGTATTAAAAATCAAATTTAAACCAAAAGGGTGTAGTTTTAGCCACGTTATTGCCATATAAGATAGAGAAAATAATATAAAAAAAATCATATCAACATTTTCCGTTAGCCAAACTGGACGGAGTTAATGGAATGATTCAATTGAATCAATTTGACAAATTTTGGCACTTGGTTGCACTTTTTGCAAGTTTAAATATTTAGTTACTTTCATGACAAGTTTTAAAACTTTCAAGGCACTTATCCTAAAAAGTTATCGACTACTCTAACTAGTATAGGGAAAAGGACATTAAAAGTGTTATAATATTTGTGCATCGCTCAATACCAAAACTTTTCTAACAATCATTTGAGTGTCACTTTGAGTTATCAGAAAATTGAACGTGGCAATTTATTTATATAAATAGTCCAGCATGGCTTGACGGCAAAGTGACTATTATAACGATGCCACTCTATGTGTTATTTGCCTCAAATTAATGAATGTGGGGAATTGGGACTAAATTTGTTTTCTTCTTCAAACAGCTAAATTCGTTTAGTTCTTCAAATGAGGAATTGAGGCAAAATTAGGTGTTGAAATTCCCAATGGAGAGCAGGAGCAGAATTTCCAAATTAAGCATGTTCCAGTCAGAATCGGACGAACAAGGGCAGTGAAAGAGAGGGAGCAACATAGTTACCAAAACGAATCGTTGTTCTTCGGAGTCGACTAGACATCGTGTAGTCTTCAGCCGGCCCTCGCGGAATGAGGGCCACCCACTAGCGAAATCACGGTGACCACAAAGATCTACACCAGACTTGCCAGAGCTCCAAAGCTTGCACAGTTATTACCATCTTCTCTCACTATTGAGCGATTTGTGTTATTATCTGTTTGTGACTAGATTTGTTGTAGAGTTCTTGTTGCTATTCCGATATGAGATAAGAGTGCACAAGAGTGAAAGCATTACGTGCATTCTGATAGTGTGATACAGTATATGATGAGGCAGTACTTTCAATATTGTAACTCTCTCGAGATTACTAGTGATTCCATCAAGTGTTATGGCTGTTAGTGATGGAATGTGATAAGCTTGGTTATAAAACTAAATCACTATATATCTGTGTGCACAATCTTTTATCTATTTATTATTGTCTGTATTTGTTTGATAAAAGCATCTAATATTATCAATCTGTTTCTGCATCTTTCAGAGGGGAAAATTGTCCAAAAAGTCCCAAACCTATTGCACTTTTGTCAATTTAGTCATAAACCTTTTAATTTTGCCAATTAAGTCATAAACCTTGTCACTTGTTACCAATTGAGTCCATCCAGCCAAAAATTGACAAAAGTGCAATAGGTTTGGGACTTTTTAGATAATTTTCCCTCTTCTAGAGTTAACTTGAACTGTGTTTGCAAAAAATGTTCGAAATGTGTTTAAACAACATATTCACCCTCTCTACGTTATATTTTTAGACTTAAATCATTTGATAAAAATCAAATGTATTACAGGCGTACAAAACACATTGATGTCATGTATTATTTTACACGTGATATTACTGTCACGGGGAAACGCATCCGTTGAAAAAGTGTACACAGCGTATAATCCTGCAGACATGTTAGCGTAACCTACCCATTGACCAAGTTCCGATACTGGTTCGATTTGGTTAGCGTCTGCAGCAGATGAGGAGCCGAGAGGGGCTTCGGAGAGACGAAGATCGATGCGGATGTCGGGAGTTTGCCAGCGTCAAAAGATTATTCGGCTTTGTGTAGTCAATTTTTTATATACAACCAACGCATAGAGTGCCCATCACGTTGGACAAAATTCCCGAAGAAGGTATCTTTGTATCATGGCATTTTTTGTTGGTAATCGCTAAGGAAAACTTAACCACTCATATAATTAACAAACGTGGATGTCTAGCCTTAGGGTTTCACAATTGTAAAGGGTGCAAGTTTAGCTAATATTGCATGTTGCCCACGTCACGAGATCCCATGATCAATCTAGTTCGATCTTGCGTTAGGTTCCCGCTGTCACATCCCAAGTGCTTTTGCATTGGAATGACTTATGGTCATGGATTTCTTAGCTCGTTTTTCGACTGACGAGCTGGTCCTAACCAGTATGTGAATTATTGGTGGTAAGCGAGTGTCCGAAAGATGTGCATACAAAGATACCTGGCGATTACTCTGAAATACTCATCAAGGCATAACGACCGTACTAACATGCATGAAATAATTGCTAGAGCGACATGCGACTAGATTCGCATTGAATGAAAAAACCCGAATCAGACCCCTGAAGTGCAATGATGAAGCTCTTCTAGTCATAGAAACACGCGCAACAAGAGGCAAGAAGCGGTCGACTACGAATGCAAAGATAACTGCATAGTCGCATTAAGCTTATCCGTCTCTATAGTTAACAAAAGAACAGTAGACTAACCTTACTATGAAATTAATGATGGATCCGGTAGATGGCAAAATCTGCTCATCAGCCACTGTCGTGAATTCCACAAAACTGATATGTCGCCAATCTGCTTATATGTACATGTATGTGTATTTACAGTACTCGAAAAAATAAACTACGGTTTGTGGGGGCAGGGGGGGTTGTGGAGAAATTGGCAGAAAACTTTATCAGCTGATGAATGCCTTGAGCTGCTTGGACAGCGAAATACTAGCAGCAGCAGAACCGTCCCTAAAAAAATTGGTCACTTCAATGTTGTTCACATGTCGCCAAGATGTCAAACAAGATTGATCGTATTTGTCCCTTGTAATTTCCCTTGCTTTCCGTTGCATCAGTTCCTGCACTTGAATCAGTAGGGAAAACGAAAACCTCCAGAAAGGTTGCACCAATCTGAATCCACTCAATAACTCTACCAGTCGTCAAGCCATTCAGGAGTATTGAGCTCCTCCACATCTCTAGAAGGTGAAACATGAAAAATGGTCCGGTCCTCGACATTATTACCGGAATGTTGAGTAATACGGGAGGTGATCCCATGAGGAACAGGAAAACTGTGGTCTGCAATCCCCTTCCAATCAATAGTGTCAAACCATGGATGACTTTTGACAGACTCGGGACCTTGGCTTCCCAGTCGTGTATTCTCATCGACATCAAGCAACTGGAAAGAAGAAATTGTCAATCTTTCAATCATTCATCTTAGTCATGGTTTTGGAGAGGTAGGGAGAGGGGAGACGTGCGAGGAAGATAAGCAAGTAGCCAGATATTTTGAAGAAAACCTTCGTGATGAGATCAACGGCTTCGGGGCAAAAAGTCTCAGGAAAAGATAGCTGGCCTTTTGCAATCTTTGCAAATGTGTCCAGCTCACTTTCCCTCCACGAACCAAAAGGCATTTCACCGTGCAGCATAAAATAGATCAAGACTCCCAAAGCCCACCTGCATGCATAACAACATAATCAGGATGCTGCAGAGGTAACTTCAAAGCAACATGGAACACGGTCCAGTCTGCAACTGCATTTCTAAACTAGACTTTAACTACATGAGAATCCTAGACCTCCATTGCCCATGCAACAAAAAAAAGGCAGGAGCACTTCCAGAATTATCTTCTAAAGACATGTCTAGTTAGTAGTAGTATTTATAGTCCTTCATCATACTAGTGGACAATGCATCAGATGATTAAATTCCTTCAGCAACCCATTATTTGGCATAAATGTTTTCATGACTTATGCCATCATCTTATTTTAGGGGTTGCTGCCAATCAAATAGACTTCCAAACTTCGATGAATGTCTTCAAGAGGAAAAGTAAAACAAAATCCAGTCTCTTAAACCTAAGAAAAACTTTCTTTGCTTAGTGAGCAGTATCAAATGTGTTTTACATGAAAGAATAATGTATTAGTGACATTACCATAGAAAGACCTTTTTTTTTATCACCCTTTTACCCTCACTATCAAGAGAGAGCGTGAAGGATGAAAGAGAGAGAAGTCATTTACAGCAGTTGATATATCTCACCAAGATATTGCAAAGACGGTGAAATGGCAGAACAAACCACACTAACTGCTTGAGACAAGTGTCAAACAAATTGGCTTTTTTTCAACATAATCCATTGACCTTGCTTTGTTTCCAAAATGCTATTGCGCTTGAGGTTTGACAATCTCGCATGTTAAACAAAGACAGCGATAGAACTATGCAAATTGCCTATTTCATCCTTAACTACAGATCAGGAGAAATATCTTCCTCATTTGAGTTTTGCAGTCACCCTCATAACTTAATTAATTGCAAATAGAACTAAAATTGCCAAAACATTCGCCCACAGCTTCATAAAATTAAGGTGTCATTCTACTATAAATTTTATCAGATAAAATATGTAGTATTCAGATTTGAACTATCCTGATCAATTTGATAGCTTGGAGACATCTTTAATTGTGCAATCACCATGCCACAGTGAAAATTATGGACTTTGGAACAAATAAAACGACCTGGGACAAGCATACCAAATCCAAGACTCCATGGCAGCACCGAGAGTCCCAGTGTCAAATCAGGAACAAACACTGTGTGAGGTTCAGTTGTGTAACAGCAAGAGTAGAGTGCTCTAGTTCGCAGCAAGCAGCAATCAAATTCAAATACAACCAAATCAAAAGAGGCATCTTCACAAAATTTCTGATTATCAGGCCAGATTGAGCATCTTTTTCAAGACCTAATATAAGTTAAGTATGTACCAGTCAGCTGGGAAACCATGGCCTCTTCCCTGGACAACTTCTGGTGCTAAATAATCTGTCATTCCACATATGGTAAATGCTCTCTCACCAGACAACTTCTTCCCAAATCTGAAGTCTACCACCTACAATGCGAAAATGAAATAAAATTCCAGAACCACTCCTTTAATGAAAGAACATGAGATTCTCTTCAGCTAGTAATTTAAGAGCAATATTCCCCCAAAAAAACTTATTGACAACACTAACCTGTATATGTCCTGATTGGTCCAGCATTAGAACATCAGGAGACACAGCTCTGTAGAGAACACCATTCTGAAATTGGACAGAAAGAACAGTGAAAATGATATTTGATTACTTCTTCAATAAACAAATTAAGATATGAAAGGAGAAGTAAATAAAAATATGAGGCTCAAATTATTAAAGAAACAGCCAACCTTGTGTAGCACTGCCAAGGCATTTACAATGGAGGCAGCACAGAACCTTGCACATGGATCATCAAGTGGTGCGTATAGTATTGAAGCCAAAGGACAGGCAAGACAAGTATTTAGCAGTATGCCAGCTTGTCTTCTATCAGCAAAAGTGCATAAAACTTGTGGCATGCAAGCTGAAGGGCTTATATTCTTCATCAAATGCTTTTCCTTTAACACTTGTTCTTCCTTTCCAAGTTGCTTGACCTTCTGCTTCGAAAATCTTTTTAAACTAAACAAACTATCTGAAACGAGATAAAATTATCAGTCACTCTTAAGTTCAGGCAATGTCATTAATGAAAATTTTGAAGATCTCATATTTTGGTCAATCTCTGACAAAGTGGAAACCAACACTAAAGACATGGGCCATCTAAAGCCAAATGAGTGAAGTCATGACATAATGTAGACAAACACACTAACCTGATTCATTTAGAAGTACAAGCCCAATCTCGCTGCAGTCAGTAGAGTACAAGCACTTCTTCCACTCCTATGTTGATAAAAAGAATAATCTAAGAAACAATTTCTTTCAATATCTGAACTTTTTTTAGGAGAGGAGCAATTTCCATACCAAGCTGGAGGGGTCAACTTTATCTATGGCAGAAACATGGGTATTTTTGGTGTCATTGATGAATTCCGGATTAAGATCCCTTTCCCTGAAACATTAAATATCAACTGTCAGAAAAAAGAGTGAATTTTATGAGACACATAAAGGAAAAAAGACATTGGAATTGACAGTTTCTATCCTGTAAAAGTTATGCCCCCTTCATTTAATATGAATCAGTGAACTTACAAAACAAGATATGACAATTGAATATAATTTCACAACTCACTTCTGATCATCCTGAGATAGTTTTGCAAGAGGACCCACCACAGAATCAAACTTTTCCTTCGTCAAAATGGCACATTTGACATCACCAACAGCAACTCCACCAACTGAACCAACTTCCTCACCAAGAAGCACCCATTCACCAAAATAACTTCCCTCATTCTTCTCCAATGAGATGTCATTACTGCTCTGTTGACTATCCTCATCCTCTACATAATCACACTTGAGACTGCAGATGTTAGGATTCTTAATCATCTCAGGGTTGAAAGTGATCTTCACTAGTCCCTTCTGGACGATATATAGCCCAGATGGACCTTCATTCTACAACAGAAGTATAGCAGAGACATAAGAAGAGAGCAGACACAGCCATGATGAAGATATATCTGCAACAAAAGCAGTCTTTACCATATCAAATATTGTCTGCCCATCAGAGAAGAAGACTTCAGAAAGAGAATCTGCAACATGACTAAGCTGCAAGATGGTTAACCTCGACAGAAGTTCCACAGACCTAAGCAACTTCAATGATGACAGATTGGAAAATTCTGACATAAGAATTCCTCGAAAATCTTCTCTCTTCAGAGCCCACAGAGTTCCATTAGTGACCGCTCGAACAGATGCCTGGAGTGGCTTGTTATACCTGTGATGAAAATATTTCGTGAAGGACATTTTTTGGACTAATTATCATTGACAACTGGTAGTTGACTTCTAAGAATCTGAGAACTTCAAGAAATCAAGTTAACAGACAGACTTGACAAGAAATCAACCAAATTTCAAGGGGTGCATTGCAAGTCTTGAATATTGGCCATGTTAGACTCAGAAAACTCATGGAAGAGAGAAATTTCAGATTGATCGAAAAAGCTCCAGTCATTGATATTAAATAATCCAGGTTTTAATAATTTTCAAGTTCTTACTTTTTGCATGATATATGTCGATAACTATTTTCAAGTTCTTGTCTTTATTTCCTCTCATTGAGATGTACTTTATTGTCAAGACTACACATTGGAAAACGTTTAGGTACAGCAACAAATGAAAGTGATAACAGAGTATAATTACATAAGTGCAAGCTCGCCAAAAGATGATAACTTCTCAGCTGTATAGCGCTGCAAAACCCGAGTTATCTCACCATTCTTCTCGTCCTGCCATAAAAATAGTTCATTAAGCAACGGATTTTGCTATGATTCCATTCTCTAGGAGAAAACCTCATTACAATCATTGAGTCACGCCAATGACAACAAATGAATACTCGACAATATATGGAAACTACTTCTGAAAATTCAATGAATATTAAAATTTACCAAAGCTACATCAGTGTGTATATCAATGTGAACTATAGATATTATCTGCATATATCAATCAAACCAGAACCTGTGTCGCTAAGACCTCGAATTCTCCATTGCCAACAACATAAAAACAATCACCTTCTCCACCCTGCAAAATATGATTTTTATGTCATTTTACATGTAGCTACACAGACGATTAGATGCAAAAGGACATTCAATTTCTCAAACAATAATGTGTATGTAGCCCAAGGTACTATCAGCGTGAGTCCTGTGTGTGACAATCATAGCAACTTGATAAAGTAAACTTTAAAGCGCCTCATCTGTATACCTGGTTTTGTCCATCATACATGCCAGTTCTTACTAATATTATTCTGCAGTGCAAACTAAACCTGACCCTACTACATTTTGAGGTTTTCTAAATTTCTATATACTTTGATCACTTCTTCTATTATTTCCTCATTGTGAGATGTTAATGAACTATCTTGCCTTTCTGATATTTGCAATAAATAAGTTATGTTTATTTAGGAGTGATACTCAGAAAGAAACACAACACCAACAAAAAGAGTGGAGAGAGAGAGAGAGAGAGAGAGAGAGAGAGAGAGACCTGCTCAACAACAACATCTCCTGGCTCGACCTCAATTCTTTGCATGCAGTCCAGCAGAACATGACATTGAGAATCAGTAAGTTTTCTGAAGAGGAAATGATCATGCAATGCACGCTCAATGTGTGCCTGTTGCATGGATGAACAATGAATGAGTGCCTGACAAGTATAGTTAATAATTAGGTAGCTTCAGTTCAAAATTTACTTCTTCTTCCCAAGTCTTCCTGTGTGATGGAGGAGGAGGAACCCAAACTTGCCCATTTTCTAGAGAATTTTCAATAGCTCGAACGCGAGCCCTTGATAAATCATGCCTTACTCGTTGGTTCCTGCCACTCCAGCTAAAGGTTGAAGGAGATTCTGGTCCTGTCACCTCCACAACCTGAGGAACTGGGGGTCGCAAAACAGCGCCAGGACTTGCTACTTTACGAGCAGTTCCCTATTATAAATGCATTTCAGTTCTCGTGGAGCAAAGCGTAAAATTATCAATTAAGCAAGTGATATTTATTGGATGCTCAGCAAATTGTTGAAAGCAGGTGTTCTTACTTCAGTCAGCCCATTAACATGCACAACTATCACTGTAATATCATCAGTACGAGTTTCATACTGAAGCCAAAGTCGATATGATTCAGCTACAATAGCAGCACAAGCATCACGAGGATCTTTAAATTTGGCAACCTGAAAAATTTTAGCAATATTAGAAGAACTGATAGGATAAATGAGAAGAAAAAAAATTATTCATTTCATATGAGGTAATCAGTAATTTGTCCTCGTCAACGTCTAAGAAATTTGAAGCGGCAGGGGTACATGAGGTTCATATTCCATATAATTAAAAGAAGGATAATTTTCTAATGTCAACATATCTCTTCTTCACAGTAACCGCGTTCTTATCTTTTTGATGTCAAGAAGCGATAGCCTACGATGTTGAGACAGTCCTTCAGTAAATTTTTCTTTTTTTGTTTTGGAAGAATAAAGCACCAACACTCTGCTAGGTAGACTTTTGCATCCACACTAAAGTTTAATATTGATTAAGTAGAAATAGCCTAATGTTCTTTGCTCTGCGAAAAATACTTTCATAATCCAAATTTACTTAACACTGGTCCACCAAGGTCTAGGAAAAAGGCACTCTTTCCTAGCTAGTACATCACCCAAGCAAAAGAACAGCACTTAATATTCCGGTATTAAGCACAAGGTAAACAACCTTAATGCTATCTTACCATATCGACTACAGCTTGGCTGGAGAGAAATTCAAATACTCCATCACTGGCAAGCACAAAAAAGGGATGATTGGATGTGAGTTCCAGAACAACAATCTCAGGGTTGGCAACAACCCCTATGGTCTCCGCAATCGAGTCACCTAAGCTCCTTGTAAAAGCTGTACCAGGATACATTCCATCTGGTACCCAAACTCTAGGCGGATCGCCATCATCACCTTCTTCAGTTCCCCAACATTGTACATCAGGGTTCTTCAGCCCCTCGATCTGATCCAATGTGAGGACACGGGCGCCACAAAGCTTCACTCGTTCAAGCTCATCCTCTCGAAAAGGTGTCTGATCCATCGACAAATCGACTGCCACGATATCCTGCCCTCTCCGCTCACCTATAACTGCTCTTGAATCGCCTGAATTAGCAACATATATAGTGCCGCCCCTAACCAATACCGTAATGGCAGTAGTCCCGCTCATACTATCGTCCAAGATATCAGCATGTAACTGTGAGTTAGTAGTCAGAAACGCAGAATGGCATGCCTCAACAGCATCCACGTGAAACTTACTATTTCGAAGCAGATTCTCACACAATGTCCTCTTAACAAACTGAGAGCACTGAGCTCCATACTCTCCATGCCCATCAAAGACTCCGAAAAAGTTATCATTCGGGTTCGTGCCAAAAGGCGTGTGGATGCAGAAACTATCTTGGTTGGCCTTATCAAGAGCATCCGGGTAGTATCCTCTTTGCGACAAAAAGGAGTAACGCAATTCATAGTCTCCCGACGGCACCTTAATCGTTCTCGACCCATCCGGGGGCAGAAACTGAGCAGAGACCCTGGAGAGCCTAGTGATGCCCGCTTCGGAGTCTCTGGTCAAGCCCAGCTGGTTCAGCTGATCCCTGATCTCCGATTCCTGTCCATCCGAAGACCTGGGCGAGTACACGGGGAACTCGACCGCTCTACCGTTATCAGCTTCCCTGACTTTGGTCTCCCTCGGAGCACATATTTCGCCAATACAAGCTCTCGAATACACGCACCCCATGGCTACTACATACGAGAAACCCCGCTACCCAACAACGGCGCCCCGACCCTTATCTCGCCGAAGAGGCACTACCCATCTAGCACCCGGAATCGGAAACGACCACCGCCGCAAAAAACAGCAGCGCGAAAGACATCATCAGATTCACATCCAACGACCCGCCGAGCGACCCATGAAAGACCCCATTCACCAGCTGCAAGCAACCTTCCGGAGTCCCCCGCTTCAGCTGAAACTCAACAAGCTCATAGGAATCACGATTCGAAGAGATGGGCATTCCCAAACGCGACCGACCCAGCGAAGGATTCACGAAAAAATGCCGAAATGAACCCAATTCGCGCTAATGGAACAAGAAAAGCAGGAGCGTGAAACCGTTACAGCACAGCACAGCACAGCAGCAACCAAGGAAGCAAGAAATAACCGATGAAAAACGGACAAGAGAAGCGAAGTGAAGCGATGATGAACAGGGACGAAGAACACAACCCGCACCGCCAGTCCCACTAGCGGAGAACAATTTATCAGTAATATTCAATAATTATTCAGAAAAGAAAGGCTTCAAGAGAGAGAGAGAGAGAGAGAGAGTTACTACTTGTTGAATGAATGGATAGACCGAGAGGACTGTGTTGAAAAGTCAAAACGAAGCGCACACCAATCAGCCATCTCTCTCCTCTCTCTCTCTCTCTCTCTCTGTCTCTCTCTCTGAGTCACTCGCAGCTCGCAGCGCAGAGGAAAGTAAGTGTTCCGCGACGAAAAGCAATGGGGAAGAAGAAGACGAAGATGGAGAGGCAGATGGAGAGGCAGATGGAGGCGATGGAGATGACGGACGAGGGGGAGAAAGAGAGCGACAGTGAAGGCGCAGTGAATGCTCGACACGTCTCGCTAAAAGCGGAGGTGTTTGGTTTTTCTGGTATTGAGGAGCGCGCGCGTGGGCTTTTAGTGGATGCACACGGCACAAAAGGAGGTGGTGGCGGTGGGGATTCGGCCTGGGATCATGACATCCTACTTTTAGGTTCAAACCCTATCCTGCTTCGAAAGCCCCCTTTGTTTTCGTTATCTTCTAAAAGATCGCAAAACTGTCGCATCGATCTCGAATTTTTACCCTCGTCAGCCCACTTCCGATATTTTAAAGTCCCCAGGCGGTTCATCGTCAGGATCGGCGTCTTCATCGACACCCTCGCCTAACCAAACTCGAGATACTGATGATTTTAAAAAGGCCGATGACAATTTTCGGGCGGACTTGAGAGCGGATGAAAGCTGGCAAACTTTCTTCTTTGGACAAAAAGAAATTTCGGGTTAGAATTGGTATTGAACCTAAAGTTTTGAATTTTTTATTTTTTAATGGAATTAGGCCCCTTGAGAGTGTGAAAACTCCACATCGAGTCACATCCGCAGCATGTGTGGAGTGGTGGTAAGGAACCGTGAGGATCGAGTCAAATCAAGTTGGGTCGGGTCGATATTTAACAATGGTATCGCCCCAATGGCAATCATTGATAATTACGAGTTTCTTGAGAAAATTACCAAAAAAGTCATAAACCTATTGCAATTGTCTTGGAATTCGATCCCTAAACCTATTCCGATTGTGCAAATTCGATCCTAAACCTTTTTGGTAATTATGCTAATTCAATCCATATATTCACTTTTTTGGCTAAGGCGTATTTGACGTGAACTCGGGCGGAATCGACGTGGCATTATTTTAATATTTTTTTTATTTTCGAATATTTTTTATTTTTTTCCTTTCTCTTTTTTTTTTATTTCCCATTTGGGGGAGACGAGTCGACGAGGTGACCTCGTCGGCTACTAGGGAGGCTCGCCCTCGCTAGCTCCGGCAAGGGTGAAGCTCACCATGGCTGGGCGAGCCACCCTCGCTGCCGCTGGGTGAGCTTGTCCTCGCCCAAATCTAAGCAAGGTCGAGCCTCACCATGGCTGTGTGACGGCTAGGCTCGCCCTCACCAACATTGGTGAGAGCCAAGCTCTTCATGGTTGGGCGAGCCCAACCTCGCCAAATCCCAAGGTCGAGCCTCACCTACCGCGACGCATGGATGGGAAATGATGGTGGAGCTTGAATTTTTTTTTATTTTTTTCCTTTCTTTGTTTTTTGTTTGCCTTTCCCTATTCCCCAGTGGCCAGACCGGCCAAGGGCTAGGGTCGGCTCGCCGACCACTAGGGAGGCTCCCCCTCGCCATCACTGGCAAGGGCGAGCCTCACCGTCGCTGGGCGAGGCGAGGGCAAAGCTCGCCATGGTTGGACGAGCTCAACCTCGCCCACAGCTATGGTGAAGCTCGACCTCCCGTATCTAGGCGAGGCTGAGCCTCCTCCCAAGGCGGCGAGGGCGAGCTTGCCCACCCATGGCGAAGCTCCACCCCCCTTTGCCGGAACCGGGTGAGCCTTCCCAATGGCCGACAACGTCACCTCTCCAATGGCCAACGAGGTCACCTCCCCAGCAAGCCTCCCCCTAGCCGGTCCACCCAGGGGAAAGAAAGAAAGAAAAAAAAACAGACAAAGAGAAAGGAAAAAAAATAAAAATATTTATATTTATATAATGCCACGTTAGTAGTCCCTTAAGACCGATCGACGTCCATGTCAAGACCAAATTCATTAAAAGAAATTTTGGATAGACTGAATTGACACAATTACAAAAAGTTTAGGACTGAATTAATTAAAAAAATTAAAATTAAATTGGTAAAATTATAATAAATTTAAGACTTTTTAGATAATTTTTTCCTAGTTTCCTATGTGAGATTATTCAGGCCGGGTACAGGATGACGGTGGCTTTGAATTGTAGCCGCGATTCAATAGTATCCAGCCAACCATTTGGAATAAATTAGTCCTTTATTGTGTACTCCTAGAAAATCCCATTATTCTGGGCTATGGATTCAATTCGAGAGCCACGCACACACCACCACCACCACCAATTGCCTCATCACAACAGTCGCGTTTTTCAAGTGGTCCTCCCCATTACACCTCTCTCTCTCTCTCTCTCTCTCTCTCTCTCTCTAGCTTAGAGCTTATCTGGATTTTAGTCCATTTCGAGTCAAATCCAATATAGTGCCATAAGGTTGCCCCGCCCCTTCGTAGGGTCAAAAGAAGTAGGTGGCTTAATTGATCGAGGTAAGAAAAAATTGCACCCTCAATTGGCTTTGGTTAAAGTTGTAATTAAAATCCGGAGTTCAATACTCGAGAGCACGGCGCACGTATGTATGCAGTAAAGAAGAATGGGACCAAAAAAAAGCCGTAATTCCCTCCCATAGTTGACTCAATATACCATGACTAATTTGCATCGTCTTCATCGCTGGTTAAGAACATCACTTCCTTTTTTTCTATCTATTTTCGTTAGCGAAGATAGCAGATGGCCGAAAAGGAGAGACATGTCGGACATAGCAACTTCAAATTATGCTACCTAGGCTGCCGATTCGTGTCAACCCAACACAATCGGTCATCTTGAAAGCGTCGCCAATCTCACCTTCACTATGCGTTCCGCCTCATCGCACCGCCACTGAGTGCACTCATGAGTTCCAACATATGCTTTTCTTCCTTTCACTAACCAGTCACGGGAAAAGTGTAAAAAAAGTCCCAAACTTTTTACATTTATGTCAATTCAGTCCTAAACCTTTTTTGTGTCAATTCAGTCCTAAACCTTTTGCATTAGTACTAATTGAGTCATAAACCTTTTTTTTGTCAATTCAATCCTAAACCTTTTACATTGGTGCCAATTCAGTCCTAAACCTTTTGTTGCTACTAATTCAGTCATAAACATTTTGCATTTGTTTACCACTTATACGGGTGGCGCTCTTTGGGCCAGCGCTCTTCCTCTTACAAAAAGGTTGAGTGTTGAATCTTGGGGCGTAGTAAGATGACTTAACCGATGCTTGCGTGTGTGGTGGCTAGACGTGTCACCCCCCGGGTTTACTCCCGACTTCCGCGCCGTGTGGGGGGTTCTTTGGGTTATCAAAAAAAAATATTTTGCATTTGTGCATTTGTGCCAATTCAGTCCTTCGACACGTGAATAGCTATTATCTGGAAGAACTAAATTGGCACTAAAAAAAGGTTTAGGACTAAATCAGCACTAATATAAAAAAAATTTAGGACTGAATTGATATCAAAAAAAGGTTTATGGCTTAATTGGCACTAATGCAAAAGGTTTAAGACTGAATCAACATAAAAAAAAATTAAAACTAAATTGGCATCAATGCAAAAAATTTAAGACTTTTTTGACACTTTTCTAAACCAATCATGGGTCATCCCTTTGTGTTTGGTTAAGCTTTGGACCCCCTCTTCATATTGAAAGAAGAAAACTGACATCCCACGACCGGGCCAAGTGGGGGCTTGAATGTTGCTGAAACAATAGAATAACGTTACCCAAGCAAAAGTGGGCATGATACCTACCAAACCTCTCAAAAGCTGAGGAACGTGTGGCGCTGCAGATGTTTCTCTTTTGTTTAAAGTTTAGTGGGCCGTTTGTCCTCACTTCTTCGTCTCGTTTCATGACCCATTGCCCATGCATGGAAAAAGAAAAGACCGGACTGGTCTTCACCCATCATGTCCGAGTGAATCCATCGTCTCCAATTCTGGAATAAGTTCGGCGAGGATTGAATTCCCGATGGTCTGTTCGTATCGTAGAGAGAGAGGGAAAACAGAAGCCACGGTAAAATAAATGCGGTTCTTGCTCGGCGACCACCTTGAGGAGTATCATTATAGAGGTGTTCACTCTCTGTCCTCCAGTGTAGGTCCCAAAATTGACTTGTAAGATACTAAATTACAGCCAAAGCTCTTACTGAAGGTGGTCATGTGCGAGCATCCTATGCATACCCGCGTCGAGTTAATTGCCAGCTCTAAACAGAGCTATACCCGCCACATGGTCGTCGCTTTCTTTATCTGGAGTCTAACGTGGTTACATCATATCATGCGTACTTGTCATGCCCTTCTTTTTGGCTGCAGGTGGATTGAGTACGATGAGTACTGACATGACTCACGCATCGTAGGCACGATGCTGGTCCAGCCTCCATGCCAAGAAGATATACTGTGGATCGATCCCATTCCTGATCTCGGAAGCCTGAACATGAATGGCAAGGGACCAGGATGCCGCAAGCTATTCGCTAGCTTTCTCTCAAACTGTTTTGCCAAGGCAGTTCTCCGACGACTAATGGTTGAATTGAACCAACAAAATTCATGCATTTCTGCAATACTAAGAACCTGGAAGATGTGCTCTGCAAAGTTTTACATACTAAGTGATGCGTCGACCGCAAGTGCATTTATAAAGCTAATTTTGTCTTGCAAAAACAAGTGATTCGACACCTAATAAGAGTATGCTACGTGTGTAGTAATTTTTGTAGACCCAAATTCAATATTCAAACTCGTTATACCACCTCCACCAGAAAGAAAGTAAAAAAAATTATTATACCCCATCTGGTCGATGATCTTCCAACTTTAGCCTCATCCCTTGGCCTGAAACAGAAGTTTGGCATGTTTACTCCTGTAGTTTTTCGGATTTGACGTGCTACACAACAAATAACTCCTGCAAAAGAGAAAGCAACCCTAATATGTTACTGGAAGATGGCATTAAGGCGATTTTTACATGAAACAGAGACATCAAAATAACAAACTTCTCCCCCGTAAAACAAGAGAAGCAACAAAGTTCTCAAAATGTTGTCAAAATACTGACATATGCCAAGCTATGGATCTGATCCTGTAAGTTATCGAGGAGCAGGAGAACCAATCCCTATTATTTAAAAAAAAGATTTGTAAGGACTCACTCCCACATGTAGGTTACAAATTCCGCAGACAGAAAGCTAAAGAACCCAGGGTCCACTACAGTACATATCAGCTTTCAAAAGCATGACGAACCAGTGAGAAGAGAAATCATGAGTTCCTGCACACCTGCACTCCCTAAATCCACCTACACTGTCCTGATCTCCAAGCCCAAGAGCCCCTGAAGAAAGATGTCCCCATGTATAGACAGAACATCAATGAAAAGTTTCAGGAACCTGAACTGTGACCGCATGTCAAGGATCAGAATTTGTCGGAACATACACAAAATGTGGAGATGGAGAAGCCTTTAAAAAGAACATGCATGCCTTGTACAAGCATGTAGAGAAAAAAGTCCATTTGTGAAATCCACAAGTTAATGTTTGCCTCATGTGCAAGTGAGAGTGCATGCTGTTCTTCGGTCAAAGATCCCTCTGGCTGCAAATACTTCTCATAAGCGGTGGAAACAAGTAAGCACCAGAGATAAAAGACGCTCCTGGGAAGTTCCAGAGTCCAGACACCCTGATGCAGAATTTAAAAGATATAAATACAAAACACGAGAGCAAATTGAACCTAACTTTAGTAGAGAATTGCTTTGGAAAACCACCAAACGGTACAGAATAAACTGTATAATTCAGTAAGACAATGATCTCAAAAGAAAAACACAAACAAACCTCTGTCTGAATTCAGCACTACATAATCCCATAAATACAAGGTTGCTATAATTTGTGACGTCTCTGTACAACAAACAGACTTTATCATGGTCTACATCTCATAGTCACCAATTGGTTGTAGTCACCTTGAGAGGAAAAATGCCAGCTGGTGCCTATAGTAGAACTAATGCAATTCATTGGATCCCAATTCACTGGATTCAGAAAACATTTGGAGCTTGCCAGCTTTCGCTAGTAGATTATCAAAAACCTGCCAGCCAGATTCACAGTCAAAGTAGAAGATCGTCTCCCCATGGAAGCATCCCTAGAAATGCATGAAAGACATCGGCCAGAGCACGTCCCTGCACATTTGAAGCCTCCAGCAATGCAAGCAGAATGTCCTCAACCAATTACTCATCTGGGGTAAAGAAATTAAACTTTCAGTCAATAATTTTCTAGTTATTAACAGATCAGTACACATGTTTACCGAGATAGATTGCATAAATTTACCAATATAAGGAGGTCCGGAAAAAGTATTATTTGTCAGGTATTGGAGAAGAGAAATGCGAGAGAAAGCATGAATGATAAAAAAGGAGTATTGTCATTGATCAATAAACAACATAAATTCAGCAACTCACCACATTAATTACTTGGCAGATGAAACACGCTGGAGTGATGAAATCCAGCTGCTCGACTGACCAACTCTATTACCACTGTCATTGCCAGAGTCCGTGGCTTCAGCTAAAAATTGGTTTTTCAGAGTAGTCCTTTTGGTGATACCACCCAGAGGAAAGGAAGTAGATGACAAGCCAGTATCACCGATGGCCTGAAAAAAATTGAGAGAGTCACAGTTACATCCATGACCGAACAAATCAGCATACGAACTCCAATAAAGATCCACTCGGGAGCATGCATTCATCCTCTATTAATCCATGCACGATTCTAACTGTTGGACCATCTAATTAGAGTTCATTGAGAGCCTACATGCTTGTTAGCAGGTTGTTCATCTCTCGGGTTCTTGCCCTTTGGTGACCTAAACTGCATCTGCACAGGAGGACCAGTAGCACCACCCAATTTAACACGATCCTTGGCCTCAAACGAATAGGCAGCATTAATATTTCCTGCAGTCAGTCAACCAGAAGAAGGGTTGAGATATTTATCATGCAAAGTCCACCGACAGTAGAACTTCCTGCCAAGATAGGGAACTGTGATTCATCCTCACCACTTACAGATCAAAATACGCACAAGACTTCACAGAAGGTTTTTTTAATAAACTAGGGGTCTCTCTAAAGGAGGTGAGACGAGAAATATGTGCAGTCTGATGCAACATGTAGTTTTTCATTCCAGTTACAGCAAGAAGTCACATTTGACAAGCGAAATACGATAATTCAGACTTCCCCAGGATACGTCACCCATGGGCTCCTGACTAACATTTGCATTATTTGTCAAGTTGTCGAGATTGCATAAATACATTTCTCATTCCCTATCTCCTCCAAGAAGATACAAAATGCCAAGCAAGATGACAATGATAACACTCAATAAATAACCCAGAGGAGGAACCATATCATTACTCTATGTTTCACATTCAAACTACTTAAAGAGAAGTTATTGCTGCAGTCGTATATACAAGAATGTAACCAGAGATAAGTTGCTTTCTTAGCAATGAAAATTACTCGAGCAACACCGTCTCTTGATTTGAACAGATAATCACTCGATATTATGTCATTGTCTCTCTCGAACAGGCTATGAATACTTTAAAAAAAAAAAAAGGAGGGGAATGACACTCTTCAATTCAAGAGCTATCAGCCCAATTAGAAGTGTTGGTACCCCACAAGGTTAGTACAGCATAAAAGAATTTAAGCCACCATAAAGACATAGTCTATTCCATAGATATAAAGTGCACGAGCCATTTCTAACCTTGATTATTTTCCATTTTCATTGGCACCGCAGGATTGCTGCTTCCCGCAGGAACTGGCTGTCAAAGTGAACTCGATCTTATTAAAGGCATGATGAAATCAAGATATCAATTTTAAATCACAAGTAGCCATGATCAAATTGATCCTTTTCAACAGATTGCAGTTAACGTTCACTTTTTCGATCAAAACAAGCTAGACTGAAATAAACAAGTATCACAAAGAAAGAAATATCCTGCATGCTCATACTTTTCATGATCAAACCAAGAAGCCTAATCAAAAGATGCACCAATATCAACTCGACATCATTGACTAAATAAATCCTAGAGCGCGTGCTTAAAATAATCATACTCACAGACATCCGAGGCTGAGTTTTGCTCTTTTGGGCTTGCTGGTACTTAAGGATGGTCCAGTCAAACACGTAGTCCAACTCATATCCTAAGGAGAGGAAACCAGAAAAAGCATTTTGAGTCAAAGAAACAAAATGATACTTCAACAATTGCACATCCTAGATTATCCTTCCCTGAGGTGGATCTGAAATGCATATTTTTTCAACTAAAGAGTGTACTTTTGGTTATTATCTTCACTGATGATAAAACAGATTCTCTTCCATTCCTGCCACCTATAAGTTACATCCTTTCATGTATAACTACGGCCACTTATGGAAACCCCTAGATACATTAAAAAAACAGGGACTAAACTTTTTTTTGGTAAATACAATCATCTACAGGGGCCTTATATTACTTGTTTATCATTCACAGTACAAATAATTCAAGAAGCAGCTATAAGAGAAACAATCAAAAGAAAATGAAATCTGCCACCTATGCGAACAACCTCATGTACTGAAAAGCAAATGAATCCCATATGGATTACCGAGAAAGAAATTCATGAGCATGGGGCATGCTTAATCCGATGGAAACAGAAATGAATTTTTGAAAAATGTAAACGATAACCTGTGCCAATTAGCATGCTGTTTCTTCGAACAAAGTATTCTCTAATGTGAATCTACCTGTAATGAACAGTCCATACCTTCACGAGAAAACAAGTCGCGGAAAAGGCGCTTTAAAAATCCATAATCTGGTCGTTGATCAAATGTCAATGAGTGACAATAATGGAAATATGATGCGAATTCCACCGGATGAGATTTGCACAAAACCTTCGAAGCATGAAGAGATGACCGTTCAGAGAATGTCATTTATGGATAATTACCTGACAGCGAACTTGTTAAAACAAATAACTGATGCACACCTCAATAGGAGTTGATAACTTCTTCTCACATATTTTGTCATATTTTTGCTTCTTTGTGGCTGCCTTCAGTCCCTGCCACGGGAGGCTACAGAAAATAGAAATTTCATTGTGCAGTCATCATATACAATAAGACAAGCAAAGTGGCCCCAAAGACTATACATCACAATACATGCATCTTCATTTTGTCCAAAGATGTATTGGTAGTCACAATTTCCTCACAGGAAAACCAATGCCAACAAAAAGCTGAGAAAGATGCTTTACCTTCCTCTAAGAAAATATAGCAGTACATATCCCAGTGACTCCAGATCATCTCGACGGCTTTGTTCTGAATAAAATATTGTAAAATGTTCAGGAGTCTTAAGAGGACAGACACAAAATGAGAGTATCATAATATGAATATGCAACTTACCGATGCCAAGATGAGTATTACAACTCGCATACCTTGCAGTGCCAGTTAAATTTTTGTTCTCCCTGCACATGCAATGGAATAACTCAAAACCATGAATCTATGGATTAAATACTCTAAATGTGCAACCGATCATTTTCTATCATCTGTTCATGCATGTCACTGTGAAAACAAAAATTAGAATATCTGTGCAGCTGAAAAACACAAAAATAAAGGGCGTAGGCAAAGATGTTGCTATCCAGTTGAGATAAGAGCTCAGCAACAATAAATGGTTCATGGGACGGAGCGGAGACCTATATGGGATATGCCGGTTGGTTGTAGCATCTCGATATCTTTTTGCAAGCCCAAAATCAATTATATAAACCTGGACATCCAAAAACAAAGGAGACAAATGGCAATTATAAATCGAAAAAGGCTGCCTCAAAACAAAAGTAGCAGACGTCATTGAAAAATCATAACCCTCACCTGATTTGCTTTCCGACCAAGACCCATGAGAAAGTTATCAGGTTTGATGTCTCTGTGAAGAAATCCCTTCGAGTGCACATATTCAATTCTAGTAAGCTACAAAATAAAAACTACATGAGGGCAAAAAGAGCCAGGATACCACTAAGCAAGAGTAGAATGAGTAACTAGCTTAAAAAATAACTCTCAAAAACCACCAAGAGTAAAAGGGGAAAAAGCTACACTCATCCCCTGGCCAGTCTGTACAAGTACCAAAGAAGCAAAACCAGAAGAACTTCAGGCTGATTTATGTTCCATAAAGCGGAGAAGATACAGATATCTTTCCACACTTGACTGCTAGATTTTCAAACATTTTCACACTTACCATTTGATCGGCCAGCATGATGACTGTCTTTAACGAAAACTTCCTCCCACAGTACACGAACAAGTCCTCAAGGCTGGGTCCGAGCAAGTCAAGAACAAGTACGTTATCTTCTCCATCCACACCAGCCCACTTGCAGCTAGGAATACCGCCTAAACGACGCGAAAAAAGGAAAAACGAAGTCATTAACCACATAAAGCACCGACACAACACCGCGTACCCAAATGCGGAAACGACACGTACTCCCTCCATGAAGAATGTTGTACAACTTGGCCTCGTAAAGCAGCTGGGGATGTTTCGTCTTGTTGTTCTCCTGCGACCAGAGCAACTACAGTGACTACAAAAAATCACCCTGAGCAGCGAATTAAGCTCGTCGATCAAGGGGTTTCCAGAGTCAAACAAACAGCAGGTCATAACAATCCTAACTCCATCTGCTCAACGCAAGACTACTCAGCTCACTCGCCAAAGTACCCCTCCGATACATCCAATTGTACACATGCGACACCTCACCAATCGAGAAACACAGATCAAGCTAGAAATAAAAAGAAAAGAAGCTCATCGATTCATCAACAACTAAGCACTAGAAGAACTGCACGTAACAGCCAGCTCGGAACTCACAATTTTCACGGCGACGATCTCCAGCGTATCGATGTGCGACGCTGCAAAGAGGATCAAAAATCAAACTCGCCGTAATCAGTCAAACGCGTCCCGAACGAACCTCAATTCTCCAAAATCGAAAAATCCAATCGCAAACCAAACGACACAGGCAGGCGCGCGCGCGCGCGCGCAAAGAGAGAGATTCCAGAGCACGGATGGACCGACCGAGGAAGATCTCGCCGAAGGATCCGCTGCCGATCTTGCGGCCGAGCTTGTACTTGCTGCCGACGACGCGATCCATGGCGGACGGCGGACGACGGCGGCGGCGGCGGCGGCGGAGCTGCTGCAGCTGCTGCTGCTACAGATCGGAGCGGGGGGATGGGGAGGGGCGGATCGGGAGCAGCATAAAGGAGGGAGGAGGAAGGCGAGAGAGAGAGACAGAGAGAGCAGCTAGGGCTTTACGAAATCCGATGGAGGAGCTGTTTTAGAGATAGAGAGAGAGAGAGGGAGGGAGGGAGAGAGATCGCTGGTGCTCTGTCGCTGGGTTTTTTCCGTTTATATATTTGTTTTTTTCCTTCTGTTTTTTTTCGTGGCGTTTCCGATTTGTTTATCTGTGAAGCTGGAGGAGGATGGGGGGGGGGCTTCTTCGCCAACCAACGACAGATCGAATTTTATCTGAAATTCTTACATATAGGATCATTTTGAAATTATTTAAAATATAATAATAATGATTTTTCCGTCTCCCCGAATTTTAAAGGGGTAGCAACCAACAGCCTCTTTTGGTAGATATCGGAGGATAAATTTGGTATTTTATCAAGGTAGGCGAGAGGTGTGGTTCGGCTCGGTTCGGTTTTTTTTTTTTTTTTTTTCTTTCAATATTTGAGAAGGGTTGGTTGACTTTGACCGGCTATCGCCCGAGTGGATAAGATCATTGGGGATGGGGCGACCCTTCTGTGATGTTGCCCTGCTGGCATTTCTAATTTGTGCTGATTTGGCCTTTCCAACAACTTTTATTGAGACTTTCCTCCTTTTTTTTTTCGGGGCGTAAGATATCTTTTAAAATATTAATTGTAAAAGCTTCGAGATATAGATAGTGCCTTCTTTCGAAATATCAATTTAATAATATCGAGATAATTTCCTTTTCTTGAGGCTTTTGCAAAATGCCCATGCGTAGAGCGTGAGTTTCTGGTGATTGCCTTCGAAAATGGAAGATGACGATAAAAATGATTATGCATGTTGGTTAGGATTCTGCTGATGACGAAGGCGACTTGTTGTGATGCCATGAAATTAGGAGTGCAACAAAACCTGGGCTGGCCCGGCCGGACCGCGTGAGTTTCTCGGTCCTAATATTTGGGGTCCCGAAAATGGAGGATGCCGATAAAATTTATTATCATTGGGGGTTAGGATTCCATTGACGCTCTGGGCCGACCCATCTGAGCCATCTCCCTCTCTCGGTCTCTCTTCCCTCTCTACGGATCCCTGCTCTTTTTTGAAACTGCTCACTAACTCCTCAGGCTTATTCAAAGCCTTGGGCCCTTGACTCTCTTCATCTGCTCAACCTAAGCCATCGGAGCAATGGTAACCACGACCTCATCTCCCGCCACGAGCGTCTCCGGTGGCACTTCGAACTACGTGCCGGAAAACACTTCGTGATGGAAAATTATTATCAATGATAATAATTTTCCATCTTGCTGGACAAGAACTAAACTGCATCGGTGCCGAAAATGAGAGGAGGACATTACGTGTGAGGATAGCAATACGGAATATAAACCTCATTCAATATGGAGTATTTGTGCTCAATTTATCCCGAATTAATTATTTTGGCCACCAAAAATCCTAAATCGATACACTTGTGACAATTTCACGTTTCCGTTAAATTAGATTAATAATACGGAAAACTACAAATTAATAAATTTATGACAAATAAAAAGGTAAAATCCCTAATAAACATATTTATCAACTGTCAGGTATCATCTAATTTAGAAATTTGATAATAAAATTTAATAAAAATATCGAAGGATAAATTTATCGCAATGTGCCGGTTGGGCTAGGGTGCTTCGTAGAACTAACCTAAATTAAAATAATTCGGAAGACGTGCACAAATGACTCTCGTTTCCATGTAGCGCCTTCGGAGTGCTCAAAGTCCTCGTGTCACCTCCGGCGACGGCAGCGGCGACGGCGAGTTCCTTAACCGCGACGAACCAAGATCTCTATCATCGGAGATGATCGGCGACGTAGAAAAGATGGTCGCCGTCGGCCTCGTCTGGGGCGCCACCAACGCCCTCATGCGGCGGGGCGCGATCCTCTGGGACCAGTCCCTCAAGTCGCCTCCGCCGCCGCCGCCGCCCGCCGGTCCCCAGCACCACCGCAAGATCCACCGGAGGCTCCTCGCCTCGCTCGAGAGCTGGCTCGGCCTCATCTTGATCTGGCAGTACTCGGTCCCTTTCCTGATCAACCTCTCGGCCTCCGCCACGTTCTTCGCCATCCTGAGCCACGCGCCGATCTCTCTGGCCGTGCCCGTGACCAACGCGACCACGTTCGCCGCCACCGCGGCCTGCGGCGCGGTCCTCGGCGAGGAGACCCGCTTGGGTCACGCGGTTCTGGGTACGGGTCTTATTGTTCTCGGTGTCTGGCTTTGTATCTCGTGAATGTCTGGCTTTGTATCTCGTGGAATACGATGAAGCTCTTATTTCTCGCTTATCAGATCAAATTTTGCGTCTGTTGTTTGTATTTATGCTCTGTTTCAGCTCAATTGAACCATTTTAGTTTTTTCGCTCTTTGTTCTGCATCATTGCTTGTGATTGATTAGCTCATAGTCTGCTAAAATGAGATATGAACTGCTGAGTTGAAATCCAATCTATAAAGAATTTCAGGAGGATCACAATAGTTTACGAAGGCAATTACAATATGACAGTAGAGAAACGATCAAATGTTGGAAAACACGAGGAAACGGGCAAACAAATTTCGTAGATGGACAAAGGTGTGGTGGTAATTGGATATAGTATGGTGAAGGAAGTATAATTTAGTGTTGCTTGAATTTGTTGCCATGGTATCAGTTATACTGTCGAGCCGACCATTCTCTTAGTACTGGGGTTTGGAGCATTCCAGAGGCATCTGGCCATTGAACCTTTTGGTGTCGTTGCAGTAGTCGTAGATCATGTAGTTGTCTCTGACCCACTTCATTTGCCCGAGCTTAGCAAAGCTCAGTTGGCTATAGGTCGGGGCTGTCCACCAGTTAGCTGGCGAAGTGGCGGCGCACTGGGTTATGCTGACAGGTCCGTTCCACTTGCAAGCCCTCGGTCTGAAATTACTTAGTCCTGCTCTGAATGGTGCGCTGTTCCAGTCAATCTTGACTAGACCTCCTCTTGTCGCCCAGTTATCCGCATTCCATAGGCTCGAGTAGACCCTCATCCCTTGCTCGTTTGGATATGCTATCCCCTTGCTCTCGTAGTTTCTGAATACTCGAATTGGCAATCCGTCAACGTACCACCTGAAGTTATGGTCACGTGTTCACGGTTATTCTTGGTGATCTTGAAATTTAATATACTCATTTAAAAGTAGGGTCAAGGATAATGTTGCAGATTAGTGGAGAGGTATTGAGTACTTGCATAGTAGATCAGGAACAGTGAACGATATGTATTAACTAATTGGAGGGACATGACTTTGTTGTCATTGCTCCTCATGAATGATATCTTTGGAGGAGAAGGACACAAGAAGAGGAAGTTAACTTACACAACTTCTGTTGGATTCCAGTGGATGGTGTAATTGTGGTAGGCATCTGTTGGGTCAAACCATGGGTAAAATTGTTGTTCTCTGCTTCCGACACCTTGTGTGTAGATGTTGGTGTGGATGATGTATGGTTGCCCGGACACGTTGCCAAGGAACTCAAAGTCTATCTCATCGTGCTTGCTTCCAGTAGACGAAAGCTGCAAAAAGATACGACGTATGGGGGATTAGACCGGTCTCTGCATGTGCTACTGCATACAAAGCGCTCTAAAAGGTTAATAGGAATTTAAACAATTGGGTTATACAAGAGTCTTTCATTTACAAGGATGGCTTGATCTGCATTGTGCGTGCTTAGCTCGCGTAGCAGATGACGGAAAAAGCTCAATAAGCTCTTTCAGAGGTTGTTAGACTGTATCTTTGTTAGATTTATTGCACTTACGTAGTATGCAGTGACTGTTCCGGCAGAGTTTCCAGGTACCAGTTTGATTAGCATCTCAATACTTCCAAACAAGAAGGCCCTCTTTGATTGAACACCAGAGCCTGCAAAATCAAGTCATCAATGACACTGAACATTTATCAAGTCTGGTCCCTACAGCCTTTTTATAGTTCTAGTGGTCAAGGTAGGCTCAATTTGTGCAGCTGTCATGTACATGGTGCAACAGTCTTCAAATAGTTTCTGCATGGACCCTTACTGCGTCGACCTGTGATCTAGTTTTATCTTTAGAAAACCGCAGCGAATCTTGTGCATTTTCTTGCATGATTGTCTCTATGTAGATATCTCATATGTGTCCTCTTGGTTTGTTGTTTTAATGCACTATAAATGAGTTCACCTCTACAACTGAAACTGTTTCTGTCGATCCTATATATGTACTTAGTCCGGCATGAAATCTGAAACTGAAGGATAGAAAACATCAAATAAAGCATGGTATACAGGCATTACCCGAAATTTGGTCCAAAACAAGCTGGACGTCTTCGCCATTGGGTGAAATGGAGCAATGTTGAGTGCCCCAGTTGATGTACATGCTCTTGGAGAACTTGGCCTTGACTTGGCTTTGATCCAGCGTGATTCCACACAGGATGAGGGCCATCAAGACATGTAAGCTCGCCATTTCGAAATCGAGGAAGATTTATCACTCTTGTACTGTGTTGGAGCCTACGAATTCAAAAGGGGATGATGGCTTCTTTAACTTATGAGAGCTTTTATAGCTTGTGAGTCATGAGCTCCAGAGACATACTTGAATGTATGAAACTTTTAAATGCATTTTCTACATCCTGGTGACCTTGTCAAGGTCGTGGATAGATAGTTGTTTGCATCACAGACGAGTGCAGGCCTTCTAAATTTTAATTTTCTATGTTGTCTGTGTGTGTGGTAGGAATTTGAACTGAATACGATTTGTTCAGCCTCATAATCCCGGGATTAAGGTCTGAATTGTCAACACACGGGGAATATAAGGACTTCGCCATTGATTCGGCCGGTGATCGACGGCCCATTGCTCAGGGAAGCGGACACCAATCAACATCGGATCACCACGAGCTGCTATTCCGTCGCGTTAGTTGCGTTCAGAGGATTCAATTGCTGCCCCGGACAGTGCTTTTAAGGAAATAAGGTCAGATTATGATGTTCATTAGTCAGTTGTAGGCTGCAGGAGCCCTTTTGTTTGGCAATACAATGTTAGGAACAGGACCATTCGTTTCTCTAAGTACCAGGAAACAGAGCTAAAAAATCAAGTGATTAGCGAGAGACAAAGCTTGGAATTTGCACGAGGATGTTAGGGAGAAGGTTGGGCGTGAGGTTAGGTTGGGTTTGGTGTTGAGGGAGTGGTCCAGCTGGGACGCCCTGGGAATGGAGAATAGCAAACGCAGGGATCGTGCGTGGGACTCATTCCAATCATAAATTCAATAGGCAGATTCAAATTCAATTCAATTCAATTCGCTCTTCGGTTTGGCCCCAAGAACAAAGAATCAGAAAAAGGGTCGATCTCAATCCCTTTGGGTTGATGCATGCACGTTCCCAGGTGGTTGCAGAAGCTGGGAATTTTCGAATTTTCAATTGGGTCGTTGCCCCATGAATCTTGTGTTCAGCTAAAAAGTACTAACATAAATGAATGAATGAATTGACTTCCAAAAGTATGATATTCAAATTGAATATTTTTTTAACGGTTTAAGCTTCAGGGTGGAAGAAAAATTGTAAACGGAACTTGAAAAGTCGAATAAATCTACCATAATGCTCTGCTTGTTTGGCGATAAATAAATAATTTGGAAAATATTTTTCTAAAAATGATCGATTGTGTCGCTTGAAGTAATTAGCTAATGAAAAATATTTTATTGTTGATAATAATTTATGTTTAAATATTTTCGATGACGATGAAAATATTTTTTCATTCTTTCATTTTTGTAAGAGATACAAACAATGGTTTTTTGGTAAAATGTTTCACAAATCATTCAATTTCCGCGAAATAAATACTGCCTAATTGCATGAAATTTTAGAAAATTTGCAATCTAATTGTTGTCGAGGTTTTTGGTCTCTATCCTGAAGATTCAGACTTCATTTGATGCTACTTTTCCTAGTTACAGAGTTGCTAGCATCGTTATGCCCCTTCAATGTACATGTTTCTCATTAAGAACTAATTTTCATTGCCCGTGCAAGGTTAGTTTTCATTCTTTGTACAAGAAGTTGATAATAAAATTCATAACTTTAGTTGCATGGAGAAATAAAAGAAATTGACATTATTTTCTTCTTTTACTATTATATAAATTGGGCTAATTCCCAAAAAAAAAAAACTAATTTTACCTTCAATAACAATTCTAGCCCGAATTTTTTTTTGTCTCAATAAAAGCACCAATTTTCACTCTAACCCCAAATCTGGCTCCCATGATATAAAATTTTCAAATTATTCAGGTTAGATTTGAGATTTAAGTAAAAGTTTGTGATTTTTGTTAAGACAAAAAAAATTCGGGTTAGAATTGTCACTAAAGGTAAAGTTGACACTTTTTTTTTAATTAGGCCTATATAAATTATTTTCTAAAAATAAAAAGCTATATGGACAGTTTATTATTTTTCTTAATAATCAAACAAACATTTATTTACAATTGAAAAAATCAATGAAAATAAGTCTAAATTTCTCACATAGAGTATAAGGATGAGGTTGATTGCAGTGTGAGGGCAATTAAGGAATTCACTAAATGCACTTACAATAGAAAGTGGACAGTCAATCTCCTTGTTTTAGCTTTTTATCATTTTCTTGATCAATTTTATTCTTTTTTCCTTCTTTGACTTACAATTAGAAAAATGAGTTCATAAGGGATTTGATGGAAAACAAAAAAAGTGAGACAAATGAAGATTTTCCCCTCTATATTGATATAATCTCTTATTTATTTAGCAAAAAAAAGTAATATTTAAGGTCCGTTTGTTTCATAGAAAATGAACGATTAAGAAAACATTTTCCTAAAAATGATTTCTTATTTCGCTTACAAAAATGAATAAAGAAAAAATATTTTTATTGTCCGCGAAAATGTTTAGACATAAATTATTGTCAATAATGAAAATATTTTTTATTGGCTAATTATTATAAGTGATATAACCAATCAATTTTTAGGAAAATGTTTTTCAAAACGTGTATTTTCTGTGAAACTAAACGGACCCTGCTTGTATGAGTACCAACACTCATCTTTGCTCAAGGCGTAACATATTACATTTTTCAAAGAAGGTTTTTTTACCATTAGCACAACGAATCATATCCCCAAGCATTGAGATGTGGTTTGTGTTTATTTATTGGTAAAATTTCGTGTATGATCGAAGTTAAGTGAATTTTGCTATCAAATAACTAAAGTTTGATTAGCGGATTTTGGAATTAGATTACTGAATTTTGATTTCAATCGTCAAATGCATTAAAATTTTAATCTTTTGCAATTAATGCACTTTAACCAGAATCTTGATGAATTATCTCATTCTTTACTCCATCGAATGATAGTATCCTAAGGTGTATATTATTAGTTAACACCTCAAGATCAAGATTTTTAAAATCTGCAGTAAATTTATCCACTCAATCTGTTTAATGCGAAGTACACCCGCAAATAACAATGAACAAAGTCGTAAGAGAGCATTATGAAAACTTGGATTTAACTTAGAGTACATTTGTTTCACAGAAAATGAATTATTTGGAAAATATATTCCTAAAAATAATTGATTGTGTTGTTTGAAATAATTAATCGATGAAAAATATTTTTATTATTATTGTCTAACTATTTTGTGCACAATGAAAATGTTATTCACTCGTTCATTTTTGTAAACAATATAAGCAATTATCTTTAAGAAAATATATTTTTAATTAATCATTTTTCGTGAAATAAACAAAGCCTTCAATTGCTTTTCAACCACGTTCGGATTCGAATTCAAATCACAATACCCACGATAAAAGGAATATATGATCCAATCTTGTCATCAATATGAATCCAATCTTGTCGTTCTTTTCCTTAGATTCTCAAGATCTATCGAGGTCACGATAGACACAAATTTGTTGATCCTTTTGTCTGGTTTAAGATTTTGAAGCGATATTCTTCTTTTGAAGCGCTATTCCTAGCAACAATGCAGATCCACTGCCTCTCTTTGCTTTACCTTCTTCATCCTGGTTATTCTTTTCTTTTATTTTCTGTTTATTGGGAGTTACGAGGGGTGATTTGATGCAAAGGCAATGTTGATTGCTCCCCATCTGATTTCTTGATTGTGATATAAAGAGGAGTTTCAAAAGTAAAAAGCAGTAATGGGAAAAGATAAGCGACCAACAAATATGCGCTTTTTTTGGGAATATAAGATGGTATTCGATGCGAAATAATATTTTCCAACGATAGTATACGGTAGGAAACAATGCAACAGAGGGTGCGAATTTATTTCCAACACCCAATACTTTGGATGATATATTGTACATCTATGCCTATAAAAAGGCTTGAGCTTGCTGAGATTTAACCTCATCATGGACCTCCAATCTCTTTTGGCTCATAATTCCATTGATTTGGGAATATTTACTCAACGCTATAGCCACAGCAGTTAAATGGTAATTTACTCCTACGTTTCACCAATGCACAACCTTTTACTGCTTGACTTCTAGCCGCTGGCCAGGAATCACATTGTCTTCATCAATCTTTTCTTTGTTGATTGACACGACAGATAGCTGATCCACATTGCTTGCATGCATCCGGGCCTTGATATGAGATTCCTATTTGTAACATTTTGACAGATAAACCCTACATGGTAATAAAGCAAGGCTGCTTTAAAGCTGCCATCTTTTTCACGAGTGAAATGAAAAGCTAAGCACACTGGCATCACTTCAAGCATAAGCTAAGTTTATTGGGTGTCTTATCAAGTTGTTATGGTATCAGCAATATCAGTGAACAATACTAAATTCAATGGCTTTGAGTTTCTTTAACATGGGTTGGCGATGTTAGTGTTGAAAGATGACAACGATTAAAATTAGCATAATTACGTTGTTCTGTGCCAAAAAATGTGGGCTTTTTTTTCTTTGATGGTAAATTGCAATTAGTGTTGGTGCAAGTGTTGAAAAACTACTAGTAAAAAAACCGGTTGGTGAATATATTTTCGAGTAACTTGCTAGTAGCCTACCGACACCTTTGTGAAATTACCAATTTTTCTTATAGTTTGCAAATTACCAATTTGAAAAAGTACCAGCACCAACTTTTATTTGCATAACTAACCATCACTTTGAATTTACTCTCTTAAATGAAATTATCAGCCTAAATTAAAGTGACTTGCCAACTTTCATCTTCTAAAATTACCAACTAAATAGACCATCTCTAGCTTGAGTTATGTACCCTAGTTAAATTCTTTTTACTAACTTTTCAATTGATTTATCGACTTTTATTTGTCTTGGTTAGCAACTCCTTAGATATAGTAACTTTTTTCAAAGATAACGAACCCAAATTAGTGTAATTTACCAACTTGTTTCCTTTAAATTGGCATATAGTATTAGGCTACCGATGGTCATTTGAGTTATTTACTGATTTTTTGATTTTTTTTATATGCCACATTTCCTTATCATTTACAAACTTTTGGTTGCATTTCTTAGCAACGCCTTAACCAAACTGCTTTCATCAACGAATGACAGATCTTAGAGAATATTCTGCTATGCCAAGACCTTCTACACAACTACCACAAGGGAGGAAATGGTAAACGGGTGGCAATAAAGATTGACCTCATGAAAGCCTTTGACATGGTAAAATGGGATGCAGTCCTCGGGGTTCTCAAAGCTATAAATACTCCTCACGACTGGGTTGCTCTGATAGCTGGATGCATTACTACTCCGACATTTTTAGTGAACTTCAATGGTGAGCAGGTTGGCTATTTTAAGAGTACGAATGGGCTGCGACAAGGAGATCCACTTTCTCCATACCTTTTTGTAATGGTTATGGAAATCTTTAATGGAATTGTTCGCGCGAAAGTTGCTGCTTCTTCTTTCAAGTATCACTGGCGTTGCAAAAAACAATGAATCACACACGTATGCTTCGCAGACGACTTGTTATTATTTTCCCATGGAGATGTAGGTTTCGTCCTTTGCCTTGTAGACGCCCTAAACGAATTTGCAACTCTTACAGACTGCGTTTCAACCTTGGACAAATGTCAAATCTTTTTCTCTGGGTTGAATGAGGATGAGAAGCACCTTATACTGGACCACACGCATTTTTCTCCGGTACCCTCCCCATCAGATACTTGGGTATCCCCCTTGTTACCAGAAGACTTACCCACATAGACCGTAAGAGTCTTACTGATAAGATCTTCAAGAAAATTGAAAATTGGGGCATGAAGCATATCAGTTATGGAGGACGTCTATAGTTAGCCAAATCAGTCCTCATCTCCGTATGCACCTATTGGATGCAAATGTTCCTACTTCCAAAGCACACCATATACGAGGTTGAGAAGAGGATTAGACAATTCTTGTGGGCTGGTAATTCAGCAAATCATGGCTCGTACAAGGTTGCATGGCAAGTAGTATGCTCACCTAAAAGGGAAGGAGGATTATAATTGCCTAATTTAAACTTATGGAACAAAGTATTGCTAGGTTGCATGCCGTGGAATCTTATCAATCTTCCATCCTCTTCCCTTTGGAGTACTTGGGTTCACAACACCAAATGCAGAGGCACCCCAATTATGCAGCTCGACATCAAGGGCAGTATGGCTTGGAGCTGGAGATGTCTCCTCAAACTATGACCCGTTCTAACATCGATTATACCGAGCCCAAAATACTATTGCCAAGATATATATGATGAACTTAGACATGTGAGACCAGCTGTGGAGTGGTATAACCTAATTTGGACTAGCGCCATTAGCAAACACAATTTTATTGGTTAGCTAGTTTGCAGAGATAGACTACCTACAGCAAGAATCATCGCACAATGGATACCTTCAGTTGATATTCAGTGTAATTTCTGTAGGGCTGGTATTGAAGACAGAATACATTTATTCTTCGAGTGTGAATGAATAAACAACATATGGCGTTGTATCCTAGCACAACATGGGATCAGGCGCCTTTTAGGAGGATGGAATGAAGAACTTCAATGGATGATTAGGGCAACAAAAGGCAAAGACTTGGCAGCAAGACTCCTCAAGTTATCCTTTCCGGCAACCATATATTGCATTTGGACGGAACGCAATAGCAGATGGTTTCAAAACAAGTCAACTAACTTTCATATTCTTTTGGCTAAAGTTCGAAAAAATGTCAAAGGTAGAGCTTCGCTCTACCAAAAAATTAGACCTTCCTAGATAAATGTTGTATTAGCTACTATATGGAGATTTCCTACCTCCATTTTTTTGAATTATTAGCACTTTTTGTAATGCTGGGAGATGCCCTTAAGTTGCTGTACTTCATCTGGTATATAATACTTACATTCACACCAAAAAAAAAATTAAATTTACATACTCTTGCTAGAAATTGCTAACCTTAACTAGAACAACTCACCAACTTTTTGATTAGTCACTCAAAAAAAAGTTGGTAATTTCACATAATAATTAGAAAATATAAGGTATTGGTAAAAATAAAGAAATAAAAGCTCATACCATATGAGATAAATATTTTTTGTTAGAGATAAGAGAAGTTGGTAATATAAAAAAAAAGTATCAGTAACTAACTCAAACAAGAATTCATAACACAAAGCTAGCACTTAACATAACCAGAGAAAATTTCATAATCACTTAAAATAAGGTTAGTAAGTTCTTAGAATTGGTAAGTAAGACAAATAAAGTTGGCAAATCTTAAGAGTAATGAGAGAAAAGCTGGTAAGCCAAATAAAATAAAGTTTGATAAATTCATATAAGGATTTATAACTTATGGGGTTTGTAAGAAAGACTTGGTAATTGATAACAAGAGTGACAAAACACAAAAGCCAAATAAACGTATATAAAGGGAAAATAATACCACAAGTATTATAACTTTCGTACGGCGCTTATTTGAGCGTCATATTTTTTCAATCAAACACTTGAGTGCAAGTGGTGAACGATTTTTAATAGTAAGAACATTCAAGTGATCGATTGAAAAGTTATAGAAGTCAAGTGAGTACCATACAAAAGTTATGGCACTTGTGGTATCCTTATCCCCATTTAATGGATCACTTGAGTGCTTATGGTGAATGATTTTTAATAGCCAGGGCACTTAAGTGATTTATTGAAAAGTTATAGTACTCAAGTAAGCACCGTAAGAAAGTTATGGTACTCGTGGTATTCTTTTCCCTGTTTATAAATTACTCCAATGAAAATTGGCAACCCAAAAAGAGTTAGTAAGTTAATAGAAAAATAATTGGTAATTCATTGAAATAAAGATTGGTAAGTTCAAGTAAGAGTTGGTATTTAAGGGTTGGTAAAATAAACAAACAAAAATTTGGTAATTTGCAAATTGAAAATTGGTAATTTTGTGAAAGTGTTGGTAATTTACTTACGCGAGTTACCTCAAAATCAGGGGACAGAATTTTTTTTTGCACAAATTTTTACACTTGTTCCCATTTCAAAAATTTACCAATATAGAAAAAAGTAGAATCATTTCCGAAGTTAGAATCTATGACAGCGGCAGTGGCAACAAAGCGCATTTGTGCTAACATTTGATAAGGCTCTAAAGCGAAATGCATATAAAACACCAGAAAGCCATTCTATAGTGGTAGGAACTAATGAGAGAAACTATAGAAATCCATGTGATTATAAGCAAAGATGGTGTTATGCACCAAAATGATGACCCAAATGCAAACTAGTGTTCCTGACCAGGCAATACTAAAGGATCAGATTGCCAAGTGATGCTTCGAAACCTGACAAAAGCAACAATAAAGCATCCAAAAGCAGCACAAAAAAAAGTTGATCTGTGAGCAACTTTCTCTCTTCATATCTGAAGGTTAATTTCCTTACTAGCTAAAAAGCTGATCGTGTTGTCTGCTATATAAATGATGCTTGTTGCTGTGGCTTAGCTTTGAAGAAACTCGCAACATGCATTATCTTACCCAAGAAAAGAGCAACGCGTGAGAAAGCTTTCCATCACTTTGTATGTTGTTTTCTTTTCTTTTCCAGTATATGGTAAGAAAAGCATTTAAAGACTCAAGATACAGTGTTTTATACTGGACTCGTCTTATACCCAACCTCTGCAATGAGTCGGGTAATCTCTAGAAGGAAAACCCGTTTATCAAAGGAATAAATACAGTTACTTAGAATGGACATATACGTCGCCGTTTGAAGTTTTCGAGTCCACAGAATTTAGATTGTCCTTTGGACCCACAAAAAGTGCAGAGACATGATCAATTTGGAAGTTAATTCCTTGTTCTAGAATCAGACACCTCCAGCAACAAGCATGACTTTTGAAGGGCATGTTTTTTCCTGGGTAAAAATCCTAGGACACTATGGCTACTATGGCTACTCATATGTAATAAGTCCTAGCTTATACTTTCTTTTCGACTGTCGAAATGGAAATCGATCTTGTGCATCAAGCTTTGTCTTTCAAAATGTCATAATAACCAGGGGCAAGAATCGATAGTCGGTCGTCGGACACGAGAGATATGTGGGTTCAAGTTACAGAGGTTTAGCGTTTATTTTGATACCGACATTAGGTTTAGAGTACACTGAAGATGGTTCTTAGTAAATCCTGGGGTGATAACTTGGGGAAATTTAACAACAACAGAGAGACATGATAAGACACATCCCAAACTTGAGGGGCATAGTGTCGCCAACCCTCATCATTAAGTTCAAAATAGTGATAATTGCTTGATGGTAACAAAATATAAGAAGCGATGTCCTCTATGGTCATTCCTCATGAAAGTATAATATGACTCCGTGGCAAACATTGATATATGAATAAGGAACACGACTTTAGTTCTTCACAGAATGAACACCATAATGGCTATGTGGCAATATTTAAACCAAAAAAGTAGCAGAAAGTGCCAAATGCGTGGCATTATTCAGCTAAAAGTTAACATGAGTACTCTAAGGCCATGCCATTTTTGACAAGAGGGATGCTGACTGGTGGTGATCATAACAAGAGCAATGCATGACAATTTCTCTTTTAGAAAAGAAAATGTTGGGCATCAGAAGCCAAAAGACAATCAAAGCGTACCTGACTGAATGCAGATCACAGAAAAAACTGCTTTGATAATTAATTTTGTCAATCATTCATGGAACTAGACAAAGGATCCAAAAGAACTAGAAAGGAATCGAGGGTACTGATTTTGTCTCTACTTATTTTAAATTAAATTGCCTTAACAGAAGCATATAGTATCTCTTTATAATAGTAGTTGCTAGCTTAGCTTTGAAGAAAGTTGGAACATGATTTAGCTAAGAGAAGTCATGTGTGTGTTGCAGAAGCTAAATGAGACTCCTTTCTTTTCTTTTTCTTCGATGGTTAAGGGTAGGGAAACTATTGAAGGATTCTCAATAGATATCTTAAAATGTAGAAATTTTGCTTGATTGATGTAGTATTTTATCCATCCAATTAAGAGAACCTAATGGAATGCGGTGCCTCTTCAAATTAAAAATTAGAGGAAAAAAATGGAGAACTACACATTTCCATCAACGTTAAGCTTAGCTTGTTCCCCAAGATGGAGGACTATTTGAGCGATTGAGTAAACACCCTAGTGTTCTAGAGCTACTCAAGAACAGTATAATTTTGTAGGATTTAATGGAAATCAATGTGATATCCATATTGCTTACCTTTCAAGCTTCATATTCGGAAAACCTTGAAATAAAGAAGAGATCTTGATAATTTTATAGCTGCTTTAATAGCTCATTTTTGGGAATTTTCCTTTTGAGGATGACAGAAACATAGTACGTACAGCTGCCTAACTTTAAGGGCCATCTCTTAAATTGATAAGGTATGGAAACCGTCATGTCTATGCGCATCATAATCACGAATATTACGAGTTATCTTCTCATATTACAACTAAAACAACATGCCATTAAAACTACCCCTCCTTTGTGGCTTTGGACATGAATCCACCACATTTACAGATGATATGTTATCACTGATTATTGCAAACCACGTTAGTTTGTTAATAGGTGTTTGATGCTCACTGAGTATCTTTTATCAAGTGGAAAGAACAATCTTGAAAATGTTGAAAGTTGTCAACCACTAACAATCTCAATTTAGAATCTCAATCTCCAATCACGAAGTACTATCATTGTTTGCTTTATTTGAATTCTCTATTGCACATGTTCAATGTTTTTGGTTGCTTTCTACATCCTTTTAATAAACTCTTGAGCATAGAAAGCAAAGTGTATCTGGACAATCTCAAAGGATCCACAGATGCTCTTAGTGAACCTTATAGATTTGTAAACGATAAAAGAAACAATGCACATCTCCTTTCTTTGACAACTAATGAGGGGAAAAAATATTTCATTGTCTTGTGCAGAAGTCAATCTACCTTTCATTACACAAGTTCCTCGTAGATGAAACTTCAAATAAGTTGGCCTCCGTTTCCTCGTTCCACCTTTCAAACACTTTCTTAGATCCCCCTCACGCTGAACTCCCATAAATGCAAGTAAATAGCATTGGAATTCAGTATCCCCACGATATTCTTTCTCATGATGTGATCAGGATCAAAGCGAGAGTCTAAGCTCCAAATCTACTTCTTGGTTGTCGTTAGATTCAGAGTTATGGCTGCTTGAGCCTATCGAGCTGCTTCTGTGCTTCTTGTTCTTATTCTCTTGGGAATCCTGCAATTGAAATCCTTTATGAATCAAAGGAGGAAAGTATAGAGCAATAACATGCGCCCTTTTATGAACAAGTGATGAAACAATGGTATAACTATTTAGGATATATTCACACAAAGAACTTAGGGGAAAAGTAAACACCTCAACATGCAGATTAAGGAGGTGTCTGGTCATATTTGGTTGTTGCCCATATTGCGGGATTTCCAACATGCCACTGCCAGCGTTCCAACTGGGTGATCATACGGACAAAAACATACAGCATTGCATTTTGGTACTAGAAATTTGACCATAAGTACACACAATAATTTAGCCTTTAGGAAATTGCTCGACTTGGCAAAGCCAGTTTTGTACCTTGCGGCATTAGTAGGCTGGGAATCATCATATCTGACGTTTGCTCTCTCATAATCGCTCAAACCCATCTGCACCAAAATCACATTCGAACAAAATTTTAGGGACCCACAACAAGAGACCTAGCTAGCAAGCAATAGACTCTTATAGGATTTTTCAAGCACTGTTACACTCTCTTCTTGGCACATTATATTTTTGGATTGGGAAGACTAGATATTAATAAAAAAATAAATGTCTGGAGAATTCCCAGAGGAAGAAAAAAGGAGAAATCGCAGTAGGAAATCGAAGATTGGCCTTAGAAAGTATATATATCTAGGGTTTCTGGGTTATGTGCCCAAACATACATAAGAATCACTAACAGGAAATTGTAAAGAGGTGGACTCAAGAAAGAAGATTTGCTTAAATGGAAAATCTTTGAGTGAGCATTAGCATGCACATTTGTGGCGACTAACTAAGCACAGATCATGGCACTTCGATATACATTAGTTCTTGATTTTTGAAATCTAATAAAAAAATGCATGGGAAGTGATTGGCACTGCGTATAACCTACCATCAAGTGGGGGTTGAATCCATAAGAAGCTGAGGGAGAGGAAGATGAAGAATAAGAGAAGGATGATGATGGTACTGATGAATAAGCATTTTGCATTCTCAAATCCTCCTGCATTTGCAAAATACACCAGAAAATGAAAAACCCCTAAACCAAAATCCTCCATTTTTCCGCTAGAGAGAGAGAGAGAGAGAGAGAGAGAGAGAGAGACATACTTGAGTGAAGGCGGAGGGTTGATGAGGATGAGGATGGTGATAAGGGTTGGGGAGTGAATTATTGGGAAGGAAGCTGGGACAACCCAACTGGCCATGCAGTCTGATCTTCTCCAACTGAGCAACCCCGAGCCCCCTCTGCGGCTGCTTCGGCTTGTCCGAGTTGCTCTTCTTGCTCTTCCTCGACGAGTTCGATGACGACGAAGACGAGCCTCTCATGTTCGGATCTCCAAAGAAACTGCTCCCCATCTTCTTCTTCCTTCGCTATATCTCTTCCTCTCTCTCCCCCCCTCTTTTCCCTACTGAGATCAAACAGAGCAAGAACGGACTTCTTCTTCTCCTCCTTCCCCTCCTTCCTGAAGATCTCCCCACCCCAGCAAAAGAAATGAAGGACAAAGAAAAATGTGGAGCTGATCGATGATGGTGATCAAGTGAGAGATCACAGAGATCTCTTTGGCCTCTTTTTAAGCTGGTTTTTTCCCTGCCAACACCTCCCCACTAATTATTGCATCGCTGGATCGGATTTCCTATAGATTTCCATGTTTTATATGCTCTAGATTTTATGCCTTTCCCTTTCCTCTCCTATTTGCAAACTCCCATAACATATTCATCATTTTAATATTCTTTTCTTTGACAAGTTTTTCCCCTTATTATATTCGAAATGATTTACTCCCCCCTCTCCTTTTTTCAAGGGCTCCCCAAGAAGGACTTCGCGGACTACGACTTTGAAAGCGATTGTCTCCGATTCAAGCGTTAAAAAAATCGAATAAGATAAGGGTTTTTCCAAGCCAAGTAGCCCCCACACGTAATTAGGGTTTTATTTTATTACTTATGTTACGTTCAACACAACATTTTTTTAGCCAAGTGCTCCATGAACGAGCTCAATATAATAATGCACTTGCCTATGTGCCCTCCTTTCGCTCATCAGTTTCACCCCTCCTTTTTCAAGGTACGACTTGCATGTCACGCTCACGGAATAGGGCAAAAAGATAATAATAATAATAACAATAAAGTTTATTAAATCAAGATTTCACATTCATTACCATTCATTGCCATAATTTTGTTTGGTTTATAAGGTAAGAAACGGTACGAATACGTAATGTATAGGTACGAGATCTGATACAACAACTTGATTAGATCCCCCCATCCTGCGTTTGTTCGTCCATGGGATTTTGATGCCTAATGCTATTAAAATTCGATCTTGCAATGATATTTCCCACAAATGAAGATGAGAATACCAAACTCAGGTTATCGGTATTTTGGCCTGATTTTTCCGCTATAATTTTTGGAATTTTCATCGCGATATTACGAGTTTTCTTGTCAGACGACGTGGTCCCGCTAATCATCTATTGCAATTTTCGGTTTCTGAATTTTTATTAATTTTCCCCTCCCACATGAATCCATAACCCTATCGTTTAATAATATCATAACGAAACCCGGGCTGTAATGTGGAGACAAAGCGATATTTTAAGCGATAATGTTGGACCCAAATCGCCATTAATTTTATAGATTCTAGAAATCCTGCTTGCCCATTTCTCAGCGATTGACTTCCCAAATGACGATGGAGGAAATTCCGATTGCGCATATTAATGCGTTCGATACATCACGCTGCTCGAGGATTTTTCGACTGACATGTAAAAGACATATGTGCACATAAAGAAAAACAATTGGGAAAATAATAATTCTATAATTTAGATTTTTTCAAAAAAATAATAATAATTTGGTGGCACATTAATTTGACCCAAGGATGTCGATTGAGGAGCGAATTAATGCCAAGAACCAAATCTAATCGAGCTGTTCGACGCATGATTCGTGGGGTCATATGATATGAGTTGTTTTTGTGGTGGAAAGCGGGAATCCTACAGTATTTTTTCTTAATCGGACACGTGAACTGGTGCAATTACGCAAATCACCTCCGCGATGTTGCTTGTTGGAGCACAAGAATCGAATTGTGCAATTAAGAAGGAAAAAAAATTGGCAAAAGAAAGGATATTGATTGTTTATTTGAAAGAGCTGCCATTTTATATTTAGTTCCGTTAAACTTGTTTAAGGGTTCGGGTAGGGATGATCATTTTTACAAAGTGAGTAAGGCTGCGAATAACAACTATTCTATTTCAGAAATCAATTTATAACCAGAAATTTTATTTCCGTTTCGAAAAGAGTTTCAAGAAAAAAACACGTTTAATAACGACATAAAATTTTTGTTCTCGAAACAAAAATATGTTTGATAACCGCACAAAATTTCTCCCTCTCAAGTGGCCGGCGGGTGAGCGGCCCAGGCATGGTGGCAATGGCGTGAGCGATAAAGCGGCGAGCGGTGGCAACGAATGGCGAGCAATAGACGACTAGGGGAGGCAGCGACGGACGGTGACGCGGCGAGTGCGGAAGACGGTGGCTAGAGGCAGCCAACGTCGGGAGGTGGGTGGTGAAGAGGACAAACGGTGGTAGTGAATGACGAGCACGGACGGTGGGGGAGGTGGCGACGGACTACGACCACTAGTCAGGGGCGGCGGCTAAAGGCGATGAGAGTCGCACAATAGCGGGGAGGCGGGCGACGGTCGGTGACGGGAGGAGGGCAACAACAGAGGCCAAGTAGTGATGAGGAGATGATGGCCGACGGACCCGGCGGGCGATGGCAAAAGCAAGCAAGGGGGAGACGATGGGCGGTGGATGGGCGACCGGCTAGTAGCGAGAGCAAGCAATAAAAAGAATTTTTATTTTTCATTTTTATTCTAGAAATAGAAAAGTAGAAAATTTTTACTTCTCATTTCTGTTACAAACCTATTTCTGAAATCAAAATTCGTTTTAGAAAATTGAAAAATGAAATTGTGTTACCAAACAGATTTCTATTCCAAACTTATTTTTGGAACAAAAAATAGAAATAGAATGGTTATTATTCGCAGTCTAAGTTAGAACCTACTGTCATAGACCGGATTCTCCCGTACTCTCATACCCTTGTAAGTGGAATTTTGTGGCGTCGGGGTAAAGAATGAGTGATGTAGAGAAAATTATACAACTCATTCGTAGGAGTGGTATCAAGGCGTTTGTGCTAGGACTTCTAGGATAGAACAGTCATATCTCTAAAGAGCTCTGAAGATGGAGTTGGCCTTTCGTGCACAAGCTAGACGAGAACTGATGCCGCTTTCCTAATGAGGCCGTAATAGGCTGAAACTAGTAGTTGTGCCAAAGTGTTTCGTGTATCTTGATCAATAAACTGGATGCCCGAGCTAAGTTGAGCATGATTCAATCCGATACGAGAATGTGATTCGCCGTACCATTCTTCGGAACAACTATAGAAGGAAGGCTGGCTTGGTATTCTCGGCTCACCAAGAATTTATCAGCTTGTGACACTACCCTGTTAGAATCAGTTTTTAATTTTTGAAACCTATAACCTATCATATTTGTCGGGTCTACCGTGAATTGATTTCTTTTTTTTCTTATTGCTTCATTTTAAAAGGAAAATCAAGACAAATAGCAATTATGGCAAAACAATATGAGTAACAAAATAGCTTAAAGAAAAACGTTGACAGAACTATGACACAATAGGAATGTTAAGCTCATTTAAGAATAACAAATAATGTTCTTCCAATTTCAAAAAACTGGTTCTAACCGGTTCCGAGCGGGTGGGTAGTTTCAATACTCAGAACCTAAAATCTGCCGATTCCAATGGGAACCGAACATATTTCCACTGGTAGTAGGAATTGGATCTATTTCTATAGGTAGTCTAGCCCGGTGCTAGAATAGAATCGAATCAATTGCATAGCCCTAGGTTCAGGATCGCCCCATTAATTCGGATTAAAAAGTGCCTCGAGACATAGTGCCACTTTTTGTTTCATTAATTTTCGAACAATAGCGGGTTGAACATCGAGAATTTGACTTCTTCTTTCTCTCTTTTTTACGTGCGTGGATTGATTTTTACGATATAGGTTTTTGCATAATTTAAACTTTGCGGCGATTTTTCAAATTTTTTTTTAATCTCAAACTTGAAATTTATGTAAACGTTTTTTATTTTGGACATATATGTATGTAAACGTTGACACGCAAATATATGTCATGTCATTTTGGAAAATTTTTATACTATATTCAATTTTGGTACGAAATGGAAATTAGTTTTGTTCTTTCTTTTTCTTAATTGAGAACAGGGAAGTTCAATCCCACCTTTGAAACTCCTTGACAGAATTCTATTTTGATGATCATAATGTTTAGGGAAAAAGCCACAAAAAATTCCAAATTTTACCCCCTGTGATACATTTACCCTGAACGTTTTTTTTTTTTGTGACACCAAAACCCCAAACTATATGATTTATGACATATTTACCCCAATGTACTTTAGTCCATGGACATTTTTATTTTTTTTTTTTTTTTTTTTTTTTTCCTTTCCGGCAAGGGGGGGGGGGCGGCCCTCGCCGGATCTGGCAAGGTCCACCCTCGCCGACGTCAAGCGAGAGCGGCCTTTGCCGGACTCAGGCGAGGGCAACCCTCGCTGACATCGGGCGAGGGTCGCCCTCGCCGAAGTAGAGCGAGGGCCGCCCTCGCTCACCCAGGCGAGGCGATCCTCACCCGACTCGAAAAGAAAAAAAAAAGGCGAAAAAGACGAAAATGTCCATGGACTAAAGTACATTGGGGTAAATATATCACAAATAGGCGTGGTTTTGGATTTTTGGTGTCACAAAAAAAAAGATTCAGGGTAAATGTATCACAGATGGTAAAGTTTGGGATTTTTTATGGCTTTTTTCCTAATATTTATTCTTCTTCACAGATTTATCAGCAGCTATCTTCCGAAATGCAATGCCTTCTTTTTTTTATGCCGTACACCTAATCCACGCACAAGTAAGTTTTTTAACCATTAACTCCAAGACAATAATCTTTTGATAAATCCAAACCGCGTTGAAATCTTTGCAATCTAACTGTATATAACATCAAATCTCAATGAAGAAAGGCGTAATTGACTTCCCCCCCCCCCCCCCTTTTATAGCAAGAACAGTTCATACAGTTAGCATTCTAGCCACCAGCCCAAAAGTCTCATTGGAATCTATAGCCTCTTGTTTGGGCATATTCTTTAGCCACTAGGCGTGCATTGCATCTTCCAATACTTCCATCACTCTTAAAATTCGTCTATAAGACGTATTTATATCTATAGAAAAAATTATCTAATCGATCATAAACTTATCGTACAAGTAGAAATTCAGTTCTAAACTTTTCAATTTTGTCAATTTAACATTTTTGTGAAATTACAGCTAAATTTCACTAGAAATCACTGAAGTGGTAATATGCCATGTAGGATAGCCGACGATAACTAAACCGTCACGTTAGCAATTTTCGGCAAAAAATGACAGAATGTATGACATTAGAATTTCACGCAAAAGTTTAGGACTAAATTGAAAAAATTATAAAATTTATGACTGAATTGACATTTATGTTATAGGTTTAGGACTAATTGGGTAATTTTTCCTACATCTATTTGGATGTACATTTTGAGGCCTAAAAACGGGTGGTCTAAGTATCGTATCAATTCTAATGCCTTAATTTCATTGCACATGCCACTCTGCGATCAGCTTCAATGTCCTTAGATTTTGCTAATTGCCCATAGTTATGATCCCAAAATGTAGTGATTGTGGGACTCTGGAGAACACATTATGATCCAGTTCTACCATATGAATTTGAAAAAGAAAAATATTCTTATGGAATTGTACATGTGTAGGGAATTGTACTCTCTTGGTTTTCAAATTATCCACTTTATAACATTTATATCCTTGAACCAAGAAACACACGTCCTCTTGGAATTTAGTTTTATGTGGTCTGTTATTTACAATATAATATAAACATCCAAATGCTCTAAAATATTTTTAATTCGGCTTTTTGTTGTGTAGCCATTTCATATGGTGATTTACCATCCAAAAATGGACTTGGATATCATTTACTAAACACACGGCAGTTAATAAGATTAGTTTGGTCTTTTTGCCTAATATTAAGTATTAACATATTTAATTGTGAAGACAAATGGGGCGTGGAAAGATTTAAACTCATAACTCATATTCTGATACCATGTGAAATTTTGGTGGGACCACTGCCAATGTTCTAAAAACTTAAACGGTGAGATGAAGGCGTGATATATTATTTTAATATTCTAACAGATTTACTTATCGGTTCATCCTCATTTGGCATGGCAATTGTCGCACCCACTAATCAAAGTTCAATCTCTGCGTGGAGTGCCAAAGTCAAGTCTCTACTCCAAGCTGAATGGTTCGCTTGACCAATCAATGGTTGAGAGATTAAATTCCTACCTAGATTATCAATTTGATGAATATAGAATGGATTGTTCATATCCACTATTGTCGAGCCAAGTGAAGTCTAACTTTTTTGATTGATTATCTTTACCAAAAAAAAAACTTTTTGATTGATTATTTGTCGCATTGGATTTATCGTATACCACGAGGATTGATGCACGACAAGGAAATAAGTTTGTAAATACTTCGGTGAAATGACCTAGTGTCATGTGTGCTATGGTAATTAACAAGGGTGCAATATTTCTCCTTGATAGTTTGGGCTTTGCCCATTCGCCTCTCATTTTTATGAGAGAAAGCTACTAAAAAAAGTCATAAATCTATTGCATTTATGTCAATTCAGTTATAATCCTTTCAATTTGACCAATTTAGTACTAAACCTTTTGACAATTTGCCAATTCAGTTCACCCGGCCAATTTTGGCAGGAAATCATTGACGTAAATGATGGCTGTCCTATGTGACACTACCGGCACTAACATTGACCATTTTTATAATTTATAATTTTGTTTATTTTGTTTATTTTTTGTTTATTTTTTTATTTTTTGGCCCGCGAGATCATCGGTGACCCTCAACCTCGTCATCATTGGGTGAGATTGGCCTTGCCAATGGCTGGGCTAGCGAGGCTCGACCTTAACGTCGTGGGCAAGGTCGACCTTGCCAAGGGCTAGGCTGGCTGGCGAGGTTGGCATCGCCGATGGCTAGGTGAGACTCTTTATTTCTTCATATTTTAAATAAAATTCATGACCTCACTATCAATAGGCGAGGTCGATTAGCCAGTGGCTGGTTAGCGAGGCTCCTTGCCAAGGGCTGGGCTGGACTGGTGGGGGGCCCTTGCCAAGGGCCAAAAGGTTCAAGCCCTTGCCAAGGGCCAAGAGGTTCAAACCCTTACTAGTGGCTAGGCGAGGCATGAACTCACCAGATCAAGTGAGGTCGAGCCTTGCCCATGGCCAACCCGGCAAAGGCGAGCCTCGCCTAGCCACTAGCGAGGCCGACCTTGCCAGCCCAACCCCTAGTGAAATTGACCTCACCCAGCAATGGGGAGGTTGAGCCTCATCCACCCAATCCCTAGGGAGGTTGGATCTCGTCAGCCATAATGAAAAATAGGAAAAGAAATGAAAAAAAAGAAAATTAAAAAATTAAAAATTGTCCACATTAGCACCAACGGTGTTACATAGGACGGCCGACATCCACATCAACAATTTCCGATCAAAATTGGTTAGATTGACTAAGTTAATAAATTGTGAGAAGATTTATGATTAAATTAGTTTAGGACTGAATTGACGCAAGTACACTAGGATAATGACTTTTATGGTAATTTTCCGTTTTTATGAAAAAAAAGGAAAAAAATTATAACTCAAGCTTCATTTGTCAACGAAAGATGAATGATTTGGAAAACATTTTCCTAAAAATGATGGTTTGTATTACTTACAAAAATGAATGAACAAAAAATATTTTCATTGTCCACAAAAATTTTTAGATATAAATTATTGTCAATAATGAAATCATTTTTCATTCAAGAGAAATAAGCGATTATTTTTTGAAAAATATTTTTCAAAACATTCATTTTTCATTAAACAAACTACAAGCAAGTAATGTCAAGCTGGGACAATTAACTCCACCTCATTTGTAAAAATTATATTTATCATACGAGTTGATTTTTAAATATATGTCAATTTAACCACACTGATTTTTTTAGTTAACAAACTTGACTCTGATATATCATGACAAGATCATGTTACAACAAGAAGAATGTCTGAGTTAAAATCTCATCACTCAATTATTAAATTCTTAGACAAAATATATATAAAAGAAGAAAACATAAAATTTTGAATTTTTTAGTCTCTATAAACTCTCAAGGGTGTGGCTATGGTCTCTCGGCTAATTTGCATTGGATTTGGGTCATCATTCTTGCATATGACTTGAATTTCAAGGATTATCTTGGTTTCTTTTGCATTGTCTTGTCTATGTATTGTGACTTCGTAATTCAGGACAGTCACGTAATACCGCGAACACCTTCAAATCCCATAAAATTAGGGGGGATTGATCTCAAAATGGTTGATTACGCAGCTAAAATCTCAAATAAAATCTGTTGGTCCTTTCTTTCACCTCACCGATGAATAGTCCACACATTAAAATATATTTATGGACTCCCTACGATTTTTTTTTAACTTTTACGTCCCGTCGGACATAGAATGAGTCGATGAGATTTTCTTTTTGTGATAAAAAGACATATACCCATCAAACTGTTGATAAACTATGTCGACTAATCCATAAGATGCAGTCATGGATGCAATCAGGGGCTAATTTCCTAGATCGAATTCAAATTCCTTGGGGCATTTATATACATTGTCTGCCCTGGGACCCAAGCTCTTCAGTAGTAGGTAAGTCTGCACGACGATGTTAAACCTAAAACTTTGGTTGCTTTATCAATCCTTATCAATTCACCGTGCAATTGTTAGCTTGCAAGGTTGCAGCTGCCATTATATTTAATATATATATAAATATTATTGTATGTATGTATATATATATATATATATATAAATAATTAACAATGTAAGGGTGGGATTTTCTTTTCTGATGTGACAAAACCCAAAAGCCCAAGTCATCAATAAGGGCGTCCATCTTTGCAATGTCAAATATCACGCCCCATCCGTAGCTTTCTCTATATTTCTAGCGTACCATGTCACATCATTTCATATGAAAAATATTAGGCGGTGTGTTTGAACGAAGCGTACAAGAAAACAAAAAATTAAAAGAAAAGCACTCTAAAATATTAATGAAAATGCACGTCGTAGGCATTCAATTTCAAACCCTAAATAAAAAAAAAATCCTTTGGCTCTTTATTCGAGTGTGCTTTGTGGCCAAGAAGCGGCCAAGTGTATCCACATTATTTCATTACCGGCTCTTGATGCAAACCTGTGAACAATCTAGTCCATTCAGAACGTTAGCCCACGACATCAACTAACCAATATTGTATTGCGTGTCGTGAATCAGATGATACACCAAACACGAACACACTTCCATGTTGTGGTGTTGACCTCTTTGCCCTGCATCCTTAACAACATACAAAAGCTGAGGAAAATTCTTAAACGAGTTTGGTTCGTGCCTAATGCTTTCTTCATGTGATATGTGCTCATTAGGCCCGATGTAGCCGTCGGTTTTATCGTGCTGATGATGGGCATTATTCTCTCCCTTTAAAAACTCATCTATTCGATTATGCAGTGTGGACACGAAGAGACATGAGTTTTCTAGAGGACTGAGCAAGTGTGTTGCAAATATGTCGGGACAATCTTTACAGATTGGTTCTAAGTCGCATTATTGCTTATCAGTGTTTAAGGACATTAACCTGGTGGTCCCCTTCTTAAGCTTATTTTTTTATGACTGTTTAGAAGAAAGAGAGGATGGACCATTCTTTAGGATAAAATAAATGACAATGCCAACAAATAAAGGATCTCATAGGTAAAAGGAACATTGAAGAAAACAAGGAATTTTTTTAGCAGATTAGGTTCGATTCGATAACTGAAGTATCTACCATAAAAATAATAAAAAATGAAGGGAAAATTTTTAAAAAAAAATCAAGGACAAATGTGAGTGGATGAAGATATGTAGAGAACATATCATATCTACTGTAGATTCGAGGGCACATGCAAACCCCAAGAAGGTGCGTCAACACTCAACACGTTGCGCAAAGAAAATCCCTTGGACAACGCTAAGGTGTTCTGCAATTTTTTTTTTAAAGTTATGTACATCGCATATGTTTACACCAAATCATATCCTAAATCACATTAAAATATAAGATCACATAAATTGAATATTCCAATACACACGCAGTACATGCACGGGGGCTTGTATTCAGCCTTCTAGGGTTGGAGCTGATATATTGGAATGATGGAGGAGGTCCTGTGAGTTTCTCTAGGTGATCTCTCTTTAGGGTTCTGTTCCCTGCTTCTTGAGTTTAGATAAACGAGAAAAAAAGAGGACAGAATCCTCCAAGATTCTCGCAGAAGATTGAAGTACCATCTACAAAAGCTCTTGCCTTGTTGGATCGTGACTTACAATAATATTCATCATTGTTTATTCTTGTTTTTGTGAAAAAGTTCATATAATGTGTGCTTTTTATGGGTGAAGCTTCGGTCCTAAAAAGGAGATCTAGTAATTTAGTTCCTGAAGAGGCCAAAGGTACAATGATGATCACTTTGAACAATTGGATTGGTGCTAATTGATTAGTAATTTCTTTTTTGTTCGCTTTAGTTACCTGATGACATCTGATTTTAGTATAGGGAAGCAATGTCAAATAATATGACTTAGTGCTTAAGGGTCTTGATTATATCTTGTGTTACAAATAGGTATCATGAAGTAGTTGGCAGCCAAGCCCTTTCAAGGAGAGAGAAGTACATCTACAACATAAAGTAAGCTACCCGGTTTTCTATAAAGTGATTGAATACTGTCAAAGAAAACCAATTCGATTTCATGCTCCAATTTTAAATATCTCGATGTTTGTCGGCAAACACATGGTTTATCCGGTCCATCAAATTAGGTTGAAGTAATAGCTTTTCGCGTTGTGAGGGAGTTCAATATCTCTTTCTCTTCTTGTAAAAGTCTGAAATTAAGTCAAAGGATGATTGTGGTTTGCTTTGTATTATAGAAAAATTTCTTCGCATTGAATCCGCACGCTTCAGCTTACCCTCTATGGAGTTCTCCAAATAGCTTGATCTTCTAAAATGCACGGTTACAAATTCTAACTTCAGGAATGCTACATGACCTTCTCCAATACTGACACTAGTTTACTGCAAAAAAGAAAAAGAAAAAGAAAGATTGTCTCTATGTTCAATACATAATGCTTATATTCGATTCTAGTTTGCTCATTGGTTTAGACATTCACTACCCCAAAAACTAAACAAATAAAATCCAAGATCTTTACAACGCAATGACGTAAACTCTGATAGATGGTCATTTTCAATGACAAAACCTAAGTAATTATTCTAATATGCATGCGTTGAATATGCATCGGATAATAAGCCAACGAAGAAAACAGCTTGGGAGTTTGGTACGTTGCCCATCATCATGTGGGCATACATTAAAAAAAAGACGTCTTTTTTGATGTGGTTAAGTGAAGTATATGGGACTCTATGGTGTGTGGTCCAATTATAAAAATGGTGCATGATTGAGTTCAGGGATCTGACCTTATGGGCGATACGGACATCTAGATCTTCCCTTAGGTTATAATGCTGTAACACTATAATATTAAACCCATGAATTCATGTTTAGCCCAAAGTGGGAGATTTTCCATGTATTCTATTTATTGTAAGCTAAGAAGTCTCTGTTGAATTGAATATATAATGACATCAGCAAATAATATATTGTGGGGTGAAGGACCTTGGAAACTTCATCGGGAGCTTCCTCGACCCACGTGTTGGAGATGCCCTAAAGTGTGCAGAGCTCGATTCAGACACCTTTTGTTTTTTTAGCTTGCAAACATATGAGTGGAAGTGCCCTTGGATGGACAACACTTCTAAGATTTCTGTTCTCCCAGTGAAAGAAAATATGTATATTCTACGAAAGTGTCAGGACATCGACATGATCAAGTGAAAGTTTAGTCTACGAAAAAGAATTGGTAAATGTTTGTGCTATTAATGTGTTGGGTCCATGCCAGTCAGAAAACCAACATGCCCAGATAAGATAATTCATAAATTCATGTACTGGCTAGAGGTGATCTCCAAGCTGCTTTAGGTAGAGCTCTAGGACATGATGCTAGATTTTTGAAGCTTCTCCTGGCTAAATCTACCATTAATGGCCCCGACAACAACAGAAGCTTGACGCTGGACCATCGAATTATAGTGGTTTGCTGCCATTTGAAGCAAGTTGGCGGGCATGATTTTTACCCAGCAACGACAATGATGTACTTTCCTAAAGCAGCATATTGTTGGTATAGGTATGTAGAATGTATGAATCATTTGATGAGTGAAATTATCAGGTCTAGGAATACTTATTTGTTAGGTGTGGAGGCACTCGGGATGAGTAATATTGATTTTCTTTCATATTGGCAGCATTATATATTACTTATCGAGAAGTACAGAATTTTTTTTTCGTACTGGTAAATTTCAAAAAAATATCGGTAAGTGTTTGAAATTGTTGGGTAAAAAAATGATCGTGACTTTTTTTCCAGTTAATTTGTTGGTAATTTAGCAACACTTTTTATGAAAAAACCAATTTTTTAATAGTTTACAAATTGTCAATTTTTATTCTAACTTACCAACTTTTATTTGCATAACTTTTAATGCTTTGACTTTACTAACTCCTATATGAATAAATGTTGCAAGAAACTTAAATAAGTGTTGATAACTCAAAACTAATTGAAAATTGAATTGGAAATAAGTTGGTAAGTGACTCATGTAGAGGTTGGTAGTTTCATATAATAGTTGGTAAATTTAAGGTATTCGTAAGAATGGTAAATGGAAGTTTATATAAAGATAATAGATTTGTTTTTTTCTCGGAGATAAGAGAAATTGGTTATTTAAGGAAACCAAATAAGTAGGGCAAACTAAAATTGGCACTCCAATAGAAAAGTTGATAACCAAATTAAAAATAAATAAATATATGTCGATAAGCAACTCAAATAAGAGTTGGTAAACTAAAACTAACATAATGGTAGAAAAACTAGTAAGTTATGCAAATAAAGGTCCATAAGTTCATATAAGATTTGATAAATTTAAAGCCTATACAAGCATGACAAATAAAAATTGGTAAACATTAACAAAAGTCCACAGATTAAAAAAGTACCGGTAACTAATTCAATTGAAAATTGGTAATGAGAAAAAAAAACTTGGTTATTTAATCATAAAAAAGTTGTTAAATCACTCAAATAAAGATTGGTGAATTGATATAATATCTGGTAAATTTAAGAGGTTGGTGAGAATGGGAAAATAAAAATTGGTAAAAGATAAGTTAGTACTTTGCAAACTATAAAAAAAAATTATACAAAAAAGGCAACTAGTAATTTTTATAATTTCCATTAATTTTTTAACTCTTACCAACCTTCTCTCAAATCTACTAGAACGAAAAAAGTCTATCTTTTTTAACGAAACAGCAGAATCATTCATTCGAGATAAGAGCATGAGATTGACCATTAATAAGTTCAATCAAATCCAAAACCTCCTTATCAGTCTATGAATAATTTTTCTTTTCCCTTCTTCCTATTATCACGTAGATTGTACAGGGTGGATAAAGTCCGAGGCCATGAAATATCGTACCGAATCTTATAGGAGGAATTTCAAATAACATTTAAATTATTATTTTTTAATAGTTGCTAGAGTACAAAGGGCACAAAGTCCATAATATAAGGCCAATGATACTCCCTTTTTTTTTTCTTCAACTACACTTGAAAGACAATTATATTAAGGTCCACAACCTCTCTCACGTGGGAAATATTATATACCTGTTTCCATTGCCCCGAGTTAATTTGAATATAAGCAACTTGTTAAGCAAGGAGATAGCATCTTATTTACATAGCTTGCAATTTCGCACGAAAACTTGTAAGCTTCTTCTTGTTATTGTAATGCCAGTCTGAGTAGATTTGATGTCATCTTGGTCAATCATGTGAGATTTCTTTAAGGTTCTTCCCATGATCAAATTTCTCTTTCTCTTAACTTTATTCCCGAGCGAGATTATATAAATTGCCTATGGGATTTACAAGTGGATGTGTTAGCCTAATACGCCACGGAAATGATATTCGCCACACATAAGTTTGGCTCAATTAACCAATCTCTATTTATTTATTTAGGATTAATACCACGAAAAAGTCCAAACTGGTACACCAGCAACAAATTTGCCTTCTATTAATTTCCGTTAAATTTTATCATTAAATTTTTGAGTTGGATGACAAGTGGCAATTGACGGGCGTACCAGTTTGTTTGCCACAGATTTATCAATTTATGATTTTTGGTGATATTAATCCAATTTAACTGAGAGTAAATTTATTACAAGTGTACCAGTTTGAGTTTTTTGTGGTAAAAAAATTAGTTTGAGAAAAATTTATCACAGATGTATCAGTTTGGGTTTTGTCGTGGTATTAACGCATTTATTTATATATCGATCGTTGTATGTGTGCTTAAGGATAGTTATGGAAATTCTGATTTCAGTGCTTTGTGGGTAGGAAAATAAAAGGGTTTCGTTGGGCCCGCCAAGGAATATGATGACTAATCAAATTTGCCAACAATGCATCATGCTATGTCTTCTGTCACAAACACAAACTTACATGCACACCTGACTTAAAGAATGGTGGCGCACATAGAATTTGGCTGCGTGCATGTTCTCGTTCGATAAATGGACGATCAGATTTAGCTTCATAATAAAATGGAGCTTGTATTTTGCCCATACCCAGCGAAATTAATCCCCTATGTAATCGATCTCAACAGGCTTTCGTGTGTGCAATTTCAATCTCAAAAATCGGTATAAGGACACAAAAAGTGCCATACTTTTCACACGGAGTTCAATTGAGGGTCATAACTTTTTTTTTCCTCGATCACTTGAGTGTCGTGACTTCTAAATAACGTTTACTTGAGTATTGTGACTTTCAATCGATCACTTGAGTGCCATCACTTTTAAAAAAAAACATGCACCACAAGTGCTATGTCACGTCGAATTGCTAGCATCCGTGATGAACGTTCTTAAAAAGTTATGGCACTCAAGTAATCAATTGTAGAATTATGGCACTCAAATGATTGAAAAAATATGACTTTCAAGTGGGCATTATACAAAAATCATGATACCGGTGATGTACTTTTCCCAAAAGAAATTTTTGTCACTTTAATTTCATCAATGGATGAAAAATGGACATATCTGGTAACGAATTAATAACATGGAAAATGATTTTTCACTGGCTCTGTTTGGTTTGCAGGAAATGAATGATTTGGAAAACATTTTCCTAAAAAGGATCGCTTGTATTGTTTATAAAAATGAATGAACGAATAACATTTTTATCATCCACGAAATATTTGGACCTAAATTGTTATCGATAATGATATTATTTTCCTACTAAAATGAATGAACTGATAATATTTTCATCATAAGCAAAAATATCTAGACATAAATTGTTATTCATAATGAAAATATTTTCCATTGACTAATTATTTCAAGCGATATGGAAGATCCATTTTAGGAAAAGTGGTTTCCAAATCATTCATTTCCCAGCCAAACGGACGGAGCCCAAATAAGTAAAATAAAGAAATAATCACCATACATAAGGTACACTAGACTTGTCTTGGATCATTAGGGTTCCTTGGACACACCACGTAACGAATGCATGAGGAATAATGGTATGTCCGAACCAACTACATAACATGATAAAGCAAGGATTGATTTGGTACTGAGGTAGGCAGCTTTAATGAACAAAATCTCTTGATTGTGTCTGAATCATGAGGAATGCCCGATGGTAATGCATGGTTTTGATAGACTTGCGCCTCAAGCTTGTCCCATCCTAATATTAAACTTGTGTGCATACCTCACCACATTACATTATGACAAGCCTATAACCTATTGGCTTGCTCGATAATGCTAGTTGTTGTTCATGAAGAGGAGGGGATGAGCTTCTTGGACAAGTGATGAGGCGATGTTTCATAGCAACCACGGTCGACTAAGAGCTACCAAGACCCATTATGGACTGAACCAATGATGTTTGAAGAAATCGGGGAGAGATTTTTTACGTCCGAGCCTCGAGAAATGACAAGGAGGAGAGCGACGCGGCGCGCGAGTTTGCCCGCCTCTTTTTTTTTTACGGGGTCGATGCCTCTGTCACTTATGCTCTAAATCTTTATACATCTCAAGTTGTCGTGTGGGCTCGAATTCCGCAAGAAGGAAAAGCAAAAAGGTTGAGCCAAGCCCAACATAAATTGAATGGGCCTTGATTCACGGGCTTTACCTCTTATCAAGATGGGCCCGCTTATCGTTTGCGATTGGGCTTTCGTCTGACGAAACCGGAGCTCCACACGGCCAGTTTTCTGATTTATTTGTTTTCGCTCGTGGCTCTTTGGGGCCCATATAAATTACAAGAAATAAATAATTTTTTTTTAAAAATTTAATTTAATTCAAGCGCTCGTTTGCTTTTCAAAGAATTTTCTCGATGAGTGTTCTTCAAAGAGGCGATGATTTATGATGACCTTTTCGGCTAAGCCAACGAAGCATTTTCCTTTTAACGACCAAATCAGATAACACGGAGCAACACATGCGATACGGTATCCCTACGTACAATACCATTTGAGCAATACGTGGTTTCCAAATGATCTCTCGACATTCATTCGGCACGTGATGTCTTAAAAATTTTTAAGATAATTGGAAGGAGGAAATTACAGGGAGCAAGGCCCTAAAATCGGTAGCTAGCATTTTATTTTTCTATTTAAATAGAAAAAGTAGCCAAGAAATAGATTTGGAGTAAATAAAGTAAGAAAAATCTACTTAACATTCCTAGAAATAAAAAGTCCCATCCTCATGCCGCAACCCTCAGCTCCTTCTCCATCTTCCGTTGTCTGCAAACCGGGTTAGGAACGAGACGCGCCGTTACGGTACTGTTTGGCTTAAGATGATTGGAAGGAGGAAATTACAGGGAGAGCAAGGCCCCCTAAAGGAAATCAGTAGCCAGCCGAGCCGCCCCGAGCCGGAGAGCCGGAGAGCCGGAGAAAGGACGGCCATTGGATACGTGGATACCGGAGGGCACAAGATAAGATTCCAAAGTCCCACCTTTCATTTCCCTCTCTTCCTTCTTCTCCTTCCCCCTCGCTCTCTAACCGCCATCGTCGTCGTCGTCGTCGTCGTCGTCGTCATCGTCGGCATCTTCTTCTTCGCCACTCCACTTGAGCTGAGAGGCTCTCGAACCGGTGCAGCCCCTGTCGACTTCGCCGGGTTCGTCAATGCGTCTGTAGCGAATTCGGTGCGTAGCGCCTGCTTCCCCGTCCCCGTTCTTACTGCGGAGAATCGCTTGTGCTTTTTTCTTTTCTCTCTCTCTTGGCTCGGTCTCGCTTCGCGCGTTTCGTGATTGTGTGCGGTTGCTGCGCAGTGATTGGGGATGATGAACGTGAGCTGTTGCTTGTTTATTTTGTTTGTGTGTGCGTGTGTTTCGATTTGCCGCTAGAACTTGGGCGACGGATTGCGCGAGTCAGCGTTCGTTTTAATCGGAGCGCGAAGGAGGGAGCTGTCTAGTGAATGTTCTTCCCCCGTAAATTCTCTCGTGTTCTTCCGGCGGTGTTCCTGAGCTGCGTTCTCCTTTTCGGATTGTGTAGTCAGGAGAATTCTTCGTGAATTTGCAATATCTGTGCCTGGCAATTTGAAGTTTTGGCCTTTTGGACGTGAATATGCGCGCAAGTGTTGAGTGTCTGTCGTTTGAATCTTCGGTGGTTGTCTAGCGTTTATGTTCGTTGGAATCAGGCCTTTAGCCATGTCGGGGAAAGCGTGTGGATAAGAGTGGAGTACTCCCAACTTAGATAACCACTTTACTCTGAGCAGATACATGCACCGCTTTGTTTGCACAACGTACTCTCCAAGGAGCAGAAATCGTGTGAGAAAGAAAAGGTGCTAATCACTCGCGTCGACTGAGCTGTGGAGTTTGTTTGCATATTTTAAGAGATGAATGCTTCTTAAACTTAAGTCGTGGCTATGCGTCGGGTTGCTCTGTGTTGTTATGGCTTGGTCTCTTGTTTAAGTAGAAGGAGAGTTTCTATGAAATATCAATGTGAAGGGAACGCATTTTTTGATCCTCAGCTTACAGCGCGATTTTATTGCAGACATGGTCATTGTTCGAACCGTCTAACTACTGGCAGTTGTTAAATTCATATGGAGAAAACAAATAACCATTGGTCTGTCCTTGGAAACAGTAAGCGATGATCATTTGTTGTCTATTTAGGGGAGCTAACAGTGGAGGTTTCGTCTTCTTTGTTAAAATGTACGTGTAAGTAGTGAATGAAAAGTGTATCCCACATGGGATAATTACTTTCAAAGGAGAAGCTAGTGTGCTTCGCTTACTCATAACTTCGGTGGCGTAAGCTTCAGCGAAATTTGATGGGTGGAAATTTCACGAGAAACGGAAAAGTTAAGTTTAGACCATGCTTGTTTGTCTTACATACCATCCTTGAGAAGCAGTTCATTGTCCGCAACTATGGGGGGCAAACTTTAAAACAATAGACTTGACAAGCAGATGATGTAGTAAACCATGATGGATTTTACTGTACAATGATTATGCTCTGCGAGAGGTGAAAAGAAGCTTCCACTCTTGATTTTCCCTTTCAGTACTTTCTGTGTGATGCTAACCATTTCATGGGCTTAGCGAGCATACAGTGTAATCCGCTTATGATGTTTGAATTAGGATCTAGTATACTCGCTCGTCAATCTATATGTGCGAATGAGACAGGACAGCCATAAGCTAGCTTTTTGCTCCATTTAAGGTGCTGATTTATTTATAGAGTCTTTGCTTGTGAACTCAGAATATTGCTTGGAAATTCCTAAGTCTTTGGTGACCGTTTAGTGCTTCTCATCCTGGTTTCTTGTGCGTGCTACTCTTGTTGCATGTCTTTCGATCTTGATAGGTATTTGGCCAGAAAATCTCGATGTTTCTTGTTAACGCATTTCATTTCTCTTCCAGGTGAAGCAAAATTAAGCAGCTATTATAGCTGCATATCGTACAAAAATTTGCATCAATCAAAGACAAAATGACTCCAGTTATCCCATCTTCTCTGAGCAATATCTCCGTTATTCCTGGAAATGGCTTTTTGACAAGTAAGAATGTTCGATCTACCCGATGCGGCATGTTAGGGACATGGCCAACTTGCATCTCATTCTCACAAGGACATAGTTTGCCTCTACCTTCATCCATCGTATTGTTTCCAAGATTGGGGTATGGGCTGCGTTACAAATACAGGAGTCACATATTATTTGCCACGGGAGCTGATGTAGCAACAGAGGAACAAGATCCTCCTGCTGCAGAGGAAGATTCCAGTGGATCATCTGAAAGCACACCTGGTGAAGTTGAAACGAGTGAGCAAACCTCTGTCCAACCAGAATCAAGTTCAACGCCTGCTCAAGCTAGACGGTCAAGGTCCACTAGGAAAAGTGAAATGCCACCTATAAAGAATGAAGAGTTGGTTCCTGGGGCAACTTTTACTGGGAAAGTAAGATCCATACAGCCATTTGGTGCTTTTGTTGATTTTGGAGCTTTCACCGATGGCCTGGTACATGTTTCCCAGTTGAGTGACCGCTTCGTTAAGGATGTTGGAAGTATTGTCTCTGTTGGACAAGAGGTAAAGGTCAGGTTACTTGAAGCAAATAATGAGACAGGGCGGATTTCTTTAACCATGCGTGAAAGTGATGACACTAGCAAGCCACAGCAAAGGAGAGATGCTCCTGCAAGTGGCGATAGGCCTAGACCTTCCAGAAAAAGTAATGTAGGACAGAAGAGAGATGACGCCAGGAAAAGCTCGAAGTTTGTAAAGGGGCAAGATCTTAAGGGCACAGTTAAGAATTTAACCAGGTCTGGTGCTTTTATATCTCTTCCCGAGGGAGAAGAAGGGTTTCTGCCAACATCAGAAGAATCTGATGATGGATTTGTAAGCATGATGGGAGGCTCCTCACTTGAAATAGGTCAAGAGGTTGATGTTCGAGTTTTACGGATGTCAAGAGGACAGGTTACATTGACAATGAAGAAAGAAGAAGATCTTAAGAACTTAGATGCTGAGCTTAGCCAAGGTTTTGTACATGTCGCATCGAACCCTTTTGTGCTGGCATTCCAGAACAACAAGGAAATTTCTGCATTTTTGAATGAGAGAGAAATATTGGAGAAACCAATGGCACCAACTACTTCTGATGAAATACAAGGAAAAGTAGGCAAAAGTGAAACTGCATCAGTTACTGAAGTGCTGGGTCGACCAGCAGATGGCAGCGAAACAACAGCTACAGCCCCTTCCACTGTGAATGGAGAAACTGCAGCTTCTTCAGCTGGTGTGGATTTGGGAGACATTAGAGCTGATGAGGACTCAACCAGTTCCACCCCTGATGATAAAGAATTAGAAATTGTGGCTTCGAGCTTGTCACAAAGTGTGGATGCTGCTACACAAGCAGCTGTGGAAGAAGCGGAGGTCAGTCCTGAAACCTTGACTGCTGAAGGGAGTGAATCATCTGTTGAGTTGGTAGCTGAAAAGGCTTCTCCAACAGATGAATTGGTGGCTGCAGAGGCAGCTCCAACAGGTGAATTGGTAATTGAGGAGGCTGCTCCAAATGATGAAATGACAAGTAATGAAGTTCCTGAATCCTCTGGGGAGACAACTAGTCAGCTCTCATCGTCAGAAAGCCCAACAGCCAATGAAGTCGCAAAGAGTGAATCAGATTGTGCCATACCAAAAGAGGAAAAACAAATAGAAATTCCTAAAACTGTAGATGAAGTTACTGATGGAGTATCTGGAAAAGGGAATGAGCTAGGAACTTCTACGGATGAAAATGGCAGCATGATTGGCTCAGATGTGCAAACAGATGATTCTTCTCCGGATGCTAAAGGTTCCTAGACACTTCTTTTCCTCACCTTTCTTGGCTTTTTAAATTACTTGTTGGAAGTTTCATTTAGTTTTTCCACCAAAGTGGTGACTTCACAGCTACCATCCTCAAATGGCTGAAATTTTTTTGGATGCATGCTACTCATATCTCTCAATATGTCAGCGCAACTTCTCGTTCAACGGGATCCTGTATTTCCTTTTTTTTTTTTTGTATTTTCTGGTAATGCTTCCATGTATTGCCTTTTGTGAATCATGGACACTTTTTCGTTTCTTATGGAGATATCTATTCTGATACAGGTGAGGTGGAAATTAGTGGAACTTCTGATGTATCCGGAGTACCTGCAGTTGATGCAATCCTGTCTTCAGACAGTCGGAGTGAAGAAGTTGAAGAGACCAAACTTGAAAGTGCAACAATTGAGCCACTTGAACCAATATCTTCAGGAGATTCTGCAGTATCTTCTGGAGCGCCAGCTGAAGATGTCACTGAGGAAAATGGCACCGTTGCTGTATCTAATGGAAATGCTAGCAGTGGTTTGCCAAATGAAAGTGGACCAAAAGGTTAACATTTTCTATATGCTGATGACATTTTTAAGTGCATTCAGTGGATGTCGATGTTAAAGATCTGTCTTTATTGCAGCCAGTATATCACCAGCTCTTGTAAAGCAGCTGCGTGAAGAAACGGGTGCAGGAATGATGGATTGCAAAAAAGCTCTCTCAGAGAGTGGAGGGGACATCGTGAAGGCTCAGGAATTCCTAAGAAAGAAAGGCTTAGCTAGCGCAGAAAAGAAGGCCAGTAGAGCAACTGCTGAAGGCAGAATTGGTTCCTATGTTCATGATAGCAGGATTGGAGTCCTAATAGAGGTGAACTGTGAGACTGATTTTGTCTCTCGGGGTGACATTTTCAAGGAACTGGTTGATGATCTAGCCATGCAAGTGGCTGCCTGCCCTCAAGTTCGGTATCTGGTGACAGAGGATGTCCCAGAAGAAATTGTCAGCAAGGAAAGAGACATTGAGATGCAAAAGGAAGATCTCTTGTCAAAGCCAGAGCAGATTAGAGCAAAAATTGTTGAAGGGAGAATCAAGAAGAGGCTTGAGGAGTTGGCATTACTGGAGCAGCCTTACATAAAGAACGACAAGATGGTAGTAAAGGACTGGGTGAAGCAGACAATTGCTACCATCGGTGAAAATATTAAAGTTAGAAGATTTGTGCGTCTCAATCTTGGAGAAGGATTAGAGAAGAAGAGCCAGGATTTTGCTGCTGAGGTCGCTGCGCAAACAACAGCAAAACCTCAAGCTCCTCCAAAGCAAGAGGAACCTGTAGCTGCCAAAGCTGAGGAAACCGTTCAAAAGTAAGTTTGTGCTTCCCCTGAGTTATTGGATACCGAAATCTCATTGATTCTTAGACTATCTATCACTTGTGAGTGATTTCTGATATTGTTGATGCTAACTTGGTCCTGTTTCTGATACTCTTGGGGCTACATTAATATGCTGCCATTTTTCTTTGGCACCATCCCTCCTTTTAGATACGATCGTGAACATGAAGATCTTAATATATGGTGCATTAGCATTTTAACTTTTGATTTCATTTAGAATTAATGACAGGCAATTTATTGCTTCATGTTTGGACCACAAGTACTTGTCTAGAAACATTTGCTACTATCTGTGTTGCTGTTCCTACCATACAAACCTGTTGTTAGTCCATGAAGTATCTGATCGATCTTACACATGCACATCTAAATGGCGACTTCCATTTCACAGATATGCTCATAGAAAATCCTCAGTCTCGTGACCATCGGATGGACATATCATCCGAATCATTTAACATTGCAATCATTTCTTGTCAAAAGCTTTATGAGCACAATATGCTAACTCCTTTTCACAGGCCACCGACGGTAGCAGTTTCTGCTGCACTTGTCAAGCAATTACGCGAAGAAACTGGAGCAGGAATGATGGATTGCAAGAAAGCTCTCTCTGAAACAGGAGGCAATCTTGAGAAGGCACAAGAGTACCTCAGAAAGAAGGGTCTATCCACTGCAGACAAGAAATCAAGCCGCCTTGCTGCTGAAGGCCGTATTGGTTGTTACATCCACGACGCCCGCATTGGAGTGCTAATTGAAGTCAATTCTGAAACGGACTTTGTGGGTAGAAGCGAAAAATTCAAGGAGCTGGTCGATGATCTGGCAATGCAAGTGGTAGCCTGTCCTCAGGTACAGTTTGTTTCCATTGATGAAATTCCTGAGAGCATCGTGAAGAAAGAAAAGGAGCTCGAGATGCAGAGAGAGGACCTCCAGTCGAAACCAGAGAACATTAGAGAGAAGATTGTGGAGGGACGAATTTCTAAGAGGCTCGGAGAGCTTGCTCTTCTAGAGCAACCGTTTATCAAGGACGACTCTCTATTGGTGAAGGACTTGATCAAGCAAACTGTCGCTGCTCTCGGCGAGAATATAAAAGTCAGGAGGTTCATTAGGTTCACACTTGGGGAGACAATCGAAGCTGCAAAGGCAGGAGATGAATAGAAGGTGCAGCTGAAACCAACTTTGGATGATTGGCGACACCAATTTTAGGCGAGAGAATGAGTTTTGATCTTACATATTGAGATGATATCAAAGTTTGAATTGCAATGATAATTTGTACGGTGAATCACCGCGAAAGCTTACATTTGGATTCTACATTTTGGAGACAGACCATAGAAGAGAGCTTCGTAATTCTTTTTTCAGCGTTAAATAACAGGTTGCAGAGGCGTTTTCAATTTTACTAATATCCGACAACCAGACCTAGAATTTGTTACCGTACCAGGCGTAGCAAATTTTGTCATCTCATTACTAATGGTCTTTAAATTCCTGTTCGGCTCCTGTAAATTGGTTTCGAGAACATCCACAACAGAAATCTTCATTCCAAAATCACCTTTTCACAGAGGATGGTTTGATTCCTGAATCCTGGTGACAGTTACCCTGGCAATGAGTTGGTCATACCATTGTTTATTAAGCAGTATACTCATGAAATAGAAACCTATCCTGATATGTCTCTATTTCCATAAAAGAACTTCCACCAAAGAGGTGAAGTCACCCAGAAACAGCCACAACTAGATTGATTTATCTGTCAGATAGATACAGGGAAGTTGTCTATGCAGTAATGAGCCCAGCAACATCTCAGTTACATCACAAGCCATTGTACAGACACATCGTTACTTATGAGTTCTCACAAAAGCGGAAGCTTGAAAAGAAGACCATCTGCTTCAATTTCAGATTATGGCATCTTCAAATGTTTTAGCATTTGAAGGAAGAACAGGTAAAAGAGCAAAACTCCACAGAACTCGAGATATCCGTCTCTGCACATGCTATATTTAATTTATGACTCTAGTTTAACACCGGGGTTGGAGGAATCTCAGACAACATATCGGTAAGTGACGTATCGCCCTGCCGTCTCACTTGGCCTTATTATCTTCACAACCTGTCCTCGCTTCAGGCCATAGTAGCGGGCAATTGGATCAGTGACTTGGATACGCGGTAGCTGAACTCGATCCCCCAGAAGACAAAACAATGAGAAACAACATGATGTAAGTATCCACTGAAATAGTAACAGGAAATACTATCAAACTCACATGCAACACTGACAATTCCCTATAAAAAACAAGAGAAGCAGGTCTGTAGAGAACAGGGCAGTAACATGAAGCAACCTCATGAGAAGTTCTTTAGACTATAAAGACTAGCAAAAAATGCCATTTGGCAATGACAGTACCCTTGGAAGAGGTGAATGTCGAGTGGGATATGCCCTGCAACATTTAAATGCCTCTTGTCTGCATCAATTAATCCCTCATCTCACAAGGCTCCTCTACCATAACTCAAACATGTTTGGCTAGGATTTAAACTTGAGTCCCAAAAACATGAAGCAAAAGCCATAGATACGAAGAGAGCAGATATTCTGCTCTTATTGTCGTGCCGAATTTCCCAATTAATCCATCATATAAATTCCCGTGGGTGCATACCATGCACAGGCATGCATCCCAAGAGTTGCATCCACATGAAGCACACAAACACCAAATTCTGTCAGACACTAACCTGTGTTTCTTTCACTGTATATCTCTGCAGCAAAGTCTTCTTTTCCTCATTAGTAAGCACTTGATGCTCAGGAACGAGTACATGCTCTTTGATATTGACTAACAACTCTGCCTCCTGCACCATAGTAACATACGATACTCAATGAAACAATAGAGAAGGTTGACTCAGGCAACTAAACATAAATTCATGACACTGTAAAGGAAAAATGGGCTTGGAGATACGCTGCATTATGCTGCCTCAAAAAGCACTTGTCAGGATCCAAGTAGACAAAAATAGTACTGTATTATGGACTAGAAGCAAGATCAACTAAACGCCTACTGACACAATAAAACAGAAAGCAATTCTTTTTCATAGAATTTCAGATTCAATCATCTCAGAACCATGAAAGCTTGCCAAATAAGGTGGCCTTTCATCCATCATAAACAATACACGGCCAAAATGCTTCTTATATTCCGCAGTTGATGGTTTTGGCAAATTCAATACATGAAGCTGATTAGCATAGTAAAAAATTCGCCCGAGGTTCAACCATGACATCAACCGGTCATTCACTTCAAGAAAGAGCATCAAGTTCCAAAAGAAATTTCCATTAGCATGCCCACTGATGTGCGGAAACCAGACTTTCAAATAAAGTGATCTTTACTTATGTGACATGCTGACATCTCCTTGCTCCCTTCATCAAGTGATAACAAAGACAAGAAAGAGGTTGTCCAATCCTTAAAATTCACATCGTCTAGTGAGCACTCAATTCACGAGAACAGTGGGGAGCCAAATAATAAGGGCTCATAAATCCGTGTTAACCATCGTCCAGCAATGCCCAATGGGATTAGAAATGCTATGCAACCTATGTTTTATGCTAATGGCCAAAAACTACTTGTGTCTACGCAATTCGATAACAAGAACATCCATTTTTCCCCAACGTAAAACGGGCGAACGGCAGCAGAAGCAAAATCAGTTGACTCTACCTGGAAGACTTCCAAGTGGAACTTCGTTGATATCTCGCTAATACAAGTCCGAGCAAACGGAGTCAAATTCTGCTGAACCGCCAGTATCGCTCGGAACACGTTCTCCGATTTCATGCGGTTCGTGTACGTCTTCATAGTCTTCACCCCGACCTTCGCCTCTTCCGGAAAGAACACGTAAATCTACCGCAAAAAAAAAAAAAAAAACCTTGAGATACGAGAAGCGGCCGGACAACACCCGAAAACCCATCAGCGGACCGAGCGAGGCGAGAAAATCGCCGCGGTTACCTGGTCGGAGCTATCGCTGCGCTTGGCCTTGTTGATGACGAGGTCCTCCCTCTTCATGTTCTCGCCGAACTTGTCGATGAACTGGAACCGCGTCATGTTGATCTCGTAGTCGGCGACGAGGTAGCCCCGGTCCCGGAGCATCTGCATCACCGTCTTCCGGATTCGGTGGAGGCGGGTGATCTCCTCCTCCGACAGGGCCATCCTTTCCGAAACCGCTGGCCGGGAAAGCCGGTGAGCCGCCGACCGTAAGGCGGGAGAAACCCTAATCGCCGGCGGCGCGAGGGATGTCGGAAGCTCGCGGCGCCCGCTCGCAGCTTCGGGGATGGAAGAGAGGAGAAGCAAAGACGAAGGAGACGACGCTCGGAAGTTCGGGAACGAAGAAGTGACATGGAAATTTTATAAAGGCTGCCGAAGGTGGAGAGTTTGGGCCGACAGACGAAAAGCCCAAAAGCCCATGAACCCTAGGCCCAAGAAGCCCATGAAACCATTGGCCTAGGCCCAAATTTATTGCATGCGATAACATTTCGGAGAAAATAACACCAATGATATTTGAATTTTGGCCCGACTTGCAATGGTGGCTCATTGAGTTTTAGCCCAATGTGCAATATCATTTCCAAATTTTTAAGTCAATCAATGTGATTTATGGACTTTTGGTATATGTTCAATTTAGCCCTTAAACTAAATTTGTCTTTTTTTTTTCCTATTTAAGTAAGTTGTAAACTTATTTAACATTCATATTATATTGGGTTTTATCATTCTAGACCCATTTATGACATACTTATTGAATATAACTAACCCATATAATAATCCATCCCATCAAATATGAGTTAAGAAATGGGTCTATAATACATTTTGACGAATCTAATCTTGATTGAAATTGAGACTTTGAGTAACCAACTTTTTTTTTTTAATGTAGGGTGATCAAGGCCTTGTTAGGTTTAGCTTTTTAAGCCCGAAAAACCAAAAACCAGCATTTGGAATTCTAAAGCTTATTTTTCCCTTCCCAAATTACCCTCACTCAAATTTCAATATTCTGGTTTTGCCTTTTTCTTATCGTTCATCTTCTTCACGCCATGAGGGTGGATCGGCCGTGAAGGGGCCGACAAGGTTGTTCAACTCCGGTGACGGCCGCTTGGGTCGCGACGACTCAAGGGATGGCGCTTGGGCGGTCACCCAACACTAGGCGGCCATCACCTAGGTCGAGTGACCTCGCCAGCCATTCGCTATCCCTCGCTATCCAGATTTGCCCTCGCCGACCACCTTCACGGTGAAAAAGATGAACAGTAATAGAGACAAAAACGGAATATTAAAAATAAAAGTTACCAAAGACCAAATACTACTTAGGCCAAAATAGCTTTACAAATTTTTTTTTACCAAATATAACTTGCATTTTTCCAAGTGACTTTCATCTAAAGGTATTTGCATTCCCTCAAATAGCATTTGAAAAGCCAAACTAAACAGACCCCGAAATAGGTCTCACTTTTATCCTGGAATTATGAATTACGTTCTTTTTTATTTTTACGCATTCCGATCAATACGGAATAGAACCAACTAATTTACGGTATGATCCTCCTTCACATAACGTGACACGATTAACAAGTTACATTGGGCTCTTTTTGTATTAATCGTATTAGACTATATCTTGTTGCTATACATTTTATTTTTCGACGTGATTAACAAGTCAAAATTATTTCTTCTTCGACTCCCGAACAGTCATTTAGTCAATCCTCTTATCCTCCGACCAATAAGTCGAATCTCTCTCTAATCATATCTTATAATTTATTAAAAACCCATTGCCGAAATTTCCTCCTTCATTCATTCCCAACGTTACGCAATTGGAACATTTGGCAATTGTAGCGTTCCACCTCAACGTCTCTTCGGCTCTTTACCGCGCCACACGCGCACATACACCCTCGCTAATTATCTCCGGCCCCGCCGGCAAGAGCGGCCCTCGCCTATATTTGCAATTAGGGCATGACACTCGCCTGGATTGGAGGCAAGAGCCAACGGCCTTCTCCGTCGGCAGGGGTGAGGGTCCATGGCCCTGGTCGCGGTGCTTGGCTGCCAAGCCTTGTATGCTCCCGCATGCATCTCTATACGTGGGGGAGGCCACAGATAAGGCGAGCTCAATCAACGCCGAGAGTCGCTCAACTCTTACCGATGGTTTGGGAGCCGCTTCGTCGCTTGCCCCCACCCTTATTTCGAAAATAAACTTTTACTCTCGAAGAGTCACGAGTATTGTGCACGATAACAAAATATATAAATTTACGGGTTGGGGCATAAATAAATGTTCGAAAAAAATATTTGTGTAATAATTGTCATTAAACAAGAGTTAATACCACGAAAAATCTCAAATTTATATATTTATGACAATTTTACTCAAAAATAATTTTTGATCACAAAAAACTCCAAACTGGTACACTAGTAATAAATTTACCACAAACTAATATTTTGACCACTAATAATCCAAAACTGGTATATTCGTGACAAATTTACCTTTTGTTAATTTCCATTAAATTGAATTTATACCACAAAAAGTCACAAATTGCTATATCTGTGATAAACAACGGATAAAATATAAAATTAAGCACGTAAGACAAATTGTCACAGTGTCATTTGATAAAAATTTTGACGGTAAAATTTAACGGAAATTAACTGAAGGTAAATTTATCACAAGTGTAATATTTTAAATTTTTTTGCGATCAAAAAATTAATTAAAGATAAAATTATCATAAATATATCGGTTTATAATTTTTTTTTTAACGGCAGTGCTGTGAAATTATCCGCGATGACTTTCCCACCGGGAGGGCAGACCGTCTCCCCAAGGACTTCCATGGAGCGTGGGCACGACGACTCCCCTCATCATCGAAACCCCTCCCGATCAGCCACGTGTGCGTTTCTCCACGTGGCATCTCCTCATTGGTCAGATCCTCCCCCCCCTTTCCAAGTGGGTCTCCCCCACTATATAAGTGCACATACATTACACGCACCCTCCGCCCCTAGCCCGCCCGTTGCGTTTACTCAAAAGAAAAAAAAAAATTTGAAGGACGGGAGCAACCCCAAAAAAAAAAAAAAAAAAAAAAAATAGTTCCTCCTCCTTCTGGTGAATGCAATTCATGCTCAACTGATTCGATTCTGAAATTTCTTGCCCCAATTTTATCTTGTCAATTTCCTTCTCCTCGATCTCGATTCGGCTAGTCGCGCGAGAAAAAATCCGATCTTCTCGAAGCGATTTCCATCGAAGCGGCGATAGCTGAATCTCAGTTTTTTTTTTTTTTTTTTTTGTTCTGCTGGTCGGTTTCGACAGAAGGAAGCTGAGAGAGTTCTGCCGCAGGTCGGGGATCGGAAGATGAAGCGGGCGGTGCCGATCGGTTCCGGGTCGTGCTCCTCCTTCGCCGCCGCCCTCCTCCTCCTCGTCCTCCTCCTCCTCTCGCTGGCCCCCGCCCCCGCTCGATCCGCCGTCTCCAGCGTGGATCTGGGGTCGGAATGGGTCAAGGTCGCCGTCGTCAACATCAGGCCCGGCCAGAGCCCCATCACCGTCGCCATCAACGAGATGTCGAAGCGGAAGTCGCCCGCCCTCGTGGCGTTCCAGCCCGGGGCGCGGCTGCTCGGCGAGGAGGCCGCGGGCCTGGTCGCCCGGTACCCGGACAAGGTGTTCTCCCACGTCAGGGACCTGCTGGGGAAGCCCCTCGATCACGCCAGGAGGGTCTTGGGCTCGATGTACTTGCCGTTTGGCGCGGCGGAGGATTCGAGAGGGGCGGTGAGCTTTAGGATCGACGGCGGTGGCGAGGCGGGGACGGATTATTCGGTCGAGGAATTGTTGGCTATGATCCTGGGTTATGCGGCTAGATTGGCGGAGTTCCATTCCAAAGTGCCGGTAAAGGATGCGGTGATTTCGGTGCCGCCTTACTTTGGGCAGGCGGAGCGCAAGGGGTTGCTCCAGGCGGCTCAGTTGGCGGGAATCAATGTCCTGTCGTTGGTGCACGAGCACTCCGGCGCAGCATTGCAGTATGGAATCGATAAGGATTTCTCCAATGGCTCGAGGAATGTTATATTCTATGATATGGGGTCTAGCAGTACTTATGCAGCATTGGTGTATTTCTCAGCTTACAATACTAAGGAGTTTGGGAAGACGGTTTCGGTCAACCAGTTTCAGGTAAAAATGACTTGTCTATAGCGGTCTAGCTTAATTTAGCTCGCGGGATGGACCGTTATGCATATGTTTGCCTATTCTACTGATGCCTTAACTGAGCTGCTATTTATGGTATCTGTCGGCAAACTTACATTACTAAATGAATGGCGAAGAAAATACCTGGAAAAGGTTAGAATGTCTGGCTGGGTTAAAAGGGTTACAATTTGTGAAATCTGAAGGTGGAATGTAGGAAGAGCTTGCATGGAATGGGAAGACATATGAAGATGCCACTTGAAGGAAATCTGTGCTTCCTAGGAAATCTAGATAACATGCTCTAGGAATGTTCACAATGAGTGATGCATTTGGGCAGCAGAAGATTTGATCGATTTGAAGTTGCACTAAGGCATTTGTCTGTGTGTGCGCAATCTATAATAATTCTGTAGAAAGGAAGGAACCTGCTCGTAACGAGAAATTAATGGCTCGACTGTGGAGGTCTGTTTCTTGTCCAAATGCTGACCACAGACCCTACGACTGGATATCTTGTGTTTGTGTTTCTAGGAGGAAAAGTTTTGGGACATCATTTTGTTTAATGATTAATAAGTTTCCATTAAGAAGGTACTCAGTGCCGATGCATCTTTTGGATGTCACCCATATTGTCTTGTCTACATTGCTTAGGCTTTCCAAGTACATATATTTATGGTCGGCATTTTTCTGTCATTGCTAGTTCTTGTGAGTAATGTAGCTTTATGCCTACCAGAATTAAGCATATCATCTCACTCATATTTGTGTTCACTAACTCTTGCTAGTAGTTGGGATCTCTCTCTCTCTCTGTCTAGTCTCTGTCTCTCTGTCTCTCTCTGTCTCTCTCTCTCTCTCTCTTACCACACATGCATGCACACACTCTCTTTTTAACACACTCACTTCATTCACCGTGTGCAGTATATAGTTTTCTCTTCCTGAGTATGATTACAACACTCAAGGTGCCTGCAGGTTAAGGATGTTAGATGGAACCCTGAACTTGGAGGTCAAAATATGGAATTAAGGCTGGTGGAGTACTTTGCAGATGAATTCAACAAACAAGTTGGAAATGGGGTTGATGTGCGAAAATACCCCAAGGCAATGGCTAAATTAAAAAAGCAGGTCAAACGCACAAAGGAAATATTGAGTGCAAACACAGCGGCTCCAATATCAGTTGAATCCTTGTATGATGATCGGGACTTCAGGTTAGCGAATCATTAATCACATAAACTTTTGTATGCAAAATGTTGTCCACATGCATGAGGTTTCCACAGTTCGCATTTCCTATCGATCATTACATGTCTTCATGGATGAGAAAATTGCGTGCCTTTCATTTTTCCAGTATGAGTTGCTTTCTATTGTACACATAAATTATAACTTTTAAAAGTAGGGGATTGGAAAATAAGCAAAAAATGTCGAACTAAAAGCTGATCTTTCGCCATTGCTTTTCTTTCTACTGCCTTTCACTCTTGAGAGAGCAGCAAGCTCTTTTTCGATAATTTTATTAAGATCCATCCCCAGTGCTAATTAACTGAAATAACATTCTATATATCCTCTTTTTTATTGTAGTCACAGCAGTTTTAGGTTCTTTGCACATGGTATCTGGAAATTTAGGAGCTACACAGACTAGTGCTCGTTAGAATATAGCCCTTTCAAATTGCAATATGGTATTTGTTGTGCTTTACGATACAAATGTTCCAACTGTGCCATAGAGCAATAGCCAAAGTATGAGCGACAATTTAACTAGATAAGATTTTAGATTATCACTGAGCTTGTACAGTACATCGTGGACCATTATAATTGTAACAATGGCAACCGAGCCTTTGCTTTTTAATGGGATTGGCGACATGTATCCTTTTAGGCCATCACACTGTGGCATATGCCATATCCTACTTATTATCTTAATGCTTGAGATCTTTCTTCAAGATAATCACCCTTGTCTTTTTCGGCTTTGTACCCTATTGTATAAACTTGTGAAATGATGATATATAAGTTGAATTTGTAATTTATTATCTATCCAATACATTCCTACAGAGCCTAATATGTAACTATGAAGAAGTTACAGTAAATCAGTATGAAAGAATAAAAAGAATGTTCGTTGTGTACCAAAAACCGAAGATAAAATGAGTCTCTTCTATGTACTACCAGCTTGACAACTGGCAGGCCTTCTCCTTATTCCGGCTTCACAATATGAATGAATGGAACTTCTGTTGGGAAGAGCACCATCAGATGCTAGTTTATTCTATGTAGTTCATGCTAAAGTAGACTGGGTCATTGATTGTCTGAAGATGATTAATTTTATTAAAGATGGAGATGCGTACATTGAGACTGAAACATTAATACACAAAATGTTTTTCCTTCAGGAGTACTATTACTCGTGAGAAGTTTGAAGAGCTCTGTGCAGATTTGTGGGAGAAAGCTCTTGTACCAGTAAGAGAAGTCCTTGAGAACTCTGGTATGAAGGCAGATGAAATTTATGCAGTGGAGTTGATAGGAGGTGCCACTAGAGTGCCGAAGTTGCAGGTTTGTTCTTTCTTTCTCAGGCAAACATATGTTATCATTTTGTTCTTTGATTTCATGAATTTTCTAGAGCTGTCACGATGATATGCTAATTGCAGTAATCCAGACTCAATAAAAATGGAGTAATAATTTGGCTTTGAGATTCGGCTGTGGGAGCTCTCTAAATTCTAGTAATTTACACTTCCAGTGACCCAATGATGGTGCCTGGGGATTGGTGTGTGATTTCTAATGCATATATGAAATAGATGCTCTCTTGCCTCCTGCAAATGTTGTGCATTAAGACAAAACATTTATGATATGGTTATGTTCCAGTAGGTTATATTGAATTGTAATTTTTTCATTTGGACAGTTTACGGATGGACTGAGTTTGTAGCTCACTGTTTGTTTCAGCATCAATCTCACTTGTGAGGATGCTAGAATAACAGCTGTAGGTACATTAATATTGTATGAACTGTAGAAGCTTTTCCCTCCTCCCACACCTTACCTTACAAAAGTAAGGAAAGAAAAAGAAAACATCAGATTAAATTCTCTCCTCTTAGTGTTTATGGTCTCACTTTAAAGATACACTACATTATTTGCTATGTGTAACATTTTTGCTTAAACTGCATGGAACATTTTCGCTCCTCTCCCATGCACCTAGTCAAAAGAAAGAAGAAACATTACACTTCACGACTCCGCAGCAACGTCTCACCTCAGTTGTATATAGAAAATAATAAATCTAGGCCCCTTTGTTTCACGCTTTTTTAAGCAAGTTGTTGCTTGATGATTATCCGCCAAAACTCTAGTTCTTTTTTTAGTTTTAAAACTACAAAAAAACTATAGATGATTCTATACGATAATATTTGTACAGTAAAAATATCTGGCGCTTCGTATTAAATTGTGGCGTCTCAAGCTATAATAGTGAAAAGTAGAACTTACTTCAAATAGAAGGTTTGTGCATCAGTAGAATTTACACCAAGTAGGGTCTTAATCCATGGATGACTATATGGTAGATGACAAAATGCATGCTTGTTTCATGTTACTTAAATATTGGAGGGAATCCTTATTTTTGTCTTTGATTAGTATACCAATTTCATTCAGCTGATTATAGCTTTGCTTTTAAGTTTGGATTAATTGTCTGCTATTCTTGCTTTAGTTGAAAGAGGATGATTTTGATGAGGATTGCTTCTTGACTCACAACAGGCTACACTGCAAGAATTTCTTGGAAGGAAAGAGCTAGATAAACATCTGGATGCTGATGAAGCTGTAGTTCTTGGTGCAGCATTATATGCCGCCAATTTAAGTGATGGAATCAAGTTGAATAGGAAGCTAGGGATGATTGATGGTTCTCCTTATGGGTATGTTGTTGAATTAGAAGGTCCTGATCTTGTTAAAGACAACAACACAAGGCAGTTACTTGTGCCCCGGATGAAAAAGCTTCCCAGCAAGGTATATCAAATATCGAAACTTTCTCTGAGGGAAGTGATGATGATAAAGATTTACCTAAGATCCAGCTTATTATAGATTATTTGTCACTTGCTTATTATCATTGTTATCTGACAGATGTATAGATCGATTGCTCACAACAAAGATTTTGAGGTTTCACTTGCTTACGAGAGTAAAGATCTTTTACCTCCTGGTGCTATCTCTCCTGTGTTTGCTCAATATGCAGTGTCTGGACTTGCAGATGCATTTGAGAAGTAAGGGTTATAGATAATTCTTGATATGGTGCTATCTCTAAAAACCTTTGCAGCAAACTTTACCCCCATAAATTATTTTCAATAAACTCTGACATGGTTGCATTAATTGTTAATTTTTTTGCCAGATATTCAGGTAGAAACCTGTCTTCACCAATAAAAGCAAATCTGCATTTCTCTCTTAGTAGAAGTGGGGTACTCTCGTTGGATCGGGCTGAAGCAGTTGTTGAAATATCGGAGTGGGTTGAAGTTCCTAAAAAGAAGCCGACCTTGGAAAACTCCACTAATGCTGCCCAGAATGCATCGGTTGAATCTGGTTCTAACGACACTGCTGAAGAAAGCATGGAGAACACACCGCTTGATGATGGTGGAAATAACAAAACTACCTCTAGTGAAGTAGAACAAGGGTCCGCAGATTTGGGTACGGAAAAAAAATTAAAAAAGCGTACGTACAGGGTTCCACTGAAGGTAAAAAGAATGTTTCTGCACTGAGAACATATCTGCTAATACAATTGTTTCATGATACTTCCTTTGCATGACTTTTTTTTAGCATTATTCAGTCATAATTTTGCTTGGTTCCAGATAAGTGACAAGACATTGGGACCTGGGATATCTCTGCCTGAAGAATCTTTTCTTGAAGCAAAGAACAAACTAGAATTACTTGACAAGAAGGATGCGGAGAGAAGAAGAACTGCCGAGTTGAAGAACAATTTGGAAGGGTACATATATGCCACAAAAGAAAAAGTAAGAATCTTGATTTTGGAAGTTCGAATGATCTATGAATAATTATGTCTCTTTCTCTCCAAACCCATCGAGATGCTTATAGTCGACTGCTTCTGTTCATAGTTTGAGAGTTAATTATCTGATCTCTCGTATCTCTGGATTTGGTCTGATATTGTTTTGGTGGAGGACATTGTTGACTTTCAAATTATCTTCAACTCCATATTACCAAGGTGTTTTGCTTCTTTGTCTGCATGTGTCTTTCCTCGACTTGCCCTATTGTCCGTTATGCTAACTACTGTTGCTAATGTTTTTGCCTCTGGTTGCTCACAGATTGAGACATCTGAGGAACTTGAAAAGGTCTCTACTGATGATGAACGCCAATCGTTCATTGCAAAGCTTGATGAGGTTATCCTCTCCCTCCCTCCCTCCCTCCCTTTCTCCCTCTGTCTCTCTCTCTCTCATCCCCGATAGCTTAGACAAATAGAACGTAATCTGGCATTTAGTTAGCTATTTGGCTATTGTTTTAGGTGCAAGATTGGCTTTACATGGATGGTGAAGATGGTACTGCAACAGAGTTTCAGGAACGTCTGAATTCACTAAAGCAATTGGTGATCCAATATTTTTCAGGTTGGTTTTATCTTCAGAGGAGATGATGGCTTTTGACTGAGGGATATCTGCATCAGTTCTCTTTCAGTTGTCATATTCTTATTTAGCTTGCAATATACTCTTTAACCACTAGATTTTGGTCCTTTTAGATTGAAAGAAGTAACAGAACGGCCGGCAGCAGTTGGGCATGCTCGGAGTTACCTGGATCAATTGCAAAAGGTATTTATAAAAAATGGTTACTGTGAATTGAAAGTAGATGGCACTGCTATTGGAAATAATTTTCGTCCTTTTATTTTCTATTTCCCAATATTAATCTTGAGAACTATTTAGTCAAGCCTATACTTGTTCAGTATCCAAATACAATGATTGGCAAGAACGAGCTTGTTTGTCCCTTCAAGAACAAGCTTATTTGTCCAGTATTCAAGCCTATATTTTCTATTTGCCCAATAGGTTGTTGACTCTAATATCTACTTTTAGCTTATTGTATACCCTCCTTCGTAAATGAACTCTCTCGTCGCTGCCTCCTTGTAATTTGTTTTGAAGTTCTTTTGGTTTTCTATTGCTGTCACCAAGGTCATGGCAATTCTTATGTGTTGGTGCATTTTCCTTTCGTTCTTAGAAATTAAAGAGTGCTTGTCCTAATGACTTCTTACATGCTCACTCTACATGTAATATCGACAAGCTTAATTAGGTTTGGAAGTGTCAGTTTGGCAACACGTGTGGACTGTTAATCGACAGCATTAGGCATGTTGAAATAGCTCTTATTTGCCTCAGGACTCTATGCATTTTTGTTTCTTTATTCTCGCTCCCCATGGCATCTGGTAGATTTATCGATTTGTGCCTGAATCTATCAAACTGATGTGAATCAACATAAGCTATAGCTTAACAAAATCTCGTGTTCTTTAAAGATAAACTTTGAAGAATAGATGCATATGTGTGCTGCTGGTTTAAACATTTGATCAGTAGGAGGGATGGTTTTCAATGGTGGTAACTGTATTGTGGAGTGACTTGCTGAACTCTACTCTTGTTCATTGAATTTGAACGTTTATTTTTTTTGCAAATTGATGCACTTTGGGCATTTTATGACCAATTTTCCAGTTAAAATCCTATGTAGCTGCCTATGGTACTGTTGGTGATGACATGTCCGAGGCAGCCACTTTGGAACTTTCTTTTAAAAAAAATGGAAGTAGGACGTATTACATCAGTTACAAGGAAGCAAAAGTTGTGTACTGGATGAATTTAATCAAAGTTCAATGGTCCAAAGTGCAAGTTACTCGAAAGTTCTGTAACCAGCTATGAAACCTCAACACAAGATGTCTTGCTACAATCGCTTTTTAAGCTTTTAGCATTTCTTAAGTCTTAAATAATATTTTACACACAAGGGATTTTCAATTGGTGATAAAAGCCTCTGTCTATGGCTTGTGTGGGTTATAGAACCGCCAAATTTTATTGCTGAAAATTTTTGACTGTACCAATTCTTGGAGCAAATGTATTGCCTCTTGAACAATACTATAATATGGAATTGCTTGAACCACCTGTTCTGAAACTTAATTTACTTTTTTCCTTGTGTGCCAGTGAAGTCTTTAACTGATCCTGCTGTCTGACAGGATCTTACAATTCGAATTGATTTAGTTCCTAATTAATGGTTTTTTTCAGGCCCTAACTGATGCATGGAATAACTGAAATAATGCAAGTTTCCTGGGACTGCAGTAAATTAGAATTTTGTGTTTGGTGCTTATACATGATTAAATATTACAAGAACATTGAAACCTATAATTTTTTGCCAATAAGAAGTAGTTGAAGAGTATAAGAGGCAATTCCAATTTTGATGAAACTCTCGTTTTAGGCAGTTGGAATATTAGGATGAGTTAATCTCTAGAAAGTTAAGGCAAGCTGTTTTACTGTGCTGAATCTCTGAGGGATGAAGAAAGGAGCCTCTTTTCCTTTTAGAAACAGTATAGGCATATCAAAATACATGGCCGACGGTTCCACTTGCATTTTCTCTCCAGGCTCCACCATCTTTAACTTCTTGCATTTTCTTTCGCCGCCCATGGTTTTCAGTGGGCTTTGCAAATTAACCTGGATTCTCTTGTATGGAATCTTAAGTCCCATTTATGGTTAGGACCAACCTCAATAGTTCACAAAACAGCAATTTGTTGTAACATTGATTTTTTTCTGCATCTTCGTATTGCTATGCTATTGACTGCTTGTATATAATGTAATGTGTACTGCCACCCTTACGTTGCTTTTTTGGTTCTCAGATTGTACAGGATTGGGAAACCAAAAAATCCTGGCTTCCTACAGAGAGAATCGATGAGGTTCGATATCATCTCATATCTTCTTAGGACTGTCTACAGGTTATTTTGATTATTTCAAATGAGCTTCTTCTGAAGGCAAATATAAGTGTCTATCCTACAGGTTCTAAAGGAGGCGAACAGTTTAAAGATTTGGTTGGATGAGAAGGAGACTGAACAGAAGTGAGTTTCATCCTAATTGTGTCTTTTCAACTTGGGTTTTTCACCTCAGTTCGTTTTTTAATCACCTAGTCTGTGGTCCGCCTGATATTTGCTGCAATGAAATGAGCCATGTACCTTTTTTTTGTTGGGGATTATGTTTATATGAGAGAAAGCCCTGTGACAGTTGGTCCAATAAGAAATTTCTTTCATCTTGTGGGGTCGCTCTTAACATCACATTTCACTGGGGTTCCTTTCCTGCTCACGCCTTTAGGTTGTAGGATATGCACACTTGATGTTTTCTGTCAATTCTAGTTCCCCCTATCCTTTAAGTATGTTTCAAAAAAGTATTACAGCCAATACAGCAAGTGACTTCGTATATTTTCTGCTATATGATCCTGTTTCTTTTCCTATCGTCGATCTTGTAGGACTGCTGGGTTTTTAAAACCTGCATTTACATCTGAAGAAGTATATACAAAGGTTTTTAAATTGCAAGATAAGGTACTCTTGTCCCTCTGTTTCCACATTTTTAATGCACTAGTGTAACTATGTCAGACTTACTAGGTGTATTGATTCTCTGCTGATATTTGTCTAGGTTGCAACTGTAAATAGAATTCCAAAGCCAAAGCCTAAAATAGAGAAGCCGACGGAGAATAAACTTGAGAGCACAGATTCATCCGATGCAGCTTCTGAGGAAGCACCCTCTGCAGACGACCAGCCAACACAGGCTACAGATGGCACTGCCGAAGAAAAAGCTGAACAGGAAAGCGTGGGTGAGCCAGAATCGAAGCTTCATGACGAGTTGCGATGACTCAGCGTGGAAGCCATTTTTGTCGTTGCACGACACAGAAGAGTGTTAGAGGACAAGGGATGATAGGAAGATTCGAAGGAAGAATTACTTAAAGTAAAACTTACTATTAAGACTAAGAGAAGGACCTGCTTATTCTTGATGATGAATTGAGATGCACGTATAGCATCAGGAACTCAGCTTCCCGTCTGGTTCGCATTAGTGGTAGAAACTTTATTCCCTGAAGGGAATCGCCAATCCATTTCGTTTTTCTGCAATTTTGTAGTAACTAATTATAGATGCTTACAGGATAGTCCAGGGGAGAATTTAGTCCGAGTCTGATACGGATCTTGTACCATTGAGTATAGTTATAGCCTTGCGATACTGTCAGTTTCTATACATGCACGAGATTTACCTCTGGTTTCTCGTTGTTTGTATCGTGCGTTGGCCTGACTGGCCTGACTGGTTATAACCATTCACTGATGAACTGCCTTTCATTCCTGATATCTTGTGTTGATTATCGATACGATGACTGGTGTTTGTGCGTGGCTTCCCGTGTGTGACATTCTCGAGCTGAGTAGGTGGAGAGCTGTATGAGCTGATATCAAGTTTTAGTTGTCATAGTGTTGTTGCTATGGTCTCGAATCCTGTCAGTTCTTTCTGATAATAGATAAGGAAATGCCGTCGTTCGATTCCTCAGTTCTGATAATATATTATTACCTGAACGCCATTTCAGTGTCGGCAATTCAAACACGAACAAAGCGACAGAAAGGTCTGAAAGGTTGCTAAAACATTACATAAAGTAAGCGGGAAAAGCGGAAGTTAGAGGCAGAAGGTTCCATAAGCTTTATAGCATTATGCTTCTTTTGTAAGTTTCTTATGTTGTCGGCAACTCCGCTATGGCTTTGCAAGACCAACTATTCATTCTTGGTATAGCGATTCGGCCATTGGAGTTGCTTACGATCATAGGTGCTGCTCCAAAAACAAAAGAAAGAACGTCGAGAGCGGTTATCGTGCATAAGCGACATGCCAACATCGAAATGAAAATATTATTCTTAGAAGAGATGAAGAGAGTAGTGACTTCAAACTAGCCCTAAGTTTCTTGAAGTTGAATTCTAGAACCAACAAAGGAAGTGATCCCTCCTCTCTCTTGCTTTGCTTGTAGCATATCAGAGGATGAGAACTTCCTCTTTCCCTCAGGCTATTGAAGAAAAAGCTTTGAAAACTCAAAACTAAAAGCCCCATATGGGTCATAAATTAGAAAGATTAGATGAGGCGACCAAAAGTTTGCATCCGTTGACAAGTTATTACGACCATAGGTGCTCGGTCACTTGCTAGAAAGTAGGGGTGTGCAAAGGAATTGAAATCGCCCGGAACCGGATTAGAACCGATAGTTCCCATGGGGATCAATCGGTTCAAAGATCAGATCAAGGAAATTATACTCTATGCTTGGGATTATGCAATGATTTCAACAAATTTAAGATCTTAAAATTCAAATTTCGGAGAAGTTTTCTCTTGCCATTGTTTTTTTTCTACATGTTAATCTAAGGTAAGATTGACCTCTTTGAGGTAATAACTTCTCATAAGTCTCTTAACTGTATTAATATAACCTTATCAACGAGTAAGAATAAGACTCTATGATGCATAAATTTGGTCATAACCGTTAAAATTGCACATAATTTCTTTTCTTTATCTTGATCCCTCTCTTTTTCTGCCCCTTAAGTTCATCACATTAATGATTCAGTATTTTTTTTTCCCTTAAGCATGATTAACGATGGTGTTTCGGGACTTCAATCATGTTGATTTGAAAAGTATAATCCTTGTCTAATCATCTTTATCGCAATCTTACATCTCTCACTTTCCACGTTTAATATATGCAAAAAAATTTCCAAAAGTCAAAAGATAATAAAGAAAACAACATTTAGTTATGTTATTCACGAAATAGGCCCCTCTCGGCAAGATTGGTCCTTCAAAAATCTCAAGTAAAACGATTTCCGATTCCAAATTTGTCCTGGAAAGGCACCTATCAATAGAGTTATTTTCCATGTTTACTATACAAAAAAATCTCCAAAAGTCAAAAGATAATAAAGAAAACAACATCGAGTTACGATATTCGCGAAATAGGCCCCTTTCGGCAAAGATTGGTCCTTCGAGATTCGCATGTAAAATGATATCCGGTGCCAAATTTGTCCTAGAAAAGCACCTATCAATAGAGTTATTTCTTGTCTTAATCAACCTTTTGGATTGAATTGAGGCAGTAGCGTCAACCAATTTGCGACCAATCTTGTGCTAATTTAATAATATTTCTCGTGGTACGAAAAGAAGATGGTCGAAGATAAATTGTCAAAAAGGAGTGAACAGGATATCTTTCTGATGGGAGTATGATTGACGTGTGTTTGTTAACCTCTTATTCGGATTAGACTAATGAAAACTACTTAAAGATGATCCCTTTTGGTCAACTTAGTCTTCAAGTACAAGAAGGGGACAAAATTAATTTGATTGAGTCTAGCAAGATGCCATTTAAACGTATTTAACTTAGGCAGCTTGAAGTCACAAATTCTAGGGTCTACTCAAGTTCCGCATGTATTCGTAATTAAACGATTGCAATGAATCATTACTTCTAATAACTATCATTTGCTGTTATAATCCACTTATCACAACTTATATTTAAACACACAAAGAACACAAAATATTTACAAAGTAAAAGTCTCAATCATAGATATCACCGAAAATGAAAACTCAGACTAGTGATTTCAGATTATATACTTATCATCGGACTTCATGGAATAGCGTAGGATTGTGTGAAGACATAGAATAAGATAAACACAAAGACTTGTTCTAGGTTATAGATTCCAGGTTTCGGAGCTTGGAATCTGACTATTAGAACTGATTCCCTAATTTTTGGATCATACAATCTATTTTGTATACCTTGAAACCTGAAACGGACCGCTTTCCATCGGTCCAGTTTCCGGTTCTACCCTGTAAACATACTTACCCCTAATTCATACTTAACCTAAGTTGTTTTAGGGCAACTAAAGGAAGAGATGAAATTTTAGAAGCTAGATCATCGATGATACTATCGATAATACTCTGGAGATTGTAGTAATTAATTGCAGATTGGAGTGATCTTCTTCTTGATTAGACTTGATGTGTTGCATGCACAATATTGCACAAAAAGAGTACATAACAGCTGACAACTATTCATACAAAGCAAATAAAAAAAAATTAGATATATAACGGGAAAATTACCTAATCGATCATAAATATATTGTACGGATATCAATTCATTTTAAACTTATCAATTTTGCCAATTTAGTTATAATTCTTGGCGTGATATTCGGTGAAAATTGACTAGAACATCTATATTGGAATTTCGTACAATTTTTAGGACTAAATTGATAAAATTGAAAAGTTTATAATTGAATTAGCATTCGTACTATAAGTTTATAACTGATTGAACAATTTCCCCAAGATATAACTATAGGAGTTGCTAACATATATTAACTAAATCGATGTAGCTAGCCCTAAGAGAAATAATAAGTGATGACACTAAATTAATTTTTATCGAACTATTTAAATATTAAACAACGTTTTCATTTAAGAGGTTAATCATTTAGAACATAGGCAATACTCTCATAGAACTTTCACAACTTCTGCTTGTAAGTATGACCAATTCAACACTCCTTGGGAGTTGAGATTTTTCCAACTACGTCTTTCATGTCAAGCTGGCTAATTTTGGATGCTTGCACTTGCTATCATTAGCTTGATTTTGTCTTAAGCATGATGTTACCTTTGCGTTGGACGCCCCTAATCATGTTGATTTTATCGATAACTAATCGTAACTTTAAAGTAGAACAAACAAGGACTAAATCCAATAATGAAGTGACCCCATCCATATGCTGAAATACATCACTCACTCATTAACTTTGTGATTAAATCTTGAAATGGGAACTAAGTTTACAGCATTAGCGATAAAGTTCTCTCCTGATTCAAAACCTGTGACATATAGTTGTTCGTTTGTTATCGCAAAACCATCACGCATCGGCGTGTCTGTTTCCATGTCAAATTATAGCCATCAAAGTACTCATCATACAATCATTTAACGATAAACTTACCTAATTTCCCAAAACAATTAATAAGCAATGTTAGCATAGGGGATTACAGGTGAGTTTGTTTAACTGAAAACTTTATGACAAAAGATAATGTTTTCCATGGAAATCATTTTCAATGAAAATAGTCAGTTTTCATTTATTTGGTAGTTTAGGGAAAGTGATTTCCTTCGTGTCAGAAGGGAAAGTTGTTTTTTCTCGATTTAAGCCTGTTATTTTCAGTCCGTTGATCGATTAGTTTTTCATAATCCAAACAAAAAATAATTTCTCGAAAACAGTTTCCTTTTAAATGAACGGACCCTTTATTTAAGTGTGCAATGATCATAGGACCTAAAAAGAACCTCCTTAGGAAGAGCAACGGATATGGTCATGAATCATGATTACATGACATGATCACTGCTGGAAATTTGTCTCCCCGCCCCGTTTGTTGAAAGCGTCGGATGAGGGCTTAGTGGGACTCTGCTTCCACCACCCAACCGTGGAGATGGAGGTCAACCAAATGTCACAGAGAGAGAGAGAGAGAGAGAGAATCAGTGTCACTTTCAGATTAGGTGAAACAGATAATTCTCTAATTGGGCAGCCTTAAATTAATGGCTAGAGTTTGTCCAATTCATCTTCACTTTTGTTTGACAAATCGATTTTTACTAGAAGAAAGTTGTCGGAGAAGAACAGGTTGGAGGGGGGTCAGGCTGCTTCTTCTTCTTCTTCTTCTTCTTTTGCATTAGATTGTTTTAATTAGAAGTTTTATTGGGAGGGTTTGTATGCAAACATCACCCCTGGCCATTTTGGTTCTCGAAAAAGCATGGCATCTCCTTTCATTTCGGTAAGAAAGAAAGAGGGGAAAATCACATGATCTCTAAATATTTTATTTGTTTAATATGGTTCGTGAATATTAATTCAATGTGCGATGTCCTCCTTGAATATTTAAATTGTTCAATGTGGTCTCTGGATTTTTGGTATGTGTTCAAGTTGATCTCTAAACTTGATGAAAATATTTAATATTGTCTTCCAGGGATCACATTGCACATTAAGGTAAAGTTCATTGATCATATTGAACTAATTAAAAGTTCATGAACGACACTTCATATCGAGTCAATGTTCATGGACCATTTATGTCGTTATAAAAAAAAAAAAAAAAAAGTCATTCCACAACATCTGGACATGTGACATGCAAATGAACTCCATATGCTTCAGCTACTACGGATTTCGCATGACAATTCTCGTGCTTTCACGAGGATTTTATCGGAAAGCGGTCGGAGTCTCCAATCGATCGGAATTTCCCATCCTTCATTTCGAAAGAACCTCTCCAGAGCACGAGCAGAGAGCTCAACATTCGCTCTTCACAATCACATCGCGCACGAAATCACCGGCGTCACACGCGGTCCTCGTGTTCCCGATTGAGAATCGCACGCTCCCTAGGAAATCCGGGACTACTCGGCCGAAATCAAAACGGGAACTGATATATCCATTCGAAGCAATAACATGAATTCGCTTGTCCTTGCCCCACTCGGGGGGGAAGCGCCTTCTCTCCCTCTCGTGATGCCCCATGCGTCACGATTGACGTGTTGATGACGTCAAAAAAGTGAAACGAAATGAAATGGCGCCAACCGCCAATAATGTACTCGCTGCGATAATGGCACGGTTGATGAAAACTTGAAACGAGAAAATGATGGCAGCATGGACTGGCTGGCAGAGGCAGCAGAGCAGTCCTGACCCGAAAAAAAAAAAAAAAAAAAAAAAAGGGAAAAAGGGGAAGGAAAAAGGAGGAAGTCGTTGGAGGTCGGTAAGAGGGAATTGGAGGGAGGGGGGTGGGGCCCGGGCTCTACTGCCCGGCCGTACCGTCCAAAACGGGACGTCGCTTTCGTTTTAATCCAAGTGGTGGGCCCCGACGCCTAGCCGTAGCTCCTACGCCCCGACCCCGACCGCGACCCCCACGGTCCCACCCCACCCTCCCCAGAGCTATCCGACAACCTCGGCCATCGCGGGCCCACTCTCTCTCTCTCGCTCTCTCTCTCTCTCTCTACTTTTAGAAATTGGAAGTATTTTAGTAGCACGCGCGTACAGCAGCCCCAGGCTACGGTGACGAAGCGTGACGTTAGGGGGCACCGCGAAACCGTCTTCACGTTTCGAGGTCAATGGTACGCATCGGTACCCGAAGCTTGGCTCCATGTGTAATGTAGCCTTTAGACTTTGAATTTGTTCGATGCGATTCATGAACTTTAGCTCGATGTGCAGTGTCGTCGCTCAACTGTTGATTTGTTCGATTGGGATATCTGGATTTTGGTACCGTATGAGAATGTTCAATATCATCCATCGATTAGTTTAAGTTCAAGGACGATATTTGACATTTTCATACAATTCAGCGATTAAATTAAATATGTACTAAAAGTCTAGGGACCACATTACGCATTAGAGTAAAGTTTAGTGACTAATTTGTATGTTGGGTCAAAATTCAAAGATCATTTGTGTCGTGATCCCGGGCGTTGTCGTGCGAAGACTATGATGTCCAAAAAACCAACACAGATTAAAAGTAAATTAGATGGAATCTTCTTGGGTCCAAATTGAATTGGTCAAGAACTTCATATATTTTCTAGAAGGTGCGTGGTAAAGAGTGATTGTGCGCACACGCAAAGAATATTTCACGGCTACTAGATTCGACCGATCTTTCAAGGTACTATTCTGCTTGAGCCTTTACCTGGAACGCTTTCCACAGGTGCTCTCGTGAGGAGGTAAAAAAGAACCATTCTTGTTCATCTTCATCCTCGTCGACAGCCAGATCCAAACCTAGACGCACGCGGGAGAGCACTCGAATTCTTAAAACTTAACAAACCATCTTAACAAATATATTCCACTCTTATCATACTCCTATTGACGACCGTTAAAAATGTCGAAATCCCATATAGATAAAAATAGGTATTTTAGCACTATAAGGGGTTAAATCAATGAACATGTAGAAATCGTCTCGTAAACGTACAACCTTTCTCATTGTTAAATTTTCCTTCCTAGCATAGAATACCACACTACCATCGCGTGGCAAATCGTGGACCGGGGGCTAATTCTAAAAAAAAGCACAAACTTTAGGTCGAATGATAATTTTGACCTCAATTTTTTTGTCTCATAAAAAAGCACAAACTTTAATTCAAGTGACAATTCTGGCCTAGCTTTTTTTTTTATCTCGTAAAAAATCACCAACTTTCATTATTATCCCAAATCTGGCCCCTCATTGACTCTCTATGAAGTCACTCTTGTTTAAGAAAAAAGATTATGTCCGTGAGCTTGGCAAATCCCGTCCATGGCATCTGTTGACTGGCGATGGTCTACTACTTCAGATTATGACAAAATGATGAAATCTAACAAAGAGATATTCAATATGGAGATCTGTTTGACTTGCTGGTGAAGTGAAGGAAACGAATAGTTTCCCGCTATTCATCAAGCTGTGGCTCAAAGAAGAAGAAAATGAATAGTGCTTTAAATCCACTCAGCAAACCATATGGATTTATTGCTGAGGTGGAATAGTCAAGTTGGATAATCAATGGTTCTAAGTCAAGGGGGCTAGATTTGGAATAATGGTGAAGTTGGTGATTTTTTACGAGACAAAAAAAGTTGAGGTCATAGTTGTCACTCGACCTAAAATTAATGCTTTTTTACGAGACAAAAAAAAAATTGGGGCCAGAATTGTTACTTAACCTAAAGTTGATTTTTTTTTTTGGAATTATTAGGCCCATGGACCGGTGACAAAATTGTAGCTTGTCTTCTTGTTATTTGGAGACTTATTAACCCAATTGGCCGGATAAAATTCCAATTTCTGGCAAGGAGGCATGTGATCTCCCTTTTTATCTTTATTTTCTTGGCCTCTTTTTGGGCTCATTGGATTTGACTTAGGCGCCTAAGTCACAACCATATGAATGGAAACGTTCGTGATATAAATTGGACCACTCATTGTCCTTTTCCTTCACGAAGTTTGACTGAAATTGGGAGCATTGATCATTAGAATCCAATGGATCTCGAATTGTATGTCCATGATAGCTGCTTGAAGGGGGCGTGATTAAGAGACGATGGTGCCGGGCAAAGATCAATTGGACATTACAAAATTTCGAAAACTGAGATTCGAGTTGTCGGCGACAGCGACTTTCAATTCAGGTCTTATTTGATTCACCCTGATCAAGGGAAATTTACATGTCACCGATAAGAAGACAAGAAAAACCTGTAGGGGATTAATAAAATTTATTAGAATAGTGGGCATGATGACGTGGATGCATTGGGATGTGTGGCCCGGTTGAATTCGGTCAATTGTTGATTTCTCAAAGGGCACGTCGATGGTACTTTAAAAATTTGACCACTGAGATATTGTCCTTCATAATTGATAGGAAAATAATTTAATAAGAAATAATTAAACACCGTGGCCCCCGCACTAATCTGTCATCAAGAACACATTTTGCATTATTCGTTAAAAGTGCGTTCATAATATAATATTATTAAGAATCGTCGGAATATTTTCCTAAGCAGATCATCCATAGTGTGAGTCTAAAATATATTGTTTTTAGAGGCATGCTAATCAATAAATGATTTTGAAATGATACAATGCAAAGTGTATGCAACAAAGAAAAAAAAAATCAATAATGATGGTCTTTGCTATCACCACTTCCCTCTCCTCTTGATTTAAATTTATTATATTATCGATATTCCTTTTCGAGAATCATGTGGACTCGACTAAATGATTGAGAAATGAACGGGTATTTATAAATCGGATACACGATATGAATTTTTACTTTTTGCAACACGAAGTGTAAACAATCTCGTGATTTGTTATTCCATTCAAATTTAAGCTCGCGTTTAATTAGTTTATAAGATTAGTGGAGTATTTTATGGAATCAACTATTTTTTTATTTTAAGGAAATGATTTTCTTTTCATCCGAATTACAGCCTACATCCATTTAGATTATAAGATTAGTAGGATATTTGATTTGATCGATTATTTTTTTATTTTTAGAAAAAGATTTCCTTTCATCATTAGTGTAAATTGTGTTTGAAAGGAGTCTTTTTGTTGGCTTATATGATCATCCTTCCATTGGAAAACCACAGTAATTTGATTGATTTGGCCTTGGCTCAAAGATGTGATGGCCTTTGACTCGCACTTAAATGGACTTGCCAGTTGCACTTTTGTTTTTCCCAAGTATGCCTAGAGCCATGATATTTTCGTTCATCTATAGGTAGGTCCCATTGCAAGTTTTGGAGCTAGCCTACATAGGATACGAGTGAGGGATTTCTTGCACAGTAATGTTGAAATAATTTCTTGAGTTTGAGCCCAAATCAATCTAAAAAGCAACGCGAATTTATAAGCAAAAATGTTTGAAAGTGGAATTTATAGAGTCATGACAAGGGCCGGTGCTCGAATGATTAGATGAGCATCAAGATTATGTGCGATAATCACTCGAACAATTGGCGAGCGCCTTAACCTAAAGGTGGGTGCCTAGCCAAAGCTGGACAAGTTATTCATGCTTAGATGTGCTAGGGGCTTAACAAAGCCTAGCCAGGTGCTCAAGTGGCGCCTCGTTTCTGGTGCGCCTAGCTGAGACTAGCCGAGTGTTTGAACCCTTACAATTAGGTTTCTGAATAAATTTTCCAAATATATGTAATCTCTATACTTTCTCTCACATTGATATAGAGTCGCCAAAAATATTTTAGATAAAATTTCTATGATTGTTTATGTGATTTCTCCGATTTTCTGGAATAAATTTACAAATAGATTCTCATGAGAGCATGTATGTGAGATTGATGGGTGTATATCGGAGGCAAAAACACATTTGGAAGACGTCAAGCAACAATTTTCTTTTTTGTATCGCTTGATAATAACAAAATATTTCCTTTTTCCGCCAATTATTGCATCAAACTTCTCATATCTTCGTACCATAATGAAATAAAGAAAGGTGCAATTGCATAGTGATGTTAGAATAGCTTACCTAGGTTATGTTTGTCGTGCGGAATCTCTCTTTTTCCTGTTGTGTTTTCTTAGCGTTTAAACCAAGAAAAGAAGACAAGACCGAGGGTTTTTAGAGGTACTATAAAGCTGGTTTTTCTTTTATATATTGTCGTAAAGTAAGTCTGTCTTGGGATCATAAGAAAAGGTAAAATAATTGGATTGATTGCAGAGAATTATCAAGCTTGTGATGAAGGAATCCTATGATCCAAAGCATTGAAGAAGATGGAACCGAACCGGGAGAAAAAGCGCCTTTTCCATGAGCATTATTCGTGCATCATGAAAATGACATGCCGAGTTTCACCAAATAATTTGTCGATAGTAATTATATCGCCTTAAATTAATCTAATCGTCGGTATCATGACTACGGTGAGAAGATGGGTATAGATTGGACGATCCTTTTCGATTGAGAAGATGATGGGAAAAGTTTGATTGGTGCTGGTTTTGGTGGCAAAGTGTGCTACGTGCATCCGCTAGGAAAACCGACACAAATCACATTTTTCTACTGTCTTCTCAATCGAAAAGAATCGTCCGGTCTATTTCCATCTTCCCTTTTTGGTTATTATACTGGCGATAAGGGGATACACATGGACAAATTCTTCGTTGAAACTTGTCATGTCATTTCTTTCATGTGTAAATGTAAAAAGAGTCCAATGTAAAAGTAGCTACAACGACTTGCTCTTATTTCTCGATGAAGTCTTCGACCAAAAAAATTTTTTCTCAATGAAATCAGTTTTTAACCTATTTTGGAATGCAAGTTGGTTTTTCATAACCAAAAAAAAAAAAGCAAACACAATTATATAATATAACTCATTATAAAACATTGGCATGAAAAAAAAACAGCAACATATTCATACTTATGTTGTTTTATCTCTTATTTGTTGATCCATTTAAAATAAACATGAAACGGCATTAAAATTTATAGAAAAGTAAAGATTAATATTACATGGCTAGACACAAAGCATAATTTTGTCAGACATCTATCATTTAAAATAATGTGGCCACATGGTATGATTTTCTCATCGTGGCCATATTCGACTAACGATAAGTATTTGATTTCCTAACTATATTTTATTGAGTTCAAAATTTTTCAAAAACTATTGATGAAAAGAAAGTATCTCAAATATATTTTAAAAGGATATAGCTTTTTTTAAGCATACTTTTTAAATATATTTTTAAATGATATTCTATAAATTCGAATGATGTTAATTGTTACTTAATTAAACCAAATATAATTAAATATAATATGTTTTTCAGCAAAAATTATCCAACTACGAATAAAATACATTCTTGAATGATGCAACTTTTATTTAGATAGTTTAATTGATTCAACCAACTATAAGGTTGAAATTTATGATTAGTCTATTTAATTCAGCCAAAACTTCAGAAATTATATTCACAACTTGATTTATATGAAATATACATATTTATGTGAGGTTGATTTTTATTTTCTTCTTTGAAATTCACTTGTTTAAACATAGCTTATATATCAAAACAAATACATTTGTTAGAACTTCTATTGCACGTCTATATTGTAGTTTGCGTTTCGATTTTTTTTTTAATCTTAGAATCAGGGAAATAATCCATCTGTTTCTCTAATTAATTGCACATAATATTTAATCATTCACATAAAGCAATTACTTAATGTTTTTTTTTTTTTTGGTAAGGTAAGTATTATATTAACTTTTCAACACGTAATTTACAAGAAGAGATGCCGTATACAAAAACCTCGTACCTGAGGCAACACAAAAGTGTCACGACGGGTGCAAAGGTGTAACGGCTAAACGAAGCACAAATACACCAAGTGCGAAGCACAGCAATTACTTAATGTTTTAAACCTAATAAACTAATTATTTTATTGCTATTAAATAATTTTTTAGTATATGGAATATGCTATATGTATAGTTTAGCAAAATCAAGTATAACTATCCGAACAACCGTTTTCTTACAATAAGCTAAATTTTTATTCCCTCTGCTTTTAAGTATACTCTTGCTTTTTCAAAGAGATGTGATAATAACACTGGCTTATTTATAAAGAAAATATATTTAACTCCTTTAACTTGTTTAGAATATTGACAAAATATGAATATGCATTATACGTGCCATGAGTTCTCTTGTAGAAATTAAACAAAGATTATGCTCCTTATTACTTAGAAAATATTTTGTAAACTCTTGCAAACTCCATTTTACTAGTTAATTAAACATGTAGATTACACTTACTCAAATGTTAATCTATCTAAACTTATATAACATAAAAAGTACGAATTTTCAAGATTCTTCAATCACAAATATATATTCGACCTCAATAAATTGTGTTATGGTATCCATAAAGAAACTTTTAATAAGAATCTCAATAAATTTAGCAAAAAATTGTGTCACTTTTGAAGGAGAAAAATACTTTTTGAACCTCCAAACTCCATTTTATGTTGATTAGTACTACGGATTTGACCTTGCGAACGATAATTGATAAGCATGTAAAACCACATCCAATGGATCCATTATGCTTTTAAATGGTTAAGATCTTCTGAAATCTTAATTTGTGAAATATTCAGAATCTAAATTCAAGCTTCATCACTTAGATAGTATTCTATCCCAATTAATTAGGACATAACTTGTCTTGGGTCATTATAAACAACTAGTTAAGTGGTCCATGCAAAATAATAAACGTATTTCGATATGTGTTTATTTTCGTTTATGATATTAATGTCTATACTCTTTACATTATGTTATTTGAGGTTGTTAACTTTCAGCATTGAAAATACCACGTAAAAGTATTTTTGTCGAATTGAACAAACAAAATGCAGCCTGAAAGTTTGAACTTAAGGATTTGCTAGAGTAGATGTATAATAGAAATTTGTTTGGTGCTCATATTAAATAAAAATTAGAAAAGAAGAGTTTAAATACTATTAGCTTCGTCACAAATTCGATATTATTTTTTAAGGTATGTAAGTTTCTTTACTCCGTGTTATGTTCTATTAGGTGATATTTTCATTAATTTTAATAGCTAAGTCAAAACTCAAGGTCACCTCTCCTGATCATTGTTTGAATTCTACGTGTGTTGTAACTTAAGATCAAAATGATGAAGTCAAAACTCAAGGTCATCTCCCCAAATTGGCTGCATTTGGTTCAACTTTGCCCAAAGACCTTTAGGTCAAGGTGTATTTGCTCAAAGCAGATATCGTTTGGCTAAAGGTATATTTTGCAAGTTAGCTTTGAAATTAAAAAAAGAAAAAAGAAAAAAAAGGGTTATTTGCTTATGTTCACTGTCTTCTACAAAGGAAAAACGAAGCTCGTGTGATTCATTGTAAGTGCTTTCGGGAATCACTTTCCTAGGGGGTTTTGGACCACCATAGCCCCTTTGGAAAAAAATTGGGATGTTTGGCAAATTTTTCTAGGATTACTTTGGAAAAGCTAGCCTTGGCAAAGTTGAAAGTCTAAGGCAGATCCCCACCTGCCTTGACCTTTCAGCACTTAAAGACAAGTTTGTAGGTTAATGATTTTTTTTTCTTCCTAAATTGCCCTCACTAGTTTTTTCATATTCCATTGTTGCCCTTTCAAGGGACTATTCATCTTCTCCAATGTTGCAGATCTAGGTTGTCAATAGCTCTGCCAAGGGTCGTGTGAGGCTAGCAGACTGTCACTGATGGTCGCTAACGATGGCCGAGGGTCACTGAGCCTCATTGATAGTCGTAGATCTATTAGATCTAAAGGGTCGCGGCTAAGGCAAGATCTAGGGAGTCGATGGTCAGTGAGACTCATTGAGGGCCACGAAGGCTGATCGTCACCATCTCAAGCATCATCGAGGTCGAGGCATGTCGGATGTCGCCATATCAAGGGTCGCCCAAGCCCTTTATGTCCGGATCAAATGTTGCCTGAGGTCACGCAATTGAGGCGAGGTGGCACTAAGGGTTAGGGGATCTTGAGTGACTTAGGCGAGGTGTCACCTGGGTTGTGTGACCGAGATGTCGCGTCGATTAGGCCACCCAAGGTTGAGCGATCTAGTGGATTGCGCGACCTCGAACGCCTCGTGTGGGCTCACAACAATGAACAGAGGGCCTTCCACAATGGAGATGTTTGCCATGATTAACAGAGAACACGATGAACAAAGGAAGCCTTATCCAATAGTTGATGCAAAATTGCTAACAGGTGAAGTTCATTTTTATGGACAGAATTTCAAGGGTCATTTTCTTTTAAGCTTTGATGATGATTCCATGGTCTAATTGTAGGGTTCCTCAAACGCTAAAAATGCAGCGGAATTTATAAATCGAAACCCTGGATAGGATCCATGTGTATGTTGAAATCTAAATAGAAGTTCGACATGTACCTTTTTGCAGATTGAAGGTAAATTGATAATCGATTGTGTCTAGATTAGTGCCCCAAGTGTTGCGCTTCTACCGGTATCCACACACACGAACGGAAGTCTCCAACGATCCAAGTGCTAGCTAAAGATCTTGAACTTCTTTTTCCTGATCGCCTTTGATCTTCGAGACTCTCTCAAAGATTTCTGAACAGAGAACGATTCTCTTCATATTCTCTTGGAGGCATTTTTTCTTTCTTAGGGTTTTTCATCACCCACACGCTATATATATATGTATATATATATATATATATATATATATATATATATAGTCTCATTATCTACGCGAATTAAAAGAAGTGGGGCCAGGCAATTTGGGCCTGCCAAATGTCTACCTTCAATCGTATATTTAATCGTTATCTCATAACGTGCATGACTGCGTAGACAAGTTGAATAGGAAAATAAATTAAAATCTACTTCTTATTTTAAGTAGATCTCGGCGTACATAAAATATTAACTCAGTTCGCTATTATGTGCGACCCTATAAGTTCATTAAATATTAGCAGTGTGCTCAAAACCTTTTTTGGCCCACAAGTCATAAGCGGTCTCTAGCAAGACATTATGACTATCTAAGTATAGTGAATGTCGGTTTTCCGACACAACCTAATCCATAACTAATATTAGAGTATCAACCTTGATTGATTCCTAGGGCAGACGACTAACACTAATGTGCTCTCATAATATATGTCTGTAAAACCTGATGTGCCTAGTTTAGGATGCAACAAGTTTCAAGCAACTTAGAGTCTTCTAGAGAAAGTTATGGTCAAATTACTAAGTGCTACTTAGTTTTACTCGAGAATTGAGTCATTAGTATTTTTTGTTCTCGTTGAGTCCAATGCAATGCATTATGCTTCTAGAGTCAAGACTCGATTTCATATATATTTTTTTGTCTTAATTGGAAAATAAAAGATAAGGTATCTTGGAAATTGCCTAGCTTGGAGGGTTCTTCCAAGTTGAGTCTATATAAATCCCTTTAGGACCTCCTCAAGATTTAGAATGCTTTGATTAATGAAATTTCATATTTGACCTGTTGGATTAAGAGTATCTCTAGAGCTTAATATCTCTCTGGTGGATTCTATTGAGTGGTGAGTTATGCACCGTGTATCATAGGGTGGATTCCTCAGGTGTTGAGTATATCCTTTACCACGTTTGAGTTTCCTTCACACACTTCGACCCCTTCAGTATCATAAAAGTTGTTCCAAAAAATAGCATGTGAACTTCTCTCTTATCTATTTCTTCAAATCAATGTCAAATTAATCGAATTTTAAATTAAATTATTATCATTCATTTTCTTATAAATATGGTTTTGCCCTGAACAGAGTGACCAATGTTATATTTATAATGTGATCCCACATTTAAGTTTGACCCACGTTTTCTCTTTTAATTGACTGTTATCCACATTCGATTTTTCCACGCTTCGTACCCCTTCGGTGATAACCGCCCTCTTCAGTAACTGTCTTGATGGGAAGCGGTTTATAAAATGAACGTTCATTCCATAAAGGGACACAAGGTCTAACGCAAACCCTCTCTTTCAGTAATACACCATCAGTACGTGAGGGGATTGGGTTAGTAGAGTGCACCCGTAATCACATCAAATTGACGTCGAACTACCGTGGGTTTCTAACAAATGTAAAGTTGAACAATGGCTAGAGGTTAGTTTATTTTCGATCCTGTTTTCCGCATTTGATTCTAATTGTGCATGAATTTTGTTCTTCAATGCACAAAAAAATCCTTCAGTTTTAGTCTTACATTTGGTATCAGAGCGTGTCTAGTGCCTCTGCCTTGTTCTTGTTGAATTTTTGGTGTATATTTTTGGGGCTTTTTGAGATGAACAGTGACTCGGCTTTTTGGGCTATGGAGGGAAATCGCCGATTCCGGCCAAATTCCAGCAACCCACCACTCGACTTCGGACCGGTACGGTCGCACCGCCATGGAGAAGAATAACCCTAAGTTAATCCGGCATTTCGGTGGTCGCCGGAGGCTATTTGAGCTGCGGAAGTTGCGGGTGAGGGTTTGTGCGTTTAGACGGAATTTTGCTTAATTCGAGCCAATTTCTTAGTTGTTTTTGCCGAATTTTGGGTCCATGTGGTCGCACCGACGTGGTCTCCGAAACCCATTAATTATTTTGGTGTGATATGGGCTACCGGAGGAGACCCATTTGGTCGAATGAGCGGTGGAATGGAAAAGAACGGCGAAAAATGGCGTGAAAATGCTTCTGGTCGCGCGGAGGAAGAAGCGCGTGGCCCCCACGCAATCCAAGAATCGGCCGGCGCTGCTGGGAACCACGCTGCCAAGAATCGCAGCGCGCGCGCGGGCACGCCACGCGCGCAGCATGCGCGCGGCGTGTGCCGCCCCCGCCAGCAAGAATTAAATCAGACGCGTGCACGGCACGCGCCCTAGAACCGGCCAATTTCCCTTCAATTTTTACGATTATGCCCCTGCTTTCACCTGTTATTACGATTATGCCACTTGCCGTATTAATTTTATTATTTTGTCCTTCATGCATTTTATGAATATTTTTTATGCGTGAAATAAAATGTCGAGTGATCCATATATTTTTTAATTAATTGGAGAGTAGCCACAACATCTTTAATTAATTAAATTATATATTCAGAGCATTCGGATCACATTTGGAAATGGACATTAATTGTAATTAATTTTATTAAAATGATGAATTTAATCTCACAGGAATTTTTATTATATTAATTTGATTAATTAGGTTGAAATATCATATTATTTTTCTTAATTTACCCACAGGGATTAAGGAAAGGAATATAATATGATAGTTTCTTCATGAAGTATTTATGAATCTATTTAAATTACAAACTTAGCCCATAAGCAGTTTTTATGTTATGTGATTCATATTTTGTGACATGTTTTACATTGATAGAACATGATATATGTTAATTTTGCCTCAAAATTTTGTGACATAAGCATGATTGTTTGATATGCAGTTTTACAACCTGTGAATTTCTCTGAATTTAAGAGTGATATTCCCATACTGAATGGTGAAAACTATAAAGTCTGTAAGGAGTCAATTCTTTTTCAATTGGGGTGCATGGACATTGACTATGCTGTAAGGAAGGATGAACCACTTGCTCCTCCTGACACGAGCACTGCAGCTGAGATAGCCCTCTATGAACAGTGGGAGCAGTCCAACCGCCTGAGTGTGATGTTCATAAGGACTAAAGTATCTCCTAGTATCCGTGGTTCAGTCGCTCAGCATAGCAATGCTAAGGCTTTATTGGAGGCCATTGATGCGCAGTTTGAGACTTGAGAAAAGGCACATGCCATGACCCTAATAATGAAGTTTTCATCTCCTCAAGCTCACAAGTGTTAGAGGTGTGTGTGAGCACATCATGAAGATGAGGGACATAGCAGCTCAGCTGAAAAACCTTGAGGTTGAGATATCTGAATCATTTCTTGTGTATTACATTTTGAACACTCTCCCACAATAGTATGCACCTTTCAAGATCTCTTACAACACACATAAGAATAAATGGTCAATTAATGAACTTATGACCATGTGTGTTCAAGAGGAAGAGAGGCTGACTATGGAATTGGGAGAAAGTGCTCATTTGGCGAAACAAGAAAGGTTTAAGAGTCACGGCAAGCAGAAGGGGAAAGGTAAAATACCTCCCCAAGCTGACATTAAGAAGGAATCCAAATGTTTCTTCTGTAGAAAGAAGGGGCATATGAAGAAGGATTGCGTCGGATTTAAGGTCTGGCTCGAGAAGAAAGGTAATCCAACCTCTTATGTTTGTTATGAATCTAATATGGCTGATGTGAGTCACAACACTTAGTGGATTGATTCTGGTTCTACAATCTATATTTCGAATTCCTTGCAGGGTTTTCAAAATCACAGGAAGCCAGTGGGAAGTGAACAAAGCATCTATTCGGGAAACAAGATGTGTTCGCCTGTAGAAGCTATTGGGACATGTAGATTAGTTCTCAATAGTGGCTTTGTTTTGAATTTGGAAAGCCCCTTTTATGTTCCAAGTTTCTCTAGAAACTTAATTTCAGTTTCAAGACTTGTACCTTTAGGTTACTCTTTTAACTTTTCATATTCAAACTTCAATTTATTGTTTAAATTTGAAATTGTTGGGAGTGATATTTTGTTTGATGGTCTTTTTCGAATTAATTTGCAAGACAATGCCTATTATAATGCGATGCATGTTCACGATAATGCTGGTATAAAATGATGTGTTGTGAATGAAGATTCCTCTATGTTGTGGCACCGGAGATTGGGACATATCTCCATAGATAGAATTAAGCGATTAGTAAATGATAGAGTACTCGGTACTTTGGATTTTACTGATTATGATATTTGCGTGGACTGCATAAAGGGAAAGCAGACCAACAAGACAAAGAAAGGTGCCAAGAGGAGTACGGACATATTAGAAATCATACATACAGACATTTGTAGTCCTGATATGGACTCATATAGTCAGAAATACTTCATCTCCTTCATTGATGATTACTCACGTTACATGTATCTCTACTTGCTTCATAATAAGCATGAAGCGTTGGATGCCTTTAAGGTTTTTAAGGCGGAAGTAGAGAAACAATGCGGCAAGCAAATTAAGATCGTGAGATCAGATAGAGGTGGAGAATTTTATGGTAGATACACTGAAGATGGACAAGCACCTGGTCCGTTTATGCGAGTTTCTTCAAGAGAATGGGATAGTTGCCCAATGCACTATGCCAAGTTCACTGCACCAAAATGGCGTAAAGCGTAAAAGAAGATTCCGAACTTTATTGGACATGGTGCGGAGTATGCTTAGTAGCTCCAAACTTCCTAAGTCCTTGTGGACTGAAGCTCTTAAGACGGCAGTGTACATATTAAATCGAATTCCAACCAAGGCTGTCCCAAAGACACCTTTTGAGTTATTCAAAGGTTGGAAGCCAAGTTTGCGACATGTACTCGTTTGGGGATGCCCATCTGAAGTAAGAGTCTATAATCCACAGAAAAAGAAGTTGGACCCAAGGACTGTAAGTGGGTATTTCATTGGATATGCTGAAAAGTCCAAGGGATACAGGTTTTATTATCCATCTCACACTACTAGGATTGTGGAATCAAGAAATGCTAAGTTTCTTGAAAGTGACTTGATTAGTAGGAGTGATCGATTGAAGGATATTGTTTCTCAGAAAGATCATTCATATACTCAACCTTCCACTTCAAGTACTAGGTTGGTTGTTGTTCATAACGCCCCTTCAGTTCAGCCGGCTATTGAACAACCAACTATTGAAGTTCCACAACTTGCTGATAATGATCCGGTAGATCCAGTTGTTCAACAATTACCAGAAGCTGTTGAACAACCAGTTGAACAACACGCTCCTCCAGAGAATGTTGATACAACATTAAGAAGATCTACCAGAATGAGGAAATCAGCAATTCCTAGTGATTATATTATGTATCTGCAAGAGTCTGACTATAATATTGGAGCTGAGAATGATCCTGAAACGTTTTCACAAGCCATGAATAGTGATGAATCCAATTTGTGGTACAATGCCATGAAGGATGAGATGAGTTCTACGGCATCAAATAAAGTCTGGGATTTAGTTGAGTTGCCTGATGGTGTAAAAGCCATTGGTTGTAAATGGGTTTTCAAAACTAAGAAGGACTCGTTGGGCAACATTGAGAGATATAAAGCTAGACTCGTTGCCAAGGGATTCACTCAAAAAGAAGGAATCGATTACACGGAGACCTTTTCTCCTGTATCTAAGAAAGATTCTCTTCGTATTGTTTTGGCATTGGTTGCCCATTTTGATTATTTTGATATGGAATTACATTAAATGGATGTGAAAATGGCATTCCTCAATGGAGACCTAGGGGAGGAGGTATACATGAAACAACCTGAAGGATTCTCCTCTAGTAAAGGTGAGCAATTGGTGTGTAAGCTTAAGAAATTATATATGGCTTGAAACAAGCATCCCGTCAATGGTATTTAAAGTTCCATGATGTCATCTCTTCATTCGGTTTCGTAGAGAATATCATGGATCAATGCATATATCAGAAAGTCAGTGGGAGCAAAATTTGTTTTCTTGTACTATATGTGGATGATATTTTACTTGCAACCAATGATAAGGGGTTGTTGTATGAGGTGAAACAATTCCTCTCTAAGAGTTTTGATATGAAAGATATGGGTGAGGCATCTTATGTCATTGGCATTAAGATCCATAGAGATAGAACTCGAGGAGTTTTAGGACTATCTCAAGAAACCTATATCAATAAAGTCTTGGAGAGATTTCGGATGAAAGATTGTTCACCAAGTATAGCACCCATTGTGAAGGGTGATAGGTTCAATTTGAACCAGTGCTCGAAAAACGATTTGGAAAGGGAACAAATGAAGAACATCCCATATGCTTCTGCTGTCGGAAGCTTAATGTATGCTCAGGTTTGCACTCGACCTGACATCGCTTTTGCGGTGGGAATGTTGGGAAGATATCAGAGTAATCCAGGGATGGACCACTGGAAAGCTACAAAGAAAGTGATAAGATACCTTCAAGGTACTAAAGGCTACATGCTTATGTATAGACGGACTGACAACTTGGAAGTAGCTGGTTATTCGGATGCGAATTACGCTGGTTGCGTTGATTCTCTAAAATCAATATCAGGATACATTTTTTATGTTAGCTAGCAGAGCCGTGTCATGGAGGAGTGCAAAGCAGACTTTGACTGCTACTTCCACTATGGAGGCTGAGTTCGTTTCTTGTTTTGAGGCTACCTCGCATGATGTATGGTTGAAGAGTTTCATTTTAGGGCTTAGAATTGTTGATTCTATTTCTAGGCTATTAAGAATGTATTGTGACAATTCAGCTGCGGTTTTTACGGCTAAAAATGCTAGAAGTGGCAGTCGAAGTAAGCACATCGACATTAAGTATTTAGCCATAAAGGAACGTGTTAAAGAGAATAAAGTGGTCATTGAACACGTTCGCACTGAATTGATGATAGCTGATCCTTTAACTAAAGGCATGCCACCTATGAAGTATAAGGATCATGTGACCAGTATGGGAATAGTTCCCATGATGTGATTTATCGTCGTATGGATGACTTTTGTTGTTTGAAACTCTTATTCAATTGTAATGTTATTCTCAATTTCTGGTGTACACATTCAGTTGTTTATGAGAATAACAATTATCCTTGGTTCTAGAATAAACATAGGGTTTATTCATTAAGATATGTTATCACATATAGGCTAACATTAAAAGAATAAGATGCGTTGTAATACATGGAAGATATTACTCGCTCTTAGAGGACGTGTCGCTATGATTCATGTGTCTTGTTTCTTTTCTTAAGCATATGGTTTTCGTGGATTTGGTTAAGTAATCTTTATGATGAAAATGTTGGGATCAAGTGGGAGAATGTTATATTTATAACGTGATTCCACATTTAAGTTTGACCCACGTTTTCTCTTTTAACTGACGGTTATCCACATTCGGTTTTTCCACGCTTCGTACCCCTTCGGTGATAACCGCCCTCTTCAGTAACCGCCTTGATGGGAATCGGTTTATAAAGTGAACGTTCATTCCATAAAGGGTAGACACAAGGTCTAACGTAAACCCTCTCTTTCGGTAATACACCATCAGTACGCGAGGGGATTGGGTTAGTAGAGTGCGCCCGTAATCGCATCAAATTGATGTCGAACTACCGTGGGTTTTCGACAAACGTAAAGTTGAACAATGGCTGGAGGTCAGTTTATTTTCGATCCCGTTTTCCGCATTTGATTCTAATTGTGCATGAATTTTGTTCTTCAATGCACAAAAGAATCCTTCAGTTTTAGTCTTACAACCAATGTATACATTTAGCCATAATATGTCGTAAGCAGTTGCTCAGTTCTTTATCTCCGTTTTCATAAAGCAAAAACTACTATGGTACAAGAAGTATTTGGGTAGAAAAAATTGAACATGAAATGAAACTGTTCAATCATATGTTTTGCTATCTGATTCACATGACAACTTATGGTCTTAAATTTGATGATATAAGTTTATCCTTATATAAAGTGACAGACGATATTTTGGTTTGTCCCTCCATCTTTCATGTGATCAAGATTATTACTTTGTTGCTATTATAGTTTCTACATAAGATCGAAAAGATTTTCACGAGAGAGAGAGAGAGAGAAAGAGGAATATAAGGGGCTGAGATGAGGACAAGAGAGAGCTGGTTTAGCTCCGTGTTTGTTCTGTAGAAGGACATGGGAGGGAGACAAAGATTAAAAAATAAAGAAAGCTACATGGAAAGGATGCATGCCACATGAGACATCGCGCCCCATGACAAAATTCTTTTGTCAGTGAGGACCAAACATTCCACCTCGCAATTCATCCCACATAAGATAATCGTTAAAAAAGACTGTTTAATCGTCAAAAGAATTCATCGTCCCGATAAAACAAATAAGCAGCAGCTCGAGATTTCGAGGGCTTTGTCTGTCTGTTTGTTTGCTTGGATGTTGTGTGAAAATGCGGGCTTAGGGAATGTTTTGCCGTGGAATATGAGCATAAACAATCGCCGGAGAGAATGATTCTATTCATATTTTAGCTTCTGTTGTCGTGTCCTTATCATTTTAATATTCTTGTGCGGAATGTTCATCGAAACTAAGGAAGAAATGGAAAAAAAAATTCATGCTTGAGTGACTTCGAATGAATGAAAGTTTTTTTAGGTTATATTCGAGGGAAGTAGTCTCTCATGTGGTGCTCCTGTCCGTCACCGCATTTCAAATGATCTGATGAGCTTGACTTACATGCACGTGAATTGGGATTCTGCCATTTGAGTCCTCAAGCAAAGAAAACAACCCTTTTACATTGATTAAAGACTCTAGTGCAGTACCTTTGCTTGTCCACATCCTTTTTTTGAATCATTTGTGACGCGTTCATGAGGAGTCATGTGCCCAATAAGATGAAATTGTCTAATGTAACTCTTTAAAGCCGACAATGAGTTCTATTGTCAAGCTAGCTCGAAAATTAGATCACTCAGTTATGTTAATGACAACGTCAGTGTCGCATGATATAGGTAGAATAACATAATGGGCTCTCTCCAAAATCAAGACGTGACTGTATCAAGGAAATGGGATTCAGCCATTTGAGTTCTCAAGCAAAGAAGAAAACAACCCTTTTACATTGATCATAGACTTTAGTACAATACCTTTGCTTATCTATATCCTTTTTTCACATCATTGTGGTGCGTTAATATAAAGTCATGCGCCCAATCAAATGAGCTTGTCTCTTGTAACTTTTTAAAGCCGATGGTGAGTTCTCTTTCAAGTCGAACTGAAAATTAATCACTCAATCGTGTTAATGACAATGTTAGTGTCGTATGATATAGGCAATACAACATAACAAGCTCTCTCCAAAATCAGGACATGTGCATATCAAGGAACAAGGGCGACGGATCAAACATCGGTAGTGTTGAATTTTGATCAGGTACTCAAACGCGACGTGTCCGCTTACGCTCTGTCATGGGAAATCGATATTTTAGTTATTAATAAAGCCGTTAGCATCCTCTCGAATATCTCGAAATCAATTAGGAATCTCTAAACCCTAGATTTTGACCCTCTCTGAGAAAGTGTGGGGTGTCCTCTCTCCTCTTCTCTCTCTCTCTCACGGGTCATCCTCGCATTCAGCTTTCAGACACTTAACTGTTCATACCGTTAGATATAAAATACAAAAGCATATGGTTGCAGGGTATCCATCATTCAATTCCCTGTCCATGAAGATGACACCATTCCGAATAACACCAACGTCAAAACTTTCATCGCCCAAATTATAAATCTTGTCTTCCTCGTCATCACCCCTTGTCCTTTTTTCTTAGCAATTGGTCGGTAAAGGAAGAGAAAGAAAATGAAGAATCTCTCACTAGTTTTATCTACTTGATTTCGTTTTTGCTTTGAGCTTTTAAGTGGAGTGCACATTAGAAACGCCAAAATTTCATTGCTAGCTATAATGAAATTTCGTTGAAGATGTTTTTCACGCCGTAATTATTCTGCTAGTAGGTAGAGCCCCAAAAACTATTGCCTCATGATCAAACTATCATTCTTTAAGATAACTCCTTTGAGACCGACGACAATCCTTTAATGAAAAAGTATTTTAAAAAATTTCAGGAAATAGCCTTTTTTTTTTTCAAGTATGAGATTTTAACAGGTGACGAGAATTTTACACTTGTTCGAACTTTTTGGAGTCAAATCGAGAATGGATCAAAAGGGTTATTCCAAGTTAGCGTGACTTCCGAGCCTAAGAGTCGATGCTCCCCTGTCTGGGATTAATGCTTCAAAAGTTAAGATTTATGTTATTTGGTTTGGTATTTTGTCGGAAAATTATCTATACGCCTTCTAAAGTTTAATTGTATGAACAAAAGCACAATTCACTTCTAATTTGTAGAATTCGTGAGCGATACTTATATATGTAAGTTCTACTAATCTGATACATATACTAACTTAAAAGTTACTAATTCACCAAACCATAAATAATAATTACTTTACTTAACATTACTAGCTTGACACCTGTCATAGATGGGATGGGAGAATCCTGCACCCAAGGTGATTGTAGTCCATCCAATAAATTCCAATTTTTCTCCCCCAAAGAAAAGAAAATGCCATTACCCTTCCTGTCCGACTTTGAGACAAAGGTAGCAAAAGGAAAAAAGCAAGAGAGGGAAAGAAAAAGGAAAGCACACATAAAAAAAAGGGCAATAGAGAGGAAAAAAGGGACAAGCGGGCTATATATTTAAAGAGTAAAGTTGGGAAACAAAGACACCTAAAGGGTTCTCATTGCTCAATGAGTCTCTCCGTCTCTCTCTCACTCACAGTCTACTTTACTTTGCAACACATCACCTCCTCTATTTAATCAGAGGCCCAGAAGACCTCCCAAAGTTTTCCACAAAGGCTTGCTTACACACTCTCTGTTTTCACTAGCCTTCAAGGGAGAGGAGAAAAGGAGAGAAAGACAGAGAAGAAGCAGAGATAGAGAAGGGGGGATTGAAAGAGGGCAAAGAAGTATCAAGTGTGAAATATTTGTGCAGACTTTTCCTTTTCAGTTTCTTGGGTTTGAGAGAGAGAGAGAGGCATGAAGCAAGGTTTTTATTTGCAGAGCTCATCACCAGTGCAGCACATGATGTCCGGAAACCCTAATCACTGGTGGAACAACATCAATCCTCCACCACCACGCTCTCCTTTTTGCCACTCTTCTTCTTCCTCTCCTAACCTCTTTCTTCAATACCCACCCACTTCTTCTTTTTCTCCCTTATTTCATCTCAATCCTTCCTGGGTGTATAATAATAATAGTGTTAACCAAGAGCAGCTTCCAGAGTCTTTGAGCCAACTCCTCATGTAAAAAACCTCTCTCTCTCTCTCTCTCTCTCTCTCTCTCTCTCTCTCTCTCTCTCTCTCTCATGTTCCCATCTTTTTTGTTTCAATTTCCTGACCATGTAATAAAAAAATAAGGACATCTTTCTCCAAGTATCAGTAAAAGAACTCACATGAATTTGCATGTATGGATATATGTATATTAGCTTAATTTGTGGGTCATGTGGTGTATTTTAGGGGTGGATTGGTAGGAGAAGAAGATAAGAGTAGTGGGATGATGAATTACTTTCAAGAAAAGAGGGCGGAGGATTGGGAGGAGCAACAAGTGCTTCAGCAATCCCCAAATGATGCTTCTGCTCTCGAGAATCAGCACCATCATCTTCATGTGAAGCAGGAAGATTCAGCAAGCAGCTACAGTATGTATGGGCGTGCAACAAGTAATCATCATGCTCTTCAGGGGACAACAAACAAGTCTGCTTGGTCTCATCATCATCGCCATGCTATGATTCCTGGTTCACCGCCCAAGTCATGTGTCACCACAATTTTCAGCAGCAGCATGTTGGATTTCTCAAACAAGAAGTCAGTTAATAAGAGGCAAACCCCACCAGATCTATCTTCTGAGGTGAGGAATTTGAAAAAAAGAAAGGGATAGCGAGAGATTATGTGTCCATAATTTTCTTCAGTTTCATTTGGTGAATACTGAATAACTGCATGTTACATTGACTAGAACTGACTTTGTGAATCAGTTCGAAAATCCCAAACAATAAAAATGAGTGGGTTTTGCTCTAGTCATGCTATTTATGTTTTTCACTTAAAAACTGGAGATCGTTGTTAGATTAATAAGGTTCTGATGCCATTTTTTTAATTTTTCTTGCTCTTTCATCAGTGTAACAGCAATGCAACTGGTGGGGCACAAAAGAAAGCTAAGGTCCAGCCTTCCAGCCAATCTAATACCTTCAAGGTACCTAATCATGCTCTCTCTCTCTCTCTCTCTCTCTCTCTCTCTCTCTCTCTCTCTCTCTCTCTCTCCATCACGCGCGCGCGCGCACAAGCGCGCGTGTAATGGGTTGTGTTGGCTCTCTCTCATTGTCCACTAGTTCCAGCAGCATCAATCTCTCATATAGGCTAACATCTTACTTTCCGATAGAGTGAAAAAGAGAGATGGAAAAAGCAGAAAATGTGAAAAGTGGAAAGGTGACCAATAATTTTTACGAAACACATCCTGCTTCATTTATTCAATCATTTTTTCCCCTTTTTCGGGTTTCTGAAACAGGTGAGGAAGGAGAAATTAGGAGACAGAATCTCATCCCTGCACCAGCTAGTTTCCCCATTTGGAAAGGTATTAAATATTGGAGACATGTAAAATTATGTCACATTATTATTTCTTTCAAGAGCGATTAGTTCTCTCATTCTTTCTTCAAGATTATATGAAGCTTTGTCTCTCCTTTTTGTGATTATGAGATCTAGAAGGAGTGAATATACAAGACTTTGTAACTGGTTTTCTTTCCTTCTTTCTCGCTTTATTTTTTGTTGGATCTTTTTGCAGACTGACACAGCTTCAGTACTATTAGAAGCTATTGGGTACATCAGATTTCTTCAGAATCAAATTGAGGTGGTTGCTTTTTTTTTTTAGCTTATATTCCAAATCCCTTTGGTTATATGCAAAAAGAAAAACAAACCATGGACTTAGCGATGACGTCTCTCTTGATAGTTATGGAAGTACTAAATATTCTTCTTGTTTAACTCTTCTTCGCAGGCGCTCAGTTCGCCCTACATGGGCAGTGCTTCAGGAAAACCGAGACACCATCAATCTGTAAGAAATCATTATTTTGACAAGCATTAACTTCTTATTGGAAAACAAAAAAAAATTGCATTGTCTCTAACACGTGAAAAGAAGAACTATATACTTGTTCTGCCAGTGATATGATACATAGAAGGCAAGGAACATGTAATAAATACATTGTTTTTCCCGTCTGAAATTTTTTCTGCTTTCAGACGTGCGCAAGCGCGCGCATGTGCATGTTACTTTTGTTTTAACCATATATTACAAATTTTACTGATTGAAGTTCTAAATTCTATGCTAGGTTCGAGGAGAGAGGAGTTCTATGTTTTCTGAGGATTCGGGTCAGGTATGAGTGCTTTATTGGATCCCTCAAATACTTAAGAGTAACTGGTGTATTTACCTTTTTTTTTTGGGAAAGCTAAAAATATGTTCAGTTTAATATTGTAAAGACTAAAAGAAGCTATACACCTATATAAAGATATCGTCATTTTTCATCAGTTTAGATTGATTAAAGTAGACAATCCAGATTGACTAAAGACTTCGCAATCTTTTTTTCAGCTTTATAAACTTACTTTGAGAACAAAGAGACTGTTTTTAGCTTTTTACACAGATCTACAAAAATGTATCTATTCATTAAAGAAGAAGGTAAAGAGGAGTATCGTTTTCGAAAATGGATTTTAATTCCCAATGCACGGTCATGGATGTGAGATCGATACACAAACATGTGGGGTTTCTATGGTCCATCGGGCCCTCCTGCAGTCTGTCGAACTTCCAACACAAAATGTTGTACGACACAAATATTTCAAAGATCTTCAATGGATAACCGAAATCTATTCTTTTGCAATCCAACAATCACCCATTGTAGAAATGCCCCAGAAAGAGTCTTCTTTTGTTAGCATCCAGCATACAAGAAAAGCAAAATAACCACCATGCACGGCACTTGTTAATAAGAAAGGATGCTGCTTGCGTATCGATTTCTTCCATCGGTGATGGGTAAAAGGAAACCTATTTTACATAACATACACAAAATGGGAAAAAAGTTCTATAGTTTTTTTAGAGCACCTATGCTGAAATGCATTCACTGCTTGGAAGTTGTCATGTTGTTCTGTTTTTGCTAGAAAGTTGTCATGTAGTTTGATTGATGTTGTGTTGGTGGACATACCTGTGTATAGTCTACCGAATGATCTTTAATCCAGACACTCACGATAAAAATCGGTAAGACTAAGATAAACAGTGAATAATTATTAATTAACAGCATGGGAAGAGTTTACTACTTCATTAATCTGCTGTTAAAAGCCTATCCTAAAGATCCTTAGACTTAGAAATTGCAATTATTTTGTAGCAGTTTGGGATTGCCATGACAGTCATTACGATCAACAAACTCATATCCTTCTCATTTCTTCTTGGACATTTTCAGCAGGAATCCATCAATGAAGAGCCAGAGAATGGTTTGAGGAGTAGAGGGTTGTGTCTAGTCCCGGTCTCGTGCACGCTCCAAGTAGGAAGCGACAATGGAGCAGACTACTGGGCCTCTGCTTTTGGAGGAGGGCTACGATGAGACTTGTTTTTTTAATAACTTTGGGGGGTTTTAGGGAGAATAGTGCAGCAAGAAGCTTCATGATCGATTGATATAACATCACGAGCCGTCAATCTGCTAGGGAAATAAATAAATAGAAAAAAATGTGAAAGGCTGATTGCTCATGATGCCATATATCATGGAAAAGAAAAAAGATGGAGTCATCTTGTGCTGTGTATCTCGGGGATGAGGGCATCCTTGAATTAATCAACCTAGCTCATCCTTTCAATTTAGTGGTTATTTTCAAATGCATTTTTTCTGTAATTATTATGCCTAGCAAAGGTGTTTGCATTTCAATTTGCAAATCATTTCGTCGTTAGCATAGCAGGTTGAGCTTTGCAAGCCATGTAACTTTAGCTCTAGGATGGCTATTCTCAAGCCGTAGTTTGTGTTCGCCTGTCAAATTCCGTGTTATGAATTTGTGTCAAGTCATACCGTTCTAAAACGTTGCATTTTTTGACGGGACATGTTCAAAACGACGCATCTAACTTCATATATGTCACTTTCAAGGTTGCCAACAATGTATTATTCCGTAAGCATATCGAATCATGTTGATATGAGATTCTCAAATTTGCGGAGATTATTGTAGTGCTGGAAAAGACCAATGAGAAAATCCACAGGCAAAGATCGATGCCAAATTCACTATGTTTATGCTGGGTATCATTACTAGAAATGATATTGTTGGCCAGAATATATCGTGTCATCGGTTTAGTTGAGAAATTAATTAGGAATCATGGAAGTACTAGTTTTTTTTTGGTGGAAATCGAAGTACTAGTTTTGTTTTCTTGGTCAAAAGAAGTAATAGTTTTTTTTTTGGTTGAAAGGAAGTACTAATTCAAAACATGAGAAATTATAAAATTTCATTTCCTGAAAGAGATGGAGAGCAAAATCAAATAATGGTGCGAGCTAGAGGACAAAAATGGGAAAAAGTTTATGAGGAGTCGTCAATACAATTGATTACAACACCTTTGAAAAACAAGTTCTAAACGTTTTTTTTTTTAAAGTGCAATCATATCTTTTCAATCATCAATACTAAATTTTTGCTAAGTGGAAATCGGGAATTCCTTACGAAATCGCTTTCTCATATTGCTCTTTTTTTTTTCATAGAATTAAAGATTTAATATTCGATTGCATCAAAGATCAAGGAATTGATTACTCGGACCTCTAGAGTACATTTCCCTATCAAGGATTAGATTTTGCTAAATATTTTTACATGACATGACTTTCGAGTAGACATTGTCTTGAAATAGATGGTCCTTAGGGATGGAGATCCTGTATTCTCATACAACCAAACAATCTCAATCTTAACCGGTCTATAAAAAAATATTCACATGTTTCAACGGTCTATAAAAACACATAGAATGGAGAGAGAGAAAAGATCCCCATCGGGTCCACTGACTATTTGAATTTTGTTCATGCTTTTTAACCCATGATTCATCAAAGGTTTAAGTTAATGACAATTTCCTTGTGACACTCCCTTTTCTAGTTGAATCTACTTCACATAACTTTCAATACATTTGCTCTTACTAGCCTGTCTTGGTCTGTCTAGGAGGACACCTTGTTCTTTGGCAATAGTTTGAGACAGTAATTTTCCTCAGATTCTTGACTCTCGCTATGTCCTTGCAGCAAGACATTATCCATGGAGACTCCGCAGGGCTTTTTTGACTTGTCCTCTCCAAGACAACATCTGCTGTAGACGCAGATCATGACAAATCAAAGAAAAGGAGAGAGTTTACATTAGCTCGACAGCATCATTGGTCCTTTTCCGAGAGCAATAATGGTGGGAATTGGCGTAGCCATCGTGCCCTTTTCAAAGTTGAAATCATGGTAATGGCGGGTCCTCTCGCTTTTGCTTTAGAGATGTTACTTTTCGTCCCTCCTTTTTGCCTTCTATTTTTCCTCCTTTTTTTGTCTAGACAAGATCGAATTCCCGAAGAACATTGCATCGACTGAAACGCGATTGTTTGTGTAATTTAAGTTAGATTCCAAGAAGAAAAATTACCCTTTTAAAAAAAATTTAATCAGCATTTGATGCCATCTTGAGGGTGTTTTATTTTCGGAAATCAAACAATTCGCCACTAGAAAATGCCAAACATAGTCCCTTATGTGTCAATTCGGGAAAAAAGATTTTTGTCTGGTCAACGAAGATATATGCCATTCATTGTCATGTTTCGATTGGTTCCCTGTCGATCTCACCTTTCGAGACAAATAAATTAAGAATTGAGGCTAATTAATCAGAAATTAAAGTATTTATGACTATTCCTTGCCTTTTCAAATCTTTTGTATAATATACCATAGGGTGACGCTAAATTCACTCCTATTTTGGCTTCATACACACCTTAAGGAGTTAAAACAAAAAGAATACTTATTGCCTATGTTACGGGTCCCTAATCCCACAGAAGCCCAGACATTCTCTCTCTACCTCTTTTTGCTCGCACCGCCCCATGCTCGGAGTTGGAGGCTATTGCCGAGCACTCACCACCTCGGATCGAGCTTGATCTGATCGACTACCTTGAGCAGCCTTGATCGCAACAATCACGATGATGCGAGCTTAGAACTCGAAGCTAAGAGGACAGAGATGGGAAATCAGCCCAAGTGCAACCATCCACGAGCCATGAGGAGAGAAGGGAGATGCGGGGTCTGTGCAAGCAAAATGTGTAAAACAAAGAAATGGGACTGCGAGACCCACAAATTTGGGTACTTTTGTAAATTTTTATTTCTTAGGAGCGTGACCGGAGCCAAAATAGGAGTGGATTTAAGCGGTCCTACGCGATATTCGAACTTTTATAACAATCAATCCAATTAATTACGCGTAAATTTATATGTCCGCATATTTCGAGTGATTGTGTGTGTGAATAAATTTCTGCAGCTGATCTTGAGTGAATGTAGAGTCCAATTCGCCATTTGTCTAATCGACAGCCATTGAGGAAGATGTTCGTGACATGTCTTTACAACTTCTCTGAGATTAGGCCGCTCTTTTCTCTCGATTTAGATTGAGATCTAGAATCGGAGGTTTTACTCTCCTGATTTAGATTTAGGTTTAGATGTAGGAGTTCCTTACAGTATTTGATATGTGTTCTTTTAACATATTGATGTCGGTATCTCTACACGGCGATGGTGATGAGGACGTTGAACGAATACTTACACCGCAAGTCGTTGCAAATGGAGTAAGGGATCTCAACATGTGCTCATCGCCGAATTTGGTGATTGGCCACCGAACGTTTACAGTGGCAGATATGTTCTTGAGGGATGAGAGTGTGCTTTTAACTGCAGGTCGTGCTTTCGTGTTTTTGTTATTTGCATTCTAATATTTACTTTGTTCCTCAGTTGTTTGGGATTTACTAGACTTGTATGCCTTCTATGTATCTCTCGAATATTATTATGATGAATAAAATCTTTCTTTTGACGAAAAAAAAATCTATTAATCGCACAAATTACATGCAAATTTTTATGCTCATTACCGGGCGAGGCTCCATACACAGACAATAAACATGATACTTAATATAAGTTATTCTAAGTGAAAAATATCATTAATCAAATTCGAGATGCTAGGCTCCCAACCAATTGCTTTTAAGTAACCAAAAAGTAATGTATGATTAAATAAACTATTGCTCGTGGGGATGAGAGTGGAATAAACTATGAAGTAGCCCATCAACATGTGGACCTCGTTGAGTGATCCTGGGCCCGACTTCTCCACCCGCGCCATCCCTAAGAAATTGTATACTTGAAAGCCACGAGGGCCACGAGGTAATAAACACACAACTTAAAATGATGAGGCCGACGAATTCATTCATAATAATTTGACCAAATTTCCCCATAAGTACAACGTTTCGCATCTCTAATTTCACACCTTGAGCATACTGAATTTCTGATTCTCTTTGCCATCTGATTTTGGGAATTGGAAGTGTTGAAGGATGGCGAGTCCTTTGAGAGTGGCAATGCTTATGGGGCTTCTTGCTTTGGGCGTGGTTGCTGGAAAGATCAAGACGGCAAATGGCACAGTCCCTCTAAGCTCGAGGGTGAAGATCAGATTGATGAACAATCGAGGTCCATACATTGCTGTGATCATGCCAAACTCTTTCGAGATGAACCCTCTTCTCCGATCTCCAAGCTTTTGAGCCGATCCAAACTTCCCTTACTTGGATATATTAGGTAAAGGAAAATTAGAATTGTGGTCTCAACTCGTACATCTTGTGTGTCCTCCGATCATTTTGAGCTCTTATTCACAATTTACCTAATCTCTAGCAGAAATTATTCCCACATATCAATTAGGTTCATGAGTTCAGAGTTTGTGTCTTCATTTGAGGAAACACAACACTAACAACGCTTTAAGCTCAATCATTTTCATTCAATTTTATCCTACTTTGGATTTGACCACTTAACTTTATCACGATATTGCCCGTGAACAATCCTTTGGAATATCATTTTGGGTCACTTTTAGACTATCCGGTCGTTTTATGTAATTACGGCATGAGTCAGCTACGTCACGTGCACAATTCACGACCTAAATTCGACTTAATATGAGGGAACAAGACATAACCCCAAACTAAATTCATGGGTAATTTCATTTCACACAGGAAGGAGACTTCGATTCGGAAAGGTGGAAAATAAGAAGGTCGTAATTGTCATGACCGGATTGAGCATGGTATGTATATTTAAATATGCATTTAATTCATCTTCTTGTTCCCTTTTTCATTTCCCAATCTTTATTTTAAGAATTTGGTCCATTTGATCATGATAATTTCCTGACAAAGCCTGCTTTTTTTTTTTTCTCTTTATTTTTGCTTTTGAAGCTTAATGCAGGCATAACCACAGAATTGCTTCTCGCTCTATTTGATGTGAAAGGAGTAGTGCACTACGGGATTGCAGGCAATGCAAATCCTCAACTCCAAATCGGAGATGTCACTATTCCTCAGTATTGGGCTCACACCGGCCTTTGGAATTGGGCAGGTACCAAAATTTTGTTGATCATCACCTTAAAAACCGCATTAAGTTATCAACCGCGCAAGAACCGTACTATGTGAACGAGAATGTATCGAAACTACGATATGAATTTCCTATAATAGGTGTTTAACTTAGATTCGATCAAGTGAGTCAACCTGTCTAGAAGAGGCAATAGGTCAAGCCTAACTTGTTACTTTTCATTATAAGTTTTCACAACGAAACCGACCAAAATTATGGTCAAGTCTAGCTTGTCGCCTCATCGTTTTCATTGTAAATCTTCACCCTATTTGATCTTGTGCAGCGATTTGGTGACGGACCTGAGCACGAGCTGGCTTTTGAATCAAATGGGGACGACACGAGGGAATTTGGGTATCTCGAATTTTCTGGTTACAACAACGTGAGTCAAAATGGGGAGGGACTGCGAAATTTTCTGAACAGGGTGTGGTATCAGCGCGAAGAGGTCTTCCCAATCGACGGTGTTCCTGAAGTCAGGCAGCACGCCTTCTGGGTTCCCGTTGACCAGAGCTACTATGGATTATCGGTGAAAATCACGGTAATTGATTTGCGTAATCTCGCCTTGTTACCTCCAAAAACACTAGGCAATGCCGCTTTCGGCACTTTACAGAACTCTTTCGCGCTAAAAGAATGTAAGAGACGTCCTTCGTTTGGCCAAGTTTCGAATAAATGCGAGACACGAGCATGCTGATTTCAAAAGTCTAGTCGATTTCAAAATCCGAATTGCTGAAACGTTAGGCCTTTTGAATTGCATGCTTAATGTGGGACCAATGTCCAAACTTTAGGCAACAGTAGACATTGCTTCCCTCTCAATAATGTATTGTAATGCCACATTAGTGTTGAATAAATGCCTTTCAATTCATTAATCTGGTTGAAATGATATGCAGGATTTGAAGCTAGGGACTTGTGTGAACTCTTCAACCTGCTTGCCAAGATCACCCATGGTGGTGAGAGTGGAGAGGGGAGTGACTGCCAACGTGTTTGTGGATAACAAAGCTTATAGAGAGTTCTTGAGATCCAAGTTCAACGCCACTCCTATCGACATGGAAAGTGCAGGCGTTGCTTTGGTGTGTCACCAGCTCGACATGCCCTTCATCGCCTTCAGGTCTCTCTCCGACTTGGCCGGCGGTGGCTCCTCGCTCTCCAACGAGGCCTCCACTTTCGCCTCTCTCGCCGCTCAGAATGCCGTTGATTCCATGATCAAGTTCATCTCCCTCTTGGCCTCATAATCCACCGATCAACTTTTGCTTTCTTGTATTGTTGACGAAAACATTAGCCCTCCCTCGTGTTCTAGGGTTGGCATTTTCTCGAGTAGAGTCAAGCTCGAGCTGTTATTTACTTGGGCTCGAATCGCAATTGTTTTAGTTTTCGTTCGAATAGTCTGATTATCAACTTGAACGGTGGCTGGACATTGTTAACACTTGACTCAGGTTTTCAATAATAATCATAAATATTTTCATAAATACTATTTCATTCCTTTGAAAATTCAATCTCTCGAAATGCCCTCCTTATGTTGTTCCTTTTTTTGGTAGATTAAAGATTTAGAACTTGATTGCATCAATTCAAAAATTTAGGATTTTACATTTGTGCGTCAAATTTCAGACCTCTAGAGTACTTTTCCCTAACGTAAGATTTTGCTCAAGATTTTAGAGGGCACAACTTTCGAGTGGATTTTGATAAATCCTATATTTTCATATGGTGCCCTAACAATCTCAAGCTTAATCATTGATAAAACCAATCCCAAATTTTGAAACAGCCACGTGGTTTAATGGTCTATAAAATGACTTAGAATGAAGAGAGAAAAAAGATCGACATCCGGTCGTCCGATTATTTGAATTTCGTTGATATATTTTAACCCATAATTCAAAGGTTTAAGTTTTGACCATTGCCTTGTATTTAGGCCTAATTCCAAAAAAAGCACCAACTTTAGATTGAGTGACAATTTTGGCCCCAGCTTTTTTTTTGTCTCATAAAAAAGCATAAACTTTATATTGAGTGACAATTCTAGCCCCAATTTTTTTTGTCTCGCAAAAAATCACCAACTTTCATTTAAATCCTAAATTTAACACTATTGATTATCCAACTTGAATATTTCACATTAGCAATAAATTCACGTGACTTGCTGAGTGGATGTAAAGCACTATTCATTGTCTTCTTTTCTAAAACAGAGCTTGAAGAATAACGATGAAAACTGTTCGTCACCATCACTTCATCGGTAAGTCAAAAAGATTTTCAAATTGAATCTCTTTGGCTAGACTTCGTCATTTTGTCGTAATTTGAAGTTGTAGATCATCGCACATCGACAGAAACTATAGACAAGATCCGCCAAGCGCACGACCATAACCTTTTTTCTCAAACAAGGGTGACTTTAAAGAGAGAGAGAGTCAATGGAATGCTAGATTTAGGATAAGAATAAAAGTTGGTGATCCTTTATGAGATAAAAAAAAGTTGAGGCCAGAATTGTCATTCGACCTAAAATTAGTGCTTTTTTATGAAATAAAAAGAAGTTGGGCCATAATTGTCACTCGACCTAAAGTTTGTGTTTTTTTTTTGAATTAACCCCTCATATTTATATTAGAACTTGGGAAAAGTATAGAAAAAGTCTTAAACTTGTCGTATTGGTTTCAAGTTAGTCCTAAACCTTTCAATTTAACAAATTTAGTTATAAACCTTTTTACATTAGTATCAATCCAGTCCATTCAGCCAATTTAGGTCGAAAATTGCTAACATGGACACCGGCCATCCTACATGGCGTGGTTGGTACGAGCAATGGTTGGTGCTAACGTGAATATTTTTAATAATATGTTTATAAATTTTTGAATTTTTTATTAATTTTTTTCTCTTCATGGCCTTCATAGGGGCAAGGGCCGCTCACCCAAAATCGGCGGCGCCATGGATCTAGGCTAGGACTGCCTCGCTTGCGATTGGTGAGGGTCGCTGGCCAAAATGAAGGAAAAAAAGAAAGAAAAAAGAAAAAAATTCAAAAAAATTATTATTATATTATTTTAAAATGTCCATAACAATGCCAGCTATGTCACGTAGGATGGTTGGTGTCCACATTAGCGATTTCTAGTCTAAATTGGTCAATAGGATGGAATTGCTACCAATGTGAAAATATTAAGGACTAAATTAGTCAAATTAAAAGGTTTATGACTGAATTAGTATTAATTCAATAGGTTTAGGACCAATTTAATAGGTTTAGGACTTTTTTTGGTACTTTCCTTTTATATTGTTCGTATACTTTTCTTCCTCGGTAATAGCTAGTCGAGTTGACTTTCCTTGATCGATTAAGTTCCTATCCAGGACCACCAAGAGTCTCTTACCTAGCGTTATCGCTCAACTATTCAAACCTTAGATCTTATCGTAGCTTGTGAAAAAAATCTCTCCCATTTGCCAATAAAAGGTGAGTGATTGCCTAGCTAATAATAGAAGTAACAAACCGTTCCCATTTTATCACATGGAATCGATCTCGATGTTTATTTCTCTCTCTCTTTCTCTTTTATTTAGCAATCAGGTAAATCTTGATAATAACTAATTGTCTCTACAATGCCGAGTGTTATGTGATTGTAAAAGACCACTAATCATTCGATTTAGGGCTGCATTTTGTTGTTCCACTTTTCGGTGTCCTTAGAATTAATCATTCTCTTGAGACCAAGATGAATTGATTCTCAAATACTGAACAATTATTTCGCAAGAAAAAAAATACTTATCAAAATTAGGCACCCATTACAAATTTATATTTGAGGTATGCTCTTATCGTATAATTTGAATTCATTTGTTTGCCTTTTTCCAAATTATTTGCCTCCTCATTTATAATGATATTTTTGTTCTACATTTCTGTTGACAAAGACTCATTCTTTGCGAGTCACGTCATGCCCACATCCTAGAAGTATGGCTCGAAAGGGGTCATTATGGCCGCGACATTGACTTGCTAGTTGATTCTCTTCCTTCGACCAACGATTACTTCAAACCCTACATAGATAACTATTGAAAAAATAAAGGAAAAAAAAACATAAAGAGAGAAAGGGGGAAAAATACTTCGGGAAAATTGGAAAAGAATCTTGTGCATTGAATAAATAAATTGAGTATGACCATAGCAAGTTAATCAAAATTAAGATGATTAAGTAATTTCAAACATAGAGTTGATTTCCGCTTGTCACTTACACTCGCTTTTTTGTTTATAATCGATTGGTCTATATTTATAATGTATCTTATATTTTATAAGATATTTATTTAGCTTTGTTTTTTTTGGGCGTTGCCTGTTAAGGAAACTTCTTAATAGATTTTGAAGTTGACAAAACTGTCCACATGAATTTTGTAAGTCTGATTAATACTATGAAGTATTTTGATCCAGGTAGATATATTCTGGAAATGGCAATTCCAATACTTTGAGAGAACTAAAATTTCTGGATACTTAAACTTTACGAGGACTGGAAGGAAGATCTCAGACTTTACGGGAACCAGATTGAGAAATTCAAACTTTATTGGAAAAGTCACTTAGACTTTATATTAAGCATATGGTGAACTTCCTACTTTCCTTATAAAAGGTTCAGACCCTACCGGAAGTCCCACACTGACTTAAGTTCTGAATGTGAAGTAAAAACCAAAAGTTATCTAGATTTTGAAGCCACTTAGAACGAACATAATGACTAGTGATCTGGTGTGGATTTCACAGAAGGGAAGTTTTGATTAACTCAATATTCAAATGCTATAATTGATTGACAATCAAACATTAAGGCAAGTATATATCTCACAACGGATAAGCTCTACTTATGGAAACCAAGATTCTAATTGTATGGGCGATTAGATTCAGTGGGATTCAAATTTTATCAACCAACGGCTACTTAATCGATTTTATATAAATCTGTCCAAGTTGAAGATTGGAAGATGATCCTCTCAAGATTATCCAACGGCTATTTTGGAAGTGGAGGAGTATAAAAGAAGATTAATGAAGAGTAGAAGAAAATGAACGAAGTCAAGAATCAACAAATCCAAAGTTTAAGCATACTCCGATTCTACTACTTGTCTTTCCTGAGCCAAACACTGAGATTTGAGTGATTGTGTGAGATAGAGAGTTCTATCATTTACAGAGTGATATCACTCATAACTTGTAATCCTTTTTAATCAGATAGTGGAATCCAGCTAGTAGGCTGTTAACGTGAAAGAGTGGACATAGGCTTGATTTAAGTCGAACCATTATAATATTTTCTCCATCCCTAAACTCTTATTCTATCTTTTATACTGCACACTAGTACATCATCTATAAAATCTGTTCAAAATCTAAATGTCTTTTAGACTTTAATCTTGATCATTTACTTCCGCTTTAAAAATTGATCAAAAGTTTTAAATCACCTATTCACCCCCCTCTCTAGGTGATCTTTGCTAGCTACGTCATTACTCATCAAAGTTCAATGTGAAATCTTCTTGCATAGTTTTCTTTATGTGAAAAACCCTTCGTCTATACACGAGATATGTTCGCATTAGGTGAAGGATGACTACATGCCATGAAAACTACAGCTGTCTATATTATCATCGTTTGACCTAAGGTTTCTCCATTTTGGATGGGGACAGTTCTTTTCTGATTCTGATTTTCGGTCAAGGTGGGGGGATGATTCCTTTAATTGTAAGGTGTGGTATGTTGACGCTGACTTCGTTTACGTCTTCCATTTCAATGTACTGTTCTATGGCTCTCTCTAGTTGCGTGCAGGGCTTAAATCAAAGCCAAACCAAAGCACTGTTCTGAATTCTGTTCACTTGTCTTTATCCACAGAGAATTGGTGGGTCGTTTACTATTCCTTGAAATCTAACCAAACTTCCCCCCTTAAATACATACTTCCATGACTTATCTTTCATTTCACATCTCTTACTCTGCACTTCGTCTCATACCCTAACCCGATCTCCTTTCTGATCTCTTGAGCTTACTACTGATATTTCTGGTTCTATTTTTTTGGTAATTTTCTGGACCTGAAGCGTTGAAGGATGGTGTGTCCTTTGAGGGCGGCAATGCTTGGGCTTCTTGCCTTGGGAACGATTGCTGGAAGCATCAAGAGAGCAAACGGTGCAGTTCCTCCAAGCTCGATGGTGAAGATCAGACTGATGAACAGTCATAGCATACATCGCTATAATCGTGCCCAACTCTTTTGAGATGAACCCTCTTCTCCAATCTCCAAGCTTTCGAGCTGATCCAAACTTTCCTTACTTGGACATTTCAGGTATGTCTTATATGTGCTCAGAGCATTTTAAGCTCTTATTCGCAATTCACCAAATCTCCATTGGAAGAATTCTTCCCATATGTTAATTAAGTACATAAGTTCAAAGTTCGTGTCTTCATTCGAGGAAACACAACACTGAAAAATGCCTTAAATTTAATCATTTTTATTGAATTTGATCCTTGGTTTTAAAAACCATGGGTTTTACCCCCGGTAAGTTTCGTTTTTTGTTTGATTGGGGTCCCAGACTGTTTCTATGCCCGTGATCAAAACTTTGGTATATTAATCTTGGGTCACTTTTAGACCATCCAGTCGATTCTATGTAATTTTCGTGGTTTCAACAACCTCACGTTGTCAAAATTTAGGACCTAAATTGACTCGAGATGAGGGAAGGGACATAATCCCTCACACTAATCTATCGATTACTCCATGTGACACAGGAAGGAGGTTTCGATTCGAAAGGTCGAAAATAAGAAAGGTCGTGATTGTCATGATCCTGGATTGAGCATGGTATGTATGTTTACGTAACCATTTAAATTCATCCTGTTGTTACCCTTTTGGTTTGCCAGTCTTTATTTCAAGAATTTGATCTGTTTGATCAATGATAATTTCCTGATGAAGAATGTTCTTTTCCATATATTTTTACCTTTGAATAATGCAGGCATAACCACAAAATTGCTTCTCACTCTATTTGAGGTGAAAGGAGTTGTGCACTACCATTGCAGGCAATTACAATTACTCAACAAATCGGAGACGTGACCATCCCACAGTATTGGGCTCACCCCGGCCTTTGGTATTTGATGTTTGAAACATATATATTTAACACTATTTTCTTGCAATCACCTTTAACAACCGCAACGACTTATTAATCGCATGTGATTTGTACTCACGAAAATTCGCAAAACGAGAACGTATCGAAACTACGATGTGCATTTTCCTATGAGCGGTCGAAACTGTGGTCTCGCCTAGCTTGTCAGCCTCGTCATTTTCATCATCTTCAACTGTGTTTTTTTTCTCGTGCAGCGATTTGGCGACGGACCCAACGACAAGCTGTCTTTAGAATCGAATGGGGACTATACGAGGGAAGGGTATCTCGCATTCGCCAATTACAACAACGTAAGTCCAAATGGTGAGGGACTGGGAAACTTTCTGAACAAGGTGCGGTATCAGCCTTGAAGAGGTCTTCCCAATCGAAAAGTAATCCTGAAATTGGGGTGCAAATCTTTGTTCCCGTTGACCAGAGCTACTATGGATTATCAGCGAAAATGCCCATGTTCTTAATGTGATGATCTCACCTTGTTACTTCCAAAAACACTAGGCGACGCCACTCTTTCGCACTTTTTACGAAACTCTTTCTCGATAAAAGAATGTAAAGAGATGTCCTTCGTTTGGCTAACCTTCGAATAAATACAAGAGGCGAGCACGCTGATTTCAAAAGTCCAGGCGATTTCAAAATTTGAACTACTGAAGTTTTAGACTTTTGAATGCATAAAATTTGGGACCAATGTCCAAACTTTAAGGCAATAAAAGTAGACATTGCTTCCCTCTCAATTATGGATCGTAATGCCACATTAGTGTTGAATACATGCCTTTCCATTCATTAATCTTTGTTTGTTTGCAGGATTTGAAACAAGGGGCTTGTGTGAACTCTTCAACCTTGCAACTAATCTCAAGAACAGTGGTGAGAGCAAGAGGGGAGGCTATTATATCCTGTTTGTGGATAACCAAGCTTACAAGATGAAGCGGAATCAAAGTTCAACGCCAGCTAAAAGATATTAAATCATTGGCATTGATTCTCTTTTTGTCGCCATTCGTTTATTGTGCAAGATTGCTTTATGCAATCTTATTTATTCTCTCATTATTTGCTCTCCAAAGAAAAATATCCATTTCATTCTTGTGCCGCTCAGAACGCCGTAGACGAAATAAAATGTTCAAGTTCATCTCCCTCTTATACTCATTTTCCACCAATCAATCATTGCTCCCTTTCAATGTTAAATATAAATTTTTGAAATTTATTTTCCCAAAATTAAGTTTAAAATCGAAAAAAAATAAAATGATTTTTCTCGCGTTGATCACAAATTATAAAAGTTCGTTATTGTTTAAAATTTCTATACAAATATTTATACCAAACATATTAACAAAAAAAGGACAAAGAAAAGAATTAACAAAAAATCGTTGCTAAATTCGTTCATGAATAATATTATGGCTAAAGTAACAAATTTTCGTGACAAATTTAAAATATTGATAAGAGATAACTAATATTAATTCCAAACAAAAAAAAAAATTAGTACAAATTAGCGATTTAAAAAATAAATCCGGTCGCAAATTTGCGGATGGATTTTGCGACGAGAAAAATAAATCCGTCGCAAATTTGCAAATTATAAATAAATCAAATCGCAAATTTGTTAAAAAAAAAATCCGTTTTAAATTTGTTGTAGTGCTACTTCATTACCCATCAAAGTTCAATGTGAAATCTTCTTGCATAGTTTTCTTTATGTGAAAAACCCTTCGTCTATACACGAGATATGTTCGCATTAGGTGAAGGATAACTACATGCCATGAAAACTACAACTGTCTATATTATCATCGTTTGACCTAAGGTTTCTCCATTTTGGATGGGGACAGTTCTTTTCTGATTCTGATTTTCGGTCAAGGTGGGGGATGATTCCTTTAATTGTAAGGTGTGGTATGTTGACGCTGACTTCGTTTACGTCTTCCATTTCAATGTACTGTTCTATGGCTCTCTCTAGTTGCGTGCAGGGCTTAAATCAAAGCCAAACCAAAGCACTGTTCTGAATTCTGTTCACTTGTCTTTATCCACAGAGAATTGGTGGGTCGTTTACTATTCCTTGAAATCTAACCAAACTTCCCCCTTAAATACATACTTCCATGACTTATCTTTCATTTCACATCTCTTACTCTGCACTTCGTCTCATACCCTAACCCGATCTCCTTTCTGATCTCTTGAGCTTACTACTGATATTTCTGGTTCTATTTTTTTGGTAATTTTCTGGACCTGAAGCGTTGAAGGATGGTGTGTCCTTTGAGGGCGGCAATGCTTGGGCTTCTTGCCTTGGGAACGATTGCTGGAAGCATCAAGAGAGCAAACGGTGCGGTTCCTCCAAGCTCGATGGTGAAGATCGGACTGATGAACAGTCGCGGTCCATACATCGCTATAATCGTGCCCAACTCTTTTGAGATGAACCCTCTTCTCCAATCTCTGAGCTTTCGAGCTGATCCAAACTTTCCTTACTTGGACATTTCAGGTATGTCTTATATGTGCTCAGAGCATTTTAAGCTCTTATTCGCAATTCACCAAATCTCCATTGGAAGAATTCTTCCCATATGTTAATTAAGTACATAAGTTCAAAGTTCGTGTCTTCATTCGAGGAAACACAACACTGAAAAATGCCTTAAATTTAATCATTTTTATTGAATTTGATCCTACTTTTTAAAAACCATGGGATTTTACCCCTTTCAAGTTTCGTTTTTGTGTGATTGGGGTCCCAGACTGTTTTCTCTGCCCGTGATCAAAACTTTGGTATATTAATCTTGGGTCACTTTTAGACCATCCAGTCGTTCTATGTAATTACGTAACGAATCAACAACCTCACGTGCAAAATTTAGGACCTAAATTCGACTCGAGATGAGGGGGAAGGGACATAATCCCTCACACTAATCTATCGATTACTCCATGTGACACAGGAAGGAGGTTTCGATTCGGAAAGGTCGAAAATAAGAAGGTCGTGATTGTCATGACCGGATTGAGCATGGTATGTATATTTACGTAACCATTTAAATTCATCCTGTTGTTACCCTTTTGGTTTGCCAGTCTTTATTTCAAGAATTTGATCTGTTTGATCAATGATAATTTCCTGATGAAGCCTGTTCTTTTTCCATATATTTTTACCTTTGAAGCTTAATGCAGGCATAACCACAGAATTGCTTCTCACTCTATTTGAGGTGAAAGGAGTTCTGCACTACGGGATTGCAGGCAATGCAAATCCTCAACTCCAAATCGGAGACGTGACCATCCCACAGTATTGGGCTCACCCCGGCCTTTGGTATTGGCAGGTACAAAACATATATATTTAACATTATTTTCTTGCAATCACCTTAACAACCGCAACGACTTATTAATCGCATGTGATTTGTACTCACGAAAATTCGCAAAACGAGAACGTATCGAAACTACGATGTGCATTTTCCTATGAGCGGTCCAAACTGTGGTCTCGCCTAACTTGTCAGCCTCGTCATTTTCATCATCTTCAACTGTGTTTTTTACTCGTGCAGCGATTTGGCGACGCACCCAACGACAAGCTGTCTTTAGAATCGAATGGGGACTATACGAGGGAAATTGGGTATCTCGAATTCGCCAATTACAACAACGTAAGTCAAAATGAGGAAGAAGTGGCAAATCTTCTGAACAAAGTGTGGTATCAGCCCGAAGAGGTCTTCCCAATCGACGGTGTTCCTGAAGTCAGGCAGCACGCCTTCTGGGTTCCCGTTGACCAGAGCTACTATGGATTATCAGCGAAAATCACGGTAATTAATTTGTGTAATCTCACCTTGTTACTTCCAAAAACACTAGGCGACGCCACTTTCGGCACTTTACGAAACTCTTTTGCGATAAAAGAATGTAAGAGATGTCCTTCGTTTGGCTAACCTTCGAATAAATACAAGAGGCGAGCATGCTGATTTCAAAAGTCTAGGCGATTTCAAAATCCAAACTACTGAAGTTTTAGACTTTTTGAATGCATGCTTAATGTGGGACCAATGTCCAAACTTTAGGCAACAGTAGACATTGCTTCCCTCTCAATTATGGATCGTAATGCCACATTAGTGTTGAATACATGCCTTTCCATTCATTAATCTGGTTGAAATGATAAGCAGGATTTGAAGCTAGAGGCTTGTGTGAACTCTTCAACCTGCTTGCCAAGAGAACCAAGAGTGGTGAGAGTGGAGAGGGGAGTGAGTGCCAACGTGTTTGTGGATAACCAAGCTTACAGAGAGTTCTTGAGATCCAAGTTCAACGCCACTCCGATCGACATGGAAAGCGCAGGCGTTGCTCTGGTGTGTCGCCAGCTCGGCATGCCCTTCATTGCTTTCAGGTCTCTCTCCGACTTGGCCGGCGGTGGCTCTTTGCTCTCCAACGAGGCCTCCACTTTCGCTTCTCTCGCAGCTCAGAACGCCGTCGACGCCGCGATCAAGTTCATCTCCCTCTTGCCCTCATAATCCACCAATCAATCATTGCTTCCTTTTAGTGTTGAGGGAAAATATAGTGTTGAACTTTACCCTCCCAAAATTAAGTTTGCCTCTCGGGTTTCTAGAACTTGCATTTTCTCGAGTTGAGAGAGAATTCGTAATTGCTTGTATTGTTTATCATACTATACAAATATTTATACAAGACACTGCTTAACAAAAAAGGACAAAGAAAAATCTACCAATTATCTCTGGCTAATTATAAGAGATGTACAGGATATTATGCTAACTAACAAATCAAATGAAAGTCTTAAAATATTGATAAGAGATACACTAATATTAACAAAATAAAAAGAAAATCTTCTACAGATTTTCCATAATACTCCCTCTCAAGTTGGCGTATGGAGGTCACAAACGCCCAGCTTACTGACAAGAAATGTAAACCGATATTAACCCACCGGCTTGGTAAAAATGTCAACCAGTTGAAGTCTAGTGGATACGTTATGCGTTCTAGTGGACTTGAACTGATCATGTTCCATTACAAAGTGGCAGTCAATCTCAACGTTCTTTTTTCGTTCATGAAATATCGAGTTTGCCGTGATGTGTAAGGCGGCTTAGGACACGAATGATAAGTATTATGTCTCTGTTTTCTATTCTTTTGTTCAAAAATGGCGGAATATTTTTGAAACAAAAATCTGTTTTTGTAAAATAATTTCATTTTTTTTTCTAGTCTAGGATAAATTTGGGCCCAAAAATAGATTTGGAACAAAAAATATCCGGGTTAAAATTTTCGACTTGGACTTGAACTGATCATGTTCCATTACAAAGTGGCAGTCAATCTCAACGTTCTTTTTTCGTTCATGAAATATCGAGTTTGCCGTGATGTGTAAGGCGGCTTAGGACACGAATGATAACCATTATGTCTCTCTGTTTTTCTATTTTTTTGTTCACCGGAATATTTTTGAATCAAAAATCCGTTTGGTAAAATAATTTCATTTTTTTTATTTCTAGGATAAATTTGGGCCCAAAAATAGATTTGGAACAGATATCCGAAGTTAAAATTTTCTACTTTTCTATTACTGGAAATAATAACTCTCTTTTATTGCTCACCCTTATTGCCGCTGCTCGACGACCACCCGCCACCTCCGCTGCCGCCCCTCGCTGGCCAGTTTGCCGCAGTTGCCACCCATCGCCGCCTCTCGTCGCCCGCCAGCCACCTCCACCGCTGTCATCCTCCAGCCATCCGTCGCAACCACTCACCAGCCGTTCACCAGCCCATCCGCCGATGCTCTTTGGTCGGCGAAAACAAAAATGTTATGTCCTTATTAAACGAATTTCTATTTCAGTAACTGAAATTTTGTGTTATTATCAAACGTTATTTTTTGCTTAGAAACTTATCTAGGAAAGAGAAATAAGATTTTCTTTTTCTAGACAGAAATAGGGCCAAGGAAGAAAAATGTTTTCATTCGCGCCCTTAGTTGTCACAATAAAGACCCATCAATTTGTCGTGTAATACCCTAAGGGAGGCAAATGAACTACGCAACCAAATCAATTCACTAATAGTAGTTGTCATACTACGATATTCAGCTTTAGCAAAGGATCGAGAGACTATGGTATGCTTCTTGGTTCTCCAAGAGACAACCATCGAGCATGACAAAGTAACCAGTAACTGATCATCAAACAAACGGCAACTCGCCCAATTGGAGTCATAAAAGGCAATTAAGCAAAGTGAAGTCAGGACTGATAATAGGATCCCTTGTCCTGGTTTCCCTTTCGATATCGAAGAACTCTTATAGCGGCTCCCCATCACTGCTCCTTTAATTTCTACATGAATTGGGAAAGTATGTGGACGGAAAAAGCTAATTCAGGCCATAGTAAGACAAAGTAGACGTCCCACTAATCGACAATAATGACTTGGGTCTATCATGGCGAGTTCGGTTGCTTTAGTTAGGCAATGTTGTTGCTCCATAAAAGAAGTGATTGGTTTAATTGCTAGCATACCGCATTTCGATAGGATGTCAAGTACATACTTAACCGCTGGAGTTTGCTCCAGTGACTACCCTTCCTACTTGGGAAAAGGGAGATGGGGAGTTCGATTTTCAATCTTCTCATAAGGGTTAAGGGTGGAGACGTTTAGTTTCAAATATGGGTTTCGACTCCTACACCCTGTAAGGAGGGAGGTGGATATTTCGATTCGCCGTATTCTCAAAAGGGTTAGGGGTGGGGATGTTTAGTCTTAAATATGAGTTTCGACTCCCATGCTTTATAAGGAGGGAGGGCAAAAGTCTAAAAGTGAGTAGGACAAAAAAAAAGTACATACTTTCTTTAACACAAAAATAACCCCAAAGTCGTCCATGTCACTTTTTTTCCAAAAGTACTTCAATTGCCGAGGTGCTTGTTATGAAAACACTCATAAAGGTAAAGTTTGAGCGATGCACGCTAGTTTAGCCACTTGTGCAAAGGTTTCATAGAAGCCCATGCCCTCTATTTGAGTGAATTCCTTCACGACAAAACGAGCTTTATATCGTTCAATAGCTCCATCGGTTCAATACTTGATTTTGTAGACCCATTTGCACCTTATGGGTTTCTTACTCTTTGACAAAGTTGTCATCGTTTCTCTTCACAAAGTATTTTTAATACCCTCAGTGTAATTTCTGTTGAGAAAATCACCAATGTAGTGATTGTTGAGAAAATCCCATGTGTTGTTTTGATGATGACAAAGACAATCAAATACTACTAATGTATGTATTGGTTGAGTAGTACCAGGGTGATATATGCACAAGTCGATATGCAAATGTTTGCCATAAACAGCATCAAAACATTCTGATATAGAGAGTGCTCTACCACTGTCAAGATGCTTTGTCGATATCTAAGGTGAACAAGATATTGGGTAATTGAAGATGTTTGCAAGTTGGAAAGATCTTTAGATATGGTGAACATCTGGAAGGATCTCCCTGTTCGTGATAGCTTGGAGGTATAAAGATCGGGTGAACGGTTGGATGGATCTATGATGGTGAACAAGCCTAGAACGAGGATATTTGATAAACCTTGGAAGGACCATAAAGATGAAGAATTTGGTAAAGTCAAAATTGCCAATATGCTTGGACGGACCAAAAAGATCAGCATCAATAGCGGGTGAGAGCAGCTGCCTTATACAAATGAGGTGGAAGATTGTAATGATATTTAAGGATTATGTGATATCCATAGTGTAATCCATTGTGAGAATACTGCAAGATGTCTCGGCACGTTTTTCTATAAACAGTACCAACAAATCTAAAGATCAACTAATTGATGATATTTGTATTAATACTGAAACATCATGTCATTGGTGATATTTAAATAATAACCATATAAGGATGTTCAGGATTATGATCGTAGAAAGGTGGATATGTGCAACGGGAAGATCAGGAAGTCTATCGGAAAACAAGAGCAGACGTCTATTAGAAATGTCAAAGCAGTCGGCGTTAGGATAGTAGGCTGCAGGACCTATTTTCAGATAGCCTGCAAATGTTCAAGATAAAGGGCTATATGGGCAGCAACACCAATGGATCTCTAACGGCTAATTGATCTTCCAAGACATCTCCAACAGGAAGATTAAAGATGCTTATTTAAGAGAAAACCTTCTAAGCCAAAATGTTAGAGAGAGCACAATATAAAATCCGAATATTTACTCTGAACTGCTTTCCTTATTGATATTGTTTCATTCTCTCGAAAAATCTTCACTGTGATAATCTTGCCGTATAGTAATTGTATGAAAGATCAAGTGTACAAGAGTAAGTGCAGTAGCTGAGTTATGATAGTATGATCTATCATTTGTAAAGAATTGGCACTTGCCAATTGTAACTTACCGAGCAGATTACTAGTATAATCCAGCCCGTATTACGACTGTTAGTTTGGAGAGTCGATGTAAGCTTGGGAATAAAGCCGAACCGTTCTATATCTACTTGCAAATCTTCTATCTCTTCATTATTAGCATTACTTCATCTTTATTATCATGATTTGTCAAACAGCAGCATGCACCTGATTTCTACAAACAGTTTCAGTCAATGTTTGAAGTTGAACTTGTTATATTTTGCAAACGTTTTTCATAGTTATCAAATAACCTATTTACCCCCTTCTAAATTGTATTTTCAGTCCCAACAACTTCTAGGCTCAATATTCGAATCAATAGAAGCTAAAATGGCATTGTGAGGCTCGGTAAATCATTAGTAAGAAATAAACTTCTCAATTGGATAGACCATACCTAAAAATATTGAAGGAGTGGGCTAAAAAGTTGGGGACTCTGTTTGGAACATATGGCACACAAATCTCAAAGATGAGGCGGCTGTCTTTTTTGTCATGCAGGACAAGTTAGGACTAAAATTTGGTTATCCGGTTGCTTGCTTTGCTACTCTTCAACATGGACTGGATTGTCATAATCCTGCGTCACTATTGGCCCATTTTCTTCATGAACTTCGCTTGACACCCTTTCATTCTCCCGCAGAGGTTGATTCCGCTCACCATCCAATGGCAACCCCCAGCTCACGAGTTGGTGTCATAAGAGGAAGAGAGATTTGCTCCTCATGTGCAGACTACTGAGCAAATGGGAAATTATCTTCATAGAAAACAACATCACGGGACATCAATAGTTCTTCAATTTCCAAATAAAAAACTTTCCAACTTTTCGTGTTGTGTGGATATCCCAAATATACACATTTTCTTTTCCTTTTGACGGTTTGTGAGCATAATACAGTGCATCAAAAACTCACAAATGACTATAATCCGAGGGTTTCCCAAACCAAAGCTGCAAAGATGCTTTTCTAGATAATAACAAAGTCGAAGTATAATTGATTAAATAAGCAGCCATCAATATGCATTCTCCCCAAAATCGAATTGGTAAAATTCTCTTGACAACGAAGTGTTGTGCTAAATAGGGAATATATCAGTGTTTTCTTTTAACTAGTCCATTTTGCTGTGGTGTGTAGATGCATGAGGTTTGATGCATGACTCCACTTTTTGAAAGAAAATCCTTCACAAAATTCAAAAGAAATTCACAACCATTATCACTCCAAACCATTTTAACTACTCAACCAATTTGAATTCTTTCCATATGATAAAAATTAACAAAAACTTTGTACATCTCTAATTTTTCCTTCATCAAATAAACCAAAATTGCCCAACTATAATCACTGACAATAGTTAGAAAATAATTTGCTCCTAAGAGAGACCTTGTTTAATACAGCCCCCAAATATCACAATGCAACAAAGAAAACATTCCACTCGCTTTATTATTACTTAAATGAATTGAAGAATGGGTTTGTTTTTAACGACAACATACATCACTCAAATCAGCCCCTTCTTTATTTATCTTGATACCAATGATCAAATTAAAAGCTTGCCATGATGGATGCCCTAATTATTGATGCCATAACTTGATTGATGGAAAAGCCAAAGGAGTGTCCACACGTCCGAAATAATGAACCTTTTTTTGAAGATTGCTCACTCCAATTGATCGCTTTGAGGCTAGGTTATGTATGCACATCGTGAAGAGAAGAACCTTACTAAGCATTGCAAATTTGAACTCAACTTTCCACATAAATAATATTGCACTTAAAGTTTGGGACATATAGAACATTGTGCAAAATAAAGTCAATGCCGAAATAAACATTGCCTCTTCTGGTGGTGTGAGTCCCTTTTTCCCATCAGGAGTTCATATAGGATATGCATCAGTGATGTTTCGTAGTTGATTTAGAAGCAAAAATTGTCCCCTCATATGTTCGGAGGCGCCACTATCTATAATCCAATTGTGGAAAGATCATTGAGCTAATAGACCATACCTGAGAATTGATCATTAGAAGTGGACGGGTCTATCACCGTGAGGAGATTGACCAAATGTTGATATTGATCACTGCTCATTGATACTGTTGTCTCAGTCCCTTGCGAACCTCCTCGATTGCTATTTGCAACGGTGCCAAAACCATTGCTGCTAGTCTATGCAGAGTGTACAGCCGCTATGAGAGCATTCCCTTTGAGTGCCTTTCCACCTCGTCTTGGCTTCCAATTAAGAGGATATCAAATCAACTCCTGGCAATGACTCTTCTCATGCTCGACCTTTCCATAGTGGTCACAATTAGGCTTCCCGAACAGTACTTTCATAGGACCTACTCTTCGAACCGGGAAAGCAACACTCTTGATCTTCTCTTTCTTCTCCCCCAGACAATTCATTGTTGGCGCTCCTTCTGCGTGATCAAAGAATAAACCTTACCAAGGGACGTGAGTGGTTCGAGGTTAAGGATTTGAGAAGGACCATTATCATAAGTCTCAGCATTGAGACCCATAAGAAACTGGTGGATCTTCTCTACCTCCTTCTTCTTTGCGTATTTCGTGGCTGCAACACAGGTACATTCTGAGATGTCATCATAGTCATCGAGTTCATCCCATAAGATCTTCAGTTTGGTGTAATATTCCACCATCGAGAGTCCTTGCTGTAGCAGTCCAATCTCGGTCTTGATCTCATGGTTCGTTACCTTAAGCGAAAATCTCCTTCAACTCATCCCAAGTTACATTTTTTTCCTTTGCGTTTATGTCATTCTTCACTATAAATTCTTGTCGAGGGAATTGAAAATCCATGAAACTATCATGGAATTACAAATGTCCCGGGCACTAAATTCGGGGTGATGTCGGATTCGGCTTCTAGAGCGATCCGCTGAGAAATCCAAGTCTGTTTTTGGCCCACAATGTGCCTGAGTCAGCACTTATGAAACAAGTACACTTCCGAGATTGTCCGAGATGTTGAGATAATACGGTGAGGAAGGGTCAATGACCCTCTTTGCAGATACTTCCACGGCCATATCACAAACAATGTTGGTTGAATTGTTTAGTGTGTTTTATACGCTTTGCTCCGATACCATCTGAGAATTCATAATTGCTTTTATTGCTTATCCTACGGTACAAATATTTATACAAGGTAAATCTACCAAAAATCTCTGGCTAATTATAAAAGATGTAACGGACATTATGCTAACTAACAAACAAACAGAAAATCCTAAATACTGATAATAGATACGCCAAATATTAACAAAACAGCAAAGAAATCGTCAACAGATCTTCCATGACAAGTTGAGTCAAGTTCAAGTTGTCATCTACTCGAGCTCGACTCACAATTGCTGTATCGCCGCCTTCAAATGGTCTGATCACCGAGTCGAACCGGACGCAGCTCTCCAGACCTATCGATTCATCACGGGCATATTATCGTTCACTCTCCGAGCATCAGCTGGTCTATGTACATCACTCTTTCCTCCGCAAAGTTTTCTTCCTCCAATCATTTCACGATGACCGAACGATATATGGTGGGAAGCTCCCCATCTCGATCTTGAAAAACCAGCTTTGCCTTGTCCATGGAGTGCGCACATACACCGTCAACGTCGGTTTGCATTGTTTACTGATAGATGGCAGCAGTTCTTTGTCTCTCTCTCTCTCTCAAACTTGTCATTAGCTCCAAGAAGGGTCGCAGACTCGGTGAGAAAGAAACACAGCTTGACAACATCATTAAGAAAACCGAACAAATGTGGAGGCGACTGCCAATTTGAAGGCGCAGAGGAAAGGGTTAACAGGTCGGTCCCACGCCGCGGGGTCAAGCCAAGCCGGCCTGGTCGGCAATCCGGGGCCCCACCTCCCCATCCGGAAGATCTAGCTTGCCGCTTCATTTCGATGTAAACAACGAAATTACCATGCTACCCTTCTCCCTTCCCCGCGCGCGGGGAAGGGACAAGGTCGTCGATACGTATAAAGTCGTCGCGGGGGTCACTTTGGTCATTCGGTCAGCCGTCTCCGCGCCAGCACAAGGAGGGAGAGGCACTGTTTAGCCTCTCTTGGCCGTTAATATCACCGCCCCCTTCGACTCCACTCGCCCATTTCCGGCACCACCGCCAGCAACCACCATGACCGCCGCCGTCTCCGCCTCTGCCTCCGCCGCAACCGCGGTGCCCTCCGAGATCCTCCGCCTTTCCGCCGCCTTCCTGTCCGAAGCCCTCTCGCAGCCCGAGCTCCGCCGCAGGATCTTCTCCGCCTTCCGCCGGAGGCTCCCGCAGCCCAACCCGCTCCTCCGGCCGCTCGAGCTCGCCACCGAGACGATAGAGAATGCCGTCTCCACCGTGAACCCTTCCGTCCGGTCCTCCTCCCTCCACCTCGCGGAGAAGCTCCTCCTCTCCCACCCGGACTCCTCCTTCTCCTCCTTCCTCCTGTCCCTCATCTACTCCCTCCGCGATCGGCCTCGCGACGCGGCTCTCCGCCTAATCGATGTCTTCTCCTCCAATCCCTCGCTCGCTCGGTCGGAGATCGCGCCGGCGATCTTTGAGGACCTCTTCCTGGTCCACCTCATCCCCGTCCTCGAGTGGTTCCACGACCAGAGGTCGAAGATCATGGCGAGTTCGGGCCCGGTTCATCTCGAAAGCCAGCTCAACGACGACTTCTCGTGCGACATGTCGGTGGTTCTTCCATGCACGAAGGTGCTCTCGAAGATGAGTGGAGACCAGGCGGCGAAGCTGAAGGAGCTGGAGAGCAACTACGAGCGTGTGATCGACGAGAACTGCACGGTCTTCGCGAGGTACTTCAGGGAAGTCCTGAAGAGCGGAGAAGGAGGCAGGGCGGTGAAGCCGCCACCCGTGGTGGTGGAGAAGAGAGGGAGGGTTGATGTGCTGGAGGAGGAGGAGGAGACGACGGAGGACCGGACGGCGGATTCAGAGGCGAGCGGCTTCAACCATGGACGCTATAACGTAATGCACTTTCTTCTCCTGTTTTCTTTTTCTTCTTCAAGCATCATTTGTCAATTTTTTTTTTTTCGTTTTTTGCCCTTTAATGTTAAGAAAAAGGTAAGGTGCACAAATATATATATATTTTAAAAAACAATACAAGAAAAAAGATGTAAATAACTCTACATAGCAACAGTGGTGTGTGTATACATACATGAGTAAAATGTTTGTATTTTTCCATATACTATATATATAATATGTATATTCATTGGTATTTTCATATTTCATTAGATAGCATAAGATGAAATTTGATTATTAGATGCATTCTTTCATTGAACCTATTCCAACTCCAATTTAATATACAACCTCTTCCCAATTATGAAATAATTGATGCAAATCCATGATGCGGTCGTTTTTAAATTTTACAATATAACTCAGAGCACAAGACGCTAGCGGGGCAGGTTTTGCACTCACGGGACGGGGAACTTGATCTCCATCGACATCACCGTATCGTTCCATGCCCATCTCAAAATTGTGTATTCGAACAAGAAAAGATATACCAACAAGCCATTCCAAAAATCAATTTCGCCGATCAAGCCTTTTTCATAAAATTAATCTACACTAACATCTTTTTTTTGCGGCCATGTATACATCCAATAATGTCTTTATGGGAATAACATCACATCGGGATTCATTCTATTCTATGAATGACGCGGTGAGTACTATCAATCATGACTACTCGAGTTTTTCTTCTCAAGACGTATGTAAATCTCGATATGATTTTTGATCGAAAAAAATCTCAATATGATTGATTTAGGTTTTGTTTGTTTTGCGAAAAATGAATGAATTAAAAAATATTTATTACTTAAAATAATTAGTCAATAATAATGATTGATTTTTTTATTATTGATAATAATTTATGTGTAAATATTTTCATGAATGTTGAGAATATTCTTCATTAATTCATTTTAGTTAGCAATAAAAGTCATTATTTTTTTAAAAACTATTTTTTAAATTATTAATTTATTTTTTAAACAAAGGCAGCCTCTCTCTTTCAACACAAAGATTTGACCCTGTCAAAGTTCTTCGAAAATGAGTTTGACCTGGTTCTGGTCCTGGTTCCTGCTGTCATGCTGTTCCGCCGGTGGTGACCCAGGCTGTCGTTCTTCGTCTTGTTACCAAAGCACCGTCTCAAGAGACGGACGTCAAATTAAAAACCTGCTAAAACCCAAAAGGCACTTTTCCTATCGCTGTTTCAGCAGGATTTTCCGGGACAAAAGTCGCCGTCGCATTCTATCGTGTCGTGGGTCATTCATGAACGAAATATGGTCGCGTGGCGAGTTCCTTTTTCTGGGAAAAGTCAAACATGTTTGCTGGGTTGGATGCGTCGAAACCGATGACGGGCTTGTGCTGGTTACAATGCAACTTTGAAGTTCGGTTTGACTGTTTCGACGCTCAAAGTCTTCTGCAATCAATCATTCTTTGTTTGGTGCAGCCAATATGGGCCGAAGGTGACCGGTCAGTTGAATACTACAGCATCGGTGGGAGCAGCAGCCGCTCGACATCTTATTCTTATCCTCAAAGGGTCTCTGCCCCGGCCGTCGGATCGACGCCATTTCCTCCGGCGCCGCCCACTTTCACTTCAGATTCCGAAACCTCCGGCTCCTCGTCAGAAGGAGACGATTCGGCCGCCGGGTCTTCTTCCGAATCCGAGGCCGAAGACGAGGTGAACCCGAGCGACACAAACAAGAGAGAAAGAAAAATTCTCTGCATTGGACTCATCGACCTGCGCCAACTCTTGTCTTGGTTTTTAATTTTTTTCGTGTCGTCTTCTTGTCTTCTAGGAAAGGAACAGGAGCATGGCCTTGTTCGAGCCTAGGAAAGCCCATCCTCAGAGAAAAGGGGATTCCAATCCTGCAGAGCCGAGTTGGTGGGTGAAATTTTGAAATTTAAGTCTTTTATCTTATCATCACTACCCTGTCCCTTGTATTTTTTCTGATTTTGCGTACTTTGTGTTTACAAACATTCTTGTTTATAACTATCAGCCCCACGGGACGCCTCATGGCAGAGTCCGAAAACCCTTCTGGTGGTGGAAAACAGACCACTCCTAAAGACTTCGTTTGTCCCATAACGAGCAACCTCTTTGACGACCCGGTGACTCTAGAGACTGGCCAGACGTATGAGCGCAGAGCGATCCAAGAGTGGCTCGACAGGGGGAACTCGACGTGCCCGATCACACGCCAGAAGCTGCAGAGCACTCAGCTCCCCAAGACGAACTACGTGCTCAAACGCCTTATAGCGAGCTGGCAGGAGCAGAACCCCGGTGCTGTTCTGGACAAGTCCGAGAATTATAGCCTGGAGGTTACGCCGATTGTGAAGCCGATGATGCACTCGACCTCGCCGGATAGTGTCATCAGCCAAGCAAGCCTCGATGGAACAGTGAGCGAGCTAAGGCATAGTATCAACAAGCTCTGTATGTCGGAGGTCCTGGACGAGTCCGAGATGGCCGTCCTCCAGATCGAAAAATTCTGGCAGGAGTTCAGTTTGGGAATCAACATTGTGAACATGCTCTCGAAGCCTCCCGTCGTAAACGGGTTCGTGGAGATCCTATTCAATTCTGTGGACACCAGGGTCCTGAGGGCAACGGTTTTCCTCCTGTGCGAACTGGGATCGAGGGAGAAATCTGTCGTTCAAACGCTCACTCAGGTCGACTCCGATGTGGATGGCGTAGTGGCTCTGTTGAAGAAGGGTCTGCTGGAGGCCGTCGTGCTGATATACCTGTTGCGGCCTTCAGTGACCAGCCTCATAGAAATGGACATTATAGACTCCCTGTTAGTGGTCATCAAGAAGAGCCCGGACGAGTTGATGCCAATGTGCTTAAAGCCAAGGACAGCATCGGTTCTTTTGCTAAGACAGATTCTCGGGGGCTGCCAGGAATACATGGCGGCTGCAATGACTATCAAGGTAATATCAGCAGGCGTTATCGACAGTATCATAGGGAGTTTGGACGCAGAATGGTCTGAGGAGAGGATGGCTGCAGTTGTCGTCTTATCGAAATGCATGCAGGAAGATGGGAAGTGCAGGAACATGATCGCAGATAAAGCTGAGTTAGCTCCTGTACTAGAAAGTTTCGTAGGCGCAGCTGATGCAGAGAGATTTGAGATAGTTCGTTTTCTCTCCGAGCTAGTTAGGCTAAACAGGTAGTTTCGGAAAAGCAGTTGCTTACCGAATGCAGAGAATTTTATTATCTATCACGACTCACGAGTACTATAAATCTATCGTGGACGGTTCAATGAATATGATGCTGTTTGCATTTGAATTCCACCAGGAGGACATTCAATGAGCAAGTTCTTCACATCATAAAGGATGAAGGTGCCTTCAGTACCATGCACACTTTCCTTAATTATCTGCAGACGGCCCTCCAAGAACAATGTCCTGTTGTAGCCGGCCTCCTTCTCCAGCTGGATCTACTGGTTTTGATCTCTCTCTCTCTCTCTCTCTCTCTCTCTCTCTCTCTCTCTCTCTCTCTCAGTTAATTCACAGTTTAGAACTCATTATCTTTGGTGAAGCCGCACCTCATATATCCATATCTTAAATTCTTTAGGCAGAGCCTAGAAAGATGAGTATATACCGGGAAGAGGCGATAGATACCCTTATTTCATGCCTCAAAAATACCGACTTCCCTGCTGCCCAAATGGCTGCTGCCGAGACAATCGTGTCGTTACAAGGGAGGTTCTCTGCATCTGGAAAGCCCCTTACCCGGGCTTTCCTTCTAAAACGTGCAGGACTCGAGAAGAGATATAGAACTGTAATGCGAATGGAGAATCTCGGCAACAGCAATGTTGAATTTGAGGAAAGTCTGGTGAGCATCTATGAAATTTGCTTTCCACCGGTATGAAGATGCTTTGGGCCATTGAAAATTTTAACATTTTCTTTTCCCTTTCCCTTGATTTTTAATGACATTAGCGAGAAGAAGAGAAGGCAGCTGATGATTGGGAGAGGAAAGTAGTTTATGCTCTGGTAAGCCATGAATTCGGTCTGCTTTTTGAGGCCTTAGCAGAAGGCTTAAAAAGCAGATATGCAGATTTATGTTCAGCATGCTTCGTGTCCGCCACATGGCTCGCGCACATGCTTGGCATTCTCCCGGATACTGGGATTCGAGGAGCAGCCCGAGTTTGCCTGCTCAAACGGTTCCTACAAATATTCAAGTCAACAAAAGATGTTGAAGATAAAGCCCTTGCTATGCTCGCTCTAAACAGCTTCATCCAGGATGCTGGTAGGTAGCAGTATGAATTGCATGGCTTTAGTAAATGAATGCTCAGTCGCATAACATAGATTAAATGCGAGATTGGAAAAATGGTGCTCAATCGAATACACGGATTCAATCATTAAGTAATGGAAAAGGCAAAACAGATAATCAGCTGAATTTGCTTCTAGATGCACCTTGATACAGAATATTTAATCGGGACCTTTTATCTACTTATCTATACTTTCATTCAGAATGAATCGCACTAGTTTTTTCCTTTAATTTTTGAATTCCAGAGGGTCTGCGGGATCTAGCTCCCTCGATGAAGGATGTCTTGAAAGGTTTGCGGGAGCTGAAGAAGCACTCTCCTTTTGCATTCGAGATGTTGAAAGTTCTCTCCGAAGGAACTGAATCTAGTGCTGTAAGCCTGTCAGACTCTGCATCCTCTTCAAAGTGGCTTTTGATTGTATCTGCTTATCACGTGGTCCTTCACTGCAGGACCTCTGGAATCACAAGGACCTAGTTCAAGTTGATTGCAGCCACAACGGAGAAGTTCTGTCGATAGTTTGTTACAAGGACATTATATTTTCTGGCCATTCTGATGGCACGATAAAGGTAACTCTTCCCAGCAGCGATACCTGCAATCAGTTTCAGCTATTGAATCTCATAGTGTTGGCAGACTAGTCGATCATAATTTCATATTAGTTTATGAACAGTATGAAATTCTGATGTACAATCAGTAATGGCTGTAGTCAATACTAGCCTAAGCTAAAATATGGTCATGTGAAATCAGTACCTGACCCTTCGTTTCTTTTTTCTTTTTTTAAATTTGAAGGTATGGACGGGGCGGGGAAGCATTCTTCATCAAATCCAAGAAGTTCGAGAACACACCAAGGCAGTGACCAGCCTGGCGATATCACAATCTGGAGAAAGACTGTACAGTGGTTCTCTCGACAAAACGACAAAGGTACGCTCGAATAGATTCCAGGACTCAGGAATGCATTAATTTTGTGAGGTCAGAAAATATTCCTACACTTTGTTCTGATGATACATCTTTCTTTCTCTGTTGAGCAGGTGTGGTCTATTGGCGATGATGCAATACATTGCACGGAAGCACATGATATGAAGGATCAGGTTCATAATCTGGTCGTGGCTAATAGTATCGCGTGTTTCATTCCACAAGGAGCTGGTGTAAAGGTAACTTGTGAAATATCGTAAGAGCATTACATTCAGATGACCAAAAGTGAAGAATTTCATGGAGCACACGCGAGATAATCGTGCAGATGTCCAAGGCATCAATTAAACCTGTCAAGGTTTTAGGTCAAGCTAGCAAGCTGTAGTTCATCTGCAGTATGAAATAATTTCCGTGTATTTCTTGAAAGACAATGGCCTTGGACCATTTAATCTGTCTCTTCATAACTGAACAACATAACGTCAAGGCTGCCATTCAATTCAATCAACCCTGAATATGCCAAGATCAGTTCAAATAGCACATTAATGTTGCCAAACTCTCGATCCTTCACCCCGGCTTGTAATTGTTCTTTTCCTTTTTCTCTATCAGGTTCAGTCATGGAACGGGGGTTCAAAATTATTGAATCAAAACAAACATGTTAAGTGCTTGTCTCTTGTGCAAGGAAAACTGTATTGCGGATGCCATGATAGTAGCATTCAGGTACCGGCTTTTTTCTGCTCATTGCTCTCTTAGTAGTGTTTTTGCGTACATATAAATCCGTTTGTCGCTTTATGGCTATATCTTTTCGTCCTATTGGAGCACTGACTGTCAGAATTTGGTCGAACCCAGGAAATCGATTTGGCATCAGGGACACTCAACAGCATTCAGAGTGGCTCTCGAAAATTACTTGGAAAAGGAAATCCAATCCACGCACTCCAGCTTTGCAGTGGATTGATATATTCAGCCAGCTCTTCCTTGGATGGAGCAGCCGTTAAGGTATCCATAATAAGGAAGAACATGATTTGTCTTGTGTTGCCATAGTTATAGGTTGCTACATCTTTGTATACAAATGTAGATGTAAGAAGCTATACAGATAGATTTTGTGGCCTAACTCTTGTGATTAGCTGAGTCGTGCTTTGCCGACATCTAGGATGTGCTGACAATTAATTACTTTCTCGCTGGTGTTATTTAGGACCTTCAAAATCCCACAATCTTGCCAACTTTCGTAAAAGTGGTTATTGTTTAGTTATGTGGTAGCATTACATCTGTTTGTGGCTAATGACGTTGTCTTCCTTGGATTGCCAACAGATATGGAACGCTTCCAATTATGAGCTCGTAGGAACGCTGCCATCAACAGCGGATGTTCGAGCTATCGCAGTGAGCTCGGACCTCGTTTACTTGGGCTGCAAAGGTGGAATAGTGGAAGTCTGGTGCAAAGAGAAGCATCAGAGAGTAGAGGCACTACAGAGCGTAACGAATGCCAAGATTCACTGCATGGCCCTTAACGGTGACGAAGAGTTCTTGGTGATTGGTACATCGGACGGGCGGATTCAGGTGCATATCCTAACCTTGAATCAATGAGCTTGGATTTATGAAAGACGACGAACCCTGGTCATTCCATTTTCAACCGTTTCTTCTGGTTTTAAGATTATATGATAATGCGCGTTACAATCAACAGTTGCTGATAAAAGCAACATTGGTTAAATTGTTGAGCATTTTACTGTTGAACTAACAGAACGATTTAATATTGCGCTTCGCAGGCATGGGGTTTGAGCTGAAGAGAAGCTGCGGCTTTTGTTGATCGGTGTGGATAGGCAAGAAAATCGAAGACTAATATGACCCGCGAAATTCTTTTTTTCCCATCCAATAAGCATCCTCAACAAAGTTAGCATGCATGTTCTTGATAATTTGACTGTATATAGCTCGAGTTCAATAACGGATACTGTCAGAAAAATCCATTCTTCATCCATTGAATAGATTGGTGCTTGTAAACAAGGACCATGAAACCCTTTGACGTTAACAGCATTCTTTACATCATCAGAAGAACCGTAAATAACCAGTCGCTTGCATTACATCTATGCTTGTCGCGTACAAGATTTTAAATCTTCATCGTTCTCGAAAATTTGATGCCGAAGTACATACGAGAGTTCGAATGCGACACTTCAGAAAATCCGATACAAGGCGTATGTCTAGTCTTTATCAGCTCCATCTGTGGTATGACAGTCTGCAGAAGTTCATTTTAAGATCATGTCCTCCCAATTTTTTTAGACAAATTTCGCAAGACATGGTAACGAACCGCATGCCAAATATTTTCGACATCGGCAAAGTCTGATGATGTGTCTTGAATGCTGATAAAGAAAGTAAAAACTTAAACCCTACAACGTCGGCACAGTTTGCTGAAGCGTTAGGGAACATTTAGCTTGGAAATTAAAGGTCACTTGTTTAAATCGGACCAACTGCGTGCAAAATCTGAGGTATTCGCAGAAGTCAAATTTTGAACTTAACCGGTTCATGAAACTTATGGGGTGTCCCATATGACTCTTGCCTAAAGTTACATAATGACGAATTTAGAAGATAAAGCAAAGAAAATATTTGTTGTAGCTCGATGATTACCCCGTTTCTATGGTGCTTAACTGGTGGTGTCAATTGATACCGATCTTGTTGACGGAGAAGTCGAGATGAAGAAAACATAAATAAACACAAGCATCGCCAACGGAGGATGCAGTGGCGGTGGGCGGCGGCAGTGGCGGGAGGAGGAGGATAATCTCAACGGAATCATGTGTAATTCATCTTACTAAAGTAAAGCCCAAATGACTTTGCAGATGGGACTTTCCTTCCTTCAAGTAAATGGTAGCAAAGCCGGCACATGAAGGGTCAAAACGAGGAACAACAGTCTTCTGCGCATTTGATTTTCGCAGGGCTCCAACGTCATCCTCTCTTCCTTGTACTATGAACCCAACCAAGTTGTTTTTCTTTTTTATGGTTATTTTCCATATTCAAATATATGCTGAAAACACTCCCCATGCTTCCTCCCTAGATGTGCGCAGACCGATTAACATTCATGAAACTATTCACCATTTCGAAGAAAGATTTCAAAACAACAACACACATGAAAGGGTTCGATCATATTTGCCCACTGAATCGAACTGGTAGATATAATTTGATTCCGTCTGATTCCGAGTTCACTTTACGGTTTTCCATTAGTTTCACGTATTTTGCAAATTGGAAGTGTTTGACAGACTTATCAAACGGTACGCTCGTCCTAGATGAATAATGGCAATCGGAGTTTATTTAAACTAAAGCTGACTTAAGAAGTAATTTAAGCGCAAGGGCTAATGATATTGGTCAATAGTGGGATTTGATTGACTATCATCCAAATGGATACCAAGTTCAATTTATAAGTCATCATGCGAGCTCGTCATTATCATACATCTCCCCTAACATTATAAAGCTAATTCCCCGACTATCATTAATAAATCGGTCGGTTTTTTTCCTCCCATTTAATATGTAAACCCAAAAAAAAAAAAACAAAACCCCTCTTATTTTTGCCCAGAAAGTAACCGAAAAACAGGACAAAAAGCATTAATATTCGACGGGTGCAGCCCTGCCAGACCACCTGAGAAAAGGTTCATCGACTGCTCGTTCCAGGATCCGCCCGGTGCCAAGTGAGTTCACAGATTATTGTCTTCGACAAAACAGATAAATAGAGCCAAAATAAATGGAGTTTATTAAATAATAAGCATTTATGCATGCCAAAATGACTTAGGATTGGGATTGGACCCAACAGTTTCGTGAAAAACAAAATGGCTAAAATCACCAAAAACTTCAAATTGATATACCCGTGTCATATTTACTATAAACTAGTTTTTCATCACAAAAAATCTCGAACCGATACACTCATGCCACGTTTATCCCAAAAAAGTGTACTCACATCATATTTACCTCAAATTGTGGTAAATTTCAGGATTCGTTGTTGGAAAGTGTGGCATGAGTTTATTAATTTGAGACAATGACACAAGTGGCTCCTAAACTTTAGTCCAATATATAATGTGATCCATGAACTTTGTTCGATGTATAATGTGATCATTGAACTTTAAAATGTTTAATATGATCCTAAAACTTTTATGAAAATATTCAATATTATCCTTGGACTTGAATTAGTGAAAGGACGGTATTGAATATTTTCATATAATTCGAGAACTAAATTAAATATGTACCAAAAGTTTAAGGACTATATTGAACAAATTAAAAATTGATGGACCACATTATATATATATATCGAGCTAAAATTTAAAGACTATATGTATCATTATTCCTATTAATTTAGAATTCTTTACTGCACAAAAATTAATTTGGCTTTACTCATGGTGGCTACTAATCAGATTTCTCAATCTTAACTTTTGCATGTGCGGTCGCCAATCGAGACAGGGCATCACGGGCCCCTCAACCGGCCCCCCCTCAAAAACAAGCCCTCGTCCGCACGTGTCTGAGCAGCAACATTTGACCACGGCAATTATTAATCCAATTGTTTCACAATCTCTCTGTCTCCTTGGGGTTTGGCCTCTCCGAGAGAGAGAGAGAGAGAGAGAGGGGCTCCTGCTCTTTTCTCAAGCATGCTTTGGAACAGAAACCGAAATCAATTGCTTAATCATGCTGGTGCTGGCGACGGCCAAACATCGGCCGTGTCGTTTGCTGGCGTCTTCTTTCCTTCTTCCTTACTTCAGTTGCCAGCTTCATTAGGCCCCCACTAGGCTTTTTCTCTACGACTCTTCTTTCCTTTGCGGGTTTGGTTTTTGCATTTCATCTTTAGGTACAATTGGGGCTATCTGGTGTCGGTTGGCAACCGACTAGCTCACACTAGGTCCCGAGATTCCCGCATCGCGACCGCGTCGGATGGTTACAGAATCGCGTGCTCTCCATGGGTGATTAAAGAGATCAGAGGCGGATTTTGTATGTCATCCATGCAAGTGATTGTCGAATCACACGACTACATGAGGCATTTCGTTTTTTTTTATGTTGACTCTAAGGGAATGCATACACATGGTGATTCAAACTTATTCTCTGGAAAGTCAGATTGAATTTTTACTAGATGAGTTAAATCAGAGTCTATAAGTGAATGTATCATGACGCGTTGAGAGCTCAAATAATGTGTGTTTTGTTTCGTACTTTCTCAACTAAAAGACATTAGCACTAACTTTATCATCTAGTTAGCCCTCAACCACTCTGCATAATTATTCGTATGCAGACTCAGATTAACAGGTAGGATTAATAGCTATAGGAACCACAAGACCCATCATTGTTTGTTTGTTTACTTGGTCCCAAATCACTATAATCGATTCAAATTGACATGGAACGTGCAAAAGATAATTTATATGTACTTGTTATTTTAAAAAAAATTGATGGTGGATTAGACTAAATACATATGTGCCAAGATCAATTAGAAACTATTTGCAAATTCTTGACATGCATCTTCCCCGGTACAAACTCTCTTGCATCTCATGTCTTGGAACTAATACAAGTTTGCTAAGTGCGATATTGGGTTTTCCTTTGATAATCTCGTAATTCCAATGTGCGAGAAAGTCAAAAACATATAACGTGATTAAATCTTTTCAGCTTTTTTCAGCGATAGAGATTTCGTATTTATCTGACATCGAATACCATGATATTTTTTAGAATACACGAATTATCCCTTAAAGTAAATTTCGGTAAGATTTTATAGTTGAACGGTTCCTATGAACTCATAGTTGTCTTAACAAGAAAGCCCAAAAATTTCTTATTTGCTGTTGCACCTATCTCTCCCTCAAATAGCTCCAAAACCCTAGGGAGATCTTGACTAGAAGATGGCAGAGGATTAATCATGACATTATATAGCATTGGTTGAAAAACCAAACCTAGCTTTATTAGGGATGTAATGTTTCACAGGTGGAAGCCACCCCTGAAAAATGTTAGGTTCCATAGACCATGGGTGCCGTTGGATACCGGGCCCCATCTTCGTGCATTTGAAAAATAATAATAATAATAATAATATGAACTTTGTTATGAATTTTGAAATCTATTGGTTTTTAAAATCATCAAGGGAAAATCTATTGGTTTTTGTACATGGAGAAACCAAAACGTGCAGACTGCAGTAGATGGAGACCCTTTGACTACAAGCCACTGCATCTCTCTCTCTCTCTCTCTCATATTTAATTTCTTGGATTCTTAAACTACAAAGAGCCTGGCAACAACTCTGAACCAACCCAGATGCTATTTTGCCCTTGTTTCTTCTCTCTTCCATCTGTGCAAGCTTGTTTTTTTCCTCTGAGAGGGAGGTAGGTATTGTGACTGTTTCAGCTGAGAGCTCAAGTTTCTTGCTGAAGAGTATTGAAGAGGAGGAGGATGATGAGCGCTTCTAAGTTCATCAAGTGCGTCACTGTTGGAGATGGAGCTGTGGGCAAGACCTGCATGCTCATCTGCTACACCAGCAACAAGTTCCCGACAGTGAGCCTCGGTCTTTTCTCTTATTGAATTTGTTGCTCTTCTGAAGTGGTCTCTGTTCCTCCATTTGTCTTGTCTTTTCAAGGATGACTCCTTTGGTTGTATAAAATGCGATCTTCAGAAGGTTTATGATTTGTGCATACTATGAAAAACCAGCCGAAACTCCCCTCTTTAATCCTACTTTTCTCCCGCTGCTTTGTTGCAGGATTATATACCAACTGTGTTTGACAATTTCAGTGCCAATGTGGCTGTGGATGGAAACATTGTTAACTTGGGACTGTGGGACACTGCAGGTACTTACAATAGTGTCTGCAAATGCATAGATGACGGTTTCTTCTTGTTGTGAGAGCTTGGGCTTGGGGAACTTCTGGTTCCTTTTCTTTTCTTTTAGTAATTTTGTGTTGCCTTTTTGATGTTGAAAGGTCAGGAAGATTACAGTAGATTGAGGCCGTTGAGCTACAGAGGGGCAGACATATTTGTGTTGGCCTTTTCACTAATCAGTAGAGCAAGCTATGAAAATGTCCTAAAGAAGGTACTCATTATTCCCGTGGTTATGCCTTTTTCTCACTTTTTTTCCCCTTTGTCCTCTCTCACCTCACTTCCTTTTGCCACTTTTCAGTAGTGCACATTTTTCAGATCCTGCCAGATGAAAGTGGCTCATTTTAGTTTCAAACTGTTCACTGAGCCATACACTTTCTCTTTATGTGCTTGTGTGTATTGATCAAGTTAGCCGTTACTGTTGTTTTTGAACTATTAGTGGATGCCCGAGCTCCGTCGGTTTGCGCCTAATGTTCCCGTCATTCTCGTGGGAACAAAGTTAGGTAGGTAGAAAACCAGCTAGTTTGTATCTATAACGAGCCTTCTTTGTTTCACGACAGAGAATAAATCAGCAATTGACATATTCTATCTTGTAAATTGTGTCAGATCTTCGTGAGGACAGGGGGTATTCAGCTGATCCCATGGGATCTAACATCATAACAACTGCTCAGGGAGAGGAGCTCCGCAAGCAAATTGGCGCTGCAGCTTATATCGAGTGCAGCTCAAAGACTCAGCAGGTAAATCAAAAAATCCACCGACAAAGTTTGACTTTTCAGAGGACCAAAGCTGATAGTTTGCCTTTTGCTGTGTTAGAATGTTAAAGCTGTCTTTGATACGGCAATCAAGGTGGTTCTCCAACCTCCGAGAAGGAAAGAAATGCCGAGTACTAGAAGGCCACGGAGGTCTGGCTGTGCGATTGCGTAAGTTACATTGTTATCTTCTCTGTCTGGAGCTCTTTCTTGCTGATTATAATGCTTTCAATGGACAACACTATCCGTAACTTTCATTTGGGAATTGAATTTGTGAATGTGGTATTTGGGTGGACTATCTTTAACTTGCGACTATTTCTGGCATGGCAGAGAAAGACAAACTTGCTCTAAAAACTTATAGTCTCAGGGATTCACATTCATAGCTGCCCACAGATATATTATAGAATTAGTGAAAGTCCAAACCAAGATCTTTAGCTATTAGAGGAAGATGGGCTACATGTATGTTATGCCCTTTAAAACCTCATGTTTGAGCTTTAAGCAATTTGCGAGATCCTATAACAAGTGGTGTGAAGAAACAGAGAAATTTCAGTACTTGTCAGCATTTCTAACATCAGCACATTTGAATTATACAGGAGGCATGTAAATTCCTAGAAAAAATCACCCACTTCATTGGAAACATTAACTAGAGGAATGCATGACTGATGCTTCTGTTAACGGATGTTTCATGCTTTATAGATGAATTATAGAAATGTTTGCGAAGATGGTCAAGTAGTATCTTCTTCACCCCATATCATTTATCAATGTGCTTTTCTTCTGCATCCTCCTGGGCAGAAAAGTAATAAGCCCTCACACGATCCCAATTCAGATGTTACAGTAATGTATCATGTTGCGAATAAGAAGACAAGTGATCTTTTATAGTGATAGAAATGTGGAAGTTCTTAGCCATGCATGCTTATTTTCTTTACATCATAGTCTCGGTGATTAGACAAAATCAAGCAGTGTTTGGGCAGGTCTCTCAATTTTCTTGAGATGCAAGAATCTCATTATGGACTTAAGTTCTCTGATGAGAGTTAATATGAGAATCAGATATCTGTTGGCTCATTTATTTCAGTCCTGCGAAAGCTAGACCAAAGCAACAACTGCAATGCTCCTCTCGGGCATAAAACTGTGCATAATCTATTTAGATCTGATTGAGTTATCTAGAAAAAACTCTGAAGAACAGGTCAATTAACACTATAGTGGTGCTACTAAATTCGGTAGCTTACAGCATCATTTAGTCACTTTGAATGTACTCCTAAATCTGCAAACGTCAACTCTTTCTTACTTGTACTGTGTACTGATTGCAGGAGCATCATGTGTGGAGGTTGCGTAGCTTAAGATGTCTGGAGTCGAGACTGGCGGCCGACCACTCACATGGTTAAGCAAATGCTTGCCGAATCACTCACCGGAAAACGGGTGGAAAAGAAGATTGCCATGACTGACCTGTGTTTAGTTGTGTAGGCTGTAGCTGCTGCAATATTAGAAGGGGTTGAGTTGTACTTTATAACTTTTATTTTGAGTTTTCCCCTATGAACTGATGAGTGTTGTGGAGGGAATTGTTCATTCTCTCATATACTGCCTACTACTATGTTTCTTCCTGTCCATGGCTTTACCATTGTGCACTGTTTCCCGTCCTGTATCAGACATGTTATGAGATGGATTGACTATTTCTTATGTGTCTCCAATATATCGATCCCACACAACCCTCATTAGCTCATGTTTGCCGGTTCAACACAAAGATTATATTTGTAAAAAACCACAGTATTGAAGCAAAGAGAAATGCTTTGGTTTCGTTTCTTGTTTCCAGTTGATGCTCAGTGTCATTACCAAGCTAGGTGGAGCTTGAGTTTGATCACCAAGATTGTCTTCTCTCTGATGGTAACTCCCCCGTGGAAAGTCGACTTCATCCGTTTGAAGCTCCGGCACGTTCCGGCTAGAACATGACTAGTATCACCCTTGACAAGATGACACTCTGAGCATACCGACGTCGGTAACCTGACCAAACCCCATGATAAGTAGGTCAAGGATGCATTCTCTCAATGAACACAACCCACACACTCCCCAAGTGTCATCTAATCCTGGTAAAATATAGCAAGCCGTCCACAGGAAAACTCATTCGCAACTTCTGGTGCAACCGAGCACCCGGACAGCGACCGAATCTCGCCGTGGCCAGCATGGCTGTAAAACAGCGGGCGATAACTTCCTACTTACCCTTTTGATTTCTGATGTGCCTGAAGAATCGGTTGGTGAAAACTCTACATCCTCCATGTTCTCCCATTTTATTCATCATACCCTCATGTTCGTTGCCACATTAGCAGTAGACTCGAAGTCAAATTTAGACTATTCTTCTCTATAATTTCCCCTTCTGGAAGTAACGTGCTGGGCTCCAAAAATTCAGTTAATTTTGGGGTAACATGTCAAGATGGAGCCCATACTCTTCGGTGCTGAGAAATGTCATTACTCGATCGCGGTCATCTTCAGAATTTTTAGTTTTAATAATCGATAGTGGCAAAATTATTGTTGGATAAGTGTACTAAAAATCCTGAAACTTGTCACGAAATTATTGTTGAGTCCTTAAACTTTCAAAAAGTGCGAAGTCCTAAAACTTGTTTTTACCCAAAAGTGCAATTGAGTCTTAAAACTTTAAAAAGATGTAATCAATGAAAGGATTTGTTTGGACCAATTTGACAAGTTTTAAGACTTGATTGCCTGTTTTTATTGAAAGTTTAAGGATTTAATTGCACTTTTTTGACAAATTTTATGACTTTGATTGCATTTTTGAAAGTTTTAGGACTCAATTGCACTTTTTGACAAATTTTATGACTTTGATTGCATTTTTGAAAGTTTTAGGACTCAATTGCACTTTTTGACAAATTTTAAATTTGATTGCATTTTTTTGAAAGTTTTGGACTTCAAATAAATTTTAGAACTTCAAATGCCCTGTTTCGAATTATATTCATATCATACTCTTGCAGGCTCTCATAAATATATCGACTTTTGATCAACTCTATCTAGAGTTAAAAGGGGATTCGATTAAAAAAGTTATAGAACTCCAGAGATTCGATTGGACAAATTAGTAAAAAATTATGGTTAATTCCAAAAAAAAAGCACCAACTTTAGGTGGAGGGATAATTATGGTCTGAACTTTTTTTTGTCCCGTAAAAAAAACATCGACTTTAGGTCGAGAGACAATTTTGACCAAAAATTTTTTTTCTCGTAAAAAAACATTAACTTTAGGTATAGTGATAATGCTTGCCCAAACTTTTTTTTTATCTCGTAAAAAAGTATTAACTTTCACTTAAATCCCAAATGTGGCTCCCATTGACTTAGAACCATTGATTGTCTATCTTAACTATTCCACCTTAGCAATAAATTCACGTGGCTTGCTGATTGGATTTAAATTAATATTCATTATCTTATTCTCTGAATCACAATTTGAAGAAGAACGGTGAAACTATTTGTCTCCTTCACTTCACCAGCAAGTCAAAAATATATCCAGATTGAATCTCTCTGGTTAAACGTAATATGAAGCTGACTATCACCTGTCAACAAACACTATGGACGAGATTCGCCAAGCTCACCACAATAACTTTTTTTCTCAAATAATGGTAAGTTTGTGCTTTTTAATTGAACAAAAAAAAAAAATTTTGTCAGGCCTAAAAGTTATCCTTTATGGGACAAAAAAATTGGGCGCTTTTCCCTCAACCTAAAGTTGATGCTTTTTAAGGAAAAAAAAAAGCTCGGGCCATAATTGTCTCTCAACCTAAAATTGGTGCTTTTTTTTAGAATTAGGCCTAAAAAATTAAGGATCTAATTGAAAAAAAAAAAGACAAGTACCCAAGTTCAAATTTTAAAAAATAGGCTAAGCCTTTTTCTTTTCCTTTTTCCTTTTCTTTTTTGATGCAGCCAAAAATAGAAGAACACACAAGAGACATTTTCGTCCGACTCGTCTCGCTGCGAAAGCTCCGCCGCCGGGCCGACGATGGACCCGGACCCGAACCCGCCGAAGAGCTGGAGCATCCACACCCGGCAGGAGATCGTCGCCAGGTACGAGATCCTGGAGCGCGTCGGCGCCGGCGCCTACTCCGACGTCTACCGCGGCCGCCGCCGCTCCGACGGCCTCCCCGTCGCCCTCAAGGAGGTCCACGACTACAAGTCCGCCTTCCGCGAGATCGAGGCCCTCCAGATCCTCCGCGGCTCCCCCAGCGTCGTCCTCCTCCACGAGTACTTCTGGCGGGAGGACGAGGACGCCGTCCTCGTGCTCGAGTTCCTCCCGAGCGACCTCGCGGCCGTGATCGGGGACGCCAAGAGGGGGAGGGACGGCGGCGGCGGCGGCGGGGGGCCGTTGCGGGCCGGCGAGGTGAAGCGGTGGATGCTGCAGGTCTTGGAAGGGGTCGATGCGTGCCACAGGAACTTGATTGTTCATAGGGACTTGAAGCCTGGGAATTTGCTTGTGTCGAAGGAGGGAGTGCTCAAGATCGCCGATTTCGGTCAGGTGAGGCTTGAGGTTTTGGTTTTGGATAGTGCGAAATTCTGCTGTTGTTATTTGGGGATTGCTGTTCAAATTTGGTTTTTTGAGAACAAAAATGAGCTTTGTTGGTGGAAATTTGTTTGTTTGGCCTGTTGGTGGATTGTGATTTGATTTTTGGCTGTTGGGGACGGGAGGTAGGAATTAGGAAGCGCAAGATGACTGATCCTATGTTGTTTTGCCTCATTGTATATATGCCTGAGTTCTTTGTCGGTTCGCTGTCTTTGTCGCTGTGGCGATGTCTTTGCCTCCGGCGAGCCAGACATTTTCTGTTTCTCTAGTTGGGTTTTGGAAAATTTGCACATTGTCTTGTTTGCTCCCAAGAATGAGCTTGAGAGGGACGAGCTCGAAGGAGGATTTGTCAACTGTGAGATTTGTCAATCACAAGTTTCACTTGTATCGTCAGTTTAGTCCCTTGGCACAACTTATGGATGCGAGGCCGTGACAGTAGCGAGCTTAAATGTTGGGAAGCTGGTGATGTCAGTGCAATTTTAGTAGCCAACTTGTAGAAACAGACTTTGGTGTTGTTGGCCGCAATGGTGTGGTTATTGAAGTTAGGACATGAAAGAAGTCGGGGGCAATTCTGCTGCTTAGAAGAGCACTGCGCATAGGGCATGTTTGGACATGATTTGATTTCTGCTGATTGAGTTTCTTATCAGTGCTAACCCATTGCAATTTGTTGTCATAAGTTAATTTTTTACTTGACTGACTTGGTTAGTAAGGCCTTTGAATGCTACGATACTTCGCATGAGTTGCTCTTGACATCTTAATGCAAATGTCAGTTATTCTGTGTCTTTGGAGATGTCTGATCTGAATTCATAGTTGTTCAACTGAAGAAAGGTCTTGTGTTTACTGTTGTTTTTATCACTTTATTCACTGATCAGGCAAGGATACTCCTGGATGATGGAAATGTTGCTCCAGACTATGAGCCTGAATCATTTGAAGAGAGATCATCGGAACAGACCGATGTCCTTCTGCAACCAGAAACTATGGAGGCAGATACTGCATGTCCAGAAGGTCACACTAGTCAAGAGCAGGGAGCTATCACTAGGGAGGCGTACCTCAGAGAGGTGGACGAATTCAAGGCTAAAAACCCTAGACGTGAAATCGACAAGGAAACGAGCATATTTGATGGCGATACTTCTTGTCTAGCCACATGCACGACCAGTGACATCGAAGATCCTTTTAAAGGTTCCTATGCTTATGAGGCTGAAGAGGCTGGACAAGATGCACAAGGCTCTCTCACTTCTTGTGTCGGCACACGCTGGTTCAGGGCACCTGAACTGCTCTATGGGTCCACAGACTATGGGCTCGAGGTTGATCTCTGGTCACTGGGATGCATTTTCGCCGAGCTTTTGACTCTGGAACCCCTTTTCCCCGGGGTTTCCGATATCGACCAACTTAGTAGAATCTTCAATGTTTTGGGCAACCTGAGTGAGGAAGTCTGGCCAGGCTGTACGAAACTTCCCGATTATAAAACAATATCATTCTGCAAAATCGAAAACCCTGTTGGTTTGGAATCCTGCCTCCCCAACCGCTCAAGTGATGAAGTCTCTTTAGTTCGGCAACTTCTTTGTTACGATCCAGCTGCAAGAGCCACTGCCGTGGAACTGTTGCAAGACAGGTACTTTGTTGAAGAACCACTTCCAGTTCCTATTAGTGAGCTCCGGGTGCCTCAATCAAAGAATAGCCATGATGAGGACTCTCCAGGTGGTTGGTATGACTACAATGACATGGACTCGGATTCTGATTTTGAGGACTTTGGCCCCTTGAAGTTCACAACTACAAGTACTGGTTTCTCCATACAGTTCCCTTAGTCATCACGAGAATGCGGGTATTGAATTTGCGAGTACTATGTAAAATTTTGCTGTTATTATCTACCGTAATGACGTAAGGCGGTCGAAATTCTAGAGGTAAATTTTGTCAACGTTCATATGCTTGCCGTTATAAAGGAGGGACACATGTCTGTAAAAGACCATAAGAGCGTTATATTCCTGGTGTCATTTTTTCCTGTAAATTTCCTTCACCATAGAATCAAATTCCCATCGACTTGTCATCTCCTATGGTACAAGTGTCCAAGTTTCATGTGCAGGGAAGCTGGGGATGCACCACTTCCTCCCAGTACTATCGGTATCGATTGATGAAGTGTTTCTAAAAGCTTTTATTTCTGCAGCATGGTTTTGGATCAAGGGTTTTAGCCCCATATATTGTAAACAGAAGAGTATGTCTGATAAAGCATCTGTCGCGAAGGAACTGAGCTTGAGATAATTTTCTTTTGAAACAATAACAAATATGCCGGCAAATCCTTTGTGAACACAAGCTGAGCAAACACACCACATATGAATTGATTAGATATAAAACAAGTTGCACAGGAAGGACTTGCTCAGCCGGACCTCAAGCCAGACTGATTAGCATGCACTCTGCGAGTGTATAATATGTGTTTATCAAGGGACTCTCTCTCTCTCTCTCTCTCTCTCTCTCTCTCTCTCTCTCTCTATCTGTACTATTGGATTATCAATCACCCATCCCAAGGTAAATGGCGAAGCAGGGTGCGTCTTACAGAATGCATTTGGAGTTTGGGAAAATGAGTTAGGAGGAAAGTATTGAGGATTCTCCTGTAGCAGATCTATATCTGAGAAAGGAGTGCAATCTCAATTTCCTGAAGTGACTTTCCTTTAGTTTCCATAACGTTCCTTTTCACAAAAATCACTGCCAGCAAGCAAAATGCTGCAAAGATTGAATACAGGAGAGAAGGTCCGAGTAGCTCCAGCAAACGCAGGAAGAGCAGGCCTACGAAGAAGTTTATCACCTGAAGAACAAAACATAAAGACAAGGCAAATGAATAAACAGGATTGTTAAGTTCCTCTGTCGTATCGAATTTTAAAATCAAACAGATTTCTAGTGTCTTGATTTGTTCAAGAACAGGTGACGTAACTGCATCTTGACGAAAACAAAGAAGTAAATAAACATGGGTACATTACCCAATGAACAGACATGCAGACTGCCATGGCTTTAGCTCTGATCCTGCTGGGGAAAATCTCTGGCAGGAGGAGACATGGAACTGGACCAGCTCCTAGGGCAAATGTTAGGACAAACCTGCACAATTACACAATAGGTTATCAACAACTATCAATGGAACCACTTGACAAAAATTATCAATGGGATTTCAGATAAAATTTGAAATCACTCATGCACAGTTGGGTCATCTGGTAGGGTCAATATTAACATTAAAAGGTCACACTTATTTTTTTGATAAATCTTATGATCTTCGAATTTCAATGAGCTAATTATCATTCTTCTATAGAATCACTACTCTTTTCACAAGAAGCCATCTACAGGAAAGTACATAAGCAATCCAACCGCCTTAGGTATCTCCCAGCCATAGTTTGTTGTATCGGATTGATCCTGAAAGCTCATATAAATTCATTAATATGTCTATAAGATCTTTCCAGATAACAGGAATCCCATGCAAGGACAAGAGTAAGACGACATGTTTTATGTCCTTCCAAGACCTGCAACGAGATAACCAAAGTGCACAGGGATGCCCTCATACACAATAAACTAATACATGGAAGCCACACACACACACATATCCAATTGATAAAAGAGAACTCACATCAGCATGCCTCCCACAGATAAATAAAGAGCCCCAGAGCCTTTTAAATAAGAACTTGCAGAAGCAACTTGAAGAAGCATTGACATTGCCTGCATATTGAACAAGTACACTATCAATTTTATGACTACTGCTTAACAATGCAAAAGTTCTTGAAGTGTTCCTTCTTCAATTGGACGTATGAATAATTAAGATAATTATTTTTCCACCTTGACTTTCATTGCCAAACCTGGAGTACTCTTTATCTCATGTTTAGTACTAACACTACAATTGGACAGGCTGACTAGCTAATGCAGCTTTTTTTGTTTATCCCATTGTTTCCCTTATATGCCATATCAACACCCTAATAATGACTTCAACAATCAAGAGGAAGTCTTAGGAGAGTATTAACAAATTACCATGCCAAAAAAGCTCCAAAGGAGGAGTACCCTCCTTCCCAGTTTATCCATCAATGCCATTGCAACAATAGACCCTGTATGAACGAGAATCCACCAGTTAAGGGATAAAGTTTTTCTTCCACTAATTGAATACCCAGAAGCAGTGTCATACCAGATAAATTTACCACCCCTATGAAGACATTTGCAAGACCTGATGGCACACCCGCACTTCTAAAGACGGCAGAAGAAAAATAAAATACAGCATTTATTCCCGAGAGCTGTTGCAGAGCAAACAGTGCTGAGCCAATAAATACGACTGCAGAAAGCATATAATAATGAAGCACATCAGAGAGAGAAAGAGAGAGAGAGACCAATGACATCAGTATCGAAAATTGCAAAGAAGAGAAGAGTGGATTCCAAGAGAAGCGCTAGCACACACCACAAAGTACTAATTCCTACCTCTAAAATGACGGCCATATAGCAACTCTGAGATTGTTATGCTATCAGAGTCGTCCCCTCTGTCCGATTTGGACAACTCAGCAACTGCAGACTTGACATGTGATGCTCCTAGAAGTCGTTCGAACTCAGCTTCTGCTTCAGTGATTCTTCCTCTCTGTATTGTGTCAATCATGGGCAGTAAGTTAAGAACATAAGACCCAAAAATAGATCTGAGTGCATTTACTAAAGTTTGATCAGACTTGTCCTTTAGCAAGGGTCACTACTTTGTCCAAGTGAGAAGCCATAAACCCTTAAAACCAACTTTACCCAAAAAAAAAAAAAAAACCCTTACAACCAAAATAACAGAAACCTGTTCCACCATTTACAGGAATCTGATGATAATCATATAATTGAGCGGCATTAAGTGTTAAGCTAGTTGGTTCAGGAAACCTAGCGACATCATGCACGCACAGCGCACACACAAAGAGAGAGAGAGAGAGAGAGAGAGAGAGAGAGAGAGAGAGAGAGAGATTTTCCTTAAGTCTATTTCAGAGAACATCTAAACAGAGAGATGAATTAATTATATTTTCTTTTTTTGGATCTGTCGGGAATGATGGAAATTTTCCTAAAGTAAGCTGTTTTTGGTGAAAAATCTGTGTGTGTGTGTGTGTGTGTCTGCTATTGATAACAGAACAAAGAGACAAGCTAACAGCAGAAAACAGCAAATAATTTATGAAAGCAAACCTTATATAACCAGTGTGGGCTCTCTGCACAAAAGCTCATGGAGAGACAAAGTATTGTGGCTGGAATTATAGATACCAAGAAGCAAACACGCCACCTGAACAAAGAATTTGGAGCATTATTAACATAAGTTTGGCCGCTAAATGCTCCGTGGGTGATCATGGGTATTGGAGAGGAATTGGCCCAAGAAGTGCAGGTTTCAACTACTCACACCCAGGCCTTACCCAATCTCACTCAGAGTGCATAGTCGAAGCAGCACACACCCTGTGAGAGGTTACGAAGACTTGTGCAGTCTAAATTTTGTCCAGATGGAAAAGAAGAAGAAGTACAGCCGGTAGATAAGGCAGAATGGAGAAACATAAGCAGCACACGGGCATTTGAGGAAGACAAACTGAATTAAGTTGACACATTCTCACCAGCCAGCAATTTCCTTCACAGGGATTCCAACCAAAAGAGATCCCATTAGCCCAAGACATGTAGCAATTTGAATAAAGCTTCCATAAGTACCCCTCACAAAAGCAGGAGAAATCTGATTTTGTAGGGAATCGAAATAGCATTAGACATAACATGATTTTTCTATTTTAAAATTTAAGCATGCTACCATAAAACTCTTAAAAGGAACACTGTACCTCTGTCACGTAAAGAGCTGCAACAGGAGGACCCAAACCCATTCCTGTCCCAACCAGTAACCTCCCAAGCAGCATACCCATGAGAGTTTTGCTCTTCGCACTGCAAATTAGAGGTTGTCCTTCTATTACACCCAAAGGAATATATTTCTCTTTTAATTTCATCACTATATCAGATGTAGGGCCCACACATATAGAAAATGTGCACAGCGCATCCTAACAACCAAAAAAGTCATAAACTTTGTGAGTGCATCAACAGTCTATTAATTCAGACTGTCGAAAACTTGTCGGTGCATATATTCCATTCGTCTGGATTTAAATATCGGAAGGATCAGTAATACGATCAGCTTGACATCTAAAGGGTAATTATGTGGTCAAAGTCAAGCAGGGCGAATTCTGAGCTTTTGACCGATATCTACATGAGTAAATACATTTGCCTCTTAAGGAAATAGCAGATGACAGAAAGTATGGTATTAAAAAGTTGAAACTTAATAAAAAAGAAAGAAAGGTAAGCCCTCTTAATTGGGGTGTGAAAATCACAAAATAGAGCTCGTTTCTCGTATCAAATTTGGGGAAATAACCATTTCAAGGAATGCCGACACTACCTCACAAAAGCACCAAGAATCATGGGCAAGGCACACAACTGGAAAGCCCTACAGCGCCCCAGCCCATCTGCAATCCAACCGCTGAAGAGAGATCCAACAAAAGCACCAGCAAGGCATGTACTCACCACCAAACCTTCAATTAGCACAAGTCAATATTTTCCATTATCCAACCGAAGGAAAATCGGCACGAAAAAAAAAATGGAGGAGGAAAACAGAGTAAATTACTGAGTCCCACCTTCAGCGAGAGTATCTCCACTGAAACCCAAATCTGAAGAGAGGCTCTCAAGGGGTTCGTTGACTACCCTGTGTGGTTAAGATATTACAAAGAATGTCATTATATCTTAAATACATATTTAAATTATACAAGCTGAAACAGAAGCTACGATCGAAATTCGAAACTACAGAACAAACCCGAGATGGTATCCGAATAAAAACGAAGATATGGTAGCCACCAGCACATATGGCAGTGAAAGCCTCCACGGAGGATTCGAACTTTCTTCATCTACACTGCTCTGCAAAAGAGCTAAACAGACAAAACAATCAAGTTGCCACATAGTACCAAACAATTGTGGACATTAATACAAATTTTTCACTAAAAAGAGAACGGACCAGACATTCCACTCATAACAGTGGCATGTACCTGTTGCCACGTGTGCAAAAGTTTTCAATAGCCACTTATCGTTAGTTTTTCTCAATTTACCAACTAAAGCATCTAGATCAGCAACTTATGCATTGGCTTCGGTGCATCTTAACAATTCGAAAATAACATTAAATCTGGACATTTCTGGCTTTATATCAACACTTTCAAGATCAATTCGAATGCGGAGACTAATTAATCAGGAAGAAGCCACTTTCTTGTGTTTGCGCTTTGATTAGACTGGTGATTGAAAGAAGATACAATTCCAGACTGCAAAAAGACAGTTACCGGAATCATCTTCCATGTCCAAGTGATTTGAATTTTCTTTTGACGGTATGCGCTGGTATATCGACAAAGGTTCGCGTTGGTGGCTCCACATGCCAGTTTGCAGCCAGTCTAGATTGCTTCACACTCCGTGGCACTTACGGCCCTCACCTGTCAAAATTAAAAACCTGTAAGTTGAAGCAATCTAGGTGGTATTATTGCAGGATCACATTGACAGCCGAGGATAACCGGGCTGTCCTGTAATTGCTGCTACTGACATTTAACCTATAAGCTCGGGACGCTTTCTTTCTTCTTAGATTGCCAAGCGATAGGGTCCTCTCAGCATTCCAGCGGAACTAAAAGACTAAAAGTCCTAACAGATACTGAAAATCCAGTAGCTCGAATCTTGCGATTCGGGTACGAGGTCACACTTCTCAAGCTTCATAGAATGCACGAACCTAAGTCGGCCATGATCAGCCACTGGCCTGCACACGGAACCGAGCAAAAGATATATTCAAGCAAAGGCACGTGTCGGACCACATGAACGAACGCGCACGATGACTCGTTCACACCGAAAATAAGGGGAGGCTAAAAAGGGCCTACGGCTCGTCTACTTTCCTCGAACCCCACTTTCCCACGAGCACGAGCAAGCAACGGCAGGGCAAGAGAGAACGACGCTAATGAGCTCAACGCGAACACCGTAAGCACGGCGCTGACAAAGCCGATCTCCGAACCCCCAAAAAGGGGGCAGTCGAGATCGACGCCGCCGATCGAAACCGCGAGGCTCGAGGGCGGATCATCGCCGCCGCCGCCGTCGTCGTCGCCAAGCTTCGGGAATCGGACGCGGCCATCATTACCTGATGATGATATCGTCTCGGTCGTCGCCCGATGATCGCCCGGTGGCGGGAGGTGGATCGAAGGGGAAAGGGAGGGGGAGGAAAGCGAAGCTTCCACACAGAAAGGGAGAGAGGGAGAGAGAGATGCGGGCGAGGTGTCGCTGTTGCGCTCCCACTCGAGAGCTGACCCGCCAACACCACGGGAATCAAAGGCCGGAAACGCAAAACAGGCGCAGAAGAGAGAGAGAGAGAGAGAGTGAGGGTTCGCGAAGCGACCTGCGGGAAACCGTGAAAAGGTAGCGACGGTGAAGGAAAAGGAGGAGCATGCACGGTTGTCGAAACGACGGCCGATCATTAATTTTAATGTTTGTCGTCTCCGTGTTTTCGTAGGAAGGAATCTGCGCGTCGTCGTCCGAGGAACAAAAATCGGGCGGGCGGCGACAGCGTCGTTTTGTCCCGAGCCACGTGTCGTTCTCCTAGAGGCTCCTGGCCACGTAAAAGTCGCGCTGCCTTGGCGTGAGCAAAAACATGATCAACTATGGTCTCGACCTTTCTCCAAATTTTTAATTTACCGAACGTCGCCCTCCTCTAAACCGTAACCCAACATGCACTATTATGAAAACTAACCATACGGAAAAACCTATCCTTTCCATCTCTTTTTTTACTTTTCCATATCTCTTGTTCACTTCTGATATCGAATCCATCCTTCTCCTCTTCCTTTTCCGAATCTTCAGTTCGCTTCTCACGTCAAAATTCGGCGTCGAAAGAGCTGAAGTTACACGAATCATGTTGCGATGAGACGGTCTAAGCTTCATCAACCGCACGTAGTGGTTCGCTAAGGTGAATGATATTCCAATATAAGATCTCCTGGCATCATATTCGTAGGTTACGCAGTACCGAATGAGTCGAGGTTTCTTCCCGAACTTGAACTTGGGTTCGTCACTATCGAATTGAGGTTTTTTTTATTACTGAGATTCACCGATCAGTGTGCATGATATAAAAAACCTCTATATTTCATATTCTATCTTATCCGGTCTTTGCCTAGACTATAGAAACGGAGGTTTTAAAAAAAAAAATAAACGCACATGGAGTTTAGTTATTTTTTATTTTCCATTATTGGCACTTCCCCCAAGAGAAAAAAAAAAAAGAAGAAGAAAATTCCTTCCTCCGTCTAGGGTTAAGGTGCCGCGAACCCGCTCGCGGAGACCTCCGATCTGAACAGAGAACGCGCAGGAAGACAGCGGCGGCAAATGGGCTCGAGGGACAAGGACCAGCCGCCTTCCCGCCACCAGCCCCTCCTCCTCAGCAGCCTCGTCGTCCGCCCCTCCACCAGCAGCGACGGCGGCGGAGTCGGGGACGGCGTCTCCGGCGGCCGCGCCGCCGGGAACGACTACGAGTCCGGCGATGACCGGCGCGATCCCCTCCCGCCTTATCGCTCGGATCGATACTCCGACGACGCCGGTAAATTCTCCCTGCTCGCATCCGATAGCCTCTTCTTCCTCCTTGGTTGCCGTAGAACGGTTGATTATAGTCGAGCGCGATTGATTCGCCTTTTTCGTCGCGCCTTCATTTCCTGTGAAGTGAAATCGAATGGATACCGTTTCTGGTTTTGGGTCTCGCGAATGATTCTTGATGTAAAATGTTGACGCGAGCGACATCGCAATCCTTTAGAATAAGTATCCGATGTTTCGTTATTTAGCTGTTGTGATTCGACATGCTTAGCACGGCTTGCTTAGATCTCTAATTGCGTTGTTGTATGAACCTGCGTATGAACTTTTAACTTTGTTTCTTCTGATGAAAAAAAGAAATTTAGCTGGTTGTGTTTTCGGTGGTACGTCGCGTTGCTGCCGAATGTTTGCTATAGAGTTAGGAGTGCTTGAGCTTTATACAATCAGTATGCTACTTGCTAAGTAGAGCTTAGATTGATTCGACCGCTTTCTTTGTTTTTGATAATTGAAGTTCGTTGTGTGTGAAACTCGCTGAGAGTTGATATCTGTATGGCTTGAGTCGAAGAGTTGCTAGCGTTATCATTTGCAATTCCGTCTCTTCTGGACCATTGTGGCCGAAGATGTCGTATGCACCGGAAACCTGCGACCCGAGTGCCCCGCACTTGGAGTGGCTTATTATTTGTCCTTGCTCACCTGAGAATGGCATCGCAGTTAGTGCTGTAATGTGCACGCATGTGAGGTGTGACCTTTGTGAAGATGGGAAAAAAAATCAAGGTTGTACGGAATTTGAAATTTTTTTTTCTCAACTTTCTTGCTACAAGCTAAAATGTGATTAGAGTTTAATCTCCATAAATAGGATGAGTCAATCTATTACCATGCTTTATCTACTCTCCTATAGATTATACTGTCTTCTTCCTTTTTATATGAGGATGATTGATGATGTTCTCAAAGTCAACTTTTGAGTCCAAAATATGCAACTAGCTGTATGTTAGTTACATCTCTTGCCATCTTTCAACGTTGTCTAAGATTTGCATTGTGTGCAAAGTCAGAGTGATATAAAAAGCTTGAAAGTCACTATCGTTTGCTGCCATGAAGAGCTTGCGCTAGTTCATTAAGGCGTGCTCCACCTGTTTTTAGTTGAACATTCATGTGTAACACATGGTTTTAATAGATTTGTTAGTCTGAAGCGTTGAATAAACTCTGCTGTTGTCTGTCACAGCTTTGAATGTGCCTGCAAGAACTTTGGTCTTGATGAAGGCATTCCGGTGTGAGTTGGTTTTAAAAAGTCAGGGTTTTGGATTTTTGATGGTTAGTTATGTCTTTGGGTAACAAAAGGTTGGGATGGTTTGTGGCTGGTGAAAGTACTGGTTTTAGTAGAGTTATATATCGTGACGAAGGCTGCTTTTAGGTATTATTTTGCAATATTTATGGGATAAGAAAAGTGGCAGCAGTTTCAGTTCCGATATGAGGTTTTCAGTTGGGATGTGCACATGATGATTTACTCGGCATCTGAACTTGGAATGTACTTACTACTATCATTATGGTTAAAGTTCCTTGTACGTCATCTTATTATCAGTCTTTGGGTACACATACTGACTGGAGGGCTGTTTACCGTGCCTGGAGTTGGTTGATCAGGTTTCTACTCCCTTTTGTCTGAGACAGTTTGGTCACTTTCCATATCATGAATTTGATGAAGGGGGTTAATGTTTTTTCCTGCATTAGGGATTGTTACATCTCAAAGTGGTGTAGTTGGAAATTTGGTCCAGTATTTGGAGGTGGCTATATGGAATCTGATTCGACAATGGTGAATACTATTCAAGCTAAAATGTGGCATAGCTTGTTTTGGTTGAACGATCTGTTAAGATTCTTTTTGTCCTTTTGGCGGGTGCTGGGTCAGTCAAATGGCCTTTGCTGCTTCAATTATTACTCAGCAAAATGCTGGAAGATGGGGAATATTGTCTCATGTCATTTGCAATGTCTTTGAAATGCTTTGTTTGCCAATGAGGTTGGCAAGTGGTGAATTGGTAATGAATTTGGAGAAGACTACACCTTACGAGAACATATGCCCAGGATACCTTTTTAAAAGTCATGGAGAGGAACATTAATGGAATTCATAAAGAAAAGGGGTGACAATGGTATCTGCTCCAAAATTTTCTGATGGGAATGAATTGCATCATGCTCTAAGTTAACCGGAAATGTGGATTAAGCAGAAAATATATTTCATTGCTGTTTGGGATTTTTGTCAAATTTGTTACACTCAATGGATGAGTTTTGACTGGAAGGGACTGGGTTTATACCAGTTGGTCTAGTGCTATGTAACTCCTGAGTAGCAGATTGTCAACTTGTGGTTCTTTCACGGGTTTACATCTGCTGCTCGTCGCAGGTGCGGTTCATCAGAAGGTCGTGGGGGGGTTTTGTTTGGATGATATCTTTGATTGGGTTGGTTTATCTTAGTCATGCCTTTTATTTTTCTTGTAGTCTGCAGATGTGGATGCTGATATTTTCTTTGTTGTGGCTTGATGCTGTGATTATATTAATGTTGCATTAATGGTTTGGGAGGTCTCTCATCCGCTTAGGGAAATATTAATTCACGGATGTAGTGGTTTGCACGGTAGGCTTGAGGTCCTTGAATCTAGGAAACTGTGGAATATGCACGGATCCTGAAGACTATAAGGGGCTTTCCTAATTGGTAAGAGCAAGTGATGTTGCTTGGATCGCACCTTCTGTGGTCAGTTTGTATGTTACAGCGGGTGAAGTTCTTGAAAAGTAATGACTACACCATCGATTCTAGATTCCATGCCCTGTCTCCCTTTTGTCTGATTTTCATGATACGTGACCGGAGGAGCTGTCTTCACGACTGGTAGCAGTTTTCGAAAGTCAGTTCAGTTATTGGTTGACACTTGGCACTTCTGGCTTGTTTTTTCCAGGATTTAGAATTCATGCAGGTTCTGTATCTCCTGCTCATCATAGGAATGCAGAACGTCGTTATAGTCCAGATCTTGATCGTCCGCCACGTGGCCGTGAATTTGTCGGCAGGAGGGACCTTGGTAGGTTCCGAGACTCTCCTCCCCAATATGGCAGAGGAAGGGGCAGTGGTAGGCCCTATGGCAGGGGTTTTGATGGTCCTGGATTGGGTCCTCGGCCATTCAGAGGTGAAGCCGTAGCTAGAAACAATCCTAATGTGCGACCAAGGGAAGGGGATTGGTATTGTGCAGATCCTTCGTAAGTCATGATGCTAAATCTTTAGAATAGCTTTATGTTATTGTCCTTAAGGTTACTTACTTGCTTAAAAAGGATCGTGAGGCAATGTTTAGACGTTTTCTTTATGATTTATATTTGAAGAAGACTATCTTTGCAATCAATTTCAATTTTATACAATTACCCGCAGTTGATTACAGGGCTCAATTTCTTATTCCCAAAGGGCTTGATGCACTATGATCCTGAGAATTTAATCTAATTTTGATCATCAATATGATAGCATATGTGCATGACACACAGCGGGAGAATTCCTGGCTAGCTGTCCCCATTGCACCTTTCCAGCAAGCAATTTCCTATATACTTTATGAGCTTTGCTGCTCTTATTCTGTGCTTGATGTCATCAATCTGACTATCCATGGTGTCTAACATCCAATCATCTTTTATTCTCTTAGATGTGGCAATCTGAATTTTGCGAGGCGGGATCACTGTAACAACTGCAACAGACCTCGCCCTGGACACAGGGGTAGCCCTCCTAGAAGGGGCTTCCTGGCCCCACCACCTCCATATGCTGCTTCGAGGCGTTTTCCTGGGCCTCCATCACATCGCTCACCTCCTAGGTCCATGAATGGGTACAGGTCTCCGCCTCGTTCATGGGCTCGGGATGGGCCTCGAGATTTTGGCCCTGGTGGTCTACCCCCTCCCAGGCATGAAGTTGGGTTCTCCGATGACTACATGGGAAGGGAACATGTGGACTATCCGGAAGATGATTATAGGGGAAGGAGCAGGTTTGACAGACCAATGCCGACTGATTGGGCCCCTAGAGACCGTGGAAGGGATAGCTTTGTAAGTGAAGGAAAAAGCTTTGACAGGCGACCACTATCACCACCTCTGCACCCACCACCAATTGCTGCAAGTCATGACCGATGGGCACGCGACATCAGGGAGAGGAGCCGTTCACCTATTAGGGGTGCCCTTCCACCAAAGGATTATCGTCGGGATTTCTACATGGAGAGGGGACGAGATGACCGCCATGGCCTGGGTAGAGAGAGGATTGGCGATCCTTACTAGCTGAGACACGATTTACTGCTATGAGTCCGATTTTTGCAGGCTTGGAGGTAATTGTGTAAAGGATGTTGAAGGCTGTAGGGATGGTGGAGCTAGAGTTGTACTGTTTGCGATGGAGCATTTATGGTTTCATAGTGCCTGTGTGTATGAGTTTAGGTCAAAACTTAGACAATTGTTTGTGTGGTCTGCTTAGCTGTGACTGGTTATTCAAATGGAACTTGCGGAGACTTTTCTCTCCAGCAGCAGGTTACTTGGAGATGCTTCATGGTTTTTTATCGGGTGAATGCTCCTATCCTTGAAGGTCCGAGTCCGTCTTTACAATGCCTCTCGACCGTTTGAAATGACGGCGGAAAATTCGAGCAATCAAGTTAAAGCAGCTTTGCGTCGGAGAGTTAACGTGAACATTTTGAATTGTCACTGGTTTTCTCTCGGTGGTTGGATATAATTTATTCCAGAACGGAATTGCGATTCCATCTCCCCTTCCCACCTCTGTTGTTTGTTTGCTCGTCCTTCCTTTTCATAGAAGGAATGAGCATTTTGGGCACACGGAGTTGGAAAATTGCTCATCCCTTTGCAACAGAAGCATCAAGCGAGAATTCGAGCGGTATTGCCAAAAACATGAGATTTGTCTTCCTCGTTCGATGACTGGACGGATAGAGTTGGAGTCTTCGCACTACTTTCTCGATTGTAATTTGGTTAATCAAATTGAATCGGAAAAGGTCTTTTTGAGGCGAACTACTTTTTTCTTCGCCCAATATTCCTAATGTCGAAGCAAAATCTCATAGTCTAAGCTTCTATTATGAAAGTTTGGCGGTGAATGGATAATCGTCTTAATATAATTTCATATGCGAGCTTCGACACAAGCAAAACAAATGATGACCCATTACCTCACGCGTCTATGTTTGAGCCATTGATACACTTACCACTCGAGAAACACCACTGGGACGGCACATCTATGGCGTAAATGTTCACAAAATCTCATAAAATCACCAAGCTATGATCTTCACAAATGTATCCCTTGCGTGCGGAGAACATGTTTCGACGTGAAATATGATTCTAGTATACAGCGGGACATAGCTTAGGGTAAATCGACACCCATTTAACATTAGTGGCTATCTCAGATATCGCGTTTGCATGATGGGGTCATCTCAGATATCTCAGAAATCGCCGAAACCCTCGTCCATAAAGTTGTCAAGAACAGCCGAGCAATGAGGGAAATAGGGGCGACCATTGAAGCCAATGCTCAAAGGGATCAAAGTCATTCATGTACAGTCAGGAATATCCGATATACAAGCTTTAACGAGTGTGAATCCCAGAACAGGTAATAAGGTCTTGAGGGCAAAAGAAGGCAATTGACGAAATTTCATTATACGAAGAAAGTCGTCTTTCCGGAAATGCTGAAAGGCCATGGCAGGTGAGCTTGTCTTGGGCTCTCAGCCTTGTGAAGAGCAGGCCGAAGGAGTTCCAAGAAAACCCGTCATCCAACCCAAATTTGCCCTAAGGGCCTTTGCAGGCCCAAAGCCCGTTTGGGAGTCTGAACCGTAGTATATATAGGATGAATAACAGACCGCCAACAGGGGCAATAACAGGGCACGAAAGCATGGCGTCCGGCAAGCGGCCCCCTTCGGCCGCCTCTCCGATTCGCCTCCTGACAGCCACGGCTATGGCGGAGATGGCATCACCGGTAGTCGAGCTGCTGGGAGCGGCTACGGTGAAGTCCGTGGCGATAGTCTCAATCTCTCAATGGCGTCCAGCAAGTTTTTCCGTGTCAGCCGCCTCTCCGAATCGCCTCCCCTTAGCCACAGAGGTGGCGATCGTCTCAATCTCTCAATGGCGTCCGGCAAGTTTTTCGCATCAGCCGCCTCTTCGAATCGCCTCCCGACAGCCACGGTGGTGGCGGAGATGGCATCACTAGCGGTCGAGCTGTTGGGAGCGGCTCCGGTGAAGTCCGTGGCGATCGTCTCAATCGCTCAGACCAAATCGCTCGTCGCGGTACTTTTGCTTGTCCATCCAATTGCTTTGGTTGCTTTAGAATGGTTAATAATTATCAAGCACGATTGGTTCGATTTTTTTCCTACCTTAGTTTCTGTAAATGTGAAATTGAATCGGTACCGTTCGGTCCAGATCTTTACCCTGTGGTGCCTGGCCTTGGATTTGGCTTCAAGAAGGAGAAATCTGCCGATTGTCATGATGGATGTGTTCCTAAAGAAGTGCATGAACGCCTTTTGTAAGTCACGATGCAATCTTCAGATTAGCTTGACGTTGTCTTCATAAGCGAGAACACCTTGCCTACTTTTCAAGCATAAAGTCTTGCAATTTCCCTTATTGTAAGAGCAAAAAGATGTGTTTAAGACACAACGTCAATATTGAAGACAAATAAGTAACGCCAGGACAAAACATATGGCTAAAAGATTTAGCATCGTGACTTACAAAAGGCGTTCATGCACTTCTTTGGTTGTGAACACATCCATCATGACAATCGGCAGATTTCTCCTTCTTGAAGCCAAATCCAAGGCCAGGCACCACCGCTAGGGAAAATATGGAAAACAAGCCAGAAATCTGGACCGAAACGGTATTAAAACCACTATTCAATTTCAAATTTTTGTCACCCAAAGAAATTAAGGTAGGAAAAAAAATCAAACCAATCGTGCTTGATAATTATTAACCATTCTAAAGCAACCAAAAACCATTGAGATGGACAAGCAAAAATATGGCAAAAAACATCTTGACATGCAGCTAGTATTTGGTCCCTCTATTAGGTAAAAAGGAAGATTGAGATTTACGAATTATTCGCCAAAACCTAAAAACCTGGTATCTTTTGATTTCACCAGAAATTAAGCCAATAAAAAGGCTTGATCACCAGCAGCTCAACCGGAGAAGGAAAAAGGTACCGGAAACGATGCCGCCAGGTCCCATAAAGTCTTCAATTTCCAGTAGGCAAGGTGTTCTCGCTTATGAAGACAACGCTGATTGCATCGTGACTTACAAAAAGGCGCTCATGGGAGGCAGATTTCTCCTTCTTGAAGAAATCCAAGGCCAGGCACCACAGGGTAAAGATCGCCGAAAAAATTTCACATTTACAGAAACGGACGCCAATTGATAATTATTAACCATTCTAAAGCAACCAAAGCAATTGATGGACAAGCAAAAGTGGACTTTGGTCTGAGCGATTGAGACGATCGACGCCACCAGAGCTGCTCCAGCAGCAGGTGGCCGACCTGTGTGGGAGGCACTGGAGGCGGCTGACGCGAAAAAACTTGCCGGACGCCATTGAAGTCCATGGACCATCGCCACCACCGTGGCTGTGGGGAGGCGATTCGGAGAGGCGCGGAGGCTGACGCGGAAAAACTTGCCGGACGCCACTGAGAGATTGAGAAGCAGACAATTGACGCAGGAAGAGTAAAATCACTAGAGAGAGAGAGAGTGCGTGCGTTCAAAAACTTCCTTCCTCCATTCCTTCATTCAAATTAGGACCCAAAACACTCTTCATCCATCAATTCGCTAGCTCAATGCTGCAACTAACCAATTGAATTCACTACCAGATATCTAACACACCAATTGTTCCCTCTTGATTCTTCCACATACCCTTGAAACCAGAAAAAGTTTCCTCAAACAAAAACGATAAGTCTCCAGAAGAGGGAGTAAAAAAAAAGAAAGAAGAAGAGCGCGAGCACACGCAGAAAATCACCAAGAAAACAACTGCGCACCAACCTCGCTGCCGGATGAGAAGCCTGCAGAGGAGCCGCGGCCGGCAGCGCCGCCGCCCCCGCCCCCGCCGCCGACTGAGCAACGGCCTGCGGCTGCGGATGCTCCGGCAACGCCACGCTCTCCCTCTCCCTCTCCCTCTCCCTCCCCCCCCCGCGCCGCCCCCCGCGGTGAAATCCAGCTGCCTCGCCACCGCGGCCCCCACGGAGCTCCCTCCCGCGTCCGATTGCTGCCTCTTCGGAGACGGCTCCCTCGCCTCGCCTTCTCCCATCCAATCCCCAGCTCAAAAAAAAAATTCCAAAGCGCCGAAGAACCCCGTCCCCCCCACCCCACGCCCAGAAGGAACTCGAATCCGCCTCGACGACCCGCTCGAATCCGCTCGAATCGGCACCCAATCCAGAAGCTTCCAGCTCCGAGCCCGAAGAACTCACCGAAACGCCCCCGACAATTCAAATTCCCCGAACCCGCGAGCTCGAGATTCACCCACCACCGCGAGCAGCGACGCCAGAGGGGGGGAGGTGGGGGGGGCCGCGCGGGGCGACGCCGCCGAGCACAGCGCGATCGAACGCGGAGGAGCGAACTGCAGCTTTCCGAGCCGGAGCAGAGATCAAATTGCGGAGACGACGAAGCAGCTCCAAAATCTATCCTTTTTTTCTTCTCCCTCTTTTCAAATTGCGAAGAGGCAAAAGAGGGGAAAAAAAATTTAAAAAAAGAAAGTGGGGGGAGGTCCCTGGGAGTCGCGATGTTTTTGTTGCCAGACATGTGCTCAGGGAGAGGTCCCTGGCAGTCGCGATGCCCTGAGCACATGTCTGGCAGCGGAAAGGGCTGTTCATTTTCATATGCTTTTGCGAGTAGTTATGCTAGACCTTCGGCAGAGTGTCGAGCGCCACCAGTTCCACCGAGCTATGCCCCGAGGGAACGTGACATTAGGAAGAGGAGAGCCGCTCGCCTACTAGGGGTGCCCTTCCACCAAAAGAGCATGGTGGGGATCTCAAAATGAAGAGGGGACGAGATGATCGACATGGCCCTGTGTATGGAGGGAACCTGTGTAGAGAGGGAAGGACGTCGAAGGTTGCAATAAGGGTGGAACTCAGATTGCGCCATTTACCTGGAGTGTCTTTATGCATGAGCTTAGGTTGAAATTTGTAGGATTGTGTTGTGTGATCTGCTTGTCTGACAGGTTATAGACGTCCACTTTCGCTTGAATGAAGCATTTACTTTTTGAACCGCGATTGTCCATCTTGTCGCGGAGTTGAAAAAGTGCTGGATGGCATTATACGAATTTTCTCGTCATTTTCAGTACCTCACTTGTTTAGTTTTTTGCACTCTCGCCAATTTAGTTAATTAACGTAGAAAGTGAGCAAAAATTTGGATGGCTTGCCTAAACATGAGATTGTTCAATTCGGGCCAGTTTCAACATTATAATGCAGTAATATCGATATGAAGTCTGTAAATATCCAATCTGGAATGAGGCAGTTCATTTGTTGATAATTGCGGGGACGCAATGCAATTTTCGCCCGACGCCGGCGAGGCTCGCCCTCGTCTGGCGAGGGCCAGCCGGTTCCGAACCGGTTCTGAACCGGAACCGGAACTGCCTCTGGCTGTTCTAGTTCCGGTTCATTCTTGGCCATGAACCGGAACCGCCGGTTCCGAACCGGAATCGGTCGGTTCCGCACTGTGGCCATCTCTATGAACGATGTTTTGAAATATTCCCAAAGTGGAAGCAAAATTCTCGTGACCTAAAGTTTCTATTGTGAAAGTTTGGCAACGGATAGATAATCATATGAATGTAATGGAAAACGAGGCTAATTTCATAAACGAGCTTTGACACGAACAGGACAAAGGATGACCTATTACCTCATGCGTCTCCATTTTCAGCCGACGATCGAAAGCGTACTTTTCACCGCTCGAGAAACACCGCTTGGGACGGCACATTAGGCACGTAAATGTTCACGAAATCACCAAGCATTCCATTCACTCAATCGGGTGAAGCCGAGCAATGCCCTTTGCAGATGTGTCCCTCACGAGCGAAGAACATGCTTGGACGGAAAAAGCGTATTCTGGTATACGGCGTAACGGCGGGGACATAGCTCGGGGCAGATCGACACTCATTTAACATTAGGGGCAATATGAGATTTCGCGTCCATGTAAAGGGGGGGTGAAACGAGACGAAATCCGCTTTCCTTGGGTCATTTTGCGATTCTTGCTATCACCACCTCTGCACCCGCAGCCAATTGCCGCGAGTCATGACCGATGGGCACGCGACATCAGGGAGAGGAGCCATTCGCCCTATTAGGGGTGCCCTCCCACCAAAAGATTACCGTCGGGATATCTACATGGAGAGGGGACGAGATGACCGCCGTGGCCTGGGCAGAGAGAGGTTGGCGATCCTTACTAGCTGAGACACGATTTGCTGCTGCTACGAGTCCGATTTTTGCAGGCTTGGAGGTGATTGTGTAAAGGATGTTGAAGGCTGTAGGGATGGTGGAGCTAGAGCTGTACTGTTTTGCGATGGAGCATTTATGGTTTCATAGTTAGTGCCTGTGTGTATGAGTTTAGGTCAAAACTTAATACAATTGTTTGTGTGGCCTGCTTTGCCGTGACTGGTTTATTCAAATGGAACTTGCGGAGACTTTTCTCTCCAGCGGCAGGTTACTAGGAGATGCTTCACGGTTTTTTACCAGGTGAATGCTCCTCCTATCCATGAAGGTCCGAGTCCGTCCTTACAATGCCTCTCGACCGTTTGAAATGACGGCGGAAAATTCGAGCAATCAAGTTAAAGCAGCTTTGCGTCGGAGAGTTAACGTGAACATTTTGAATTGCCACTGATTTTCTCTCGGTGATTGGATACAATTTATCCCGGAACGGAATTGCGACTCCATTTCCCCTTCCCACCTCTGTTGTTTGTTTGTTCGTCCTTCCTTTTCATAGAAGGAATGAGCATTTTGGGCACACCGAGTTGGAAAATTGCTCATCCCTTTGCAACAGAGGCATCGAGTTAGAATTCGAGTGAATTCCCTAAAACATGAGATTGTCTGAATGTAATTTGATAAATGAGCTTTGACACGAACAGAACGAATGACAACCTATTACCTCACGCGTCTATGTTTGAGCCATCGATATGCTTACAGCCTGAGAAACACCACCGGGACGGCACATCTGTGGCGTAAATGGTTCCCAAAATCTCACGATATCACCGAGCATTTCCTTCATTCGATTGGGTGAAGCCGAACTATGTCCTTCACAAATGCATCCCTCACGTGCGGAGCACTTGCTTCGACGGAAAATCGGATTCTAGCATACGGCAGGACATAGCTTGGGGTAAATCGACACCCATTTAACAGTAGTGGCTAATCTCAGATATCGCGTCCGCACGATGGGAGGGGGGGTGATACGAGACGAAATCCCGCTTTCCTGGGGTCATTTTGTGATTTTTGCTATCTCAGGGGGCCACTTTTCGGATTGACTCTTTTATCGGGCGCTGGCCCGTACCGAAGTTTTCACCCCTCCAGTCAGCAATTTCTGAGGCACTTCAACCCACCCCCCCCAATTTACCGCCAATTTATTTTCCTTATTTATTTATTTTTTTCCTCCTTTTAACTGCGCCGGAGAGACACTAACGTGCGCGCGAGCTGAAAGGCTCGGCCAATGAGCCCACGCCACGTGGCGGCGATCCGAGCTCCCGGCCAACAGATCTCGAGGGTTTTCGATCGTCGCCCTCATTCAGTGCCCCCCCGGGCGGGGGGGCGGGGGTGGGCGATCGCACGGCCCGCGATCGAAGCCTGCGTACCCTTCTATGAATTCCGACCGTCGATCCCGCACCCCGCGGTTCGCACCGTCGGATGAACCCGCGACGCGCATCGGGCCGTCCAATAATCGCGAAATTGAAATTTCAAAACCTCGGGAGAGAGAGGGAGGGGAAGAGAAGGACACGAAGAAGGAGAAGAAGGAGGAACAACGAGAACAAGCACAGCCAAAAGCCTCCCCCCTCCACTCTTTTTTTTTTTTTTTTTTTTTTTTTTCCCCTCGTTTGCCTCTTCGCAATTTGAAAAGAGGGAGAAGAAAAAAAGGATAGATTTTGGAGCTGCTTCGTCGTCTTCGCAATTTGATCTCTGCTCCGGCTCGGAAAGCTGCAGTTCGCTCCTCCGCGTTCGATCGGGCTGTGCTCGGCGGCGTCGCCCCGCGCGCCCCCTCGCGGTGGTGGTGGGGGTGAATGGTTCGGGGAATTTGAATTGTCGGGGGCGTTTCGGTGAGTTCTTCGGGCTCGGAGCTGGAAGCTTCCGGATTGGGTACCGATTCGAGCGGATTCGAGCGGGTCGTCGAGGCGGATTCGAGTTCCTTCTTGGGGGGGGGGGGGGGGTGGGACGGGGTTCTTCGGCGCTTTGGAATTTTTTTTTGAGCTGGGGATTTGATGGGAGAAGGCGAGGCGAGGGAGCCGTCTCCGAAGAGGCAGCAATCGGACGCGGGAGGGAGCTCCGCGGGGGCCGCGGTGGCGAGGCAGCTGGATTTCACCGCGGGGGGCGGCGGGGGCGGGGAGAGGGAGAGGGAGAGGGAGAGCGTGGCGTTGCCGGAGCATCCGCAGCCGCAGGCCGTTGCTCAGTCGGCGGCGGGGGCGGGGGCGTCCGCGGCTCCCCTGCAGGCTTCTCATCCGGCAGCGAGGTTGGTGCGCAGTTGTTTTCTTGGTGATTTTCTGCGTGTGCTCGCGCTCTTCTTCTTTCTTTTTTTTTTACTCCCTCCTCTGGAGACTTATCGTTTTTGTTTGAGGAAACTTTTTCTGGTTTCAAGGGTATGTGGAAGAATCAAGAGGGAACAATTGGTGTGTTAGATATCTGGTAGTGAATTCCATTGGTTAGTTGCAGCATTGAGCTAGCGAATTGATGGATGAAGAGTGTTTTGGGTCCTAATTTGAATGAAGGAATGGAGGAAGGAAGTTTTTGAACGCACGCACTCTCTCTCTCTCTCTCTCTCTCTCTCTCTCTGGTGATTTTACTCTTCCTGCGTCAATTGTCTGCTTCACCTCCTCAGCTCTTTCCTTGTTCCCAGTGTCTGCATTTTTCTGCATTGTTATTTTCATGTTCGATGGTGTTTCGGCCTGAGGACGGAGGAAAGGTTTGTTTAGGATGTTGAATTGTTGATAACCTTCGTTGACTTCTGGTATTTATTTTCGTTTTGGGAACTTGTGGGAAATCTAACATTGTCTGGTTGTCATTGTTGTTGGTAAAAGGTTCTTTCTTTCCCATTAAGGGTTATGAGATTTCGACTCTCATTCACTCCATTTATCTTCATCTTCCCAGAACTACATCCTTCTATCTTCTCTAGCACGCTGTGAACAAGTTTTGTTCACTAACGTTTGGTCGCAATTACAAACTCATTGAGTGCAACTGGGGTCTAACTTTCCTTTTGTGCCTGAAGTTTTCATGGTAAAGAGACGTTCAGAGGGCTAAAAGAGTATTAATTATACTTGTCATATCATCACTCCTTTGGCAAATGTCAGAAAATAACACCATGTTAATTAGTGAGCTTGTTGAATTTTTGATGTTGTAGGTGTCTATAACATGTCAATGCAGAAAAATTTTCCTCCCATTTTTTGAATTAAAAGAGTTACCTTATCAGTGTAAAAGTATAGTTATGATGGACTCTAAAGAATTCTAATATATTCTTTTTCTTCTGTAAGGTGGAATTCCATTTAATATAGATTTTTCATAATGGAACTTCTCTATCTTTTCATGTTGGAAATTCTCTCTTCTTTATCTCCATTGAATCATTGTTTGATATGTTGGTTCTCAATATCTTCACTGGGTTCTTATAGTCTTAAAGTTCATTACATGCTAATCTCTATAAATTGCTTGATTATAAGCCAGTAGTGTAAAGCTTTGGTCTTTTTCTCTTTTGTCAACGATTCAACTACTGCATTTGTACTGTCTTTTACCCGTTATGACCTGTCAAACATCTGCATTTGTACCGATGCCATTCAAAGTTGCAATTCTTTTGTTGCTGCACTGACGACATGGCTTTACTGAGAATATTTATTGAGCTAATGTGATATATATGTTCTTTGCCCTTGCGTTTCCAGGAGAATGGAATCTCCGAAGGCGAGACCAAGACCCAATGTGGAAGTGAAAGAGGGCACTCCAAAGAAGCAAAAGCAGTGCAACTGTAAACACTCACGTTGCTTGAAGCTGTAAGTACATTTCTGCATGAACGGAATGGTTATTTTAGTGACTATGTACTGATAGAACCTTCTTGACTTTTCACTTTGGCAACTGGAATTCTATCTTTATGTACTAGTGGGACCTTACCTACTTGTTTGGCGCCATCATCCATTATCTTAAAATCATCCATTATTTTTCCCTCTCCTTGAGATAGCACATTTCGTATAGCTTTTTCTGTATAATTGAGGGTGCGAATCATAAGTAATTAAATTAGTTGCTGCTTAAATATTGGCTGATGTATTTCGGCTATTGAGTCCATGTAAAAAAGAACATCCTGCAGAATTGGAACTTCTGACATACGCCTGTTTAACATTCACAGCGAATCTATTGCATTCATCTCAGAAGTTTCACTTTTTCGCGGTTTAAGAGGTACATGAACTTTTTGTAGAAGCTGTTTGCAGGCTTAGTTAAGCGTCAGTTAGGTATAGGCTGTGGGCCAAACACAGATACCAGTAGATTATGCTAATGTGGGATGTGTTCTTTGGGATAAACAACAGGATGGAACTTTAAAATACTTTTCTAGTTCATTGCTTTGATAGGAAAGGTATGGAGACATGCTAGTTGATCTTTTTGAGTATCTTTGATGGGAAGCATGTTGATTTAATTTGGCATTTAGAGTCTATTATTCAACTTAGGCCAACGGGATAAAGGGAAGACCCCTATATTTTGACTACAATTTGTCTCTGTGTTAATTATCTGTTAATTGATGGTGTCATTTGCTTTTACTATGGCATAGTATTTATCATTAGATGCTCACATTAGGCATCGCTCAACGGCCCACCCCTTTCTAAGATTTTGATGATGTAGTTATTAATTCCCAATTTATATTTCTTTTCTTTAAAAATTCCTAATTAGGTGCAAGTTTAGCGTGCATAGCTCAGTTGTTGAATAAAAATGTGCACATAATCACTCCAGGCCATATTCGGTACATGAATGGAAGTCATAATGGAATCAAGATTCTGGATTTCGTTCCTTTCCTTATGTTTGGAGAGCAAACTTTCATTGGAATGGGTGTTCCCATTGGAATACCCCTTTTTCACTGATTCACACGAGGAAGGAATTCCAATTCCTGTCCCGTCGTAAAGACACATGTTATGTTTTTTTTCCAGGTGTGCCCCTTTTTTCTCTCTCATACTACTTCTTAAGGAAATATTCGACATTTGACTCTAATCCCCTTTTGGATTCCCACATTCTTTTAATACAAATAAACATAAGAATATGAACTGCGGTTCCATTCCTTACCTCATTTGGTTTCCATTTCCTTTCCTTTCTTCCTACCATACATGCTGTTAGAGTAGGCAAGCTTCTTTGCCTTGTGCAGTGGTAAGGATTGGGTTGCATGGTGAACATGAGTGTCTTTCTGTACACTTATAAAATGATGTGAAGTTCAGATGATTATCTCCTGATCAGACCTCTCAAAATGTGATATAGGTTCGGTAGATATATTGTGAAGCATAATAATATACTGTGTAATCCATATCTGGGATCTGTTAATAACCACGTCTTCCAGATAATGATGGTGAGAATCTATTTGAGGATCACTGTTTGTACAAAATGAAATTTGTTGGTTTTACTTAGAGAAAGAATGTATTCTGGGTCGCCTGACAGAATGTAAAGTCATTGGTAAGTATGGTCCAAACATTTTGTATTTGTAGATCAATAAATTACCTTGAAACGGTCAAAACATGTTGTGTAAAATGCGGTTTTTTGGTTTTTGTTCAGAAAAAAGAATGATTCTTAGGTCACCAAAGAGATTGTGAAGTCATTTGTGAGTACAGCCAAAACATGTTATTGTATTTATTAAAGCATAAATTACTTTGACACTGCTTGTGTTTTGACAATTATGTTCTTTTGAATACTTTGCATCATGAACTGTGCTTGGCCTTCTATTATACTTAAGAGTTGGATTATCTTAGGCCACAAAGCGTTAGTTCACTGTTGTTTTATTGTCTTAATTCAATTCTCTTATTTTGTGGTTAAATTTCAATTTTCAGCCGATTGAATATCCTCTAAGTTATATGGTCTTGATCTCACTTTTTGATCAGTTACTGCGAATGCTTTGCATCTGGTATATACTGTGATAACTGCAACTGCACAAACTGTCACAACAATGAAGAAAATGAAGCTGCAAGACGAGAAGCTGTTGAAGCTACTCTAGAACGTAATCCAAATGCATTTAGACCCAAAATTGCAAGCAGTCCTCATGGAGCAAGGGACAGAAGGGTGAGTACTTTCCATTAACTAAACTTCCTTTTGAAATTGTTTTCTATATATATCCCCTTTGATCCCCTTCTACTCCTCATTCACTAATAGCATGGTTAGATTTTTTTTGCTGCTTGTGATGTGAGTCAACTCAAAGAAACTAATTGGAGATATCTTAGTGTTGACACCTATTTGCACGCACTCCGGGGGAAGGCGGTCGCGACACTTAGCTTCTATTTTCTAGTTCAAGTTAAACACATGGTTAATATTTCTACCCATTCTAGTTATATCACAGCATTTTCCTTTGTTGAAGTGGTGTGAATAATCATCTTTTGGTCCTTGTTATCTTATTGTGGCTATCACATAAAACCATGTGCTGATTTTGATAGTTTAGTTTGTCAATTAGCTTCAAACTTTTGGAGGACAAATGAGACCGAACTTTACCTTCTTGGGAGCTTTGACATTGATCTTCACCAAATTTGATGTGTACGACTCCAAATTTATGTTGGACACTGGTTTATGGCTTTAAATGATACTGCTAGAACTAACCATAAACTGATAATCACTTCCATTATATTGTTATCTCATATTGCATGTTTATGGGGTTTGTCTGGGTTTTATATGCATGTAGTTCCCTTCCACAATTTTTCTAAGTTTTTGGGTTGAATATCTAACATGATATGAGAGTCATATCTGGCTCCAGAACCTTGTGGCTCCTGTTTGTCAACTCCATGTGCCCTTCTCTATCTAGTTTACATGTGAGAGAGGGTAATAAGATATTTTAGATTGCTTGTCTACTGGTTGGATTGGGCGCATATGCAAATACTCTTCCTCCATCTAATAGCTTAAGTTTTTGGATTGGACATTCAACTTCTGCTTATTTTAGGAAATGGTCAATCGCTTTCTTACTGTGGCTTGCATTTAGAACATATGGAGCCAAAAATCAAGTTCGTTGTCAATCGGCATATATAGGGGTCTGCAAAGGTCCCTAAGGTTTACTTTTTGTAAAGGAACTTAGCTGTCTCAAATTGTCATCTTGTGGTGTATGGTTGAAAAAAGGTGTGGAAGAAGTAGGAGACTTTTTTGTTGCTTGGTGGAGCATAACTACATGTCTCTCTTTTTATAATTGTCGATACTTCATACTACTTCTGGCAGTTGATGAAAAACACATTGAGTTATTTCAAATTAATATAGGAGGATGCTGGGGCCTTGGGGAAGCACAATAAGGGCTGCCACTGCAAGAAATCAGGCTGCCTCAAAAAGTACTGTGAGTGCTTCCAAGCCAACATCCTTTGCTCGGAAAATTGTAGATGCATGGACTGCAAGAATTTTGAAGGAAGTGAAGAGAGACAGGCTCTATTTCATGGGGACCATGCCAACAACATGGCATATATTCAGCAGGCTGCGAATGCTGCCATCACGGGAGCAGTTGGATCATCTGGTTATGCATCCCCGCCTTTGTCCAAAAAAAAGAAAGGTCAGGAACTCCTCTTTGGTCCAAACTCGACCGTCAAGGATCCATCCACTCAAAGACTTGGGCAATTTCCACAGGTAAACTTGATCGGTTAATCTTATGTTATACTTCGGTGGTGATTGGCTAGGTAGACATCAGCTAATATATTATGCCCTGTTGCTTATCTTCTGAACTTATCCAAGAAACTACAGAGGTTTTTTATGTCTGAAAACTTGACCATCTATTTCAGCATAACTTTTTTTGCAGCCCTATCTGGGTGTGTATTGACTGTATGTTCTATGTTAATGACAGCCAAACCATACAAAAGCCTCTACTTCTTTCTCCTCATCATCTGCACCTGTTGCCCATGGTGGTAGCAGTACATTGTTGGCTTCTTCAAAATGTACATACAGGTAGATATTGTTTTTGTTTCTCTTTAATCAAGTGAAAACCTACATTCTTACGAAAGGTGTGCCTTTTTCCTCATTGAAGGTCCCTGTTAGCAGATATCATTCAACCACAGGATGTAAAAGAGCTTTGCTCTGTTCTAGTGGTGTTATCAAGCGAAGTTGCCAAGACACTTGCAGGTATATCTTGATAACTGATCCGTCTATGAATGAGCTGAAAATTGCCTTTGATGTTACTTTGGCTAGTTCAGCCACTTAATGGAAGAGGTACATTTAGTTGGTAGTGGGGTTATTTTGCAGTTTCGTTAATGAATGTTAAAACTACGGCTGAGGGAGGGATTTTGACTTATAATCTGTTTCAAATTAATATGTGAAGCCATCGCCCTGTGATTTCCAGTGTGATTGAGTACAGGCAGTGCACATTGATCACAGTGTATACTTGTCTCCAAATGGTAAAATTTCAGCGGCCGCGGCTTTCTGTGTTGTCTGATCGTTCTTTTTGTACACTCTCTCAGTTTCATTGGAATAAATACATTTATTAGCAAAATGTAGCTAGAGTTTTGCAATTGTGTCTTGATGATCCATCAGTGGCTTTCTATGTTGTCTGATCGTTCTTTTTGTACACTCTCTCAGTCTCATTGGGATAAATACATTTATTTAGCAAAATGTAGCTAGAGTTTTGCAATTGTGTCTTGATGGTCCATCATTTTTCTCTAACTTGCTCATCTCCTCTTCATGTTCAATCTCCCTTACACTTAATGGGCTTATGTGCAATCTATATTCCTTTCATCTCACCGCGTCCATGACTACCACCACCACAAGCCTGAACCACTCTCAGTCGTGGTTGCTGATGATGTTTAGGATCTGTAAGCCAAAGTGAAAGCTGAAGTGTTATTTCACTGTTTCGATATCAGAAAGTGGACATGTAAATTATTAGTTGTCATAGGAAACCAAATAGAAAAGAAACTTTTGGGATAACATATCAGTGCTAAAGCCATCCAAGAAGCTAAGAAATTTTGTTCTCTTACATCAAATTGAAGTGATAAGGCTGTGGCCTAGTGATGGTCCAACGTTACAGAGACTCCAAAAGCATTCTGTCTCCTCCCTATCCTATGATACCCTGGCCCAAAATGAGAAGTCTTTGGACTGTGACAATGGGACTTCTATGCATCGGTGTCTCATCCACAATGTGATAACTGGAAAAGAGCTCAGTTTTAACCTTGAATAGATGTTTGTCTGCTCAAACTGTTAGGGAGAGAGGGGCGTGGGGTTTGTTGATAACCTTGTCATATCCATTAGCTATTTAAGGGAGTGCTTTGTGGATTTTCCTCTCTGTGGAGACTGAACCAAAATGATGAGCAAAGATTTTTGGAAATGTATATACAAATTTGGATGCTTCATATTGTTGTACTTCAATCTTCATCCACTGAACTTCATGCTTGGTCATAGCTGATGACTTTCTCCTCCTGTTATAGTGAGGTTGCTGCTTTTACTATTACTAGCTTCAGAGTTAAAGCTTCACTTTTCATACATTTGTGAGGTTAGAACAGTGAAGGGTTTAAACTTTATATGATCTCCCTTATTTTTGCAATAGTTTCTTATTCCTTTTGCAATCAGTCTCCTCCGAGTTGCTTTTTCTCTTCTTCAGCAACTAATATGGGCAGTTTCTTTCCTTTGTATTTTATTCCAGCTTCATTACCTGGCTCGTCATTGTTTCCTTTGGTGACTTTGTTTCAGTACAACTAGTAGTTCCAGTAAAAACAAATTCTGTCGCTTGGAAATGAAGTAGTCAGCTTCTGTGACATTGCTAATTATTGATGTTAATTTTTTTGCTGCTGTACTTAGTGAAACTACTTCTGATTGTTCTTCCGACTGGTATTGTCTGTGAGCTTGTTGCGTTGTAAACCAATAGAAAATTGAAGGATTGCTGTTACTGAATTATGGTCAATGTTTGTGCTCAGAAGAAAAGAATGCAAAAGAAAAGCAGGTGGCAGATCAGACAGAAGCTTCTCTTGCTTCATCGGCACAAGACAGGACTCAAAGCCTAAAGGATCCTGATGGCGGGAAAACAGCAGCTGACAATTGTTCGAGCTCAAGCCAGGTTGATAAAAGTGGTAATGAGGAATCAGTCTCAGACAGTGCCGAAGCACCAAATGGAAGACCAATGTCTCCTGGAACTTTGGCTTTGATGTGTGACGAACAAGACACAATGTTCATGGCAGCTGCTTCCCCTAGTGGGTTGATGGGCCACGACTGCAATTCATCTTCACAGGTTTCTCATGGACAAGGTATAACAGAGGTCTATGCTGAGCAGGAAAGGATTGTGTTGGCGAAAGTGCGAGATTGCCTTAATAAGCTCATCACTTTCGGAGAAATAAAAGGTAAGCTTGAATACCCTTAGCTCAATTCTGCTTCCAACTCCAAAGAAAAGTTGAAAAGAAAGAAGAACGAGTCCATAACCCTGATGCGTCAGTTATCCTTCTGCATATTACATCTTGCAGTATGTTGATTGATATTTTCGACCAAGTAAAAACCTTGAAAGTTGAGGTAGTCCTCTCTGGAGTGGCACACAATCTGGTGTCATAATTGATTGTTTCAATATGAAGTAGCATAGGCAAGCATTTCAAAATGTGACTACCAAAGAGTTTATTATTTATAACAATCTGCAACATTGCCCAGAAGTTAGAAACAAGGCATTTCTTCATATCTAAACCAATTAAACCTACATCATTCCACTTGTCAATAGATAAGTGGGTTGGAGTATTTGACATAGAATTTGTAAATATTTAATGAGATGCCATAGTTGAATAGCATGATGTGCTTGTATGATATTGAGGAATTGCCTTAGAAAATTTCAAATTTTCTTCGAAGCGACAAAATTGCACATCCTTCTGCTTTTTTGTCCTTGCTAATCCTTAAATAATACCTGATATTCTGATGCTGGATGTGCCGCCCACACACTAGTGTGTTTGTATAAAGCTACCCGTTTGGTACTTTGATCAAGTAACCTTCTTATTATAAGATTCTCAGTGTGATTATTTTGCGACAGAAACCAAGTATTCCTCATTAGCCAGAACTGAATTGGGACTTCAAAAGGACCCCATCTGTAATGGAGCTACAAACGGAAAAGTTGAAACAGGACATCAACCTTGGTTGGAAAGCAATAGCATCTCCAGAACTGATGTTCCACCGCCTTTATCGACTCAGGTGGTGTCCACAGTGGTTAGCACTTCTCATACAGACAATTCCAAAATGTCACGTGCTCTTGAGAATGGGTCTATCCAACCAAAGGTTGAACAGATATGAAGCAAGTTTTAAGCAAAGGAGTTTTGTAATGAGCGAGCGCAGATTGCTATGGCATCGATACGCAATTAAACCTAGCACACAGATGTAAGTCCTAGCAAAGCAGATGGAACACAAGTAACGGAGAAGTTCGCCACAGGCTCTTGTGGTGGTGCTGACATGATTGCATTATGGCTTACCGCAGCCATATTATTTACTTCACTCAATTGATTTTAGTGTTTGAGCTCTGATTTGATTTGTAAGATTAGGCTTGAGAATGCGCCTGAAGATGCACAGGATATCACCATGTTGTACGTGATGAGGCGACATGACTTGTACCCCCGGATGTAAAGATATACTCAATCATTTAACTGAGATAGAGTAATTTGATAAGTTTCCTATACTTATGTATCTCAAAGAGAAAAATGGAATGAAGTTGCTGTGTATCCAATTTTTTGGTCGACTAGCTACAATTTCATACATCTGACTAAATCTGTAGCTTTATTATACCTCTCCTCATGCGGCGAAACCTTATGATAGTAATGCTCCATTTGTTTTGCAACCGTTGAGAAAAGCTTAGATTGTTTGTAAAAAGCTCAAGGCTTAAATTCTGTAAAGTGATTTTTATTCCGACAGAGCAACATTTGTTCATCAGTTGGACCGCCGCCATTCATGGGAGGTCGTTTCTTGATCAACAGTAGAGCAGCTGATCACTGAAGCTACCACCAATCATTAGTTGTACAGTTGCCGATTGTTGCCGACACCTACTCATTTTCGGAAGTTCTAAAAAAGGCGCCATTGTCTTGGGCACGGTGGTGTGGGGTTTTGAGGAGTTAGGTCTAGGTCATGGAAGCAATTCCCGTGGAGAGCAAAGGACGGGTACATGCAACATGTCACCCTAACACTAATAATTTATGTCTTGTAAAATATTTTTTAGCAAAACATTTTCATTCAAAAGAGATAGCCAGCCGCATTCAGATTTAAAATACTAGTCATGACTTACATAATCCATGTTAAATGGCTTCTTTCATTAAGAAAGGTCAACAGATCAATGCTGCTCAACTCCATCACTAACTACCAAAAGACAGTTTTTCAGACATCTGAATCGAATATTTCAAACCTCGAAGAATTTCTCCCCCAATAAGTGGACAACTATAATCACAGAGAAACTCCAAGTTAAATATTTAAATGAGCTCGTATAGTTCATCAATCCGTTGCTATGCCGTATCCATATCGCAAAACAATGACGTTTCACTTCCGATTCACTTAAGTCAAAATAATAAAATGACCCGCTTACTGATTGCCGTTTCCCTTTTTCACGTCACTCTGTCCGGCTTGCAGTTTCAGTGGCTAGTATGGACATGACAGCAATGGCAAAGACCACCTTCAACACCCAATACTGTCACACTTTTTAACATCCGTTTCGAATGTCAGCAACGACAATTACTAACTGGTAGTAGATGCCATAAAATGGTTTACATTTAGCATGCCTAATTCACAGGAAATTGCCATCTCTACAATTTACAGCATAAATTAGCTGACAGAAGCTTGAAAATGCTTGTGGCATAGCCTCCATATTGAATTACATTTCAACAAGCAAAAACCTTATTGCTCTCAAGCCTCCATATTGAATTACAAGGAAATGGGCTAGGTTTATTCTTTGATTGGAGCAGCAGACGACATAGGCACAAAGCATGGAAAAGGAAAACTCCTAGAGTCGTGACTTTGAACGTGATGAGGATGACACAGGTGCACTCTGCATAATGAAAGTAAATTTCATGAGAGAGCTTAGTTTCCAAAGCGTCCAGGCAGGCAGAGACTGGCATGTAATGGGCTAAAGATACGTTAAATCAGTCACAGTTGGCGCATAAAGCAAAAAAAAAAAAAAAAAAAAAAGGGGGTGAAAATGAATGGTTTTCCTCGGGCTAATTGTTTATGATTATGCTAACTTTGGGTACCAACATTTTTAAACGTCTCTTAACATGGTAAATGTTTAATTCACTCTGAAAACACATCACTTGTGTAGCTAAATTCCTCTTGTATCAGTTTTGGTTCTCTGTACTTTGTGTTTTGGATCTTATGGGGGTCATGTACACCTTTGTCAGCCCAAAATGGTCGCCAGCAAAGAAGCAAAAGATCAAAGTGAGAAAGCATGAGATTGAGTAGCAGCCTGGTGAACATAGGTCTGATTTTCTGGGAGGTCAGTAAGATGATTATTATGATTACAGGTTTCACTGAGCCATAAGAAAAAAAAGGATAGTTACCAATGGGATGCCTTTTGTGGCTCTTTCTTCCAAAAACCTTGATGGAAGGTAGAAGTTACCATATAATTCTGACCACTTCTTAAGACTTTTGTATATGTGATTTGGTCCGACCGCATTGCCCCAAAATACGAGACCACCACTACAATGGAAGAAACAAGCAGGTTAGCAAGATGGAGGAAGAAATTCTGGTACCAATATGTAAAGGTATAAAATAAGAATCGATCCCGTGAGAAAAATAGCAAGCCTCCTCCTATACGAGTCCAGGAAGACAACAAAACCGGGAAATCAAAGATAAATTACGTCCTATAAAAGAACTAGGTGCATCTGGGAAGAGGCTGCACCCTTGCCTTGACCCTGTGACCTTAGGCCACAATGGGACACGTTGATGTATGCTTATTTCTTCCATGCATTGCTGTACTGAAAAATCCCTGCATTACTATATGATGTAAAAAATCCATAACCTGACACAGTCCGCCGCTTGACACATTCAAATAAAACAGAGCATTCACAACTAGTAACAACATTTGCATGATCGAGGAGCCAAATGGCATCATAACATGGTAAACTAATATAAATATTTGCAAGGGAATAAGAATAACTGCAGATTAACTCACCGGAATGATGGGAAACTCATCCCAAGGACTGAGGCAATGTCAAGGTCTGACGCTCGTATTACCACTTCTTCAGCCAAAACACGACATGCCTCATTCACCACAGGAAATAATAGCATTTCCACAATTTCTTGTTCAGAAACAGAAAGAGGCTGTGTGAACACCAAAAAAATTTAAAGGGAATCATAAGGTCTTGTCAGTTTTGAAGAGATCTGAGCTAAATCCTGTCAGTTTTGAAGAGATCTGAGCTAAGTTAAACAGAATCGGCAGGTCCATACAATGGATATACACAACTTAACAGAAGAATGAAGGTACCTTTCCACCAGGCATGATGTTGGCAATCCTCCTAGACTCCTCAACAATAGGTTGAACAGATGGGTCAGGTACTGGTTTGCGCCCCTTTTCATAGATATAATATCCCTTTCCATTGTTCTTCCCTAAGTACCGGAGTTTGGTCAAAGTACATTTAACAGATGAAAAAGAAGCAGTCATTGATAAGAAAAGACATTAATAAGGATTATCTTCATTACCATTTCGCCCACTTCTGATCAAAAGTTCAAGAAGAGGAGACTTATATGTCAGGCCCGGAAAGGCATCAGCAAATACTTTCCCAACTGCCATGCCCACACCATATCCGGCAACGTCCTGAAGCCTGCAATTATAAGCATGTTAAAAGAGAGCATCATCAAGAACCCAGAACTCATTCATGGCTTCCCAGAATGAATGCTTTAGTTACAAGTTCAAATGATAAATGGACTAATCAAAAGCCATAGGTTCCGATAAATTGGCAGTTAACAACTTGAGAGGCTATAAGAGGCTAAAATAACAAGGTCACAAATACCACGTTTGCATGTATTTTTCACATGTGCATCCCACTGGGTCATAGGTCCTCCCATCAGAACAAGGACTTTGGCAGCATGACCTTCTCAGTATCCTCTTGTTTCTAACATTCATATATGATTTTAAATTTCATGTGCTCCTTCAGTCAAACTTTTGGAAGTAGCTTCCTCAAAATTTCGCAAACCAAAGCATAAGAGAACTAGGCAGGCAACTAGGCTCATCATAATTTACATTCTCAAACAAATGATTCTCCACAGACCAATTCCTTTGGAAAAACAAGTCTTACATACATGTCTGGTCTAGCTCGGTGATTAATGGAGTTATTACTCATCCATCAGCAGTAACTAAGCAATTATACAGAAAAAGAAAAGAAGCGAACTGCTCAAGGAATTTTCCTACTCTACCTCTCCAGTCCAAGCTACATCAAATGATCATCATATGCATCCCCAAACAAGAAGAATTTGTGGGAACCTTAATTTTCTTGGACATTTCCAAATCCATGCATGCACCAAACGTATGTATAGTTTATGACATTGGGTGTCCAGGCCTCTTAGAGCACCCAACCTTAATCTATCTGTAAAAGCTAATAAACTCAACAAATCACATTTGATCAAGTGAAAAATATTTATGACAAGCTGCAATGTGGAGGGGAAGATAATTACTGGAAAGGACCAAGAGGGAAGCCGAAGTTGACAATTGCCCTGTCAATCCTGAAGAGGTCCACACCTAGACTGACCAACAGATGTGCACCTTGGCCATATGGGAAGAATGCCCGGTTTACAGCAAACCCAGCACAGTTGCCCACCACAACTGGAACCTTCTTTATGATTTTTCCAACTGTCATAAGATCAAGAATCACTTGTGCAGAAGTCTTCTCTGTGCGTACAATCTCCAATAGGGACATTATATGAGCAGGACTGTTTCCAAATTTGCCAATGAAAAGAAAAAGAGTAAGCCTAGTAGACCAATGCACAAGGGGAAAGAATGTTATACTGGAGCAAGACAGCATGCTAGCTATATAGTCATCTCAATCAAACAAAGAACCCACATTCTTCAGAACAATATGCTAAAAAAGTAAAGATCCAGGTATAATTAAAGAAGAGCTGGAAGGGTAAGAAACATTAAATCCCCCTCATCAAGATGCATAATGTGCCACAAAGAATCAAGCAGTAAGAAAACTTTGCAAAGCTAATATCAAGTTTAGGACAGAGGGCTCCATGGTATCCAAAGTATATCCAAATGCAGGACAATATTTAGAGAGCCATTGGAAGCTATGTGCCACCAGTGCTGACTCTTGATTCAAAGGAGAAAAAAGAGATGTCAACATAGTAATACATGCTATGCTACAGAACCTGATCCTACATACACACGATGGTCATTACTAACTCAACCTTTGGCCTTTTTCTTGCTCAAATTGTGCCAAAACGGAGAAAAGTTTTGAAAGAGACATACATGTGTGGACAGACACAGAGAATAAATCCATCAGACAGATCACTGAGAAAACTATCGACAAGATAAGATTGATCGGACCAGATATGGGAGGAAAAAAGTGACACCTGTCATAGAGTGAAACAGATAAATAACACCGCAGTTGAATTGTCAATTGGAATGACAGAAAAGAAAATCACGTGCCTATGAGGAATCTAAATTAGCATTTTAATAGACATAAAATCAGGTCAAATAACCCTAACTACACAACCACATATTCCAGACCCTACAATGAGCAAGGCTATTCTGCACCAAGGATCAGAAAGAGTGATACTTCATACATCTAAGTCATAAAGGAAAAGAAAATAAGTTAAATAACCTGAAAAAATGAGCACCCACAATCCGATCTTGAGAGCTGGTTCTTTCTCCAATGATATTAAGATCAATCGAAGAAGTATTTGTAGCTAGTATGCAATGGGGAGGACATATCTTCTCAATTTCGCTAAAAATTGCTTGTTTTAATGAAATGTTCTCAATCACAGCCTGCAAATGGGGGACTTCCGTCAGTTGTTTCTAACAAAGAAGTAGTACAGATCATGCACATATGAGCCTTAAAGATTTCTCATGGCTTCTATTCAATAGAACTTGTGAGCTACTTGGTGCCATTTTCTATAGTGAAGGAGTTGTATAATAATTTAAGCAGAATACTTGCAATCTACCTCTATCACCATGTCCACGTCTTTAAAATCTGCATAATCCAGGACACCTTTTAGCATTGACAAAGCCTTTTCCGCATTACCCTGTGTCAGTTTCCCTTTCACTACAAGACCTCGAACATTAGCTGCAAAGAAAAGTCATAGAAAAATAAGTGAGAAGTCAAGCTTATTGCAAATGACAGCATCAAGGACAAAATCACTATTTCATAATCAGCAAAGGTGTTTGGGTTGAAATTAACTTATATGAACAGCCTAGATATGTATATTCTCATACTCACTTTGCATGATTGGTGGGCTACAACCTGAAGTTGTCTTTTGTCATGGATAAAACATAGAATAGAAGCTACATGTTTAAATTTATGAGGCTATTGTGAATTATAGACAATATCAAACAATGTTGTAATTTGAACTTGTCCAGCATGGAACAACCTATCTAGTCCTATTAACAGTTGAAAAGTATTGGATACCTTAATAACAGCTACTAAACATCAAATTATAGGTAAAATCTTGGTAACTTCCTTATAGTCATGGTGGAAAGTAACCAACGGAAAAAAAAAACTGTTCATCACAACTATGGCCCAATGATATATGAGGAGACAGTGTAACCATATAGGGAATGCTGCTCCCAGGCTTCTGAACTTCATCAAATGAACTACTTACCTTCAACCATTTTTATCCCCTTTAGAAGATATTCAGAGTTGATTTCCTTAAGAATGACGTATATATTGTTCAGAATAAGAGCAGTAGCAATGCCAGAACCCATTAGACCTCCACCTATCACAGCAACCTTCTTCACCTTCCTTGGTTCTAACCCAACATCAGTGACATTAGGCACCTGCAAAAGCGAAGAGTCTCGACTGTCAAGGGAATAATTCATATTATAACAACAGCTAATAAGACTACTTACTTCTGTGAGAACAGAGGAAATTATCTAAGAGTATGAAACATGATATTAGAATGTAACCTTCTGGGAATTGAGAAAAAATTAATGGAATATATAGGTAGAATACAACACGTAGTAAGAACAGAAGAAAGGGACATCTATCACATAAACGAAACAACAAATCTACCCAAGAAGAAACTATGCAAGAGTATGAAACATGATTTGTAAGATTGTGACTTTCTTAAAATTGGAAAAAATATGATCAAGGAATATAAACATAAAATAGAATACCTAGTAGAAACAGAAGAAAAAACCTCTATCACATAATATAAATGACAAAACTACCTAAAAAGTCCCCCCAATTATCCATGTTAGAAAAAAGTGAATGAGGATAAATAGAAAGAACAGAAATTTGTTTGGAAGAATTAGCATGTCCTTATCTATTTCTGAGAGCATAACTTGTTCCTACATGAAAAGTTAACTACAAAATCCTTTTTACAGAAAAGGAGACTCAAACTTCAAACAGTAATTCTCTCCCACAACTGTTATATCATAGGCAAACATAATGGATGGAAACAAACCAATCATCAACAAATTAAAACCCAAAACTAAGAACCACACATCCAGCAGCCCACTTTTTTCTGTGTCAAATATAACAAAGAAAGGATAGAGAAGATCCATCACATCTTAATTTATATACCTTATTATTTTGAAATATTAGGTACATATCTAATTTAGACGCACCTTTGCCGTCTCACGCTGGGCAAAAAATACATGAACAAGGCCCTTCGAAGTTTCCACTAGGATCAACTCCTTAAATACTTTAGCCTCCTGCCATGACAGTTTTCTTTGTCAGCAAATTCACAAATGAAACTACACTTGCTTAAAAAATATTCACGCCCCCTAGTCCTCCCCCCAAATTCTCCTCCCAGAAGACAAGTTGAGTCAAATGATCTACAAAGTCCCGAAAGTACACATGCTAGTAATGTGGGCAAATTTAGTAACTAGGCCCCACCATTGTGGCCACATTAAGAACAGTAAATCGTGTTCTTCCAAGGGATATAGATTAGGCATCTATGACAGATTAGCCACTTTCTAAAATGTACCTTTAGAACCCCATTATATCCACCATGAACAATGCCTTCTTCCATCACATCAAGGCATGCCTGATGCTGAGGCAAGTGAAGGGCAGTCTTCTTGGCTTGTTCTCGTGCAATTTTCAGTATCTTGAGTGCTTCGGACAGGGGAGGAAGCTTATCTGTGCGATGAAGTGAACGAACCCATGGTTTACGCCTATTTGCAATGTCCAGAGCCCAGAGACGAGATACTTTCAGCAATTCTCCTGAAGGAACGATGGCATCAATGAGACCTAGTTCCTTCCCCTCTTCTGACATAATTGGTTTGGATGACTGCAAATCGTTAAATGCAACAATTAATTACCATGTTTGTAAATAAATAACTGCAGATACAAACTATTGGTGAGATGCTTGCTCTTTTCTCGGAATAGAAGTCAATAAGGCTAAGCAATGGCCTAGAATTAGCTACAGCTGTCAAGGAGCAATTTGATTGAATCTTGCCCTCAAATACTTCATTCTAGAGATCTTTCTTATTTTTTTAGTTCTTGCAGCATCTATCTTCTCTCTTATTACAGCGAATCTTCATTAGAAGACAGTAGCAAGATATTCTAGTTTCATTAAATCAGTCTATTCCTTTACATTACTCCTCAATCCTCAAAAGAAAGAAAATAAAAATCACACTTTAGCCATATTTGAGATAAGGGAACCTTGTGGTCACTATCTGTGGCGTCATCCAACCTTTGTCGGTTCAATTTGCAACTAGTTCACGCAAACATGTACTTCTTACCCTACCAAATCAAGAAAATGCTTCCCCAAACCCCCCCACCCAAAAAAAAAAAAGAAGAAGAAGAAGAAGCAACCCCAAAACGAAACAAAAATTTGCACATGAAAGCAAGTAGAGAAGAGAGAGAGAGAGAGAGAGAGAATCCTAGATCAAATTGTAATCTCACCCGCATCATTTCAATAGCCTTGGGCAGTCCTAAAAGCCTCGGAAGACGTTGTGTCCCTTAAGAATTGAATAAACTTATTATTAGTTTGGATTATAAGCAGGAAAGATTATTGTAAGACATTCAGGCTTATGCCCAGGCATTGCCTAAAAGTACCTCCCCATCCTGGAATTATTCCAAGTGATAGCTCTGGTAAGCCAAGTTGTGTCCTTGGCACTGCTATACGTGCATGGCATCCCTGGATAAACACCAAATGGGGCATTGTTGATAATAAGCATAGGAAGCAAACAAAGAAAACAACACTCAGAAATTGCTTCTACTTGACTCTGAACACAGATGACAGACCAGCGCCAACTCTAAGCCACCTCCAAGAGCAAGTCCTTCTATGGCAGCAACAATAGGCTTCTTGGCATCTAGCATAAAAAGAAATATCAATCTTCATTCATACTCTCAAATGGCATCACATTTTGGAAAGGTAACAGTTTAAGCCCGGCTAAGGACCTTCCATTGTGTTGACCACGAGTCCAACGGACGTATCAGGGAGACCCGAAATATCACCTGCCAGGCAAATTGATCACGTTCGACTTCACCAACGCTTGGAAATTAGCGAATAATAATTCGAGAAACAATTTCCATCAAATCATACCGGTCTCCTGAATCTGCTCAAAGACATTGATATCGAAACCAGCAGAAAACCTCCCACCGTTGCCTTCACAACAAACAAGAAAACACGCACGGTACGCACTTGTAAGCAAAAATTACAAAACGCATCAAACAGAACCCCCAGCAAGCTTTGTTGTCCGATGCCTTCTTTCGGAGGAATTTTGCAAAGTTTTCGCCTTTTCGCTGCTTGCTCCACCGAATAAGCCTTTCGGCCAATCCGCACAAACACAACGAGGAAATAGATAACATAGCAGCTACGAAACAGAGACGGGACACCAATGATTGCAAAGTTACCTGTCAAGACAATAGCGTTCACATCGTCCCTCCTCATAGCTTCATCCAACTTCTCCTTTAATTCAGATTGAACTGCACCGCCCGCCCACCAACAGCAAAGCACACGATCAGACGCTCGATCCACGATTTCAAACCGAGAAAACAAATTCCAGAATCGACCAAACGCGACGGCGAACAGAAAGAGAGAGAAGCAAAAGGCCCCGCCAGAGAGCTCATGGTCGGGTCGGAACTTTCACCTGGAATGGCCAAGGCGTTGACGGGAGGATTGGACATTGTGACGACGGCGACGCCGTCGCGGCCGACCTCCATGGCGACGCCGATTCTGGCCATGATCGGGGGGCGGCGCAGTCCTCCTCCTCCGGGGACGGGAGACGCGCGCGGGCCGATTCGCCGGAGCCGATCTCGATTCCCCCGGAACGACGGGGAGCGCCAACGTGGAGCTGGAGGGAGGGGGGGAGATGCAGGGGGGGCGGAGGAGAACCAAGCTCTTATACAGTTGGCCCGCTGATAGTGGGGGAAGAGAAGGCGAGTGCGAAGTTGACGAACAGATGTCCACTGCGTATCCATTTTTTCATTTTTTTTTGGGTATTTAATAAATACTAGGATTAATACCACCAAAAATCCTATGATAATTTTATCTCGAACTTCTTTTTTTACCACAAAAAATCCCAAACTGGTACACCTGTGATAATTTTACCCCGAAAATCCCCAAAAAAATCCCAAACTGACACAATTGTGACAATTTTATCATGAACATACCACAAAAAACCCAAAATTGGTATACATGTGACAATTTTATCTCGAACTAAAATTTTAATATTATTTTTTTATTATTATTAACTTTTTTGTTTTTTTGTTTTCTTGTTTTGGCTTCATCTCGGCCCGCCACCGGGCGAGGGCCACCGCCAACGTTAGGGGTGACCCCACTGGCGTTAAGCGAGGGATGCCCGCCCAACTCGTGTGAGGGTCGCCCTTGTTGGATCCGGGCGAGGGTCGCCCTCGGGCGAGGGCGGTGCGGCCCTGCTGCGAGGGCTTCCTTCCCTCGCCTACCCAGCGAGGTTGGCCCTTGCCGGCTTGTAGCCAAGGCTTGGGCCTGTCCTGCCCGACTTTGGCGAGGGTAGCCCTAGTTTGCGGGAGCGAAAAACAATTCAAAAAAAAGAAAACAATTCAAAAAAAAAAACAATATTAAAAAAATAATATTAAAAAATTATTATTTCGGGGTAAAATTGTCACAGGTGTACCAGTTTGAGATTTTTCGTGGTTAAAAAAATAGTTTAGGGTAAATTTGTCACGAGTTTACTAGTTTAGAATAAAATTGTCATAGGTATACTAGTTTTGGCTTTTTTATGGTAAAAAAAACGTTTGAGGCAAAATTGTCACATGTATACAAGTTTGAGATTTTTTGTGGTAAAAAAAAAGTTCGGGGTAAAATTATCACATACGTACCAGTTTAGGATTTTTGGTGGTATTAACCCTAAAGATTAAGGTCTATAAGATAAGTGCTGAAAAATTTAATAAAATAATTCGAATAATTAATGAAATGAAAACTTATTTACGGTTGTTTCTGATATGGATCTAAAAAAACTCAATTAAGTTGAAGGGTCGCCCGAGAAAATCATATCTATTTTGCAGTGCGTTCGAAAGGGTTTATTCAATTCAAATCGAGTGAGAAAATCAATCAATGACGGTTGGAATGTTATCGATTATATCACTAAACTATATCCATAACGAGCACAATTTCAATGTATGACTAGAAACAAATGATATCCAGTTATCCATTTTTTATTTATTTATCGAGAATTTCTTTTAGTTTTTTTATTTTCGGTAGTTATTATTGACGCTTGAAATTCGGTTGTTAATTTTTCAACACTTATTTTCCGATTTTATGGCAAACGAATCTTGAGATAGACTTAATTGACTTTCATGACGTTTTTGCTCAAACATTAAATTATTGTGCATCAAATACGAAGAAAACAGTTAGGGTACTAATACTTTGCTCGAGACGATTTTTTGATATTGTGGGTCTGATCTAGTGACTCATGCCAAATTTGATCAAAGGCAAGTCCATTAATTGAGTCGAAATATTAGTGAAGAATGCGGTTCATAATGAATAAAAGTAAATTGATATTTCTCGATATGCAAAGAAAATCTTCTTACAATCTTTTGGACTGACATGGTATCTGGTATTCCATTTGAAGAATCCTCGAGAGAGCTTGAAATGCATAAATTTGTGATTCCTGAATTAATTAACTAAATCATTTTAATTGATGACTAAATACCATAGACATCCCATTTTTTTCTTTTTTATTAGGATTAATACCACTAAAAATCTTAAACTAATACATTTGTGATAAATTTATCCAAAACTAATTTTTTGACTACCAAAAACCCCAAACCAGTACACCGCGATAAATTTACCTCAAACCTAATTTTTTTATCACAAAAAATCTCAAATTGGTACATTTGTAACAAATTTATCCTCCATTAAATTAGATTTATACTATAAAAAATCATAAGCCGGTTCGCATGTAAAACCCCAAATTGATACACTCGTCAGCTATCGCGTGTCATCCAACTCAAAAATTTACTGATAAAATTTAAAGAATAAGAGGAGGGTAAAATTGTCGTAGATTTATCAATTTGAGGCTTTTGGTAGTCAATAAATTAGCTGGCGTAAATTTATCATGAGTATATCGGTTTGGAGCTTTTCGCGGTATTAGCCTTTTTTTATTTATTAATTTTCCAATTAATAGGGTCTCACGATATTACAATGAGATCGGCCGCGGTATCGAATCGAATTCACTTTATTAGGGACGAAGTGTTGCTTCCTTGTCATCGCTCACCACTTCCTACTACCACCTCGTGGATCACGAGGTTAAGTGCGTCAGAGCCAGGGGGGGCCCACCACAATATTTGGGCCCCAAAAAAATTGAAAAATTTTTAAAAAAAAAAATCCAACTTTGCAATAATAATTATTATGCGGGCGGAAATAAAAAAAACATTGCCACGAACCGTCGATGTCAAGGGTTGGTCGGTACTTACTGGCCAGGTCGGCAAACGAGGAAGTCAAATATGATTATTCGGGCCAATTAACGCCTGTTCGGTTCAATTTTGAAAATATTGTGTTGGAAAATATAAATATCTTTGGGTGAAAGCCCATTGAGAAAATGTAAATGGTGTTTGGTAAAAATATTTTGTAAAGCTACTTTGGTCAAAATATAGTGTTTGGTGAATTTTTTTGCAAATGGACTTTGAAAATTATCTTATTTATTAAAAAAAACAAACCTATCCATCGCAGGAGCCGACCGTCGGCAAGATAGATCTGGCGCCGGCGGTCGTTGCCCGAGGTTGGGCGACCCTCGTCGAGCCAGATCTGCCACCTCCGGTGGTTGCCCGAGAGGCCAGGCGACCCTCGACGGGGGTTGCACGACCCAAGTGACGGTCGCCTAAGGTTGCGCGACCTCAGGCGATAGCTGCCTGGGTCGCGTGACCTCAGGCGGCCGTCGCCTGGGTTGTATGACCTCGCCGGCCTCTCGTCTGCACGATCCAGGCATCGATCGCCCTCAAATGAAACTAGTTTACACGAAATTTTTTAATTTTTCAACATATTAATTATAGACTTAGGTTCCGTTGATCGACTGCCAAAAAACATTTTTCTGATTTTCAGGAATTTGTTTAATGGAAAATAAACTAGTCATACGAAATATTTTCCACAATTGGAAAAACACCATCAAAAGTGAGAAAAATTATTTTCGCTTTTTAGAAAGCGGAAAGCATTTATCATATCTTCTTTCACCTCATTTTCTTTCAAATAACTCATTTTCCTTTTTATTTTTTTTATTTTTAAAAAATCAAATTTTTAATTATTTGTCTTTTTCACAAGCGAGGCTCGTCAATGGTCGATCGCCGGCCGTTGTTGTGGCCGACAACCGGCCAAGGAAGAAGACAACAAAAACGAAAAGAAAAAAGAAAAAATAATTAAAAATTCGAATTTTCTGGTAATTTTTCCTAAAAAATCAAATCAGATATCAAGCGGCAGAAAATATTTTCCAATTGATTTTTGGATCTCAACTTAACACCGGAAAAGATCTTCATTTTTATGGAAAATGACTTTTCAAAAAGTATTTTTCGAAAATATCACTTTTTTTGCCAAACGAACATAGCCTTAACCGAAATCTAAGACGAAGATGCATGCTTTTGTGCGATTCACGACTCACGCTTTCGGGCACGAACTCGGAAACCGCATGGCCGCCGTTGACTCCCTCGGTCTTGGTCTCACCAAACGTTGGGCCGAACTTTCCCGTCAGAATTTGAGATCTGTTTCCACATCTCTCGTTCTTGTTTGCTTGGCTGAAGCTTCGCATTGAATGCATACCGGCATCGGAGCGGGGCAACGCGAGCTGATTATCGCGAATGCGACTGGTGACGAAGATGTCCTTGGAAAAGGAAAATGTAAACGTACCAAATGTCGAGATCCTGTAGGTGCCGGTGCGCTAAAACTAGCGCGGGGCCAAAATGTACCTCGCGCTCAACCGACAATTTGTCGGCTTAGATGGGGAAGGGAGTTTGCTAATCCTCCTCGTGGCCTAGGCTTTGGAGCCTCATCGAGAGCTTTTCGGGATTAAGAAAGATCCCGAATGCGCGCCGTACTGCCGGTGTGGGGGCAGTGCGCCTTCGAGATCGCCCCGGAGAGGCGGCTCAGTCGGGATGGTTCGGAGTTTATTTCAAACACCGCTTGATTGGGCCGCTGAGCCGCACCTAATTAAGGCATTGCCATAGGCCGCGAGGTCGCGGCCTACGACCTCACTGGATGGCCACGAGGGCCGCCAAGGGTCGAGCCTTGCCGGTCATGGGTGAGGCCCGACTTCCTCCGAGATTCGGCGAGTCAAAGTTTGTGATCTTTTATGAGATAAAATAACTGGATCGAAATTGAAATCAGACCTAAAACTAGGATTTTTTTATGAGACGAAAAAAAAGTTTAGGGTAGAATTGATACCGAACCTAAAGTTGAGGATTTTTTATAAAACAAAAAAAGTTTAGGGTATAATTGGGACCGAACCCCTTTTATGGGATAAAAAAAAGTTTATGATAGAATTGGGACAAGACTAAAGTTGGAGGTTTTTTATAAGAAGATAAAAAGGTAAAATTGAAACAAGAGCTAAAGTTAGAAATATTTCGTGATATTAATCCTTATTATTTTGCAGGCGAAAATTAAAAAAATGCCGCGAATCGTGGATATCCCTGGTTGGTCGGTACTCACTGACTCAGGTAAGTAAACGAGGAAGTCAACCATGATTATTCAGGGAAATTAGCCTAATCCTACTTTTGGAAAGGAGGCAGCGGACGGAGAGGAAAAAAAATAGAAAATGTGGAAAATTAAGAAAATTTGTGGAAAAAGACAGGTAAAAAGTTACTTTTCGACGATGAAAATATTTTTCAGTTAGCTTCGTTCGCTTTCATAGCGTGCGCCTGCACACTAGCTTATAACAAGACGAGGGTTGAGATTGTATGGCAACGACGACGATGGCGGGCTTGTTGCATTCAAGGCGCGGCATATTAAATAAGGGACGTTTCGGCTTTTTCGAGTATTGATCGATAAATGCACGATGCGTTCCAACATATCAATTATGGACCTAATGTAAATTCGTGCATCGACAAAGCTGCATGCTTTTTGTGCAATTCGTGCCTCACGCTTTTAGGCAAGAGCTCGGAAACTTGCATGGCTGACGTTGACTCCTGGGGTCTTGGTCTCCCTCACCGAACGTTGGCCAAACTTCCTGTCGAATTTGAGATCTGTTCACATCGCTCGTTCTGTTTCTTGGCTTGGAGCTTCGCGTGGAACGCATTGGCCTGGAGTTGTGGCTTACAAATTGAGTATCGAATGCGACTGATGATGCCGATGTCCTTTGGAAAAATGTAATGTACCTGATGTCGGGATTCCGAGGTTGCCGGTGTGTGTACCCCTATCGAGCAATCGTCGCTTGGATAGCTGAAGCCAGCACGGGACCGAATGTAGCTCGCGTTCAACCGACAATTTGTCGGCTTCGATGGGGGGAGGGAGTTTGCCTATCGTTCTCGTGGCCTCGGTCTATAAGAATAATTGTGGCCCGCATGATGGTATTAACGAATGGTTTTCACATTTTCACGGAAAAAAGTTAAAATATAATTAAAAACTGTCCATGTTAGCGATTTCCAGTCAAAATTGACCCAATAGACTCAATTGATAAAACGTGAAAGGGTTTAAGCCTCAATTGACACAATTAAAAATGTTAGGAAAAGAGTGTTTACATGAATTTGGCCCCATTTGACCTAACAAGGCCAAGCTTGGTGATAGCACAGAGACTTTAAAGATCTGTTGGGCTGGCCGATGTTTTGGTTGCCGTTCATCAAAGAAAGAAAGCCCTTTTTTGACTACTCTGCTCAAATGGAAGACGCCCTTTCCTCGTTTTAGAACTCTGGGAGTGGGCGCCGCTAGTGTCGCCGCTCTGTCGGGTATTATCATAAGAGTGTCGCACTTGCTTAGAGAACGTTATGGATTCGAATACTGTCGAGATGTGGTCAGTACAATGCCATTCGCGACGATCGATCCGAGGTAAGAGAGACCTTCATCGGGGCAGCTCCAAATTACTGGAAGTCCGGATTCCATTCACCGGCGCGAAATGCATTTTGCACCTTGCTGGTGACTTTAATCTTCAGCTCTCCTTCTTGGGTTGACCGTTGAGTATGTTCTTGGTCTTCTGATTCTGGTCAAAACAGTTTTTGGGCCCTCAAATCCGCTTTCATATAACAATAACAATGTTTAAGCAAGTGTTAAAACTTTGTCCAAATGTCAAAGGCAATTGTCCGCGATTGTGGACTCGGGCTGAGAAAGACCGAGCGAGATGCAAAAGAGGTAAAATTTGCCAAGTATCGAAGGCTGTCGATCGGCAAGTATATATAGTTAGTTGACAGAACGAGTGGCGTTAATCAACATAAGATAAAACAAAATAGCCGAGTCCTGAAACATGGGCGACGGTAAATGAAGCATGGTTTAGTCGGCAAAGGCCACAACCACCGATGTCCGTGATAAGTATTGTCTATTGGAACTTGGAACTTCGAAGGCAAATCCGTGACGTGGGGTGCAAAGAGTGGGGAGAGCGGAACCGTCAAGTAATATGTGCTGATCAACCGTTTGTGAATACAAAATTCTGAATTCTAGGGTCACGTAGGGTGTGATTGTTGTCTTTGTTGTTAACTATCATAGTAGATATAAATGTCAGGATTGTAATTTGTGTAAGGTACCGTCAATTAGGGGTGTGCAAAAGAACCGGGAATTGTCCGAACCACCCAAATTTGCCCGAAACCGGACCGGAACCAGTGGTTCCTAAGGGAACCGATTTGGCTCCCGATTCCAATTTTTGGGAGCAGGTGGGCACTGATTCGGTTCCCTGTTCCAAGTGTGGAATCGCCCACTTGGACTGGATCGGTAATATAACAATAATATAATATATTTATTTAATTTTTAATTAAAAAATAAAAATCCTAAATTCCCAAATTAAACTTAACTTGCTTGACACTCACAACCTCACGTTGAGCCGAGAAACATCTTCTTTCACTTTCGCCTCATGCTCGCTCTCGCTCTCGCTTTCCCTTTCTCACTCTTCTCGGTCAATGTTGACCTCACTGTCTCCGACTCTCTGTCCTTGGATGGTGTGACTGGTTCCATGGACCTAATCAGGAATCGGATCGGCGGTCCGGTTCTCGAGTGGATTCATGGAATTAACGGGTGATTCTTAATTTCAATTTTTTTGAACTGGTCCTTAGTGGGCGGTTTCCGGTTCTAGAGTGGAAACCGCCAACCCGGACCATGCTCACTCCTACTATCAATTAGATGAACACAGGCTGTTCAATTTTACTCTTGTTTATCTTTACATTTCAGTACCATTTTACATGGCTATCAATTCACGTTTTCTGTCCAAATGGCCTTTTACGTCCTTAGTCGATTTCCGCATCGATTCATATTTTGAAAGGTTTGCTATTGACACTTTTTGGCGAAGCAATAATAAAGAAAAAAAACTAATTAAACATTTAAATAATCTTTATAATTTTATTGTATTTCAGTTTCTTTGTGATACCAAGCATAAAATTGTCAATTGGAAGTCTGTTTTCAAAGTATTTCCACGCTTTGAAGCTTTTCTTTTAATTGTGACAATGGCATCAAAACAATGTTTAAGCAAGCTAACAAGGAAAAAATGAATTACGTAAGAGAACTTATAATTCCTATAGTATTTTAATTTATTTGTGTAGCTAAATCTAATAATATATTACAAGCTAATTATAGTAAAAGTGCAATTAGAAAATTTAGAAAAATACAGCCCAATATTGAAATAGAGTTTGCCATTACTTAAAATTATAATGTAACCCAACTTAGATCAAACTTGAACAACCATTAATTATAAAACTTAAATAGAAATTGAGTTGGACATTTAGATACTTACGTCATCCTAAATAGAAGACCTCAAAAATTAGAAAATCTAAATACTTTAAATTGCAATTATGAAAAAAAAGTTAAAGACAATAAAAACTTGCACGATTTTGAAAAAAGAAAGCTTAAAATGCGTGTGGAACACGGTAATATGAAATTTATGAGGACAATGCCAATGTCAATGGATTGTTTGTAAATATTAGAAATATATACTTTATTTAATTGAAATTGGCTTAATTCTCTAAAAAATCCCTCAATTTTTGGTTTAGTACCAAATTTATCCCAAAATTGTTTTGCTTAAAAAAGACCATCAACTTTAACTCTTGTCCCAAATCTACCTTTGCTAACCCTCCATCAAAAAATCACCATTGAGTCTTCTAACGTGATAATTCTGCGTTAGCATTAAATCTACGTCAGAAGTTGACGAGGAAAAACTCCACAAAAACGCCTACCTTCCTTGCTATGAAGATTGGGGAAGTTACAAGCAATTAGGGCTTGCTTCTTCAATTAAGAGAGAGAGGGCGAGAGAGAGAGGGAACACAACGCTGAGTCTCTCTCTCCATATCAGGTTCACTCTATACGCCATGAGGCCAGAGCCAGCTAGCTTCTCCGACCTCCTCTCCGTGGGTTAGCCTCTCTATTCATTTCGCTTGAAGGAATTGATCGCGAAGAGGAGGGATTCTTTCATAAATCGATTGAGTAGTGGATTTCAAAGTACTCGGTCTCTTTCTCTACAAGTTTGTGCTAGGTCGATCAGAGGAAAGGGTGGCGGAAGTTGCGAACAAACCTCATGATAACCAAGTATTTGTTATTTTGTTCTTTTTTCTCCCCTAAATTTGACTTTTATTGTTTCTGATGAAGTACAGGTGCACTTATCTTGTGCTTTTCAGTTTTTACTATTCTTGTTACGAGTATGATTTTAGTTAGAAGAAACATGTTTGCGGTTCGCTGTTGTTATTTCCGTGTGTTGTCTTTTAGTTAGCACATTTTACTCTTATATATACGTAAATAGGATTTGTTGTTTCCTCGTGGTGGTCACTGTCACTTCAAATAGTGAAAATAATGAAAGATGCGCTCAAAGTCCGCAGGTTCTTGAGCAGAATTCAATGGCACAAGAATATTGGCTGATTTTTGCGGTAGTCAATTGTTCCTAGAATGTGAACAGTGTCATTTACTATTTGCTTCCATAAGCGTGATGTGCTCGGCATTGAACTTGTAGGCTGACCGTCATTTTGCTCGCAAGATTTGCTCGTCGAAAATCGAAGCATTACCAGGTTGAATCAGAAGCAATAATAAGTTCATTCACCATTTGCTAATGCTCAATTGAAATTTCACGAGCTTCGACGGTGGGTTCGATGGTGAGTTCATTCACCATCTGCAAAAAGGATTTTAGGATAAGGAGGTACACTTCAAATACACCAAAGACAACCATCCGCTAACGCTCAGTTGAAAATTCTCGAGCTTCCTACTCCCATCCTTCAGTAAACCACATAAAGAAAAAAAAGGCATGGTCTTGTGCAAACCCTCCACAAAGTAACTTCACCATCACCATCACTACGACCTCCATGAAAATAGGCATGATATCGAAGAAAATATTCAACTACAATAACATACAGAGTGCAAATATCAAATCTCAGCATGTGCACCTGTTCATCCAATTACCGGAGCAACCTCCAACTCATTGGCTCGGTCAGTTTACACCTCGACGAAGAACAATTTCTTCGAATTTGTCGGCGAGATAAGGAAAAGATCGCGCGCTTTGGAGTCTATTATCAGTTGATTCGTGGAGGAATTCCTCCCGTCAACGATCAATTCCTTCAAGTGAAACGAGTCGAGAGGCTAACGCATGGAGAGGGGTTGAAGCGCGGAGGATGGAGAAGCTCGCCGGCTCCGGCTTCGTGCCGTCGAGAGCGGATATGATATGGAGGGAGCAGTAGAGCGTTCTCTCGCTATTTGAGCGCGAATTGAAGAAGCGAGCCCTAATTGCTCCTAGCTTCCCCCAATCATCAGAGTAAGGAACGTCAGCTTCTGACGTTGATCTAGTGCCGATGTGGAATTGCAGCCACATCACACGACTTAACCGTGATATTTGAACGAAGGGTTAATCGGGGCAGATTCGAAACCAGAGCGAGAGATGCCCTTTTTTTCTAGACGAAAAAAAGGAGGGTTTGGGGGTGGATCCGGGACAAAACCAAAAAAGTCGGGGTTTTTTTTTTTTGGTAAGGTAACTAGGCCGATTAAAAATTAGGGAAGTAACATTAACTAATTTACACATATGTGTTTTAATGGCATTAATTATCAAATTAAAATTTTCCCATGCAAATGGGCCACTTTGCTAGCCATCCCGAAAAATTTCATGTTCATTTTCATTATCGTTACTCATCCTTTATTTTCTTTTTTATTTTTCCCGATCGAACGCATATACATTATCGACCGGCATCGTTTAGCGGGAGAAAGCTCCCCCCTTCAACGGCCACAAAATGGCCTCCCTGGCCTTCCCTCCTTCCCTGCACCACCGCCACCACCACCATCGCCACCGCCAACTCCACCTCCACCGCCGCCGCCGCCGCCGCCTCGCTTCTTCGCTCCCTCCGTGCGGGCCGCCCTCCGTGACCCTCGATTCCTCCAGGCACCGCCACCCCACTCCCGGTTTCGCCGCCCTCCTCCGGAGCGAAACCGACCACTTCCTGCTCGCCAAGCTCCCCGCCGCGGCGGGCGGCGACCCTCCGGCGAAGGCCGCGGGCGGTTTCGGCTTCGGAACCAGGGAGAGGGCCGGCGGCTCGCCGGCCCGGCCTCCGAGGCGCGGCGACGAGAACGCGCGGAAGGAGTCGTTGAAGGACCTCGTGAGCTCGATCATAAGGGAGCGGTCCGGAAGGAGGGCCGGCGATGGCGGCGGCGGCGAGAGCGCGAGGGGGCCGCCCAAAGGTGAGGCTGCGAGGAGGGATCCGAGTTCGAGGCGGAGGGGTGGTGTTGGAGTCGGGAATCGCGGTTTGCGTCCTGAAAAAGAGGGTGCGGCGGTGAAATTTGCGGATGGTGATGGTGGGAGTTCGGGAGGTAAAGTAGGGAAGCAGAAAATTAGCGGGAATGTCGGCGGTGGTGGGCCGGAGGCGGCTAGGGAGAGTAGAAAGTCTAGGAAAAGTAAGGTCGAGCCGCCTGAAGTTCGGTTGAAAGTCGCGCTGGATATGTGTTCAAAAAGTGGGGATTTTTTGGGGGCGGTTCAATTGTATGATTCGGCTCGAAAGGAAGGGATTCAATTGGGGCAGTATCATTATGCTGTGCTGTTGTATCTCTGCGCTTCTGCGGCTGTTGGTGTTGTTCAGCCTGCTAAAAGCGGAAGTGGTATGAAGACTTTGAATAGCTCGGACTTGTCGAATGAAGATGTCGCTGCGAATTGCGTCGAGTTTGGTGAGGAGGATGAAGTCGTGCCAAATGACCTTCTGTCAATTGGAGCCCGTAGCATCGAGGGAAATGATGGCATAATGGAGTTAAGTTCAAGTCGCACGTACAGCAATGTTGGGTATACCGACGAAATGAAGAGCATCAGGCGGAGCTTTAATGGGTTTCCAAAACCCAAAGCTCATGTTTCAGTTAGGCTGAATGATGAAGGAAAAACTAAAGGTGATTCCTCTGATATTGAAAATGAGGCTATAGACCAAGGAGATCAGGTTGTCATAGTAGACGGAAATATCAAGAAGTATGCGGTTGAAAAGGGGTTTGAAATCTACAGGGAGATGTGCTCGGATAAAGTCCCAATGAATGAAGCCACTTTGACATCTGTGGCCAGAATGGCAATGTCAATAGGTGATGGAGACTTGGCGTTTGACCTGGTGAAGCAAATGAAGCCTTTGGGGATAAATCCTCGGTTGCGGTCCTATGGTCCTGCTTTATCAGCTTTCTGTGATAGTGGAGACATTGAGAAAGCATTTGAAGTTGAAAAACATATGCTGAAGAATGGTGTCTGTCCAGAGGAGCCTGAACTGCAAGCACTACTAAGAGTAAGCATAGCAGTTGGAAAGGGGGACAAGGTGTATTATTTGTTGCACAAACTCAGAACAAGTGTAAGGAAGGTCTCTCCATCTACTGCAGATCTAATCGAGGACTGGTTCAAAGGCAGGATAGCTTCAAGACTAGGGAAAAGGAAATGGGATCAAAGAGATATAAGAGAAGCAATAATAAATCGCGGTGGAGGCTGGCATGGGAAAGGTTGGTTGGGAAGAGGCAAGTGGAGTGTCTCACGTGCCTCTGTTGGTTCTGATGGCTCATGCAAATGCTGTGGCGAAACATTGGCCACAATTGATCTTGATTCTCTGGAAACAGAAAAATTCGCCGAGTCAGTTGCAGCCTTGGCTCTAAGGAGAGAAAAAAACTCGAGCTTTCAGAAATTTCAAGTACGAAATTCTACAGTCAACCCTTCCTAATTGTAATTTTCAATGTGTCTCCGAGAGCCAGATAGACTAATTTAGCATTTGCAGAAATGGCTCGATTATAATGGACCATTTGAAGCAGTAATTGACGGAGCTAATGTTGGCCTTTTTAGCCAGCAAAGATTCTTACCAGCAAAGGCAAGTTTTTTGAAATTTGAAGACAGATCACCTGTAAAGGTCCATAGATCTTTAGAGTTGTAGTTTTCTGATTGTTCTTGTGCACTTGTTGAATCGATTTGTAGGTTAAAGCAATTGTTAATGGGATACGTCAGAAGCTTCCTTCAAGAAGATGGCCTCTCATTGTATTACACAATAGGCATATTACAGGAAACAAGATGGAAGTACCAGTGAACAGGGCAATCATCGACAAGTGGAGAAATAAGGATGCACTCTATTTAACGCCTACTGGATCCAATGATGACTGGTGAGATATTGAATTTGCAGATTACAATCAGAAAGTTTACATCTTTATTGTCATTCCGGGGAATATTGAAACCTCCATAGTACACGCAGTTTAAATTAAACCGACATGAGAAATAACGTGCGCTTCAGGTATTGGTTGTATGCAGCTATCAAATTTAAGTGCTTAATCGTGACCAATGATGAAATGAGGGACCATACATTTCAACTTCTAGGAAATGACTTCTTTCCCAAATGGAAAGAAAGGCATCAGGTGAGTCTAGTTGGATTTCCCATTAATCTTGATTATTGGTCTTTTTCGCTTATCAAGGTCACTTGCCTTTTAACTATTTTATCATTTCCTAAATCATCCGATAATTTATGAGTCTGATTAGAGTCACTGTTGCAAAATATAACAGCATTTGTGTTTCTGTTTTCAAGGTACATTTCAGCTTTTCTGATGCTGGTCCAGAGTTTCACATGCCTCCCCCATGCTCCGTAGTAATCCAGGTGAATAGCACAAATTTATTTTCTATGCTGTATACATCTCCTCTTATAGATGGATATGGGTGATACAATTGAATTTTTGTTTGTTGTGGTGTGTGCATGCACGGTTTGCATATTCGGGTGCATTGCATTTGTGTCTTGCAATCTTTAAAAGGTTAAGGACATTATATAATCATTTGGTGAAACAATGTCCACAGGAGTCCGAGAATGGCCACTGGCATATACCCATTTTGCTGGAACATGAGTACGAAGCAGATAGAACGTGGTTATGTGTGACGCGTGCTGCCTCTGGATCAGCAACCAGACCTGAAGGTAGTAGATTGTACGCTGAGTCAAGTTTACAATCTGATAAGCTGAAGCATCTGTTTATCATGATAAATGCTTGCATGCCCTGCCTTTGGGCTGACTAAAAACATTATTCATCAAACATTCTGGATGGCAGTGTTAAATACATGATGAGATTACTTAAGCTTACACACACCCACACTAGAAAAAAAGATTATATAAGCTTTTGGAATTGGATTATTTTGTTCTCTTTTGCTCTTTGTAATCTAAGCTCTATGTTTCATCTTGTTCATTCCACTTTTGTTTATGGTATGCTTTTCTCTTGGCAAAAACAACTCCATATAATTTTATAACTCTGTTGATTCATGAAGAGAATAACTAGTCTAACAAGTTCTGACAATTAAGGACAAGAGCAAAGTCCGTGTAAAAATTTTTAGGAGAAGTGCAAATTCCTTTAAACAAATTATTTGATTTCCACACTTATGCTAGTGTTTTTGGATGAAATGTTGTTTTTATTCTAGTCCAGATCATTTCAGATACTGGTGACTGGTGCTTGGTCTTATTTTTAATACATTCCATTTGCTCAACACTCAATCCTCCTAACCTACTGATTTTCACTACACAGTTTTGTTGCTGATAAAAGGGTATTTTGTCCAATTCCCAGTCACTTGGTTCACCACCTAACTGGTTCCCATCTCCATAACTTCAAGGGCTGGGATATTGGTGAGGGGGGGGGGGGGGGTGGTGGTGTAAGAAGATACAAAAGCCTAGGAGGCCATTCTTAAATTTGGTTGATATCAACATTTTCTAGTCATGGGGCATTCCATTCCTTATGGAGTTCTTGGATATTCTTGAGATTCAGGATAATTATGGAAAGAGAGACTAGGTTTCCTAATTGGCAGTTCAATAGATACTGTGTTCCCCATGTCTTCTGTCCTAGAAAAATTTCTAAGGTTGAATTTAGTGGTAAAGAATTGGTGTTTACTCTTCAGTACATTTTCGAGGACTTGTTGAGTGCTTCATTGGCAATCAGTAGCAACATCAAACTAAGCTTCTTGTCCCACCAAGATGGGAGAAGGGAGAATTTGCAAGCAAAGTGTAGTGGCAGGTGTTAATCAGCAATCATGTGAATATTTTCATCATTTGTAGCTGGGTTAATTAGTTTTCTCCTAGTTTCTATTTTGTACAAGCACCTTAATTTATTTCATAAAGCTGGTTTTGCTGAACACATGTATGCATGAATGGCCTCTGTTCATCGTCTACTTTCAGTGACAAAACGTTCTGATATATCCTGTTCTGCTGCCAAGTGATATTCATGTGTGAGTTTTTCAAAATTATTATCTGCTTTTGTTAGAATAATTAAATATTAAACCACGTCTTCATTTAACAACTTAAGCTTTTAGAATAATTGACTATGGTCCCACCAAATATATCAGAGTTGGAGGTCCTGAGTTCAAATCTTTCCAGGCCCCATTTGCCTCCTCAATTAAATATGTCCACGTTTAGTACTAGGCAAAAAAGACCAGACTAAGCGTGAGGGAGAGTGTTAGAATAATTAAATATTATACCACGCCTTCATCTAGCGGCTTAAGCTTTTAGAACAGTTGATTGTGGTCCCACCAAATCTCACAGCTTTTTTCTACTTAATCACATAAAGTTTGTCGAACTAGTTTTCTGGTTTGATTTTCACGTTCTTTGCGTTTGTAGATCTGCAATTACATCAACCAAGCGAGCAACATGTGATGGAAGACAGAGACCCACAAGATGGAGTTGATTCCTTTTCAGAAACGCTTCAACCTAACCATGATGACATTAGAAAATCACCTTCTGATCCACACCAAAATCTCATAAGCATATTTGCGGCGTCTGTATCATCATATGATAGCACCCTCCAGTCCGAACTTGACACCGCAGAGAGGTGTGGTGATTGTATTATTGATTTCCAAATATAGATTCGTTGATTATCAGTTCACATCTTTTTGTTATCTTCTCACCTTAGATCAAAGAACTTGGAATGCCTATGTATAGACATGAGGCACAGTTGATTTTCTAAGGTGTAGAGAGCCCTTCGTTGGCGGAAAAGCTTAGTTCACAATGAATATAAATGTATTTTGCCAAGCATTGTAACTTTGGAATAGATGCATTCTCTGCCTAATATGATTCAGGAAAAATTATTCCTGCTTCCTTTTCCTTTGGAGCTCTTAAAGTAGTTGGTGTTGAGTCTGATGATGGTGCATCTGCCCACTGATTGCTTCATGGGTCACGCCAGATGTAGCTTTTTTCACTACTGATAAAAATTGTCTCCGGTGGAAATACTCTAAAATTTATCAATTCGTGTGGCTCGCAGGTGGAATCCGTGGATGCACCTAGCAAACTCGTTGCTATGTTAGCATATTAGGATTTAGGGCTATCATTTTGTATAATGGTATTCGTATTTGCTTGTCTTGTTTGTGTCGTTCGTGGCATCGGCTCTTTGTGAAGAGGAGAGATGGATCTGAAAGGGGTTGCACAGACATACATTTTCATAGGATAATTACTTGGGGGAGAAGCAATTGACCGTGCTGGGGACAATGTCTTCTTTACCACAGTATGCCACCAAGAAACGGAGAGAATTATCTCTTATGGAGCTGGTATTGCTCTTTCAAATGAAATTATAGCTTCGTCCAGCCTTGATATAGAGTACATGCCAGCTCTTAAATTTTGTGGGATCCTAAAAAAATTATTTGTCAGGATTTGATGTTCACGCAATAAGTGTCCTTTGTTTGGTTTTATATCTCTATGCTGATGAATTATTGGTTTGGAGAAATTTTAATTCTCTTGATAAAAGGAAAAATGACACAAATGATCCATGAATTGTTTATTTGTTCAATATAGTCACTGAACTTTGGTCTAATGTTCAATGTGGTTCTTGAACTTTTAAACATTTTCATATAATCTATGGACTAAATTAAATATTTTTTAGGAATCATATTGAACAAATTAAAAGATTAGAAACGACATTATACGTTGGGTTAAAGTTTAGGAATTTCATCTCATTGAATATTTAGAAATGACATTATACATTGACCAAAGTTCACGCAGCATTCGTGCTATTCTCCCCTTGATAAAATATTTCTTGTTTGTACCTGCCATGGGCTCAGTGCATTGCAGACCTCGAATGGTCGGTTTCATGCTGGAACAGCATTTGTCGGTGGGCACGAATCAAAGGACATGCCATTCCTGGATATGACAATTCTTTGGCATTTTGTTTATTTATTCAAATCAAATCTTCATGTGTCGTGATGCATTGTGTGGCCCTGAAAGTGATAGCCCTGCCTAGTGTCAGGAACTGAACGTGCCTATTTCATCTATGATGGAGGAGAAAAGGGGAAGGAACACAAGATCACGGGGCTGCAACTCATTTCTTTGTCCTTTTTTGCTCCACTTACGGTTGTTCTCTTGCCCTTTTATTGACAGAATCAAATCTTAAATGGGGTTCTCAGGTTTTGGTGCATCGAACAGTTCATTAAACAGAATCACGAGTCACGAGCACCCATTCGCCTCTCTCTCTCTCCCTAGAAGAGACCCACCGTAGATAGAAAAAAGAATGTTCATTTCTTTCTTCAGGTAGATTCTGAACCTGAAGAAGGGAATGGAAGACTCCAAATGCACCCGCATAAACCCAGAAGCCGATGAGTCCGAGGATGTTGTTCGTTTCGACAAGTCCCTTCAAGTAAGAATTCCGGGGTTCCTTGACATTTGTTGCTAAACTTTTCTTATTTGGACTCTGCGTTTGTTATCTTACACTTGCTGCTGAGTTGTGGTTGTGTGTTGCTAATCTATTGTAGGAGCTTAAAGATTTGCGGTCTCAGCTTCATTTTGCTGCAGATTACTGCGAGTCCACGTTCTCGAACGCGGAAGAGAAGAGGATGTGAGCATTTCTTACCATTGAACCCTTAATCCTTTTCACCCACGAGAGAATTTACTGCTTAACTTTTCTCCAGTGCAAGCAAGTAGCTTGAAATCTAGTTGGACTTGCCAGAGTTAATTGAAAAGCAACATATATAAATTTAGTAACCCAAACTTGCTTCCTTCACTATGAACTCTCTTCACCAAAAGTTGCTTTTCTTTATATTCCTTTTTACTGACATTATGTGAATTTTTTTGGCTCGCAGCATTGTTGACAACACGAAAGAATACATATGCAGGGCCATGGTCACCGTGGTCGATCATCTTGGGAATGTCTCTGCTAATCTCAATTGCAGCATTTCCAATGCCTGTGAATTCACTAATACGGAGCTTCGGATTAACTGCCTGAAGCAAGTCAGTCCGCACATACACGTCTTCGATAGTAACCTCTGAATTATGTAGGAAACGAGGAATCTTAAGCCATGAATGATGATTCAACATGTTTTTGTTTGACAGAGACTCGTGTCGTGTGAGGAGTATGTTAACAAGCTTGCTTTGACCGGAGTCCAATGGAATGCGGTTCTACCAAGACTTAGTCCCAGATACTTATTGACTTGTATAATTCTGTCTTTTCTTTCTGATAAGTAACACGTAATATTCTCTTCATTATTTCAAAAGCTAGTAAATGCTGATGTATTCCTGCTTATGTTTCTTACTAGAGATTAAAACCTTTTTTTTTTATCAGCAATCACGAATGTTGAGAGGTCAAAGGAGGTTGGAAGGTAATATTCTAGGACAAGTAGAAGATACCAAGCTAGAGATTCATGAAGTCATCAAGAACTTCAAGGAAACATTTTGTTTTGGTTCCTTATGGTCTTATGGTACAGGGATTCTGAGAACCAAACACCGAAAGCCGGAGAGAATCAGGACTTTGAAAGAGAGGAGGGCTTGCTGCATTTCTTGTGTACCCGTACAAACAAGCCATCACTTGCCAAGAACTTAACAGCACAAGCTGATGGGAGGAAGACAGATGCTAATTCACCAATAGGTACTCTTGGAAGCGTCAAACGCAGTAATTGCTCAACTAATCATAAGGATTTATTTGGTTCTGTTTACCCAACTTGGTGACATTGCGGATGCTTCTCTAATATGAATAATTGTCATTCTTCTTTTGGTGTCTAAAATAGTTCCCGTCCGTGACGGCCTGTCCATACTGTCGAGAAGGTCGAACCCCACTTTCAATTTCCAGGTGAATAAATTTCGCGCACGATTCTTTTCGGTCGTATTTTGGTAGAAATCATGTGCACATTTTTCATGCAAACACACTCCGGTAATGTGTGATTGCATGATAATTCATTATATTCTTATACTGCAGGGTGCTCCAAAACTCGGACGCAACACACCGAACAGAAAGTCGGCTCATAGTAGTGACATCGTATCTCTCATTCGACGCATTAGACGGACACCATGAGGGCTATCCATGGTGTGACTCCATTTGCAGGGTGAATTGCAACCACTTTCTGGGGCCTCAGGCTGGTCACTTGGGGGGGATCGCATACATTCAGAATGGGCCTCGAAAGATTTAAATCCAGCTCTTCCAGTTTGCAGTTCAATGAACGAGCCTCCCATTCGTTAACCAAAAATGATCGGTTGCTGTATCGTGAGATGATATAGGATTCTGCATAATAAAAATGCTCAGTTTTGCTGTTTCTGAACTTTCATCATAAGCTCCTGTCCCAACTCCCAGTGACAGAAACCAGAGAACCCACCCTCGATATCATCAGATACACAACATAAACATCATTTTCACAAACATAATTATGCATGCATGAAAGTTCATGCTTATTGACCATCACTACCTGTCATGTCAAGGTAGCTCTTCCTCTTTCTACCCGCTGCAATAACCTCCAGGACCGCCATAGGTAATTGTATACCCCGTGTCTTCCTGGTAGTGATCATTTTGCAAGCCATAGACATTGGATCTATCCACCCACTCGACCTCTTTCATTGGAGTATAGAATTTGCCAACCGAGCTAGTCCAATGGAGTCCTCGGAAGCATGCTGCGTGCTTATAGTCGCCGTCGGGCTTGTGTCCACTTCCCATCGGCGGACAAACTCCGTCGCTTCCAGCTTGTCCGATGCCTCCCCAAGCTACATGCAGTGAGCCGTTGCGTAAATTCAAGAATAATTCCTTTGGCCAGTAACCCACCGGAATCGGCGGATAGAACACATTCAACCACCAATTCCCAGTATACATGTCCTAGTGAGAAGCAAATACTGTTCGTATTAATATCATACATGAATATACAAATCAATGTATATGCATATGCTCTAAATTACCTTAATATTGGGGAAATTGCTATTGAAAAATCGAAGTTACCTGTTGGATGTACATTATAAGTTCAGACTGATGTCCACCATAAACAGAAGCGGGGTGTAATGGAAAATTGCTGGTTATTGTCCTATGTACCTGGACAAAGCCTGGACACAACACGTTATAGCATCCATTACGAAAGCCATCGCCCTGTGAGAATAAGAGTGATGCTTTAGTCAAATAAACAACTCAACTTAGCTTTAATTTCCAAAATTTTATTTCAAGAAATAAATTCAAGGAAAGAATAGTTCGACGGACAATTGGAAACCATATTTAAACTGACCGTCCAGTATGTGAACAACCGGGGAAGTGCATCACCGCTGAGCCGTGGACAAACCTAAGGAAAGCAAGAAATGGTAGATTGCTTTCTGCTTCTTTTGTTTATCGTAAAAGTTTTGTCGCATTAACTTCACAATACACCGCAAATTTACTCACCGACCAACCCGCTATGATCATGCTAATATGATTTGAAGGACCGGTTTCGATCCATATATTATGGAAACTGCATTGATCACGAGCAACGGTAAGATTGTAGACAGTCGTGCCTCCACCACCTCCGTATTTGATGTTCTTTACCATGTTGTCTGCGACAGAAACCACCTGCAAATGAAATAATGATTTAAATATCTAAATTTGCGCATGGTTGAGAGAGAGAGAGAGAGAGAGCTTCTTACATGATTAGAAGGAGGGAAATGTCGTCCTGTAGCCACAACTGATGGCATCTTCGGCAAGGATCTTGCCCTAACCAGAACTTCCTTGGTCACTCTCGGAATCGGTACTGTTCCAACAGGACAAGGTTTTCGGAACCTATACTGTGGTTTTGCACTTGGTGATGTTCTTCCGAAGCGAGCGTAATACAAATTCGGTTTGGCCTGCGAGAGAGAAAATAAGAAATTTCATAAAAGTAGAAAATAAAACGTCGCAATCGACGACCTATCCATCTATAGTCTGATGAACGAGGGTGAGTGTGACAATTCTTAACCTGGACTCTATGATTCTTCAGTAGAGGATGATTGAGTGCCGGCTGCTTGTTAATTTTGATACAGTCGATTGTATCTCCTTCCTCGGTCTTCACAGAATTTCCATGTGATCAGTTGTTTAATAACGCCATTTCGCAAAACCGAAATTGAGGACATGATCAAGAATTACCACAAATGTCTTGACCGGTGGCCTGTGCATCAGATTAACTTGCCTTTCCAATTCTATATCATCATCTTCTTCTCCACCGTGTGCCATCTCACGTAAGGGAAACACTGGAAAGCACGAACAGCAGCAGCACAAGTTTCATTTTGAGTAGCATAGTGAGTAAGAAGAGAAAAAAAGAAAACAAGGAAATTGAAAAGAGAGCCATCTAGTTTTTGGGCTATTCCTTCTTTATAATTTGCAAAACAAATTAAGTGCACATTCTTTGTAGCAAAATTAAAAATGATATATGAATTTCACGGGTGTGTTTGTCTAATAAAAAATTATTTAAATGAAAATGGTTTTTGCAAAATTATTTTCCAAAAAATAATTTTCCTCTTTTAAATTAGGGAATTCATTTTTCTAACTTTAATTATGTATATTTTCTTTAACCGTAAATGATTTTCCATTGACTGATCATTTTCAGTATACCAAACGCGTAAAAATAAAATAAAATTAATTTATGATTTTTTTTACTCAAACAAACACGCACCGTAAATTGGAACTGGGCTGTCCATGCATATAAATTTTCCTTATGAATTCACTTCTGAATATGCCTGATATACATTGGATAAGAAACTTGCGAGTGATCAATTAATTACCTAATTAAGCTATTAATTAATTAATAAGACTATTTTTTTATTGGAGAATGCATGCTTGCCAGTTGTCCTGGCGAATCCTTCCACGTTTACCTCATTTATTACTACGTTGGGTACGAAATTTGCCAAAATTGAAATGCCATCAAAATCAATTAATGATGATACGACGAACGACGCAATGCAGCTGTATCCGTTAAACTATGTCGCCTTGTTTGAATGCCTATTTAGGAGGAAAAGTGCCAAAAAGAGTCTTAAACTTTTTTATATTAATATTAATTTAGTTTTAAATTTTTTTATATCAATTCAGTCCTAAACCTTTTGTATTTATGCCAATTTATTCATAAACTTTTTTTTGTATCAATTCAATGTTAAACCTTTTACATTAGTGCCAATTCAGTCTCAAACTTTTTGTCTTTTTGCCAATTCAATTTTTCTGACTAATTTTGATAGAATTTTGCAAACGTGGAAAACTTAAATAATATTTTAATATTTTTTGAATATTTATTTATTTTTTTCATTTTCCTCTCTCCTCCCTCCTTCCTCCTTCCTCAAGCGGTCGTCGGACTAGCGATAGGCCAAAGGCAGGCGTTAACAAGCCTTGCTTACGCCGCCAATTAATGGCCTCGCGTTGGGCGAGGCCTGACCTCGCCAAATTCGGCGAGGTGGTGCCTCGCCTAGCCATGGCGTGGCTTGAGCCCTCGTCGAAGGCTGCTAGCGAGGGCTCAAGCCTCACCATGGCTGGGCAAGGCCCAACCTCGCTAGATTTGGTGAGGTCGAGCTTCACCAGCGGCTGGCATGACTTCACCAAATTTGGCTAGGTTGAGCCTTGCCCAACGCAAGGCTGCCCTTGCCAGTGGCTGGTGAGGTCGACCTCATCAATGGCCGGTGAAGGCGAGCCTCACTAGCGCCGGCCTTTGACCTCTAGCTAGTCGCTGGTTAGGCAACCGGCCGAAGGAAGGAGGGAGGAGAGAGGAAAAGGAAAAAAGAAAAAAATAAATAAAAATTTAAAAATATTAAAATATTATTTAAGTTTTCCACATCAACGTCAACAAAACGGTCACCAACCGGCTGACATCCACATCAGCAAAATCCGGCCAAAATTGATCAGAGGAGTTGAATTGGCACAAAGACAAAATATTTAGGATTGAATTGGCACTAATGCAAAAAATTTAAGATCAAATTGGCACAACAAAAAAGTTTAAGACTAAATTGGCACCAATGCAAAAGGTTTAGGACTAAATTGACAAAAAAAAATTTAGGATTAAATTGGCACTAATGCAAAAAGTTTAGAACTTTTTTGGCACTTTTAGAGCACGACCAGGCATATCGGGTTTGATTTTTCCTTTTTAGAGGACAAATACGATAGAATTAGGACTTGAGTCAAGTTTTCCCGATTTCTAGTCACATTGGTAGCGAATTTCAATCAAGGTAGTTTGCACTTTTTTAGATAACGGGATTTGATACGTTCGTAATTCCGAGTTGCTGATAACGATTTATGACAAATCGATGGGAAATAACGTGGCAAACAAGAGGAGGAAGCAAGTCTATGCGATAATATTGCTTTATCCACACAAAAGAAAAGGTCTATGCAATATTGAATAATTTGATCACGAAGACAATGGCTGACTCCACACAGCTTGGGAAGGGAATGGCTTAGCTGGAAGCAATGGAGTTTGTCCACCGATGGGGAGTGCTCACATGCAATATGGTATTATTGAGTTTGATTGGATGGCAAATTCCTGCCTCCTTCAGATAAGACGACGGAGTGGGCGGACGGATTCAATGTTTATGGTTTGATGAATCTTCACAACGCTAGAAGAGACCGCAGTGGCTACATTATTAGCTTTGGAGGTTCATAAGGTCATTATTGGGGATAGAAATTAACATGAAAAAGCTATATCAAGCCATTCAAATAACAAAGCTATCCATTTTATATTTCGCCCTTTTTGTCTATAATCAGTATTTTTTTTTCATTTCCGTTTCATTTCTCTCATGGTTGAGGGGGCAATCTATGCAACACGACATGCGACTTTAATGGTAATCATAATGCTACGTTCTCTCAACGGCTTCGCGGAATTCCCGAATATGGTAAATGCCTATTAGCTCTTTCAACCAAATCCAACATCTATGGTTTGAAGATCACTATGCTAAACAATTACAAATGAACTACATTATCGATTATAGGGATTTGGCAATTTGTTGCAGGGGATAGAAACCGGATAGAAACCTTACAAAAATCTGCTTACCTTAAGCAATTTAATAAGCAAAACTCTATTTTTCGTTTTATCTACTCCCTTTCGGAATTAATATTCACATTTTCTTTTCCTTTCTTGACAATTGAGATTGCAATAACTAGCGGGATAGAATTAGTAAGAATAAACTTTAATATGAAATTACGCATGCTGATAATCATTATAAATGAATTACTAAAACAAATTATATGATTAGTGGCAACAATTGTGATGTTGTGGTTGTTATTAGAGATATCGTTGCTACCGCTCTTCTTAACAAATTTTAAGTCATCGCTATACGTGAATAATATTGTTGTTGCATGTGCCTTACATTATTTTTTTACCCAAGACTGAATATGACTACGTTTCAATATTATAGTCGGCGAACATTTATTAAGAGATCTTCAAGATACCTATTCCGTAAAAACAGAATGTGTGGTTATTCGATTCACTGAGAATTATGTCAGCTAGGTTTGAAAGAGTGTATAGATAAACTAATGAAATCGTAAAAAATTCCATAAGGATGTTTTTCACATGTTCTTTCCGTTTTTTTTATTTTTTATTTTATGATGACAAAATTACCCTACAAAGTGGTCGTACATAACTTGAGAAGATATATTTGCAGGTAATTAAAGATCTGCTTTGTGATGGTGTCAATTTAGGAGCAATTACGCGGCTCATGTTTTCAAGAAACATTACGAGACGAGGACTCAAGTTTTCAGAGAATCTGAGTGATAGATTCATACTTTTAAGTTAGAGCAGGTTTCGTTTTAATATATAGGAGATGAAGTCAATCAAACCTTAAATCGATCCGACACACCCAGTTAACACTCCTGTGAGTAAGTTCAAAAAGACTAAAAAACAATGAAGCAAAGGTTCCCGTGAAACTATTGATTGCGTAAGATTGCCACATTCGCCTTAGCACTTATATTGGTGGAAATTTTTTTAAGAAAAGACTTAGCCTGACTAGTACAATGAGTAAATTAACATGTTACCATCAATACCAAGAATGTCAAAAGTTTGAAGAGGAACACTGTAGATATCAGGTTTCTTCAAGTACAGGATAGCAGCATCCATTGTTGTGCACAATTCCAAATGTAAAGAAAAGCCGTAAGCTGCTCTAGAGTGCCAAACCACAACCTCATCACGCAAAGAGCGAATACATTCATCCATGAACTTCCTTTTTGAGCTAGCGGCTGGTCATAGCTTATTCCTGAGTACATATTTTCTCGTCACTCTATGCAGCTCATAGCTAATAATGTTTGCTAATGTGCAACTTGCCACGAATCTTCGCGAACGAGCCAAGCTTGAGCAACTGTCCCTGGAAGCACGAAAGGGACGTCAACGGCAGACATGACGGAACATGTTTGCCTGGTCGATTGTGCATGCAGAAGCATATGGTTGCATTGGCCTTTTGCTTCGTAATTTGGTGAGTAGTCTCACTTGCGTGAACATGGCATGAGGGGCACTGGTTGTGTACAAGTTATTGCCACAAAAATTACACGGCAACGAGGCATTTCGACCATACATTTTCATAATCAGAAAAGCTTTTAAACCACAAAGCCCCTAGAAAATAAAAAAAAAAAACCTTAAGAATGTATTATACTTTGGCCAAATCTTCTACTATTACTTTTCCTTAACCAACAGTCTTTATATTTCCTATACAATGCGTATCTAAATCCTACTAATTTAAGTGAATTTCTTCTTTGGGCCCCACTGATGAGATTTGCCAGATCCTTTAATATCCGATTTAAAATTGGATGGTAACAGTAACTCCTCTCATGTCTCTTAATTTGACCCCATAAGTAGGACCACCACCCCATAGCATGTTGCCGTCACAACCCGTATTTTTTCTAGAGAAATCTCTTAATTTTTTCAGAGTAACTAAAAATAGATTATTTAACAAGAAAGAATTTAGTTCAAATGTAGGATACCTATTCAAAAATTTTTGTAACCCCATCAAGTGTGATGGAATCATCCAAGATTTGACATTTTCGAACTTTGTCGGTAACTCACTAGCACACCGAATGTGAAACGTGGCTTCTTGCCATTGGACGTTTGGGTGCAGAAACCAACCTCTTCTCTTCACTCACTCCCTCTTATTGAAGCGCATTCATAGAAGAGATGCGGATGAAGAAGTCGACCTCGTCCGTTCTCTCTCACTATATGTTCACGAGAGTTTTAATTAGACGATTTGCTTTTCTGTTCATTTTGTTTTGATTAGACGTTTTGATATGTTTGTTCTACGGGACGCGAAGAAGCACGGATCAGGCTTATCATATATGGCCCAAACCGGCTCTCTGAGCCCAAGGTATCAAGCACATCCGAGGTTTTCATTCCTTCATGTTTTTTTACCTTTTTTCCGACTATAAACTTTATTTATGGATTACCTTAACCTTCAACCAAATCAAACGTCACTTTTGTTAACTAAATCTTTATTTTTCTTCTTATAAGTTCTCCAATTTGCACTAAAGAATCATTACAAGTACGTAAATTTAATATCAAACCAGTACAACAAAGCACGCACACCTCAAATTATTGCACGACTAGCTTGTGTCGCTTTTGAGTAAAGCAATAAAATGCACAAGATCACGTTCCATATGCGCCCCCGGAGAGATGTGGTGGCAACATTTTGGTCAACTCCCTCCATCGTCCTCATCGAACGGAGACAGGAGACCTGCCCATTATTTAGTACAACAGAGCATTCTCAGAGGCTGGCTGATAAAATGTCTCCTTTTCTTTCCTTCTCTTGGACAATAACAAATTGGTAACTGAATTTGTTTAAATGGGGGGTACAAGCAAAAGCAGAAGAAAAAGGGCTAGATTTCTAACAAGCCACCCGCAACCTCATGTCTTCCAACATAGTTTTAATTAGACGTTTTGCTTTTCTGTTCATTTTGTTTTATCTGTCACGCCTGTCCAGAGTATGCACCAAGAATCGTGTAAAGCTTTGGCTTTAGATTGTCACCTATAAATTTTTGCCCTGTCGCTTGTCATTGAATAGGTCTTTGCCCATCCTTTTAAAAAAAGATCTTTGCAGTGCACTTTCATGAATATTTTTTGGAAGAGAATATACCAAAGAATGAACAACACTGCACCCAAAGCATAAAGCACATGTCCTTAGCTTTTGGATGATAAAACCTAAATTTTTCTCCGCCGAGCCTTGGACACCCAAAATAAAAATTCACCTAAAACAAGGATCTGAATTTGAAAATAGTCATACTTTTTGCAAGAAACAACAGCTTCTCAACATCCAGTTCAATGAAAGTCTATATGCATCGCAAGCTAATTGATCTTAATTAATTAGGAAAACATGGACACTAGATGAAAATATGCTTGAGCAGAGGGCCTTGTCTTGCATTGTCTGGAATCCACCTCTAAGCGACTGGTGCAACCAATTCTCTAATCTAGATACGACAGATTAAGACCTTGACTTACCTGAACAGTCTGTTCATTGGTTTTAGAATGTGTGTCAAAACAGCGAAGCGTCAAGCCATCTGTCCATTTCTTCTTGTGAAGATTAAGTAGCATTTTTTCCTCAAGTTCATTCTTTCTGTAATTGATGGCAATTGAGTAATAATGTCTGTTCAGCCCATGGATCAATGCCTAAAAATATGAAGTCAACCCCGTGAGACAAGATCAAAACTCAATATTCAAAAAAGAGCATTATCTGGTCAGCACTCACTTGGATGGATGGTTTGTTGAGATGTCCAAGGTTGGAGGTTGTCTGCCTGGGTTCTTGGCCAAGCATCATGGTTTGTGGGTTGATCAAACGGAAGGCATCAATCACCACTTCCCTTTGATACTCTGAATGGGATCCACAGCTACTGCAACCGCACGCTGATTTAAAGCCTCAAAACTCTGATTTTATAAGAACACATCACAAGTATAAAGCAGCCTTGTTAACAATTGGATCCAACTGGAAACCTATAAGCAATTATAGTCTAGCAAAAAAAAGACATAAGAAACCAAGCATAAACGAATGCAATAGGCTATGGTCATCAACCAACGGTGAAAATATCTAAACTATCTTGAGTTACAAATCTCCGATTGAATCCCCAAAGCCACAACCTTCAACCAAAACCATCCACACACCACTCCCAACATAGAAGCTCTTGAGATAATTTAGAGAATAATGCCAGGTATCTAAAGACTAGTAGTCCACTAAATTGGTTCACTGACTGATGCAGCAGAGTTCTGCTTAATGTTGAATATGGCCTCCTTGTCCGCAAGCTCAGCTACAGTCCATAACATAACTTAGTAAATCAATTTAGTAGATCGTCTTTACAAATTTAATGTTACTCTAATTTGTATAGCCCGATGGTTGCCAAACACCCACCTCCATCAAGACCAGAATCTCAGTATACAAGAAAGGAAAAGCATAAAATCGTGAACTCTCATGTCAATGTGTTACTCATGATCAAAGCTATTCATACTTCTACTCAATGTAACTGAGTTCATTTGGCTGTGTTCCAAAACGACATTGTTTTCACAAGGAGGCTGGGGAAAAAACAATACAGGGAAAATAGGTTGATGAATAAAAGAAACTCCATAGTTATACTTCTAGACTTGCATGCCATGCAGTCATAGCTCTAAACTACATCACCAACCAATAGTGGTTGTAAAACCAAAAGGTCAAACCATTTGTAAGTACAATTTACATGCTCCTTATAAGAATGAAATTCAGAGTAAAAGAGATGACCTGCTGCGTGTTGATGTCCACCCCAGAGAGCCAACATCCAAAGCCAGGATGAGAGTGGTACCAACCTACCACCATCTCTGGTCTGCAATGCAGAACACATAATAAGCATATAAAACATAAACATATGTCGCAACATATACGCATATAGAGAAGAACCCAGACTAAGGATGACCAACATTGACAAACAAAGGCAGTTAAAATAAATTATAAACCCTAATCACAGGTTACAATTAGAATTTTATACTGGTGCCTATCTGACCTATTGCATGATAGTATTAGATGATAAAATAGCCAGTGTCCAACTCAAGAACCATCCACAAAAATTCAGTCCAAGATACACACATGAAAGTAGAACATAAAAGTTCTACCTATCCAAAGAGGCACATCTTTAGCACATATGTATAGTACTGGTGAACAGTGACCTATGATAAACAGCTAGGACAGAAAATACGGACAAAAATTTTTCATTAAAAGTAAAGCCGGTGAAACCTCATATTGATTGACCCAGAAATTAAGCCTTGAAAAAAAAAAAACCGTTGTCCGTCAGTCACCAACTAACATATAATATCTAACGCGAGGATCATCACCGTTCAGTTTCCAAGTTACTTGAAGCATACAATCTGGCAGATGGAAGATCTGTCACATAATATATCAAGCCCATAAAGGCCATGACATCCATGATCTCAGAGAATTCTATTCCACCATACCACATCTTAATTGGAGACTATTCAATCATTGTTCAGCTCATAATTAGGTAAGCATTCACATTCGTATTACACGAGCATTACCGTGTGTGATAAACAGAGAAACATGAATTTCAACATGCTCGTCATTCTAGATAGGGAAAATCATACCAGCAGATAACTATGAAGTTCAACATGCAAGTCATTCTGAAAAAAAACAAAAATCATGCTTTGGTTCTACCAGTAATTAGAATTTTCTCGTAACTAGTGTCTGCCTAAAGCCTTATCAGCTTATCATAACCTGAAGGCCTTGAAACGATCATCAATAGCTCAGACAGAGCAGAATACAAACAAACAACCAAGGGCTTATCAGGTGCAATACCCAGTTTTACCGGTCCCCGAACCACCTAATTAAGATAGAACCATACTTTTTTAGGCGATAGGCAGTTCACTGAGGACGATTTGTAGGTGTGAATTTCTCAACAAGATAGGGTAAGACGATAACTAACTTCTCTGGGAGCAATGCAATTGACTGATGAAAGCTCTGTCAAACTATCTGCTCTTGAGAAATTTCCACTAACTTCTGAAAAAACGAATGCAGTTCACTTCTCTAATTCATCGACTGCTAAGTAAAATTACAGTAATCAAAATTCCAGTCTTCTCTTTGCAACATATCATTATGAGTTCCCCAGTCTCGACTCACAAACAATCCTAGACATGGCATGAAAGGATAAGCTAAGCAGCTCCATCATTAACACTGAATATCTAATTCAAAATCCATCCAGAAGCTTAAGATACATCATTGTCAATAAGCAGTAGTTTCTAACTTCAGTTGCATATTACTTTTTTTTTTTAAAATTCACTTTCTCATCAGAAGTTAAGCAGTATCCTCTGAAGAACTACTCCACATTATAGCTTGATGAAAACGGACTTGATACAATTAACCAAAATAAACCGAGAACTGTCTATCGGTTAGTAAGAAATAGCAAATCGCGCCAGGTGTGCAGGGAATTACCTTCCAGTCTGTTTGAGCATGTCAAGCATATCGGTCTGAAACCCATGATCGACCGCCTCGACACTGACACCGGTACCGCTCTGCGGCATAGCAAACACATCGACGACTCGGACGGTGTACTCGTCCACGAGCTCCCCAAGCATCAAGCCCATCACTTCCATGGGAACCCCAGCCCTCCCTGGTCTGTCAAATCCAGGTCTCCGTTTAGAGAAAGCGAAGACACTATCCAGCCACCATCGCGCCCACAACCAATATCTAACAACGCCGAAAAACCACAGACTCCATCCGAAAGCGCCCAAATTCGATGCCGAAGACGCGATCTTTCCCCCCGATCCCTCGACATTGAAAATGGAGGCCAGCGGAAAGCACGGGCCAAGAGACCCTAACCGACTCTCCTTTTTTCACGTCGAGCTGGCGGAATCGAGCGACCGCAGCGGGGGAAGACGAAGAGAGAGACTTGCCGTGCTTGAGCATCTTGAGGAGGGCGAGGGAGGAGATGTAGACCTGCTCGGCGGAATCGAGGGTGGTCGGGGAGTCCCGGGGCGGGCGGCCCAGAGCACCTCCGGCGCCGGCGAACATCCGCTGCAGCCTCTCCATACCGGACGTTCAAGTTCGGAAGCACGGAAGTTGAAGGTAAGAGACAAACGATTGAGGTAAATCCAGCTTCCAGACGAGCTAGGACACAAGCTGAGGCTATCAATGCAAGTATATTTATTTTTATACACCTTTTTTTTTTCTGATGAATGTTTCGAATAAATCAAGTGATTTATACCGTTCATTAATTTTTTCTTTCATGGATTTTTCTCCATTATTCGGATGGTTTCGTATTTTAAAAAACACAAAAATCATTTAAGTGCAATAATCGTGCTCACTATCTTTCTTTTTTTGGTGTTATGAAATCGGGACAAAATAAAAATAATGATATATTCTTGAGTCAAATTATTTATGAGGCGATATATATGAAGAAAGGGTACCCTATAAAAAGAAATATTCCTCTAATTATAATCGTACATCTCCTCCTGTACATCTCCCCTTAGTCTAACAGTAGAGGTTTTCCTCTCTATCGACTACCTACATTGATTACAGGAAGGCTTTAGAATAGTGTACATTTTCATATTGCCCTTAAGAATAATCTAGAGTACTCGAGAAGCCCTAGGATTTTAGAAGCTTCAAGACTAGCCCAATCTTTTAGGATCATCCTCGGTCCGTTGCGCATTGAAAACCTCTGGACCATGACACGTGATTGAAATCGATGTCATGCAGGTCCGTAACCAAATTGGCGGGATTTTACTGACAAAATAGCCTTACTTATCATCAATTCCGCCATCAGTTATATGGAGGGAAATAATGCAGGCAATTCTGCAACAGCACTAATGGCAGGCCCAACACAGAAACGTCATTGACCTATAGGGTGTTCCTATCAATGTTTAGTGAGCATAAATGTATCAGAAAAGACACCGAAGTTGGATGTTTCTATTTGCTAAACTAAATTTTGAAGGCTCTTAGAGATATAAATTGGAGCGAGCAAGAAGCTGCAATTTTGGTTCCGGGAGATGCGGTCAGTATTAAGCTTCGGGATATTACTCCAACATATGCCCGTCTTTTGTAGGGCGACCCTCTTAAAATTGATCAATCTGCTCTAATTGGTGAATCTCCGCCCGTAACCAAGAATGATGTTTTCTCTAGGTCAACTTGTAAGCAAGGGGAAAATTGAGGCTGTGGTCATTGTTACCGGGTTTCCATACATTCTTCGGCAAGGCTGCTCACCTTGTTGACAATACCAACCAAGTGGGGCACTTCGAAAACGTACTTGTTTGATAGTCAATAATATCTTGCCTAAGGATCGCACGTGTTGTTGCATGTTCTTGAGACGTGCATGAGATTTTGTCCATAAAATCACATCAAATTGACATAATGAACGAGAGGTCTTGACCAGCAAGCAAATAAATATCACTACAAGTGCTAGACATGATTTTTCAAGAGATTTTCTATTTTAAAACTAATGTGAAGAAGTGTTCACTCATGATCAATGCGTTGATAATCTCATCATGTCCTATCTATCACACGATCCATAGATTGGAGATTACTCTTCAATTTTGTACTGTGAATTGGATAAGAATCCTTAGATGATCCTATGAGATTCAATCAATACAATCAATTGAAACCTACCTTGGAGAAACCGGTGGATTGAAGAGCTCCAACGATCACGAAACCACACAGCCAGTGTGAGAGACTCATGACGTCACCGTAAATGAGTGAAAGAGCTCCGGTGACCATTGGATGGTCCTTGGAATGGAGCAAAAACGGGAGGAGTCGGCAAGAAAAGGAATTGGAGAGAGAGAGTGTGCTTTCTTGTGAAAATTTCAAAAAAGGAATCGTCTAATTCTTATGAAATTCATCCAAGGCTCTTTTTTGTTTGGTCGAAATCATCCAAGGATTTTAGAGAGGGAATTAGAGATATTTTTGTGTCTAATCCTCAGCATTGCATGTCTAATTGATTATGTGGTTTAGATCTTGTCTAGAGGATCAAACCTGTACCCTCATTGGTGGATTTGAGAGAAAAGAGAGAATAGCCTATTCTAATCCTCATTGGTTAGCCAATGAATGGAGAGAATTAGAGAGCGCCGAGATTGATGACGTGGCTAGGTTGTCTTGTAATTATGGAGAAGGTTCCTTGGTAATAAAGGATGTGGCATTATGGTAGATATTTTAAATGGAGATGTGGCTGGCTCTCATGGGCTGCAATGGGCTTGGCTTTCGGCCTAATGGGCCAAGTTGGCCTTGGGTTGTCTTTGGCCTATTGGGCCGCGCTCACCCGGGTCGATCGTATTGAACCTGTTGGGCCCGGGTCTTCGTAATCCTCCATCGCTCCTTAGAAACACTAAATCTACATGTGGATGTTGAATTGACAAGCATATGCAATATTTTACATGTTTTGTTGATTTTTGACCGTTCTTCGGTTTGATAAAAAGTCGGCTGAAAAGTCAATTCTTGATTTATCAGCAAAATGCGGCTTAATGACTAATGAAATGTAATGCTCCTTACTTCTGCATGCAATTGGGATGCTCTGAATGTTTAACTAATTGTTTTTGGGTCTAGAATGGAATTTTGTTGTAATGAGAGGTCTCAAGTCTCGAATTATTGTAAGTTTAACATGTCAGAAAAGTGCGGCTGTAGTTTCAGGTTCCAAGTGAAATCTGTAAGGAAGTTGGAAAGAACCTAAAATCACTCACCCTAATATCTATTACCCTTCTCTCTTTGTAAGAGTGATCATACATTTGAGCTCGAAGAAGCTCATATCGCCATGATTGAGCTTGACGAAGCTCGAGCGGTCATGGCGTGGACAAGTTCGAAGAAGCTTCAGTTGTTGTGGCTGCGAACTTGACAAAGCTTGAGTGGATGGTTGAGCTCAAGCAACGCAATTGCCACGAGTTTAAAGAAACTCTAGCCACCGTATCCGAGCTCGACGAAACTTGAGCAGCCAGGGTCCCGAGCTTGAAGAAACTCCGCCGGCCAAGGCCGGGAGCTCGAAGAAACTTCGGCAGCCATGGCCAAGCTTGGACAGGTATGGTCACGAGCTTGAAGAAGCTCCAACCGCCATGGTCATGCGCTCCAAGAATTTTGCGAACTATAATAGGGCACGTGTACTTCGATATCCAACTCTGCAATTCGGTCGGGAAAAAACCGACCAACGATAGAAAAGGTTTTAGGGAAAAACTAACGCTGACACATTTTAAAAAGTATAAAATCGGTTTTTAATAAGAAAAATGATAGAGGTTTTGATTTTTGGGTAAAATTGAAGGGATCGACGGCAACATTTAACCCGAGAGAGTGATAGATTGGAGATTTCAAATTTTCAATCTTCACCCCCAACGATTTTGGTTTGTGTTCATTCGTTCGGTAAACATTGTTTTCTCTATATTTATGCTGTTTATAACGCATGAAAGACTTCCATTGTCATGGGTTGGGTCAGGTTTGCTCACACCTAAATAGACCATTTTAATAATCCATATTGATCCATTTTTATGCAAATACAATTTTAACGACTCATGCTTGATCCCGACCAAACCCATACCCAACCTATGAACCATATTATTAAACACCTCCATATTTAACTTCACCTACGAAAATCTGTGCCCACTCATACAACCCACTTAAAGCTTTTTCATGTTATTGTGTTACTTAGATAAAATTTTATATCAAATTAAAAAAGTAAAATAACTAAATAAGAAGATGTATGTAAATAAAATGAAAAACGTAAACAAAAATCGAAAATCAAAAAACCTGTAAAAGAACTAGAAAAGTGCGCATGTGTTGTGACGACGCATACACTAGATGCATGATTTATTGATCGAACTAAATTTAATCATTTTTCAATTTGCGTCAAATTCGACGGCCAAATTATCCTCTCAAAATCTGATGTCATATTTGTTTACAATAAAAGAAAGTTTGATTACATCTATAGCACCATCCCAACATACCACTAAATTTTCTGTGGAAGAAGTAACATGACAAATCAATGGAATGAGCAATCAAATTTTCCGTAAACGCCGGCCCTTTTACTCAGCTCTCTGTCGCGCTTGCAGAACAAAAGCGAAAAAAAAAATGGAGAATCGCATAGTATAGATCCACAGAACAAGATTATTAGATCAGAATCATCTTTTCTAATATTAGAGACTAAGATCTTAATGTATTGGATACGTGGTCTCATTCGAAGTTTCTATCGAAAGAAACCTACAGTCCCTGAAAGTGAATTCACATCGAGGTTCCTAGCATCAGCTGCATCGTATCTTCAAATAGAGAGCTCTATGGTATGATCTCCTTTTGAGGTTGCTTAATTGAATTATGATTGAGTCGAGTTCTGCTCTTATTTGTTAGTAATGAAGGGTTACGGGATCTTTTCGCTCTTTTGGCGAGAAAGGATCTCTCAATAGATGGACTTGCTTATCTAATTTTTTAGGTGATATCGAGACTGGATCGCCGAAAGCAAAGTTGTACAAAACAAGTGAAAGCTCCCTTACTTTGAGTGCTACAAAGAGGAAGGACCAAGCCACTTGAGACGGTAAGCTTCTCTTAATAGTAAGGGGAGTTACGCAACGGATCAAAGAAGGATGGTCTATTGTTCAGTTTTCTAGAAAGGGAGACTACTAAATTTGATTGGCGTTTGATCTTATCCTTGACGTCATTATAAATTGCGTATGCACTATCTGCTTCCCAAAGGTAATTTTCCGGTCACGATATGGCTGCAGATTCTCGTTCAAAGTAATTGCGGAGATTAAAGATGAATCTCGATTCGCAAGTTTCCAGTGCTTTAGTGCACCTAAGTCGAAGAAAAAAAGCGGCCGCATAGCATGCAGCTGAAGGGGAACTATGGCAGCTGAAGCATCTGGGGTATTCTTCAAAGTTAAGGTGAAAAAGACGGAAAATGGAACGGCTTATTTATTTGGTTAGTGATTGTTTGTGCGCGTCCTTTCTTGCCACTGGAAGTAGTAATTCTGATCAGGGTTGTTTGTAATGAGATATCTCGGCTCGTAGGATGGGAAAGTTACACTGCTTCGTTGTGTAAATAATCAGTTCACAATGCTGATGGAAGTTGCTTTGTTCCTTGGTCCTGCAGGCATCGATTTATGTAGCTTTTAGCCCTTGACCGACCCCGAGTATTGTTCCAATGGCGCTACCATCTGGTAAAGATGATCGGACTCACCGTCGTATGACTTGATAGCACCTTTATGAGAACAGCAGTTCTTCTCTGGGGACATAAAACGACAGGTACTTCGCCTCTACTTCTGATTAGAACGGTTTGATGACAATTTACGTACTCCTATTTCAAGAAATACCATATGTGCTTAATTAGTTCGGTACCCTGTCTGCAAGGTGGGTTCGCATTATTGAAGGATGCTCTAATGGAAGCGCCGCCACCAACTCGAGAACTCGAGTCTTCTGCTGCTGCTTCTTTTCCCTTTAGAAAGAGCAAGTTCAGTCAGATGAAAGAAATGTCTGACCAGAGGCCAGGGTGATTGGACTGGACTGGTGAGACAGACGCTTACACTGAAATCGACCAACAAATACTAAACTAAAAAAGGATCTACCAAATTATTACTGCTTTGGGGGATGCAATGCGGGTGATGATGCTGATAAAGCTACCCATGGCTTCTCCACGAGGGAGCAAGTGTTTTCAATTTTATCACAGTACTTCTGAGCGGCTGAACTTTCTTGATACACTGCCGCACTTCACATGTAAGAAATCACTACAAAATCAGGAGCTCCTGCTGTAGGAAACAATCGGATACCGATTCATGTACACTATTCCTACGGAGCAAACAATCATGCCTAGATATGAAGTTCAAATCTCTGCTCCATTCTGGAGAAAATAGATATTCTAAAGGTGAGGGAATGAGAGGAAATCAATAGGGAAGAGTGGCACTCCATACGGACAGAACATCACAGTTCTCTCCGACGTTCTACCCTGATGCAATTTCTTGATGTATTACTATTCCTCAATGGCATCTAATGAAAAACATAATGGAAATAGCACAATCCATTCCTCTTTCTATCTCTAAGGCCAATTGCTTTAAAAGAAAAAAATCAGTCATCAACTAAAACTTTGCCAGCCTCGATCAAATGCTGTTGAATTGTCATGTTGTCCAGCCCCTTAGATTGGACCACTGATTTAAACATGTCCCTTGAGGGTATGAAGATCTTCAAACCTGGGCAAGTAAAGAAACGGAAAGAAATCAGGATTTTCTGGTAAATAAAATGCTGCATGCAATTTGTTACTTCCAGTCACTACCTTGCAACCCCAGCACATTTCCTAGCCTGTTATGCAATTGCGGACAGGTGTTGTTGTCCTGTTTCAAGTGGGGGACTTTGCGTTGCATGCATTGCTCCCTTGCCCATTGAGCCCATCGTATTGAAAGCCATCTGCAAGGGAATAGTATGCAGTGAGGGAGTTTGCATTGCGTGATACAAATAGCACACTGCAAGAGAGGCAAACTGTATGCAGCTCTGTGCAAACAGTCCATGTTTGCCAACTTCCTTCTCATAAGTGAAAAGCCTGATGAAAAGAGGGTACCGGATTATATGCTAAAGTACGCCAAGCCCTGCCGCTCTGTGCGTACCAGATCGTGAACTTGAGAATATCTAAAGGGATATACGACATAATACTCCACAGCCAGATGACACCGGCCCATCCCCAGCCGATGCCATTTGTCCTTGCAAAACCCCAGTTTGCATACACAGTAAGGAGAGTCGCTATCTGATAAGCATAAACACGATGAGTTGTGAAACTGTTACTCTTCAACGATAATAAATCAGTTATCACCATCACGATTTCATTCCCTCACCAGCTGTGTAACGAAGAAGGCTGACATAAGCTGGAGACCTGGGTATTCAATGTACGACCAGCTGCGAGATCGAGTAACAAAGATGAGTGCCTGGCTCCCAATACTCACCTGGAGGTAAACAGCTGCTGTAAGCTCGTGGGGATTGTCCCCAATTGACCTCACTCCAAATTTGTCCTGTGAAGTCAAGTAACGAGTTAAAACTTCGAGGCTTCCTTTGGACTCATTTGAAAATTATATTTCTGATTCAGCGGATAAGATTACCGAGAAGAAGTTCGTTTTGTGTGCAGCCCAGAAGAAAACAACAGTCGTGACAGCTAAGTAGGTTCCAAGGACAATGCCGGTAGCCAAAATCTCCCCGAGCTTTAAGAAATCAGGTACGGGAGATGGCTTCACCCTATCTTTAGGAATGGTCATCATAGTTCCATCATTCAATATGGCAATGATTAACACCATGAAAGGTGAAAAATCATACTTCCATATAAGGGCAAGCAACAGAAAAGCCAGCACAATGCGGATTGTAATTGAGACTGCATAAATGGTGTAGCTTTTCATTCTCTGGAAGATTTCTCTGCTTGTCAACACAGCACCGAGAATCACACTCAACCCTGGTTTGGTGAGTACTATGTCAGATGCGCCTCGGGCAGCATCAGTTGCATCGGCTACAGCAATTCCAATGTCTGCCTCCTTTAAGGCTGGTGCATCACTCACGCCATCACCAGTCATCCCACATATGTGCTTCCCTTCTTGTAGACTATTCACAATCTTGTACTTGTGCTCTGTCCATTTGACACAACACGGTTAGTATCTTCCGGCCACTTTGATAACAAAGTTACATCAAAAGAAATAAGAACTTGCATATAAAGTCGCTTTCAAGTCGGAGCCTACGGCTATGCTTGCCACATATCATGAAATCATAATATTCTATATACAAGTTTATTAGGCAAAAGTAAGTGCTATATGACAAGTTCAAACCAGGAAAGACGCCAGCAAAGCCAACAGCTCTCTCAATTATCTCATCAATAGAGAGGGAAATAGTCATGTTGACAATGTGCTGGCCTAGGAGTGATAAGGGGTACATATTAGTCCCCATTCCTAGGCGGCGACCTGTCTCCTTGCCTATGGCTAACTGGTCTCCAGTAATCATCTTGACATTGACTCCAAGATTAAGTGCTTGTCTGATGGCCTCTGCACTATCGTGCCTTGGGGGATCAAAGAGAGGTAACAGGCCTACAAATTGCCAGGGTCCTCCAGCGCTATCCTTGGTTTTCTCCGGCACAGCCTGTTGACAAAAAGAACTATTACATGCATCGATAGTTATAGGATTAAAACGTAACTCTTGGGTAAACTTGAAGCTCACTTGTTTAGCAACTGCGAGGGAGCGAAGATTCTGGTCAGCAAATTTACCAATAACATCATGGACTTTCTTCTTTACATCTTTCCCAACCTTGCAGAGATCAATGATCTGGTAGATGTTTGAGAACAAGTTTAAATCATGAATATGCAAAGAAAGTCACCGCAAAAGGCTATGTGAAGTGGTAAGAGCAGAGGCAATAAAAAGCCTAGGAAGGAATTTGGCTCAGAACAAGAAAGATGGCTATCTAGCAAAATGTTTTACCTTCTCTGGTGCACCTTTGCTGACTCGATGCCAGTTACCATCAGAGTCCACGTATGTTATAGCTGTTCGCTTGTCCACAGGATTAAAAGGTAAGAAATGGACCTCAGTGATATCAGCTCCTAGCCTGTGTAAAGCACAAGCATTCATGACCAACAGGAGCACTTAGACATGTCAAATTTGAAAAGATACAGGAGGCACTTCAGTAATCTGGAACAAAGAAAGTAATATTTGCCCAAAACAGTATGTTGGTTCAATCACTCAATACCAATATAATCAGGCACGACGCTGAAATTTCTGTTTCCAGCTATTTTCAATAAAATAGCCAAATCTTTGAATTTTTTTGATTTCCCTTTTGCTCTTCTTGGGTTTTTGAGTATACTCACGATGCAAAAGATCACCCCATACGGCAGATCTAGGTCATGTGGCAGAAGATCATTGAAATGATGACAGGACACCGACATTGTTTGATGAACTCTAGCAATGCAGAGCAAAGTTTAGTAAGTTTATATCCATAAAGTTAGATACCTTCTTGGGATCACCCAACTTTCTGACAATACAAGCATCGATTGCATCCTGGTTCTCAACTTGCGAAGCTCTAGCGCCGAGCAATAGTACCCCGTCTTTGTCTTCATCCTTTGCAAATACCTGATGGTTGATTTTCATAACCATTGTCAGAATTATCTCAAAGTTTGGGAATTATCTCAGAATCTATTTATCTCAAGGAACGGTACTGCATATTGGGTTTGCACTCCGTTCTAAGTCTGTTCTACTATCAGAACTTCTGGGGTCCAGAACTAACCGCAATCAGGTCCTTGTCCACCGTAAACTCGTTGAGTGTAAGAGTCCCAGTCTTGTCACAGCAAAGGACATCCATGCCAGCCATCGACAAGATGGCTGACCTGCGCTTGGCAATGGCACCTTGTTTATACAGCAGACATGATCCAATAGCCATCGTCATTGACAAGACTGAATTCCTCCAATAAGGAGAACAAACAGATTGTCAATGCCATTCCTGTAATTGCGGTGCTGGATTGGATACATGACGATTATCTCTACCATCATTCCCAAAGCAGTTAAGCATATGCAAAACTTCCCGATGGCCATCAGTATCTGATTTAAATTGTAACATTGATCACACATCAGAAACGGAAAAACGCGTTAGTTTCATAGCACATACGACATTATGCAGCACTGCAATCCCTTCACAACAAGCACTTTCTGTCACTCATCAAAAGTGTAAGTAGAATAGGATTCCAGTTGATGAACATTAAAACGAGACATGTACCACAGTTAACAAACGAAACTAGATAGGTCGATCAAAATGATTTTCTTGATATTTACATGTACCTTCTTTTGTAAGGGCTGCGCTTGGTTGGTGTTCTTCACCAGGTGACCAGACCTGGCGAAGAAGGTATTAGCCCCAGTAGCAATGACGACAGCCTCTATTTCCCCTTGCGCGCAGATGGACCCAAAGAAAATTTGATCTCCGGGATTCTTGGTTACTGGTGGTGAACTACTGGTTAGAGCAGATTCATCAATTCTAAGAGGGTCACCCTCCAAAAGACAGACATCTGCTGGAACGATATCGCCAAGCTTAATACTGATCACATCTCCAGGAACCAAAACTGCTGCTAGTTGCTCCGTCCATGTACCATCTCTAAGAACCTTCAAAATTTAGTTAAGCAAACACAAACGTTCAGTTTCGGTATCTCAATGTATCTCACTAAACATTGAGAGGAGCAACTGGAGCAATTTCTAGACCTTTGTTTTGGGTGCTAGGCCTGCTGCAATTGAAGCTCTTGCTGCATTTCTTGCCTTATTACTCACGACAAGGCAGATTGCGGAATGAAAAATAAGCAAGGCAGTTATGCCTACGATATCCTGCCAATGACCCATGTCATCGATTTCAGTCATACATGATAATGTGACTTGTGCGTGTTTTGCCAGTACAAGTTAGCAGTCAACTAACCCCTCCTCCATTAGCCAAAGCAATAGACACCATGACCGAAGAAAGCGGACTCCAGAAAAATCGCAAGAATCGCAGAACCTCATTGTCCTGTTTCAGGTGAAAGAATGATTTATAGTTTCGTGACCAAAAAACAAAAATTCCCTGAAATTTTTAATTAGGAGAAGGATGTGGTTCATGCCTCGTGAACAGAGTGCCCGTTTGGGCCATACACGATGGCCTTGGTCCGTGCTTCTTCAGTCGAAAGACCCTCTCTTGAGGATCCCAGCTTTTTGAGAATTTCATCACATGATGTGCGTCCCTGAGAACAGAGGGAGGAAGAGCAAAACGTCCTATCAAAACTCTCGTGAACAAAACACATGGTCGAAACAAGTGAAACGACAGGGTGGAAGAGCGAATGTACCCAGTGCCGCATCTCTTCCATGACGAAGTCGGGAAGCACGGTGGCGAGATTTTTCCACCTCTCTTTCGCTCGCTCCCCTCTCCTTTATAACGAAGGGATGCGTGGCAGGGAGTTACGATTACAACGCTATCTTTAATCAATCTAATCTGACTGTTGGTTTCCAAGAAAAAGATCCTAGAAGATTTTCCTAGAGTATGATATATTCTTGAATTTTTTTTATCTTCTAGGGGATCGGTTCAGGATTTGGTTGCCTTTTATCCACCGTGTGTTAACATGAAATCTACTCTTATCTAGAAGTATGCGATCTGTCACTCGAATTCTCCGAAAACTCTTAGTCGTACTCTCGTCATGTTTCTTGAAAATATCATGAGCCGCGGAGTTGCCCCTAAATTATCAGTGTATCACCACTTCGTAGGGTAGTTTTGTAATCACAACAAAAAGGAAAAGATGGTGGGGATTTCATAAGTTCTATTCATGCACTCTTTCAAACCTAATTGACATGATTCTCAATGCATCGAAAAAACCATAGATTCTATTTTGAAAGATTGACAAATTTCTAGAGCCGTTAGATTTAGACTGAATAGGTATCTTGAAGATCTCTTAATAAATGTTTGCCAACTATAATATTGAAATGTATTTCTGAACCAGTGAGATCTCGAGTCATATTGAGTTTTGGGTAAAAAATAATGTAGGGCACTTGGAACAATAATATTATCCACACATAGCGATGACTCAATATTTGTTAATAAGAGCGTTAGCAATGACATCTCTAATAACATCCATAATACCACATCTCGAATAATAGCCGCAACACCGCAATTGTTGTCACTAATTATATAGTTTGTTTTAGTAATTCATTTATAATTATTATCAACGTGTGTATTATTATATTAAAGTTTATTCTTACTAATTCTATCTCGCTAATTGAAAAGAAAATATGAACATTAATTCCAAAAGGGAATAGATAAAACGAAAAATAGAGTTTTGCTTATTAAATTGTTTAAGGTAAGCAGATTTCTGTAAGGTTTCTATCCCCTGCAACAATTTGCCAGATCCCTATAATCAATAATCCAGTTCATTTGTCATTGTTTAGCATAGTGATCTTCCAACCATGGACGTTGGATTTGGTTGAAAGAGCCGGTAGGCATTCACCGTATTCAGGAATTCCGTGAATCCGTCGAGAGAACGTAGCATTATAATTACCATTAAGGTCGCATGTCGTGTCGCATAGATTGCTCCCTCAACCATGAGAGAAATGAAATGAAAATAAAAAATTACTTATTACAGACGAAAGGTGCAAAATATAAAATGGATAGCTTTGTTATTTGAATTGCTCAAGATAGCTTTTTCATGTTAATTTCTATCCAACATCCACATGTAGATTTAGGGTTTCTAAGAAGCGATGGAGGATTATGACGACCCGGGCCCAACATGTTCGATACGATCGATCCGGGTGAGTTCAGCCCAATCGGCCAAAGACAACCCAAGGCCAACTTGGCCCATTAGGCCGAAAACCAAACCCATTGCAGCACATAAGAGCCGGCCACATCTCCATTTAAAATATCTACCATAATGCCACATCCTTTATTACCAAAGAGCCATCTCCATAATTACAAGACAACCAAGCCATGTCATCAATCTCAATGCTCTCTAATTATCTCCGATCATTGGCTAACCAACGAGGATTAGAATAGGCTATTCTCTCTTTTCTCTCGAATCCACCAATGAGAGTACAGGTTTGATCCCCTAGACAAGATCTAAACCATAGAATCAATTAGACATGTAATGGTGAGGATTAGACACAAAAATATCTCTAATTCCCTCTCTAAAATCCTTGGATGATTTCGACAAAAAAAACAGAGCCTCGGATGAATTTCATAAGAATTAGATGATTCATTTTTTGAAATTTTCACAAGAAAGCACGCTCTCTCTCTCTCTCTCTCCAATTCCTTTTCCTGCCGACTCCTCCTGTTTTTGCTCCATTCCAAGGACTATCCACCGTCACCAGAGCTCTTTCACTCATTTCCGGTGACGTCATGAGTCTCTCACACTGGCTGTGTAGTATCGTGACTGCTGGAGCTCTTCAATTCGCCGGTTTCTCCAAGGAAGGTTTCTATTGATTGTATTGATTGAATCTCGTAGGATCATCTAAGGATTCTTATCCGATTCATAGTATAAAATTGAAAACTAATCTCCAATTTGTGGATTGTGTAATGGATAGGACGTGATGAGATTATCAAAGTAATGCATTGATCATCAGTGAACACTTCTTCACATTAGTTTTAAAATAGAAAATTTCTGGAAAAATCATGTCTAGCACTTGTAGTAATATTTATTTGCTTGCTGGCCGAGACCTCTCGTTCATTATGTCAATTTGATGTGATTTTATGGACGAAATCTCATGCACGTCTCAAGATCATGCAACAACATGTGCGATCGTTAGGCAAGATATTATTGACTCTCAAACAAGTACGTTTTGGAAGTGCCCCACTTGGTTGGTACTTTCAACAAGGTGAGCAGCCTTGCCGAAGAAGGTATGAAAACCCGTAACAATGACAACAGCCTCAATTTCATCCCCTTGCTTACAAGTTGACCTAGAGAAAACATCATTCTTGGTTACGGGAGGAGATTCACCAATTAGAGCATATTGATCAATTTTAAGAGGGCCACCCTCCAAAAGACGGGCATCTGCTGGAGTAACATATCGAAGCTTAATACTGACCGCATCTCCAGGAACCAAAATTGTAGCTTCTTACTCGTTCCCAATTTATATCTCTAAGAACCTTCAAAATTTAGTTTAGCAAACAGTAACATCCAGCTTCAGTGTGTTTTCCAATACATTTATGCTCATTAAACATTGATAGGAACAACATATAGGTCAATGACCTTTGTGTGTTGGGCCTGCCATTAGTGCTGTTGCAGAATTGCCTGCATTATTTTCCTCCATATAGCTGATGGTGGAATTGATGATAAGTAAGGCTATTATGTTTGTAAAATCTTGCCAATTTGGTTACGGACCTACATGACATCGATTTCAGTAACGTGTCACGGTCCAGAGGTTTTCAATGCACAATCGATCAAGGATGATCCTAAAAGACTAGGCTAGCCTTGAAGCTTATGAAATCCTAGGGTTTCTTGAGTACTCGGAATATTCTTAAGGGCAATATGGAAAATGTACACTATTCTAGAGTGTTCTTGTAATCAATGTAGGTAGTTGATAGATAGGAGAACCTCCACTGTTAGATTAAAGGGAGATGTACGGTTATAATTAGAAGAATATTTCTATATATAGGGTACCCTCCCTTCATTTATATCATCTCATAAATAATGACTCTAGAATATATCATTATCTTTGTTTTGTCCCGATTTCATAACACCAAAAAAAGAAAGATAATGGCACGGTTATTGCACTTAAATAATTTTTATGTTTTTTAAAATACGAAACCATATGAATTATGGAGAAAATCCAATGCATGTGCATATGAACATTTTTCGTGTGCTGGTGCATGTTTTGCTAGTAGTCAACTAACCCCTCCCTTGGCCAAAACGATAGACATGACGGTAGCTGGCTCCATGCCCCAAGAGTGTGGATTCCACTAAAAAGTGACAGACTCCAAGAGGATATTTCTTTCTTGTTGAAAAACAAAATATTGATAGTTTCAAATGGAATACTATTTTATGAAAAAGGAGAAGGATCATGCCATGAGCTCGGAGAGACGGTTTGGGCCATATGTGATGAGCCTAAGACGCGTGATTTCACTCGAAAGACCCCCTCTTGAGGATGATAGCTGTGTAAAGATATGATGAGCTGATCTAGACACCTGAGAATAGAAACATATTCATGAAACAGAGAGAATAAGCAACAGAAGCAAAGTTTCGGAAGTCGACAAAAAGCCAACCAAAACATAGGAAACTAGAAATCGCCAGAAATGATGGATCATTCATGGAAGCCAAAAACACCTGATTCAACATTGTCGCTATAGAAAGAACGAGTGGCGAGAAGACCTTAGGAGTTATTGCTAAAACAAATGGGAGGGGACGATCAACCCGTTCAGTAGAATTCAAAGAAAGACTATTGATAGCAGGTGTAGACATTTCTTTGTCCCGTCAAAAGGAAATGCGGGCAGGGAGAGCTCGGCAGAAGGTTCGAGAATGGGGAAAGGTCCACTTCTTAATATTCAAATAAAAAAAGAGTTCCAAACCTAGATGCAGAAAGAAGGAAAATCAGCCGTCTCTGCCTTAGTGCCAAAAAGAGCCCATTCTCGCCATTCGGGAATCCCCGTCTAGGAAGAAGTAAAACTTTCCCTCTAAAAAAAAAAAAGCAAACAGAGCAGGGCTTTTTCCTGCAAAACAGAATCCCTCGTTACATTCACGAGTAGAAACTACATCCATGGAAACTCGGTTCTAACACTAAATTAGCGTAGCAAAATGAGGATCAAAAGAGTATGGAGGCAGTGAGAGCCAAACCTGAATCGATATTGTCGCCATCTATTATGAGCTTATAGAGGAAAAGAACGAGCACAACTTTGAAGAAGAAGAAGAAGAAGAAGAAGAATGAGTAGAACTTTGAAGAAGAAGAAGAAGAATGCTCTTTTTCCTCTCTTTCTCGCTCTATCTCTTCTTCCTTTCTCTCAGCTCCGTAACTTTGATGAGGACAGAATGAGCTCAATGTAAGAAGCTACGGAGCTGTCGAGGGAATGTGCATAGTAATTGGCAAGGATGAATTGCATGAAGCCAACTGTACAGACTCTATAACAAATTAATTGGGGGGAAATAAGAGGACATACGTCCTATATATATCGGGAATATTTGTTTGTGTAACTTATCGATGCACACATATATAATAATATTGGTACGTAAGTTCTTATAAAATTAATTCGCTAATATCAAACCAAACATAGTCACCCTTGCCATGTATATTTTTAAAAAAATTAATCAAATCTTATTACTAAGTAATCGGATATCAAATAGGGCCAATATGACCATCACATTTTTATTTTTCCGTTAGGACTAAATCAAACTATATTCCCCCCATAGTGCTTCGTGTTATTCTTTTAAGATGGTTAGCACTCTGTAAATTTTTTCTTTCATTTTGCATCTTTATATTCCTTTGTGATAGATTTCAATTTAGCTGCTCTTTATTTCTTTTTTTTCCCCTTTGTCTTGAAATTCCAAATTTCCCCTTTATTTCTTTCTTTCAACTTGGCTGCGTACCGGGAATATTTGTTTGTGTAACTTATCGACGGACACATATAATGATATTGGTACGTAAATTCTTATAAAATAAATTCGCTAATATCAAACCAAATATAGTAACCCTTGCCATATATATTTAAAAAAAATTAAAAAAATCTTATTGTTAAGTAATCGGACATTTGATAGGGCCAATATGACAACAGCATTTTTATTTTTCCGTTATGACTAAATCAAACTATATTCCCCTCATAGTGCTTCGTGTTATCCTTTTAACATGGTTAGCACTCTGTGAATTTTTTATTTCATTTTGCATCCTTATATTCCCTTGTGATAGATTTCAATTTGGCTGCTCTTTATTTATTTCTTTTTCCCATTTATCTCGAAATTACAAATTTCCCTATATTTTTAGATAGAAATATTACCGGTGAGACGAGATTTGCTCGCCATAAATAAGACATGAAAACCGCGGTTGCCACCTCTATCTAGTGCTCTGAGATATCCAAGTTTCGGTATATAGAGGGATAAGTGGGAAACGGACGTAACCTATACTCTAACAAAATACGGCCACAAGGCACGTCACATTTTTTATAGTGCCTTCTTCCTAGTATGAATATTCTAAATTCCGAATTGGCACATCTTGCCCATTCGGCGGCTCACCCTGCATCAAATGCAATTCAGTTATGCATGTACATATGAACATTTTTCGTGTGCTTGTGCGTATTTTGCCAGTAGTCAGCTAACCCCTTCCTTGGCCAAAACGATGGACATGAAGGTAGCCGACTCCATGCCTTAAGAGAGTGAATTCCACAAAAAAGCGACAGACTCCAAGAGGACATTTATTTCTTATTGAAAAACAAAATATTAGTAGTTTCAAATGGAATACTATTTTATGAAAAAGGAGAAGGATCATGCCTTGAGCTCGAAGAGACGGTTTAAGGCATATGTGATGAGCTTGAGCCGTATGGTTTCAATCGAAAGACCCCCTCTTGAGGATGATAGCTGTGTGAAGATATGATGAGTTGATCTGGACATCTGAGAACATAAACATACATGAAACAGAGAGAGTAAGCAACAGAAGCAAAGTTTTGGAAGTCAACAAAAAGCCACACCAAAACATAAGAAACCAGAAATGGCCAGAAACGATTGATCATTCAGGGAAGCCAAAAACACCTGATTCAACATTGTCGTCATAGAAAGAACGAGTGGCTAGGAGACCTTAGGAGTTGTTGCTAAAACAAATGGGAGGGGAGGATCACCGGTTCGGTAGAATTTCGAAGAAAGACCGATGATAGCAGGTGGAGACATTTCTTTGGCCCCGTCAAAAGGAAATGCAGGTAGAGGAGAGCTCGGCAGAAGGTTCGAGAATGGGGTAGGGTCCACTTCTTAAGATTTAGATAAAAAAAGAGCTCCAAACCTAGATGCAGAAAGAATGAAAATCAGCCGTCTCTGCCTCAGCGCCTAAAAGAGTCCATTCTTGCCATTCGGGAATCCCCGTCTAGGAAGAAGTAAAAGCTTTCCTCTAAAAAAAAAAAAAACAAACAGAGCTGGGTTTTTTCCTTCAACACAGAATCCCTCGTTACATTCACGAGTAGAAATGACATCCATGGAAGCTCGGTTCTAACACTAAAGCAGCGTAGCAAAATGAGGATCAAAAGAGCACGTAAGTAGTGAGAGCCAAACCTAAATCGATATTGTTGCCATCTATTATGAATTTATAGAGGAAAAGAACGAGTAGAACTTTGGAGAAGAAGAAGAAAAAGAGGAATGGGTAGAACTTTGAAGAAGAAGAAGAAGAATGCTCTTCTTCCTCTCTTTCTCGCTCTATCTCTTCTTCCTGTCTCTCGCTCCGTAACTTTGATAAGGACAGAATGAGCTCTCACTTTCTCTCTCTATAACAGACCAAAAACGAGCGCCAAGTAGAGAGAATGCAAGAAGCTACGGAACTGTCGAGGGAATGTGCACAGTAATTGGCAAGGATGAATTGCTTGAAGCCAACTGCATATCCTCTATAACAAATTAATTAGGGGGAAATAAGAGGACATTCATACTAATAAACTATACCGGGAATATTTGTTTGTGTAACTTATCGATGGACACATATAATGATATTGGTACGTAAGTTCTTATAAAATAAATTCCCTTTATTTCTAATATCAAACCAAATATAGTAATCATTGCAATATATATTTAAAAAAAAATTAATAAAATCTTATTGTTAAGTAATCGGACATTTGATAGGGCCAACATGACAACAACATTTTTTATTTTTCCATTATGACTAAATCAAACTATATTCCCCTCATAGTGCTTCGTGTTATTCTTTTAACATGGTTAACACTCTGTGAATTTTTTATTTCATTTTGCATCCTTATATTCCTTTGTGATAGATTTCAATTTGGCTGCTCTTTGTTTCTTTCTTTTTCCCCTTTATCACGAAATTCCAAATTTCCCTATATCTTATAGATAGAAATATTACCGGTGAGACGAGATTTGCTCGCCATAAATAAGACACGAAAACCGTGGTTGCCACCTCTCTCTAGTGCTCCGAGATATCCAAGATTCGATATATAGAGGGATAAGTGGGAAACGGACGTAACATATACTCTAACAAAATACAGCCACAAGGCACATGACATTTTTTATAGTGCCTTCTTCCTAGTATGAATATTCTAAATTTCGAATTGGCACATCTTGCCCATGCTAAAACAAACGGGAGGGGAGGATCGACCCGTTCAGTATAATTCCGAAGAAAGACTGTTGGCAGCAGGTGGAGACATTTCTTTGGCCCCGTCAAAAGGAAATGCGGGCAGGGGAGAGCTCGGCAGAAGGTTCGAGAATGGGGTAGGGTCCTCTTCTTAAGATTCAGATAAAAAAAGAGTTCCAAACCCGGGAAAAGCAAGGAAGGTTGAAGAGAATGGGGTAGGGTCCACTTCTTAAGATTTAGATAAAAAAGAGCTCCCAACCTAGATGCAGAAGAATGAAAATCAGCCATCTCTGCCTCAAAAAGAGTCCATTCTTGCCATTCGGGAATCCCGCCTAGGAAGAAGTAAAGCTTTCCCTCTCAAAAAAAAAAAAAAACAAATAGAGCTGGGTTTTTCCTTCAACAAAGAATCCTTGTTACATTCACAGTAGAAACTACATCCATGGAAGCTCGGCTCTAACACTAAAGCAAATAGCAAAATGAGGATCAAAAGAGCACGGAGATAGTGAGAGCCAAACCTAAATCGATATTGTTGCCATCTATTATGAACTTATAGAGGAAAAGAACGAGTAGAACTTTGGAGAAGAAGAAGAAAAAGAACAACGGGTAGAACTTTGAAGAAGAAGAAGAAGAAAGCTCTTCTTCCTCTCTTTCTCGCTCTATCCCTTCTTCCTATCTCTCGCTCCGTAACTTTGATAAGGACAGAATGAGCTCTCACTTTCTCTCTCTATAACAGACCAAAAACGAGCGCCAAGTAGAGAGAATGCAAGAAGCTATAGAACTGTCGAGGGAATATGCATAGTAATTGACAAAGATGAATTGCTTGAAGCCAACTGCATATCCTCTATAACAAATTAATTATGGGGAAATAAGAGGACATTCATACTATACGTACCGGGAATATTTGTTTGTGTAACTTATCGATGGACACATATACTGATATTGGTACGTAAGTTCTTATAAAATAAATTCGCTAATATCAAACCAAACATAGTAATCCTTGCCATGTATATTTAAAAGAAAATTAATAAAATCTTATTGTTAAGTAATCGAACATTTGATAGGGCCAATATGACAACAGCATTTTTATTTTTCCATTATGACTAAATCAAACTATATTCCCCTCATAGTGCTTCGTGTTATTCTTTTAACATGGTTAGCACTCTGTGAATTTTTTATTTCATTTTGCATCCTTATATTCCTTTGTGATAGATTTCAATTTGGCTACTCTTTGTTTTTTCTTTTTCCCCTTTATCTCGAAATTCCAAATTTCCCTATATCTTATAGATAGAAATATTACCGGTGAGACGAGATTTGCTCGCCATAAATAATACACGAAAACATCGGTTGCCACCTCTCTCTAGTGCTCCGAGATATCCAAGATTCGATATATAGAGGGATAAGTGGGAAACGGACGTAACATATACTCTAACAAAATATGGCCACAAGGCACGTCACATTTTTTATAGTGCCTTCTTCCTAGTATGAATATTCTAAATTCCGAATTGGCACATCTTGCCCATTCGGCGGCTCACCCTGCATCAAATACAATTCAGTTATGCATGTGCATATGAATATTTTTCGTGTGCTTCTGCGTGTTTTGCTAGTAGTCAGCTCACCCCTTCCTTGGCCAAAACGATGGACATGACGGTAGCCGACTCCATGCCTTAAGAGAGTGAATTCCAAAAAAAAGCGACAGACTCCAAGAGGACATTTATTTCTTATTGAAAAACAAAATATTAGTAGTTTCAAATGGAATACTATTTTATGAAAAAGGAGAAGGATCATGCCTTGAGCTCGAAGTGACAGTTTAAGGCATATGTGATGAGCTTGAGCCGTGTGGTTTCAATCGAAAGATCCCCTCTTGAGTATGATAGCTGTGTGAAGATATGATGAGTTGATCTGGACATCTGAGAACATAAACACATTCATGAAATCGAGAGAGTAAGCAATAGAAGCAAAGTTTTGGAAGTCAACAAAAAGCCACACCAAAACATAGGAAACCAGAAATCGCCAGAAACGATTGATCATTCAGGAAAGCCAAAAACACCTGATTCAACATTGTCATCATAGAAAGAACGAGTGGCTAGGAGACCTTAGGAGTTGTTGCTAAAACAAATGGGAGGGGAGGATCGACCGGTTCGGTAGAATTTCGAAGAAAGACCGTTGATAGCGGGTGGAGACATTTCTTTGGCCCCGTCAAAAAATGGAAGGGGAAGTAGGCCCGGAGGAGCTCGTTAGAAGGTTGGAGAATGGGGTAGGGTCCACTTCTTAAGATTTAGATAAAAAAAAAGCTCCAAACCTAGATGCAGAAAGAATGAAAATCAGCCGTCTCTGCCTCAGCACCTAAAAGAGTCCATTCTTACCATTCGGGAATCCCGTCTAGGAAGAAGTAAAGCTTTCCCTCTAAAAAAAAAACAAATAGAGCTGGGTTTTTTCCTTCAAGAAACAATCCCTCGTTACATTCACTAGTAGAAACGACATCCATGGAAGCTCGGTTCTAACACTAAAGCAGCGTAGCAAAATGAGGATTAAAAGAGCACGGAGGTAGTGAGAGCCAAACTTAAATCGATATTGTTGCCATCTATTATGAGCTTATAGAGGAAAAGAACGAGTAGAACTTTGAAGAAGAAGAAGAAAAAGAAGAACGGGTAGAACTTTGAAGAAGAAGAAGAAGAAGAATGCTCTTCTTCCTCTCTTTCTCGCTCTATCTCTTCTTCCTGTCTCTCGCTCCGTAACTTTGATAAGGATAGAATGAGCTCTCACTTTCTCTCTATAACAGACCAAAAACGAGCACCAAGTAGAGAGAATGCAAGAAGCTACGGAACTGTCAAGGGAATGTGCACAGTAATTGGCAAGGATGAATTGCTTGAAGCCAACTGCATATCCTCTATAATAAATTAATTAGGGGGAAATAAGAGGACATTCATACTATACGTACCGGGAATATTTGTTTGTGTAACTTATCGATGGACACATATACTGATATTAGTATGTAAGTTCTTATAAAATAAATTCGCTAATATCAAACCAAATATAGTAATCCTTGCCATATATATTTAAAAAAAAATTAATAAAATCTTATTGTTAAGTAATCGACCATTTGATAAGGCCAATATGACAACAGCATTTTTATTTTTCCATTATGACTAAATCAAACTATATTCCCCTCATAGTGCTTCGTGTTATTCTTTTAACATGGTTAGCACTCTGTGAATTTTTTATTTCATTTTGCATCCTTATATTCCTTTGTGATAGATTTCAATTTGGCTGCTCTTTGTTTCTTTCTTTTTCCCCTTTATCACGAAATTTCAAATTTCCCCTATATCTTATAGATAGAAATATTACCGGTGAGACGAGATTTGCTCGCCATAAATAAGACACGAAAACCGTGGTTGCCACCTCTCTCTAGTGCTCCGAGATATCCAAGATTTCGATATATAGAGGGATAAGTGGGAAACGGACGTAACATATACTCTAACAAAATACAGCCACAAGGCACGTGACATTTTTTATAGTGCCTTCTTCCTAGTATGAATATTCTAAATTCCGAATTGGCACATCTTGCCCATTCGGCGGCTCACCCTGCATCAAATGCAATTCAGTTATGCATGTGCATATGAACATTTTTCGTGTGCTTGTGCGTGTTTTGCCAGTAGTCAGCTAACCCCTTTTTGGCCAAAACGATGGACATGACGGTAGCCGACTCCATGCCTTAAGAGAGTGGATTCCACAAAAAGCGACAGACTCCAAGAGGACATTTATTTCTTATTGAAAAACAAAATATTAGTAGTTTCAAATGGAATACTATTTTATGAAAAAGGAGAAGGATCATGCCTTGAGCTTGAAGAGACAATTTAAGGCATATATGATGAGCCTGAGCCGTGTGGTTTCAATCAAAAGACCCTCTCTTGAGGATGATAGCTGTGTGAAGATATGATGAGTTGATCTGGACATCTGAGAACATAAACAAATTCATCAAACAGAGAGAGTAAGCAATAGAAGTAAAGTTTTGGAAGTCAACAAAAAGCCACACCAAAACATAGGAAACCAGAAATCGCCAGAAACGATTGATCATTCAGGGAAGCCAAAAACACTTGATTCAACATTGTCGTCATAGAAAGAACGAGTGGTTAGGAGACCTTAGGAGTTGTTGCTAAAACAAATGGGAGGGGAGGATCGACCGGTTCGGTAGAATTTCGAAGAAAGACCGTTGATAGCAGGTGGAGACATTTCTTTGGCCCCAAAAGGAAAAACAGGCAGGGGAGAGCTCGGTAGAAGGTTGGAGAATGGGGTAGGGTCCATTTCTTAAGATTTAGATAAAAAAAGAGCTCCCAACCTAGATGCAGAAGAATGAAAATCAGCCGTCTCTGCCTTAGCGCCTAAAGAGTCCATTCTTGCCATTCGGGAATCCCGTCTAGGAAGAAGTAAAGCTTTCCATCTCAAAAAAAAAAAAAATAGAGCTGGGTTTTTTTTTTTCAACAAAGAATCCCTCGTTACATTCACGAGTAGAAACTACATCCATGGAAGCTCGGTTCTAACACTAAAGCAGCGTAGCAAAATGAGGATCAAAAGAGCACGGAGGTAGTGAGAGCCAAACCTAAATCGATATTGTTGCCATCTATTATGAACTTATAGAGGAAAAGAACGAGTAGAACTTTGAAGAAGAAGAAGAAAAAGAAGAACGGGTAGAACTTTGAAGAAGAAGAAGAAGAAAGCTCTTCTTCCTCTCTTTCTCGCTCTATCTCTTCTTCTTGTCTCTCGCTCCGTAACTTTGATGAGGACAGAATGAGCTCTCACTTTCTCTCTCTATAACAGACCAAAAACGAGCGCCAAGTAGAGAGAATGCAAGAAGCTACGGAACTGTCGAGGGAATATGCATAGTAATTGGCAAGGATGAATTGCTTGAAGCCAACTGCATATCCTCTATAACAAATTAATTATGGGGAAATAAGAGGACATTCATACTATACGTACCGGGAATATTTGTTTGTGTAACTTATCGATGGACACATATACTGATATTGGTACGTAAGTTCTTATAAAATAAATTCGCTAATATCAAACCAAACATAGTAATCCTTGCCATGTATATTTAAAAAAAAATTAATAAAATCTTATTGTTAAGTAATCGAACATTTGATAGGGCCAATATGACAACAGCATTTTTATTTTTCCATTATGACTAAATCAAACTATATTCCCCTCATAGTGCTTCGTGTTATTCTTTTAACATGGTTAGCACTCTGTGAATTTTTTATTTCATTTTGCATCCTTATATTCCTTTGTGATAGATTTCAATTTGGCTGCTCTTTGTTTTTCTTTTTCCCCTTTATCTCGAAATTCCAAATTTCCTATATCTTATAGATAGAAATATTACCGGTGAGATGAGATTTGCTCGCCATAAATAAAACAAAAACCCGCGGGTTGCCACCTCTCTCTAGTGCTCCGAAATATCCAAGTTTCAATATATAGAGGGATAAGTGGGAAACGGATGTAACATATACTCTAATAAAATATGGCCACAAGGCACGTGACATTTTTGATAGTGCCTTTTTCCTAGTATGAATATTCTAAATTCCGAATTGGCACATCTTGCCCATTCGGCGGCTCACCCTGCATCAAATGCAATTCAGTTATGCATGTGCATATGAATATTTTTCGTGTGCTTCTGCGTGTTTTGCTAGTAGTCAGCTCACCCCTTCCTTGGCCAAAACGATGGACATGACGGTAGCCGACTCCATGCCTTAAGAGAGTGAATTCCAAAAAAAAGCGACAGACTCCAAGAGGACATTTCTTTCTTATTGAAAAACAAAATATTAGTAGTTTCAAATGGAATACTATTTTATGAAAAAGGAGAAGGATCATGCCTTGAGCTCGGAGACGGTTTAAGGCATATGTGATGAGCTTGAGCCGTGTGGTTTCAATCGAAAGACCCCCTCTTGAGGATGATAGCTGTGTGAAGATATGATGAGTTGATCTGGACATCTGAGAACATAAACATATTCATGAAATCGAGAGAGTAAGCAATAAAAACAAAGTTTTGGAAGTCAACAAAAAGCCACACCAAAACATAGGAAACCAGAAATCGCCAGAAACGATTGATCATTCAGGAAAGCCAAAAACACCTGATTCAACATTGTCATCATAGAAAGAACGAGTGGCTAGGAGACCTTAGGAGTTGTTGCTAAAACAAATGGGAGGGGAGGATGACCGGTTCGGTAGAATTTCGAAGAAAGACCGTTGATAGCGGTGGAGACATTTCTTTGGCCCCGTCAAAAGGAAATGCAGGCAGGGAGGAGCTCGGCAGAAGGTTCGAGAATAGGGTAGGGTCCACTTCTTAAGATTTAGATAAAAAAAAAAGTTCCAAACCTAGATTCAGAAAGAATGAAAATCAGCCGTCTCCGCCTCAGCGCCGAAAAGAGCCCATTTTTGCCATTTGGGAATCCCCGTTTAGGAAGAAGTAAAGCTTTCCTCTCAAAAAAAAAAAAAAAAGATAGCTGGGTTTTTCCTTCAAGAAACAAATCCCTCGTTACATTCACGAGTAGAAACTACATCCATGGAAGCTCGGTTCTAACACTAAATCAAGCGTAGCAAAATGAGGATTAAAAGAGCACGGAGGTAGTGAGAGCCAAACCTAAATCGATATTGTTGCCATCTATTATGAGCTTATAGAGGAAAAGAACGAGTAGAACTTTGAAGAAGAAGAAGAAAAAGAAGAACGGGTAGAACTTTGAAGAAGAAGAAGAAGAAGAATGCTCTTCTTCCTCTCTTTCTCGCTCTATCTCTTCTTCTTATCTCTCGCTCCGTAACTTTGATGAGGATAGAATGAGCTCTCACTTTCTCTCTCTATAACAGACCAAAAACGAGCGCCAAGTAGAGAGAATGCAAGAAGCTACGGAACTGTCGAGGGAATGTGCACAGTAATTGGCAAGGATGAATTGCTTGAAGCCAACTGCATATCCTCTATAACAAATTAATTAGGGGGAAATAAGAGGACATTCATACTATACGTACCGGGAATATTTGTTTGTGTAACTTATCGATGGACACATATACTGATATTGGTACGTAAGTTCTTATAAAATAAATTCGCTAATATCAAACCAAACATAGTAACCCTTGCCATGTATATTTAAAAAAAATTAATAAAATCTTATTGTTAAGTAATCGAACATTTGATAGGGCCAATATGACAACAGCATTTTTATTTTTCCATTATGATTAAATCAAACTATATTCCCCTCATAGTGCTTCGTGTTATTCTTTTAACATGGTTAGCACTCTGTGAATTTTTTATTTCATTTTGCATCCTTATATTCCTTTGTGATAGATTTCAATTTGGCTGCTCTTTGTTTCTTTCTTCTTCCCCTTTATCTCGAAATTCCAAATTTCCTTATATCTTATAGATAGAAATATTACCGGTGAGACGAGATTTGCTCGCCATAAATAATACACGAAAACCGCGGTTGCCACCTCTCTCTAGTGCTCCAAGATATCCAAGTTTCGATATATAGAGGGATAAGTGGGAAACGGATGTAACATATACGCCAATAAGATATCGGCCACAAGGCACGTGACATTTTCGATAGTGCCTTTTTCCTAGTATGAATATTCTAAATTTCGAATTGGCACATCTTGCCCATTCGGCGGCTCACCCTGCATCAAATGCAATTCAGTTATGCACGTGCATATGAACATTTTTCGTGTGCTTGTGCATGTTTTGCCAGTAGTCAGCTAACCCCTTCCTTGGCCAAAACGATGGACATGACGGTAGCCAACTCCATGCCTTAAGAGAGTGGATTCCACAAAAAAGCGATAGACACCAATAGGACATTTCTTTCTTATTGAAAAACAAAATTTTAGTAGTTTCAAATGGAATATTGTTTTGTGAAAAAGGAGAAGGATCATGTCTTGAGATCGGAGAGACGGTTTAAGGCATATGTGATGAGCCTGAGCCGCGTGGTTTCACTCGAAAGACCCTCTCTTGAGGATGATAGCTGTGTGAAGATATGATGAGCTGATCTGGACATCTGAGAACATAAACATATTCCTAAAACAGAGAGAGTAAGCAATAAAAACAAAGTTTTGGAAGTCAACAAAAAGCCACACCAAAACATAGGAAACCAGAAATCGCCAGAAACGATTGATCATTCAGGAAAGCCAAAAACACCTGATTCAACATTATCGTCATAGAAAGAACGAGTGGCGAGGAGACCTTAGGAGTTGTTGCTAAAACAAATGGGAGGGGAGGATGACCGGTTCGGTAGAATTTTGAAGAAAGACCGTTGATAGCAGGTGGAGACATTTCTTTGGCCCCGTCAAAAGCAAATGCTGGTAGGGGAGAGCTCGGTAGAACGTTCGAGAATGGGGTAGGGTCCACTTCTTAAGATTTAGATAAAAAAAGAGTTCCAAACCTAGATGCAGAAAGAATGAAAATCAGCCGTCTCTGCCTCAGCGCCAAAAAGAGCCCATTCTTGCCATTTGAGAATTCCCGTCTAGGAAGAAGTAAAGCTTTCCATCTCAAAAAAGAAAAAAAAACAAACATAGCTAGGTTTTTCCTTCAACACAGAATCCCTCGTTACATTCATGAGTTGAAACTACATCCATGGAAGCTCGGTTCTAACACTAAAGCAGCGTAGCAAAATGAGGATAAAAAAAGCACGGAGGTAGTGAGAGCAAACTTAAATCGATATTGTTGCCATCTATTATGAGCTTATAGAGGAAAAGAACGAGTAGAACTTTGAAGAAGAAGAAGAAAAAGAAGAACGGGTAGAACTTTGAAGAAGAAGAAGAAGAATGCTCTTCTTCCTCTCTTTCTCGCTCTATCTCTTCTTCTTGTCTCTCGCTCCGTAACTTTGATGAGGATAGAATGAGCTCTCACTTTCTCTCTCTATAACAGACCAAAAACGAGCGCCAAGTAGAGAGAATGCAAGAAGCTACGGAACTGTCGAGGGAATGTGCACAGTAATTGGCAAGGATGAATTGCTTGAAGCCAACTGCATATCCTCTATAACAAATTAATTAGGGGGAAATAAGAGGACATTCATACTATACGTACCGGGAATATTTGTTTGTGTAACTTATCGATGGACACATATACTGATATTGGTACGTAAGTTCTTATAAAATAAATTCGCTAATATCAAACCAAACATAGTAATCCTTGCCATGTATATTTAAAAGAAAATTAATAAAATCTTATTGTTAAGTAATCGAACATTTGATAGGGCCAATATGACAACAGCATTTTTATTTTTCCGTTATGACTAAATCAAACTATATTCCCCTCATAGTGCTTCGTGTTATTCTTTTAACATGGTTAGCACTCTGTGAATTTTTTATTTCATTTTGCATCCTTATATTCCTTTGTGATAGATTTCAATTTGGCTGCTCTTTGTTTCTTTCTTCTTCCCCTTTATCTTGAAATTCCAAATTTCCCTATATCTTATAGATAGAAATATTACCGGTGAGACGAGATTTGCTCGCCATAAATAATACACGAAAACCGCGGTTGCCACCTCTTTCTAGTACTCCGAGATATCCAAGTTTCGATATATAGAGGGATAAGTGGGAAACGATGTAACATATACACCAATCAGATACGGCCACAAGGCACGTGACATTTTCGATAGCGCCTTTTTCCTAGTATGAATATTCTAAATTCCGAATTGGCACATCTTGCCCATTCGGCTGCTCACCCTGTATCAAATGCAATTCAGTTATGCATGTACATATGAACATTTTTCGTGTGCTTGTGCATGTTTTGCCAGTAGTCAGCTAACCCCTTCCTTGGCCAAAACGATGGACATGACGGTAGCCAACTCCATGCCTTAAGAGAGTGGATTCCACAAAAAAGCGATAGACACCAATAGGACATTTCTTTCTTATTGAAAAACAAAATTTTAGTAGTTTCAAATGGAATATTATTTTGTGAAAAAGGAGAAGGATCATGCCTTGAGATCGGAGAGACGGTTTAAGGCATATGTGATGAGCCTGAGCCGTGTGGTTTCACTCGAAAGGCCCCCACTTGAGGATGATAGCTGTGTGAAGATATGATGAGCTGATATGGACATCTGAGAACATAAACATATTCATGAAACAGAGAGAGTAAGCAACAAAAGCAAAGTTTTGGAAGTCAACAAAAAGCCACACCAAAACATAGGAAACCAGAAACTGCCAAAAATGATTGATCATTCAGGAAAGCCAAAAAAACCTGATTCAATATTATCGTCATAGAAAGAACGAGTGGCGAGGAGACCTTAGGAGTTGTTGCTAAAACAAATGGGAGGGGAGGATTACTGGTTCGGTAGAATTTCGAAGAAAGACCGTTGATAGCAGGTGGAGACATTTCTTTGGCCCCGTCAAAAGCAAATACGGATAGGGGAGAGCTCAGTAGAACGTTCGAGAATGGGGTAGGGTCCACTTCTTAAGATTTAGATAAAAAAAGAGTTCCAAATCTAGATGCAGAAAGAATGAAAATCAGCCGTCTCTGCCTCAGCGCCAAAAAGAGCCCATTCTTGCCATTTGGGAATCCCCATCTAGGAAGAAGTAAAGCTTTCCCTCTAAAAAAAAAAAACAAACAGAGCAGGACTTTTTCCTTCAACACAGAATTCTTCGTTACATTCACGAGTTGAAACTACATCCGTGGAAGCTCGGTTCTAACACTAAATCAGCGTAGCAAAATGAGGATCAAAAGAGCACGGAGGTAGTGAGAGCCAAACCTAAATCGATATTGTTGCCATCTATTATGAGCTTATAGAGGAAAAGAACGAGTAGAACTTTGAAAAGAAGAAGAAAAAGAAGAACGGGTAGAACTTTGAAGAAGAAGAAGAAGAATGCTCTTCTTCCTCTCTTTCTCACTCTATCTCTTCTTCCTTTCTCTCGCCCCGTAACTTTGATGAGGACAGAATGAGCTCTCACTTTCTCTCTCTATAACAGACCAAAAACGAGCGCCAAGTAGAGAGAATGCAAGAATCTACGGAACTGTCGAGGGAATGTGCACAGTAATTGGCAAGGATGAATTGCTTGACGCCAACTGCATATCCTCTATAACAAATTAATTAGGGGGAAATAAGAGGACATTCATATTATACGTACCGGGAATATTTGTTTGTGTAACTTATCAATGGACACATCTACTGATATTGGTACGTAAGTTCTTATAAAATAAATTCCTAATATCAAACCAAACATTAATCCTTGCCATGTATATTTAAAAAAACATAAAATCTATTGTTAAGTAATCGAACATTTGATAGGGCCAATATGACGAAGCATTTTTATTTTTCCGTTAATAAATCAAACTATATTCCCCTCACATAGTAATAAAATAAAATTTGGCTTCTTTGTTTGTTTCTTCCTAAAACAAACGGGAGGGGAGGATACCCGTTCAAAATTCCAAAAAGACTGTTGGCAAGGTGGAGACATTTCTTTGGCCCCGTCAAAAGGAAATGCGGGCAGGGAGAGCTATTCGATTTTAAAATCTTATTGTTAAGTAATCGAACATTTGATAGGGCCAATATGACAATAGCATTTTTATTTTTCCGTTATGACTAAATCAAACTATATTCCCCTCATAGTGCTTCGTGTTATTCTTTTAACATGGTTAGCACTCTGTGAATTTTTTATTTCATTTTGCATCCTTATATTCCATTGTGATAGATTTCAATTTGGCTGCTCTTTGTTTGTTTCTTTTTTTTTTTTTATCTCGAAATTCCAAATTTCCCTATATCTTATAGATAGAAATATTACCGGTGAGACGAGATTTGCTCGCCATAAATAAGACATGAAAACCGCGGTTGCCACCTCTATCTAGTGCTCCGAGATATCCAAATTTCGGTATATAGAGGGATAAGTGGGAAACGGATGGAATATATACTCTAACAAAATACGGCCACAAGGCACGTGACATTTTCGATAGTGCCTTATTCCTAGTATGAATATTCAAAATTCCGAATTGGCACATCTTACCCATTCGGCGGCTCACCCTGCATCAAATGCAATTCAGTTATGCATGTGCATATGAACATTTTTCGTGTGCTTGTGCGTGTTTTGCCAATAGTCAGCTAACCCCTTCCTTGGCCAAAACGATGGACATGACGATAGCCGACTCCATGCCTTAAGAGAGTGGATTCCACAAAAAAGGGACAGACTCCAAGAGGACATTTCTTTCTTATTGAAAAACAAAATATTAGTAGTTTCAAATGGAATATTATTTTATGAAAAGGAGAAGGATCATGCCTTGAGCTCGGAGAGACGGTTTAAGGCATATGTGATGAGCCTGAGCCGCGTGATTTCACTCAAAAGACCCCCTCATGAGTATGATAGCTGTGTGAAGATATGATGAGCTGATTTGGACATCTGAGAACATAAACATACATGAAACAGAAAGAGTAAGCAACAGAAGCAAAATTTTGGAAGTCAACAAAAAGCCACACCAAAACATAGGAAATCAGAAATCGCCAGAAACGATTGATTATTCAGGGAAGCCAAAAACACCTGATTCAACATTGTCGTCATAGAAAGAACAAGTGGCGAGAAGACTAATCGACTCGCTTTACTGGTAGAATTTCAAAGAAAGACCGTTGATAGGAGGTGGAGACATTTCTTTGGCCCGTCAAAAGGAAATGCAAGCAGGGGAGAGCTTGGCAGAAGGTTCGAGAATGGGTAGGGTCCACTTCTTAAGATTTAGATAAAAAGAGTTTCAAACCTAGATGCAGAATGAATGAAAATCAGCAGTCTCTGCCTCAGCGCCAAAAAGAGTCCATTCTTGCCATTCGAGAATCCCCGTCTAGAAAGAAGTAAAGCTTTCCCTCTCAAAAAAGAAACAAATAAAGCAGGGTTTTTTCCTTCAACACAGAATCCCTCGTTACATTCACGAGTAGAAACTACATCCATGGAAGCTCGGTTCTAACACTAAATCAGCGTAGCAAAATGAGGATCAAAAGAGCACGGAGGTAGTGACAGCCAAACCTAAATCGATATTGTTGCCATCTATTATGAGCTTTTTGAAGAAGAAGAAGAAAAAGAAGAACGGGTAGAACTTTGAAGAAGAAGAAGAATGCTCTTCTTCCTCTCTTTCTCGATCTATCTCTTCTTCCTGTCTCCCGTTCCGTAACTTTGATGAGGACAGAGTGAGCTCCCACTTTCTCTCTCTATAACAGACCAAAAACGAGCGCCAAGTAGAGAGAATGCAAGAAGCTACGGAACTGTCGAGGGAATGTGCATAGTAATTGGCAAGGATGAATTGCTTGAAGCCAACTGCATAGCCTCTATAACAAATTAATTAGGGGGAAATAAGAGGACATTCATACTTACGTACCGGGAATATTTGTTTGTGTAACTTATCGATGGACACATATACTGATATTGGTACGTAAGTTCTTATAAAATAAATTCGCTAATATCAAACCAAACATAGTAACCCTTGCCTTGTATATTTAAAAAAATTAATAAAATCTTATTGTTAAGTAATCGGACATTTGATAGGGCCAATATGACGACAGCATTTTTATTTTTCCGTTATGACTAAATCAAACTATATTCCCCTCATAGTGCTTCATGTTATTCTTTTAACATGGTTAGCACTCTGTGAATTTTTTATTTCATTTTGCATCCTTAGATTCCTTTGTGATATATTTCAATTTGGTTGCTCTTTGTTTCTTTCTTTTTCTCCTTTATCTCGAAATTCCAAATTTCCCTATATCTTATAGATAGAAATATTACCGGTGAGACGAGATTTGCTCGCCATAAATAAGACATGAAAACCGCGGTTGCCACCTCTATCTAGTGCTCCGAGATATCCAAGTTTCGTATATAGAGGGATAAGTGGGAAACGGATGTAACATATACTCTAACAAAATACGGCCACAAGGCACGTGACATTTTCGATAGTGCCTTATTCCTAGTATGAATATTCTAAATTCGGAATTGGCACATCTTGCCCATTTTCTCTCCCTCATTTTCGGCTAAAACTCCCATTCTTCAGTTACCCACTATGCCATATATTGCTCCTGCTCTGAACACGCCATCAGCCGTGACAAGCGCTCTTCCTAGTAGCCTCGCCGATGCACAAGTTCTACCAGCCAACTCACCCAATAACTTAGTAAATGATCTCTCCTCTAACACCACACACACACACCTCTATCTGATGCACGTACCATCGACTCACACCTCAAACCTCACCAAGTAACAACCACCCCCCAATTAGGAGTATTCTAATCGAAACCAACGTCCTACCAATCAGCTCCACACTCTCCCCACTCTTAACCGAACCACCCCCAAACTTGCCAAACACGAATCACTCCAACCGCACCCATAACATGATCACACGATCTCAAAACAACATTTTCAAGCCTAAACAAATACATACACTTACCACAAAATATCCCCTACCTCAAACCTATAAACCAAGTGGACTTACTCAAGCTTTAAGTGATCCCCAATCGCACTCTGCTATATCCAAGGAGATCAATGCCTTAATTCGAAATGGAACTTGGGAACAAACCCAAAGAATTCTTCTATGAATATTGTTGGTTGTAGGTGAGTCTACAGGATCAAGCGTCGATCCAACAGTAGCATCGAGAGATACAAGGCGCGTCTTGTCACCAAAGGATTTCACCAAAGATCGAAAATTGACTTTAAAGAAACCTTCGGCCCGTTTGTCAAACCTACAACAATCCGCATCATCCTCACTCTGGCACTCACTCGAAATTGGCTACTACGCCAAATGGATGTAAACAACTCGTTTTTGCAAGGAATGCTACAAGATGAAGTGTTCATGGAACAACCTCCTGGTTTCAAGGACCCCACAAAACCCAATCATGTGTGCAAACTCAGAAAATCTATCTACGGGCTCAAACAAACTCCTTGCGCCTGGTACAATGAGTTTAGTGCATTTCTAATAGCCAATTCATTTACTAATTCCAAGGCTGATAGCTCCCTTTTTATCTACTCACACAACGATAGAGGCATATTTCTTGGTATATGGTGATGATCTTGTCATTACAAGCAACAACACTCAGTTTCTCAATGATTTCATTACAATATTATTCAAGCGTTTTTCGGTCAAAGATTTGGAGACCTTAGGCTACTTCCTTGGAATCAAAGTACTTCCCACCAAGAATGGTCTTTTGCTCTCGCAACATAAATATATACGGGATTTACTCGAAAAGCATAAAATGGCCAAAGCAAAGGATGTTGGGTCGTTAATGGCAACTGATAATACACTTACACTTCATGATAATTCGAGGTACACATCCACAATTGAATTTCGGAACCTCATCGGTGTCCTTCAACACCGCCTAATCACTCGACCCGATATTTCGTTCACTATCAATAAATTATCTCAGTTTATGCACAAGCAAACATTACATCTTTGGTCTGCTGCCAAATGCCTTCTTCGATATCTTAAAGGTACCCTATTTCATGGGCTTCACTTGCGGCAAGATACAAAGCCCATTTTACATGCTTATTTCGATGCAAATTAGGCTGGTGATTCAGATGACAGCGCTTCCACATCTAGCTTTATTGTTTATCTTGGCACCAATCCTATCTCTTGGAGCTCCCACTGACAGCGGTTCGTTGCCCGATCATCAATAGAAGCCAAATAAAGAGCAGTTGCTACTACCTCATCAAAATTACTTTGGATTCAAAACTTGCTCATGAACTGGGCATACACTCACTTGAAACACTCACGATATACTGTGACAATATTGGAGCCACTTATGTATGTGCCAATCCAGTCTTCCACTCTCGCACAAAGCACATTGCAATTGATTACCACTTCGTTGGTGAGCTCGTAAAAGATGGACGATTGAGAGTCTCTCACATTTCCACACATGACCAACTAGCGGACATCTTTACCAAGCCACTATCAAAACAGCGTGTGCAGACACTTTGAGTCAAGATTGGTGTTTCCAACGGAAACCTCATCTTGAGGGGGCATATAAGAGAATCAGTTTAAAATTCCAATTATCCTCCATAATTTCAGCCTTCTCATAGCTATTAATTAGTTGAGATTTTCTCCATATTTTTGTTGTTGCCATCCCTATATATGTACTATAAATATCATTGAAATACAACAATGAAAATCATCCTAGAAAATATTCTCTCAATCTCCTTTTTAAGAAGGAGCTTCATTGAGACATCAGTAGGCAAGACGGATGATGAACATGCATTTGTTTCTCCGAGTGAAGAGCCTGAATCATGGGTTGATAATCACTCGTTGCATAAGGATCGAAGCACGATATGCTTCTTGCCTCAGTAATTACCAAGCTAAATCATATGTGAGGTTGGCTTAGTGACTAAGAAACGGGCATTTTCATTTGTATGAGGTATACCGGTTTGTGTTTGGACTACTCCACTCGGGCTTTGTCTTGCGTTTCAATTGATTTAGGAGCCTATTAGAGAAAATCACGAATAATGGGTTTTACTCGAGGCTCATTTCCTTGTCATTGGACATCTAAATAAACACAATGCTCGTCAAAGCAAGGGCAAGGGAATCATCGCTCTGACAAAGTACTCACACATTAACAATTCTACTTACTGGTACATTTATGGCACTTATCGAGAATCGAATGCCAAAAATATCAATTTTGAAAGCATTTGCTTTGTGTAAGTCAGTGCTTTGGACGTGAGTTTTATCTCGATTGATATACCTAAGGAGCACTCTCAGAGCATTCTATAGACTGGTTTTTTCTTTTAACTCCATTAATAGCCACAACACCTGTAATTCAACACAATTTTATCTTTGTGTGGGATGATATATAGAGCCTGTTTGGTTCACCATTTGAAAGCAGCTTTGGGGTCTAAAGTCTCTTGTACAAATGTGAAGTTGTTTGGCAAATTTTTTGGGAAGCTTTGAGGAGATGCAATTGTATCTCCAAAACTTTTCAAGGGCTTTTGGCTAAATGGAGCTCACGAGGAGCTTTGGGAAGTTGTATTTTTGGAATGCAATTGAGCACCTTTCAAGTAGCTGATCCAACACAGGAGGGCCATCCCCGTACCACTTGAGGTTGTGCGACCCCGACCTTTTCTTTTAACCACCGCTGGGGTCAATTAATCACCGAGGTCGGACGACGCCGCCTAAGGTCGCTGGCGATCGGATCTGGCCATTGGCGGTTGGCCGTTGACCAAATCTGGTTAGCAATGATGGTCGGTGGCTAGCTCTTTTTTTTTAATATTAGCAAAAGTCTTTTATAGATAATTTTTACCAAACAATATTTAGGCCAAAGTAGCTTTCAAATATGATTTTAAAATACACATTATTAAACATTACTTATATTTCGAAAAATTCTTTTAGCTCAAAGGTCTTTACATTTTGCCAAATGCATTTTCCAAAAGCTGCACCAAACATGCCCATAGAGCAAACTAATATGTGGACCTCAATTTGCACACTAAAGTCAACCTCAGTAAATGATCCCAACCGTTGGCAATGATTTTTGGTTGTCTTTGTTTTAGCATCGTTTGGCGCCCGCTAATCACTTGCACACATGCTTGGCTGCGACATCTTCTCCTGCATTACATCTATAATGTAATCCACGCAATGACTATACCTTCGAGCAGTTGAAAAGGGCCATTTCCAATCGGTGTCTTCACGTTGTTATCACCACAAACTCCTTACTAATGACCGTATATGAAAAATGGGTCTACAAAAATTCATCCGATTGAGAATATCACAAAAAAAAAAAAAGAAGAAGAGGATGTGTATAATGTATATAAATTTCTCATAAAAAATAAGAAATGCTTTATTTTAAGTTACGAAAGAATTTGAAGAGCCCGACTACTACGTACTTTTCAAAAACATTTAAAAGGCAAAAATCGAAAGTTAAAACCCTAGACCCCACCAGACATTTATTAACGTGTTTGAAAATTGGGGTCTCATATCCTCCGAAAGATATCCACGTTGGATCATCATGCAGGGTACTTTTTCTCGGATGGGTGACTTCATGGAAGATGCGTAGTATTTTTAAGACTTGTTCGAGGATTGGCGCTTCAGTTATCCACTTTTTATTTATAATGAAAAGCAGGAATGCTAGAAAAGACCAACCACAGTATTTCCCGTACTGTGGTTGGTCGCTCTTCTTCCTCCCTCTTCTTCGCACGATAAATGGTGGATGCGAGAGGAAGGGTCTGTCGACCCCTCGAACGCGAAGCTCACCGGCTCAGGCACCCGAGACGGTGGTTCTTGCTTCAGCCTGTGACCTGATCGCTCTCCTCGATGAGCTTGACCTCGAGTCCACAGGGTTAGGGACGCGTGGCTGCGAATCAGGTACTCTTGGGCAAGCATTGCGAGTGTTTCGATTCCATTGTCTAGGCGGTGAAGGACGCCGCGTCCCCCATGAGCCTTCGCGTCGAGTGTTAAGCTTTGTCGATTTTGCAGGCAATGTACTTGCCTGAGTTTAAAGCTGCCAGAAGCACGCTTCGAGGAAGGTTCCCATGAGGAGACTCACGCTGCTCAAGGAAATTCGGAAGCGCAGAAGGAACAAATTACTCGGGGGCTGAACACAGACCTGTCGCCTAACAGTTGAAGGAGGTACCTTTTCAATCCGATTGAAGATATAGAAGAAACAAAGGGGATTCCAGGCCTTGCCCGCACTTTGCTTTTTTTATTATTGTCTGGGGACATTCCTTGTAGATGACCTTTGGGTTTGCTTTGAGCTGCAATTTCTTCTTACCGATCGAAAATATATGGTCTACCTTGACTGCAGATAATTTATTGAAGCAGATTCTCCCACATGGGGTTGAGGTACCTACATCTTTTGAAACGATAGTTATGCATAAAATCTCTATAATTTATTTCTGGATCAGATTCCTCGTGGCCATTTTTACTTCAAAACTGGGTGATCTTCCGGAAGTAACGTTGTCCTCTTATTTGTGCCTGTCATATTGCACACTTTGAATATACATGACGAACTGCTTCCCTAGAAGGATGTTATTGCTAAAGTCATCTATGATGACGTAGGTAGTGCTAGTCAAGTTTTCTCGCATGTTTCTCCTGTACTCTTTTCTCTTCATTCTGAACTCAGCATCCTACACACATGCAACAGCAAGCCACAAGATGTGGGCTGGTGGTTCACAATCAGCAATGTGTTATGCTCTCTTTTTGAATGTGTTTAGAGTATCATTTAGAGCATCACTGTGGTAGTTCTGCTTATTTCCTGTTTTTAGGATGTTTAAAGTGCTCAAGTGTGTGCTGCCTGAAGCTCTGAGCATGCAGAAACATATGCCATAAAGTATGCGGCATCAATAATTTGTACGAATCCCGATGGTTGTCGATAAAGTTGGAACAATCGCAAACGAGTGTCGTGTGCCGAAGTTTGAAGTCTCAGCTGGAAGAAGTGATATGGAAACAGAGGTGAAGTAGTATGGAGTGACATTGAAGCTTGATTTCAGTCTGGTGTATTGGAATTCAAGACTGGAGCATGAACTCATAAGACTTGTATCTAATTTCCGACCAGGGGAGACCATATGTGACCTGTTTGCTGGCATTGGCCCTTTTGCAAACCCAGCTGCTCCAAAGGGGTGCATGGTGTATGCAAATGACGTAAACCCAGATAGTGTTAAGAATTTGAAGATCAATGTGCAGTTGAACAAAGTGGACAACCTTGTCCTTACTGTCAACTTGGATTTGAGGAAATTCATTTCTCAAATGATGTATTTGCCCTGAATCCAAAACTAGTTTGGAATCTGATGTTCTTACTCAAGAGTGTGCGATGAGTAGTGAACCATCAAGGCAGGAAGCAAAGTCAGATGGGAGCCCAGGTGTAGTATTCCTGCAATTTGATTGCTGTCTTTTTGCAATTCGATGGGTTTAGTGTTATCTTCCAATGTATGACATGCAATTAAGATGGATGTAGTACCTGATGATAATGCCAGCAAAGGTGATGGTCAGAAAGGTTTATGTGCTGGTATAGTCGCAGCTGCTCCTGCAGCCAAAAGACCATCAGATGCTTCCAAATACAGTAACACAACCATCACTGTCAAGTATATTTTTGCATTGAATAGATTATATGCTTTTACATATGTGTTAGTTTGTTTAAGATTTTGTGCATGGTGGTGCAGTTTGCTGATTCTTGCATTGTTTAATCAAGATTCAAGATAATTCATTTATCCTGCATATTTTTGTGGTAGGTGCCAATGCCGGAAGATTGCAGTGTACTTGTATCTTGCACAAGAAAAGGAAATAATAATAAGCGAATGAGGGCCACTGAGTTGTCCTGTTCTAAGACATGGGAGCATGTAGATCATGTGGTTATGAACCTTCCTACAGCTGCTCTCACATTTTTGGGTCTCTCTGTCTCTGTGTCTCTCTCTATCTCTGTCTCTGTCTCTGTCTCTATCTCTCTCTGTGTCTCTGTCTGTCAGTCTCTCTCTCTCTCTCTCTCTCTGTCTCTCTCTCTCTCTCTCTCGCATCTCTCTCTCTCTCTCTCTCGCATGTGATGCAGCACATCATGAAATTTTGTTGACATATGTTATCTCCAATGTCTTCTCCGATGGGAAGAAAACCATGTTGGGTTTGCTTGATTCCTTTGATCTGTGTTGAAGAGACCAGACGAGGTAGAAAGAGTTGCCAGCATCGCATTCTCCGTGGGAGAAAATGTTCTGTTTCAATAGTCTTCTCAAATGTTTCAAAATATCTTCACATTGCTTAGTTGAATAATGCATCTAGTTGCTACCGTAATGGCTTATTGTGATGATACTTTAAACCTCTGTAGCCTAACTCCCTGTATTGTTATTATAAGCGGCGACTTAAGCATTATTGATAACTTTAATTTGCACTTTTGGTGATCACTTTTGTCCGGCGATTGTTGTAAATAAATCCAAGACGTTTGTTAGGATACGTTGACTTAGGCTGATGCACTTGTTCTCTTCGTTTTTCTCCTGTAAACTTTGTGCATCGTCTTTCAATATTGTAGAATACTTAAAAATATTTATTTAAGCTGCTTAGAAGATCCAGAAAGGTAATTTTGGTCCAATTCTTCTTTGCGTCTGATGTATTTAGGGGGCTTATACACAGGAAATATTGGTATGGATCCTCTCCTTGCATTCACTGCTATTGTTTCATGAAGGCTGGTGAAACCAAAGAATCCATTTTGGCAGTAAGTTCTGTTCTACAGGAATGTAAATTCAGGTCCACTTGGTGACGTTATTGTCCTTTGCCAGTCTAAACACGATACTTGTGCAATCTTCAAGTTGATTTGACTTGTATGGGTGGCAATTACAAATACACTTCCCGACTTCCTGTTGACATTTATGCTTTGTCATGGATTTTACGTTGATTCTTTAAGCAGCCTCGTAAAATAAATGAACTTTTCATAATCTGTGTTAATGTAATGAGTCTGAAAAGGTAAAAAGCAAACGGAGCTTGTGTGCTTCATTCCAAATATTAGTTTGTTGATTATTGCATTACTGACGTGGGTACTCCATTGAAAGTTACGTGGGAAAAACAAATAAGAGTGAACTGAAAGTTCTTGGAGATTTTAGGAACCTTTGTACTTATCTTAGTTTTCGTGTTGTGCCTCATTATCTCTATCTTCTGGGATTAATTAAGAACTGAAAACTGAAGATTATGGATAGCTATTGTACCAGACTTCCACATCATTGCTACTAGTACGAGGTTCTGTTAGCTTTTACAGTGAATCAGGAAATTGAATTATGAAAGGCACAGGTAGTTGAAGGTAGTAGTAGGACTTGACAGACCACATGTTCAGGCAATCACAGGGCCAAAAGAGTGTTGGCAGCGCCTTATTATTCAATTTCCTCAACTTTTAGTTTCACTGTCGGCATTTGAAGTTTTGTCACAAGCTGTCACCTATTACCTCAGTGAGATGACTGGAGCCATGATGGTTCAATGATCGCAGGCATGTTAGGTTCAAATTTGGGATCTTCTAACTTGCCGTTTTTCTATAATGGGATAAGCCTGAAATCTAAACCGTTTTTCCTTTTTATAATATTTTGTTTGTTATCTACATGAAAAGTTTCATATGGGAGTATTCTAGACTGCATGGCTGTGCTTTTCTTGGGTGTTTTATCGTTCGTCGTCCTCTGAACACTGTTGAAATTGCTACAGGTGGCAGAACGAGCCCCCAATGCCTCTATTAGCGAGGCAATATTCCACAGGGTTAGGGACGTGGCTGCAAACCAGGTACTCTTTGGTAAGCATTCCGAGTGTTTCGATTCCATTGTCTAGGTGGTGAAGGACACCCCCATGAGCCTTGGCATCAAGTGTTAAGCTAAGCTTTGTTGATTTTGCAGGCAATGTAGTGCCGGAGTTTAACGCTGCCAGAAGCATGCTTTAAGGAAGATTCCCATAACAATGGTCACCATGCTGAAGGAAAGTCGTAAGCGCAGTAGGAACAAATTTCGCAGGGGCTAAACACAGACCTGTCCCCTAACAATTGAAGGAGGTATTTTTTCAATTCGATTGAAGATATAGAAGAAACAAAGGGGAACCAATCATTGATGGGACGGAGTTGTTTATGGATTTGAGTCCGATGTCCATGCAAATGCCACTTTTGGTTCGTGAAAATCAAGCGGATGTATGTTAGGGTATGATCTTTCTGTTGCTAGAGTTCAGAGTCTTAAGGATATGAAATATGAGATGAATTTTCTTTCTTTCTTTTTTTGCTTTGACAGTTTGTTTCTTTAGGATTTCCTACTCGGTGCTGGTGGTTGCAATATTTTCAGCAATTATCTTGGTGGGAGGATATCTAGCGGTCTGCTTCCAATGCTTGCAGCTGTTTTCTGTAAATGGACTTTGTGCTTGGACTCCAAGCCATTTGTACATACTTTTACTTCCAAATTATAATACTCTGGATTCTCACTTTAATTTGATAAATATACTGCCATTCAAGGATGCTCAAAATGATGTGTAGTCAGACGCTAACTTAACGATGTTATGTTTGACGGGTTACCAAGCAGAAGTTATGAAAGTTATATAGGAAAAGTCAGTTGAACATCGCGGCTTGAGGCCGTCTTTTGCCACCGAAAAGAATAATGCATTTCATGAAATAAATAGAATGATAGAGGTTCCTATAAAAATAGGATTATATCTAGTTAAAAGGGATGGATCAAACACCCTAAAGCTTTACTAATGTGTAATTAAACATCCAAAAAAAATCATCCAAATCAGACTTTTCATACTTCTTTTGTTTTGGGCCTTTATTAGAAAAGTCCAAGTTTATCTTTTTAGTTAGAAGAGGAACCATATGGATTGCGCTATTTCCATTCTGTTTTTCATTAGATGCCATTGAGCAATTGTAATACATCAAGAAATTGCATTAGAACTGTGATGTTATGTCAATAAGGAGTGCCAATATATTCTTCCCTATTGATTTCCTCTCATTCCCTCACCTTTAGAATATCTTTTTTCTCCAGAATCGAGCACAGATATTAACTTCTCATCTAGGCATGATTGTTTGCTCCGTATGTATAGTGTATCCGTGAATCAGTATCCAATTGTTTCCTAAGCAGGAGTTACTGATTTTGGAGTGTTTTCTTACATGTGAAGTATGGCAGCGTATCAAGAAAGTTCAGCCGCTTAGAAGTACTGTGATAGAATCGAAAACAAATTTCTTGGCTTCTCTCACTTGCTCCGTCATGGAGAAGCCATGGATAGCTTTATCAGCAACATTACCCGCATTGCATCCCCCAAAGCAGTAATAATTTGGTAGATCCTTTTGTAGTTTAGTATTATTGGTCAATTTCGGAGTAAGCGTCTGTCTCACCAGTCTGGTCACCCTGACCTCTGTTCAGACATTTCTTTCATCTGACTGAACTTGCGCCTTCAAAAGGGAAAAGAAGAAGAAGCAGCAGAACACTCGAGTTCTCCAGTTGGTGGTGGCGCATCCATTAGAGCATCCTTCAATAATGCGAACCCACCTTGCAGACACGATACCTAACTAATTAAGCACATACGTTATTTCTTGAAATAGGAGTACGTAACTTGTCATCAAATTAGTTTAAAACCGTTCTAATTAAAAGTGGTGACGAAGTAACCGTTGTTTTATGTCCCAGAAAAGAACTGCTGTTCTCATGAAGGTGCTATCAAGTTATAGGACGGTGACTCCAATCATCTTTACCGAATGGTAGCGCCATTGGAACAATCCACAGGCTCGGTCAAGGGCTAAAAGCTACATAAATCAATGCCAGAAGGACCAAGGAACAAAGCAACTTCCATTAGCATTGTGAACTGATTATTTACACAGCAAAGCAGCATGACTTTCCCATCCTACGAGCCCAGACATCTCATTACAACCAACCCTGATCAGAACTACTACTTCCAGTGGCAAGAATGAAAGCGTATAAACAATCACTAACCAAATAAATAAGCCGTTCCAATTTCTCTGTTTTTTCACCTTAACTTTGAAGAATACCCCAGATGCTTCAGCTGCCATAGTGCCCCTTCAGCTGCATGCTATGTGGCTGCCCTTTTTCTTTGACTATGGTGCACTAAAACACTGTAAACTTGTGAGTCGGTATTCATCTTTAACCTCCGTAATTTCTTTGAATGAGAATCTGCAGTCGTGTTGCAAACGGGAAATTACTTTTGGAAGCAGATAGTGCTTGCGCAATTTGCAATGATATCAAGGATAAGATCAAACACCAATGAATTTTAGTAGTCTCCCTTTCTAGAAAACTGAGCAATTGATCATGCTTCTTTAATCCGTCCCAAAGCCACTGCGTATCTCCCATTTCTATTGAGGGAAGCTTACCGTCTCATGTGGCTTGGTGCTTCCTCTTTGTAGCACTCAAAGTAAGGGAGCTTCCACTTGTTTCATACAACTTTTCTTTCGCCAATTATCACCTAAAAAATTAGATAAGCAAGTCCATCTATTGAGAGATCTTTTCTCGCCAAAAGAGTGAAAAGATCCTATAACCCTTCATTACAAACAAATAAGAACAGAACTCAACTCAATCATAATTCAATTAAGCAACCTCAAAAGGTGATCACAATATAAAGCTCTCGATTTGAAGATATGATGCAGCTGATGCTAGGAACCTCAATGTGAGTAGGTTTCTTTCGATAGAAACTTCAGATGAGACCATCTCTCCAATACATTAAGATCCTAGTCTCTAATATAAGAAAAGATGATTCTGATCTTATAACAGCTTACCTGCTAAAACTGTAAGATTCTAGGTATGCCCTCAAAAGCAATCAACTCTCATGCACTGAAGCTGGTCTAAATAGAAGGAAGAAAACTTGTGGAGAAGGTTATGCCTTGAGAACATGCCTTTGTTTTTATGTTTGATAGAAATAAAAGTACGTTTTTTGCTGAGCTTGTGTGCTGTGAGAAAGAGAGCTCAGTGATGGGGTCTGTTGTGCGTGGAACTGTGAAGAAGGTGAAGTTGAGAGAGATGTAAAATCGTTCCACTAACTAGTGTTGAGCTTGAAATGCCATTTTGGCTTATTTTACTTCGATTGTATAGGATTTTGTTCCGTCGATCTTTGTTATAGTGGTCTGTTGGGTTGGTGCTATAGATGTAATCAATTTTTCTCTTAGTGTAAACAAATATGACATCGGATTTTGAGGGGATAATTAGGCCGTGAAATTTGATGCAAAAAATTGAAAAAAGGATTATACTTAGTGTAGATACATATTGGTACATGAGGTTTCTTGGAGATTTTCTCCATTTCACAAAAAGTATAGAGGCTCATTCTACACCTTCCTTTGATGAATAGAGTCGCTTATCATGACAATGAAAGTCTCTCATGCATTATAAATAGCATAGATATAGATAAAACAATGTTTACCGAATGAATGAACAAATCGAAATTGTTGGGATGAGAATTGAAAATTGAAATTTTCCGACCCATCACTCTCTCAAGTAGAATGTTGCCGTTGATCCCTTTGTTTTTACCCGAAAATCAAAGCCTCTGTCCACTTTTTTCTATTATTATGCAAAACCGTTCTTATACTTTTTAAGATGTCTCACCATTAGTTTTTCCCTTATACTTTTTTTTTATTTTATTGTTGGTCGATTTTCATGAAACTTGTGACCATGGCGGTTAGAGCTTCTTCAGGCCGTGACTATGCCTGTTTAAGCTTGGCCGTGGTTGCTAGAGTTTCTTCAACCTTTGGACCATGGCTGCTCAGGTTTTGTCGAGCTCAGCTATGGTGGTTAGAGTCTCTATAAACTCGTGGTGATGGTTGCTTAAGCTTGACCTTGACCAAAATCATTTGAGTTTCGTCGAACTTGACCATGGCCACTCAAGCTTTGTCAATCTCACATCCATAAATACAGGAGCTTCTTCCAACTTGTCTATGCCACGAGTCCATGACTGCTCGACCTTGGTCAAGCTCTGTCACGGCAATTGGAGCTTCCTCGAGCTTGATGCTATGATCATTCTTTCAAAGAAAGAGAAGGGTAATCGACATGGAAAAGCAAAGGAAAAATTCAAGCATCAAGCATTAGCAAATTTCTAAGGGTGTTTAACTTAGTAAATGCCGTTATCAAATCGATTTAGGAGCGACCGGTCAAAATTTTTGGAAGCAAAAGGAAGATTTTTTGTTCTCGTACGAAAGTACATGAATCAACGAGTCAAAGACACTAGTGAATCAAAATTTAAAACTTTTTCATATTTCGCACGCCCAGTTTTGTCTTCCCACTTTCTTTGCTCTTTGCTTTCGGAAACAGAGGAGTCTTCCTTTTCACAGAAAAAATCCTCGCTTTTTGGGGGTCTCTCTCCCTGGTTGCAGAAAGTTCATTGTAGATCTCAAGCCGCTCATTCTCGCGCACTAGGTTCGCAGAAACGGTGATACCAACGGCTTGAGAACCTCCGCAGCAATGGCGATCATAACGGAGGAAGCAGAAGACCACCGTCAACATCAAGAACCGGAACCGAGACCGAAACCAGAACAAGAACGAGAGGTGAGCCGACCCCCGAACCCCACTACGGCTTCACAATCTTCGCGCACGAACCCGTTCATTTTCTGGTTCTACTTCACCCTGGCCGTCTCTCTCGTCACCCTCCTCTTCGTCTCTCTCCCTTCCCTCTCCCCGCAAGACCCCAAATCCTGGTTCCTCGGCCTCCCCGCTGACCTTCGCCAACATTACTCCAGGGGCCGTACCATCAAAGTCCAGATATACCCAGATTCTAGCCCTGTTGAAGTGTTTGCGGTCGAGAACGGGCCTAGCTCTGCCGAGAATGTGTTAATTATTCATGGGCTGGGTGCGAGTTCTTATTCTTTTAGCAGAGTCGTGCAGTCTCTGGGCTCTAAAGATAGACGTGCCATTGCAGTTGACTTGCCTGGAAATGGATTCTCTGATAAAACTGTGGCCGTTGAGGAAGAAAGAGAAAATGGGGTTTTGGAGAGGTTGTGGGACGTGTTCAGTGAGATTAAGGAAAAGAGTCTGTTCTTTGCCTTTGATCAGATTATTGAAACTGGGCAAATGCCTTACCAAGAGACCGAAGTTCTGCGGATGGTTAGTAGAATGAGTGTGGCACTCGAATTGGGTGCTGAAGAGGTGGGCAAGGTGCTGGGTCAAGTGATTGAGACCATGGGGCTAGCTCCGGTTCATCTGGTTTCGCATGATTTGGCTCTCGCAATGAGTGCCAATTGGATCTTGAATAATGAGGGACTGGTAAGGAGTGTAACCCTTATCGATACTTCAGCAAAAACCGGCATTGCCTTGGTGGTCCTTCGAGGTTCCAGTGCTTGGCGATGCTGTCTTGGGTGTTCCTTTCTTGCATAAGAGGTTGATCAGGTCATTTTGTGTGAAGGGAATCAGCAGTTCTGATGCCAATGCGCATGGGATTCTGATGAAGGGAAGAGGTGAAAGAAGAGCTATTGCTGAGATCGGGAAGAGGTTGAATCATAGCTCCAATGTTGCAGAATGGGGTAGTTCAGAAAGGTTGATCTCTATGCCGATGCGAGTGCTTTGGTCCAGTGGTTGGTCCAAGGAGTGGAGGGAAGAGGGGCATCGGATTGCCAAAGCACTTCCGTGAGCTAAATTCATTGAACATTCTGGCAGTCGATGGCCTTAGGTCAGGATTCTAGTATCCGATATCATGAAGAAAACCATTTGCATTTTTTCTATGTTATTGCATGTGTTATTTGATTAATGCCATTTAATATCACCCAGTTTTATTAAGGTGTGAAGATTTAAACCACAGCTAGAATAGATGACAAGATAAAGGAGGCTGTGACATTGAAAATATTGCTGAAATGAGCTCTGCTTTGTGTAGCTAAATATGGCTAGAAGGTGTTGTGGCTAGATATGCAACCTAGAGGGAGGTTATTGAATAGTTAATAAGCAAAACTTGAAAGATTTTGTGAAATTATTGAAATAAAGTTTGATGTAAGCAGGAGCGGTCGGTATATGCAAGAGTAAGCTGGTGATAGCAAATGCAGTGTGCTTCTATCAAGTTTAATGGAGTATGATAGCCATAATCAGTTTTTCTCTTCATGATATGTGGCAAGCATTGCCACAGGCTCCAAATTGCAAGCAACTTTATATGCAAGTTCTTTTTTCCTTTGATGTAACTTTGTTATCGAAGTGGCTGGAAGATACTAATTGTGTTGTGCCTAATGGACAGAGCACAAGTACGAGATTGTGAGTAGGCTGTAAGAAAGGAAGCACATATGCGGGATGATTGGTGATGGTGTGAATGATACACCAGCTTTAAAGAAGGCAGACATTGAAATTGATGTAGCTGAGGCAACTGATGCTGCCCGAGGCGCATACTCACCACACGAGGGTTAAGTGTGATTGTCAGATTTGTCTTAACAAACAGAGTAATCTTCGAGAGAATGAAAAGCTACACCATTTATGCAGTCTCAATGGCAAGTCCTTGGTACCTTCTTAGCTGTCATGACAGTTATTTTCTTTCGGGCTGCACATAAAATGAACGGTAAGCTTATACGCTAGATTAGAAATATAATTATCAAAGGAGTCCAGGGAGGATGCTTCCTTTTGGACTGCATACGTAAATTACTTGCAGCTTGGCCTTTCTCCTTTGTGATCAAAGTTTTAACTCGATATTTGACTTCACAGGACAAATTTGGAGTGAGGTCAATTAGGACAATCCCCACGAGCTTTTTCTACCTTCAGGTTTGTATTAGGAGCCATACACTTATATTTATTATTAGATCTCGCAGCTGGTCATTGAACGTCCAGGTCCCTAGCTTATGTCAGTCTTCATTGTTATACAGCAAAGCTGGTGAGGAATGAAAACGCGATGGTGATGTTGAAGAGTAACATATTCATGACTCATTGATCTAAATTATGCTTATCAGATTGCGACTCTCTTGACCGTGTATGCAAATTGGGGTTTATGTTGTATATTCCTTTATATATTCTCAAGTTCACAATTCAGTACGCACTGAGATGAGGTTCCGGATTGTGAGCTTGAGAATATGTAAGGAATATACGACATAATACTCCACAGCCATATGACACCAGCCCATCCCAGCCCCGATGCCATGCATCCTTGCGAAACCCCAATTAGCATACACGGTCAGAAGAGTCGCAATCTGATAAACACAATCTAGATCGATGAGTCATGAACCCGTTACTCTTCAACATCACCATCATGTTTTCATTCCTCACCAGCTGTGTAACGATGAAGGCTGACATAAGCTAGAGACATCGGCGTTCAACATATGACGAGATTGAATAACAAAGATGAGTGCCTGCTCTCAATACTCACTTGGAGGTAGACAACTGCTGTAAGCCTATGGGATTGTTCCTAATTGACCTCACTCCAAATTTGTCCTGTGAAGTTAGGTATGAGTTAAAACTTCGATTACAAAGGAGAAAGGCCAAATTGCAAGTAATTTACATATGCAGTCCGAAAGGAAGCATCCCCTACCTGGACTCTTTTGATAATTATATTTCTGATTTAGCGAATAAGCTTACCAAGAAGAAGTTTGTTTTATGTGCAGCCAAAAGAAAACAACAGTTGTGATAGCTCAGTAGGTTCCAAGGATAACGCCGTAGCCAAAATCTCCCTGAACTTCCATGAGTTAGGCATGGGAGATGGCAATGGCTGCGATAGTTGGGAAGAGTGGGCTGGTATCATTTGGTTGTGGAGTATTATGTCACATATTCCTTTAGATATTCTCAAGTTAACAATCCGCTACGCACTGAGTGACAGGGCTTGGGACATTGCAGCACAAGATGAGCTACCTCTTTGTTAGGCTTTTCACTTATGAGAAGGAAGTTGCCAAACATGGACTGTTTACAGAGTTGCATACTGTTTGCCTCTATTGCAGTCTGTTATTCGTATTGTGCTCATCATTGCATACAATTTCCCTTGCAGATGGCTTTAAGTACGAAGAAAGGGTAAGAAAGAGGAGATGGACAGGCTCAATGTGCAAGGGAGCAACGCGTTCAACGCAGACTCCCGCCACTTGAAACAGGACAACAACACTTACCCTGAGCTGTTCGCAATTGCAGAACAGGCTAGGAAATGTGCTGGGGTTGCAAGGTAGGGACCAGAAGTAACAAATTGCATTCAACATTTTATATACCAGAAAATCCTGATATCTTTCTGTTTCTGTACTTACCCAGGTTTAAACAGCTTCATACCCTCAAGGGACATGTTGAATCAGTGGTCAAACTTAAGGGGCTCGACATCGTGACAATTCAACAGCACTACATTATTTGATTGAGGCTGGCAAAGTTTTAGCTGATGACTGAATTTTTTTTCAAAAATAGGAATTGGCCAGAGAGATGGAAATAGGAACCATATGGATTGTGCTATTTCCATTCTGTTTTTCATTAGATGCCATTGAGGAATAGTAATACATCAAGAAATTGCATCAGGGTGGAACAACTGAGAGAACTATGATGTTCTTTCAGTATGGAGTGCCAATATATTCTTCTCTACTGATCTCCTCTCATTCCCTCACCTTTAGAATATCTATTTTCTCTTTAATCGAGCGCAGATATTCACCTCTCATAGAGGCATCCGTTGGTATAGAGTATACATGAAACGGTATCCGATTGTTTCCTACAGCAGGAGCTACTGATTTTGTAGTGTTTTCTTACATGTGAAGTGCAGCGGTGTATCAAGAAAGTTCAGCTGCTGAGAAGTACTGTGATAAAATTCAAAACAAATCTCTTGGCTTCTTTCACTTGCTCCCTCGTGGAGAAGTCATGGGTAGGTTTATCAGCGACGTCACCCGCATTGCATCCCCCAGAGCAGTAATAATTTGGTAGATCCTTTTGTAGTTTAGTATTATTGGTCAATTTCAGAGTAAGCGTCTGTCTCACCAGTTCAGTCACCCTGGCGTTTCGAACCGGGAATCACACTGGTTCCCTTGGGAACCATTGGTTTTGAGCCGGTTGGGTCCAGTTTTGGACAGTTCGCAATTCTTTTGCACACCTTTAATTGGAGCTTCTTCAAGCTCGAATGTATGATCATTTTATGAAAAGAGAGAAGGGTAGTCGATATGGAAAAACTAAGGAAAAAATCCAAACATCGGTAAATTTCTAAGGGGAGTTATAACTTAGCAAATACCTTTATCAAATCGATTTAGGAACGGCCGGTCATAATTTTTGAAAGCAAAAGGAAGATTTTTTATTCTCCTGCGAAAGTAAGTCAAAATTTTAAGACTTTTCGCACGCCCAGTCTGGTCTTCCTACTTTCTTTGCTTTCGCAAACAGAGGAGTCTTCCTTTTCACAGAAAAAAAAGCTCGCGTTTCTGGGTCTCTCTCCCTGCTTGCAGAAAGTTCATTGTAGATCTCAATCCGCTCATTCTCGCTCGCTACGTTCTCAGAAACGGTGATCCCAAAAGCTTAAGATCCTCCGCAGCAATGGCGATCATAACGGAGGAAGCAGAAGACCACCATCAACACCAAGAACCGAAACCGAAACCAGAACAAGAACGAGAGGTGAACCGACCCCCGAACCCCGCTACGGCTTCACAATCTTCGCGCACGAACCCGTTCATTTTCTGGTTCTACTTCACTCTGGCCGTCTCTCTCGTCACCCTCCTCTTCGTCTCTCTCCCTTCACTCTCCCCGCAAGACCCCAAATCCTGGTTCCTCGGCCTCCCCGCTGACCTTCGCCAACATTACTCCAGGGGCCGCACCATCAAAGTCCAGATATACCCAGATTCTAGTCCTGTTGAAGTGTTTGCGGTCGAGAACGGGCCTAGCTCTGCCGAGAATGTGTTAATTATTCATGGGTTGGGTGCGAGTTCTTATTCTTTTAGCAGAGTCGTGCAGTCTCTGGGCTCTAAAGATATACGTGCCATTGCAATTGACTTGCCTGGAAATGGGTTCTCTGATAAAACCGTGGCCGTCGAGGAAGAAAGAGAAAATGGGGTTTTGGAGAGGTTTTGGGACGTGTACAGTGAGATTAAGGAAAAGGGTCTGTTCTTTGCCTTTGATCAAATTATTGAAACTGGGCAAATGCCTTATCAAGAGACCAAGGTTCTGCGGATGGTTAGTAGAATGAGTGTTAAGGCACTCGGATTGGGTGCTGAAGAGGTAAGTAAGGTGCTGGGCCAGGTGATCGATACCATGGGGCTAGCTCCGGTTCATCTGGTTTTGCATGATTCGGCTCTCACAATGAGTGCCAATTGGATCTTGAATAATGAGGGAGTGGTGAGGAGTGTAACCCTTATCGATACTTCAGCAAAACCGGCATTGCCTTGGTGGTCCTTCGAGGTTCCAGTGCTTGGCGATGCTGTCTTGGGTGTTCCTTTCTTGCATAAGAGGTTGATCAGGTCATACTGTGTGAAGGGAATCAGTAGTTCTGATGCCAATGCGCATGGGATTCTGATGAAGGGAAGAGGTGGAAGAAGAGCTATTGCTGAGATCGGGAAGAGGTTGAATCATAGCTTCAATGTTGCAGAATGGGGTAGTTCAGAAAGGTTGATCTCTATGCCGATGCAAGTGCTTTGGTCCAGTGGCTGGTCCAAGGAGTGGAGGGAAGAGGGGCATCAGATTGCCAAAGCACTTCCACAAGCTAAATTCGTTGAACATTCTGGTGGTCGATGGCCTCAGGTCAGGATTCTAGTATCCGATATCATGAAGAAAACCGCTTGCATTTTTTCTATGTTATTGCATGTGTTATTTGATTAATGCCATTTAATATCACCCGGTTTTATTAAGGTGTGAAGATTTAAACCACAGCTAGAATAGATGACAAGATAAAGGAGGCTGTGACATTGAAAATATTGCTGAAATGAGCTCTGCTTTGTGTAGCTAAAGGTGGCTAGAAGGTGTTGTGGCTAGATATGCAACCTAGAGGGAGGTTATTGAATAGTTAATGGGCGAAACTTGAAAGATATTGTGAAATTATTGAAATAAAGTTTGATGTAAGTAGGAATAGTCAGTATATGCAAGAGTAAGCAGGTGATAGCAAATGCAGTGTGCTTCTATCAAGTTTAATGGAGTATGATAGCCATAATCAGTTTTTCTCTTCATACTCCAGGTTCTGTGAGTGGTGATAGAGCTTTCCTTGTATTTGTTCAACCTGAGATAAGACAACACATGCATTTATCTTATATTTGATAGACCATTTTGTCAATTTCTGTATTTTGGCTACAGAAATACTGAACTATATGGTACTAAGACCAATTAGTGCCAAGTTCAATTATGCCATGCTAACGTAATTGGCAATAGAAGAGAGATTGGACATTTTGCCTGCCTTAACATCTATGAGTATTATTATGTGTATGCTAGGTGCCACTTGGGAGGAGAGATTACTAGTTATAGTCAATCAGAAGTTGAATCCAAAATGCAGATTCATTGAATTAATTTATTTCAAAATGCTTATTTCAAACACCAACTTCACAAGTACTGAGCACGTAAGTAGCATGGACTAAATACCGATTGCGTCTTACATATGTGTAAAGAAGGTTGCTGTTCACATAAGTCTTCACATTGAAATTCTCACACTTTACTGAACATGGTCTGTCTTCTTGCCCTACTGTCTCCTTATTGTGTTCTTTTAACCCTTTTTGTATCATTTGAAGATGCTACCCTGATCAATAACCAACCATGAAAGACATTAAGCGAGCTTCATTTCTCATTTGATTGGTGTAGGAAGATGCTGCGGAAGAATTGGCTGAAAGCATTTCAAAGCATGTGTCCTCTTTGCCAAAATTCGTGCGGAAAGTTGAGGATGAGCCTTTACCTGAGCATATCCAGAAGATTTTCAACGAAGCACAAGGTGGTGATCATCACCATCACCATCATCATGATCATACCCATATGGGTGGACATATGGATCCTTATGGAATGGGTCATGGATGGGGAGGTTGATTAGACCTCATTGTGGAACGTTGTAAGTGGTTGTATCGTAGATGCTAGTCAACATAGATGACTCGAATCTTAATCATAGTAGGGTTGCCATGCATCCTCTCACCTAGCATTGTGAAGCATCCTTAGGGCTGCTTGCTGCCTTCTACGACATCACGGACATGGTTGAAACCGAGATGCTGTTTTACCTTTGTTTCCCCTTTTTCTCTTGTTTGTGATTTTTTCAACCCAAAAATGTTAGATCTTTGTAATGTAATGTTTATTCAGCCTTGAATTGATGATGTGAGAGTGGTTAATTTTCTGTCATTTTCAAATTCTTCATGTTGTTCCTGTATGTGACTAAGAAGTTTGTCTGGGTCTGAGGATCACATGTAGTGTTCATTTAGTATTTACAAACGGGGTGTGGAAACTAAGGTGAGGCTATTTCCACAAACCCGGGGCATATTTAATTACCTGGATAAAAGTTAGGATGTGATATATTTTATCCTATGTTACCCAGGGCACATTTGATTGACCTGTCCCCACCGAATTCGAGACAAGGCTAGATAAAATCGCGAGCCCAAAGGGTAAGATAATTTTTATCCCATCCGGATTAAGAAAGAGATTTTTAAAACGAAGATGGGAAATTGTGCAATTTGTGGTACACCATGGACATCAGGGATTGTGTTGCGCTGCAAAGGCAATATAGTAGGCGAATCTACGATTTGGTACCATTTTAGTTTCTAGTATGTCGTGTTGGTGGGATTTCGTTCCCCATTTGGTGCTCGTACAATCAAGTCCTAAGACTTTGCTCATGCGGAGAAACGATATCTATGTTTTTTTTGGCATGTCATCCCACATAATCAAGGTCCAAGTTTGTCTCTTCAATTAATAGCGTGCTGCGTGCCCTTCTTTATTTCACATGTTGAGTACTTGTCAACTTCCGAAGGGATTTTAAATCTCAACTGCGCCGTTCAACCACCCGGCAGAAGAAGCCATGGCCGATGAGGCGACGAACAAAGTAACTTTGCCTTGGTTTTCCAAAGTCGAGTTTTTCCAGTTCGTCCATGTCCATGAACAAGAAGAATATGCCGCCATCATAATTCACAGATGCTATAACATTCTCGTACGCATTTCTTTGCTCATCATTCAAAATTTTAGTAGATTGAGCATGCAAAATTGAAAGTTCAGCTACATCGCGATTGTTGGTATCATGCAAAAACAACTCATTTGGCAAAGGAAGACCATAGTATGAGAGGGAGCTTCCATTTTGCCCCCAACAAATGGTTCTTGAGCTGTTGCTTTGTGGATTGTGTGCAATTGGGCAAACACGGGTTTTACATTCAGGTTGCAAAATATACAGGCTCCGTTTGTTTTGCGGAAAATATGTTTAGGGAAAACATTTTTTTCATTTTTCGGCATTTGGATCACTTAAGAAAATTAGTCAATGAAAAATATTTTCCTATCAAATTCGAAAATCATATTCCAAATCAACGGGAGGACGGTTTAGAATCAACCCAAGTAGTGTATTCCATTTGCAACCTCATTCTCAGTAATCAAAGATATACAATTGGGAAAACATGGGCTTACATTCAGACTGCAAAATACATTGTCCTTCTGCGAGCATAAAAGCTACTATGCAAGCAATAAGGTCCAACTTCGGCGCAAGACGGTGTTAGTTTCCTAACAGCATATAAAGAAGTTCATCTTGGCCTCCTAGCGCTCTCAAGATGATGCCCTTCAACATCTCTATCTGAGCACACAAATATATGTGTTGGTGGAAATCCAACAAGATTATTGAAATGGAAGGGCAGGCAGTTGCAGCCGCCGTTGCTGTCACCTTCCCACATTTCGCCGGCCACGACCTGGAGTTTAGCGACGAGACAGAGAGAGGAGGCTGAAGTAGCACCCTCTTGGTTATATAGCTTCGAGTTTCTGTCGAACATGATTACTTCTTCGCAAGTAATCGAAACACCGAGATATGGAGGCACAAGATGCATCGTTCTTCTGAAATTCGAGTCGTCTGAAACGCAAGCTTTCTTCATGGCGGATAAAGAAGAAGAAGAGGAAGGTTGCCCGCAAACGATGCGCACGAGCGCGTGTGCGTGTGGCTTTTTCCTCATATTATTGCGGGTGTATGTGTGCGGGCATGTTTAATCCCAAAAAAAAAAAAAGTCTTGCCACTTTCCATCTTTTCACTCATTATTATTGTTTTAAAGTTACAATTTCATAGGTTGATTTATTCTATCTTTCTTCACAAGTACTTCTCATGCTTTGGTGTTCCAAAGAAATCACTTCGGACAGTGAGCAGGGACCGGGTGAACTTAGGTTTCAAGATATGTTTTGGCCCAGCCACAACAGGTCAGTTCCGTTCAAGCTCATTTGCACTCCTCTTGCTTTGAAGATTGTCACGTATCTCTCCTATTTTGTTCTATTCTTGGTCTCTTTTGTTCACTAATTGAAAATGGAGATTATGACTAAATTCTGACACATGATACTTCTCCCCTTTCAAACCAAATTGACATGATTCTCGATGAATCGAAAAGCCGTAAATTATATTTTGAAAGACCGAGAAATTTCTAGAGACGTTAGATTTCGACAGAATATGTATCATTAAAGATATCTTGATAAGTGCTTGCCCAACTATAGTATTAAGACGTACGTATTTTCAAGCTGGTGAGATCACGGATCAAATTCAATTTTGGGTAAAAACTAAAGCAAGGTACTTGCAACATCAGTATTATTCGCGCATGGCGGTGACTCAAAATGTGCTTATAAGACCATTAGCAATAACATCTCTAATAATAGCTGCAAAACGGCAATTGTCACCACGAATTATATAGTTTGCTGTAGTAGGTCATGTATATTCATTATATGCACAACAAATGATTTTATCTATACCAACATGCCTATTTTTATGTTAAAGTTCATTCTTACTAATCATGACCACTAGTAATAGCAATCTCACTCTCGATCTCAAGAAAGGAAAAGAAAATACGAAGTACTAATCAAAAAAAGGGAGCACATAAAGTGAAAAATGGAGAGTTTTGCTTTTTAAATTGTTCGAGGTAAACATTTATTTTCTATAAAGTTTCTATTCCCAGCAACAACTTGCCTGCTACAATGAAATTATGTAGGTCGTTTGTCATTGTTTAGCATAGTGATCTTCAAACCATAGATGTTGAATTGGGTCGAAAGAGTTAGCAGGCGTTTACTATATCCAATAATTTCGCAAAGCCGTCTAAAGAACGTGGCGTTATGCTTACCATTGAGATCGCATTGCGTGCGATTGCCACCTTAACCCCAAGACGAAGGAAACGAAAATGAACTTCACTAGTTACAAACAAAAAAAGTGTGAATCGAAAATCGATAGCTTTGTTATTTGAATTGCTCTAAGGCAGCTTCTTCATGTTTTTCTATCTCCTGCAATAGCCTCCTGGGCCTCCAAAGCTAATGATGTAGCTATTTGTAAGAATCGTACGATGGTGAATCATCAAACCATAAACATTGGATCTGTCCACCCACACCAACATCTTATCTGGAGGAGGTAAGGATTTGCCATCCGATCGAATCCAATGAAGCCCTTTAAAGATCGTGGCATGCTTGAGATTACCATCAGGCCTATGACCACTTCCCATCGGTGGGCAAACTCCATCGCTTCCAGCTGCGCCAACCCCTCCCCAAGCTGTGTGTAGTGAGCCATTGCGCAAATATAAGAATAGTTCCTTTGGCCAGTAGCCTATTTTAATCGCTTGAGAGGTCAAAATCAACCACCAATTACCAGTATTTCGATCCTGATTGAAAATAAATATTGATAATAAGTGCTAATGATGTAAAAAAATGCAGAAATTATTAACACTAGTTTATTTCAATAGATGATGTGATATCGCACCATGCTTGGTATTAGGGACAGTGATAATGTATATAACATGGATGCAATGATTGATTATATGCTTATATGGATAACTTTCAGAAGGGTAGAAAGATAGCGCAAATTCTAACTATAAGAACAAAAGTATTAGTCTCTAATGTATTTTAGCAAAAACCATCATATTAAGCACCTTGAAATGATCAAACATACCTGTTCGATGTGGACTACAAGCGCAAATTGAGCTCCACCATAAGTAGAAGTAGTATATATTGGATAACCGGGGCTTATTTTCCTATCCACTTGGACGAAACCCGAACATCGTGCATCGTAGCACCCATTGCGATAGCCATCACCTTATGAGGATAATGCTTTAGTCAATAGGATTCAAATCATCTCCAACTTCTAGTTTGGATCATTTAAAAAGTGGTTCGATTAGAATTAACAAATATCCTCATAGCTCACCCGTCCAATATGTGAACACCCGAGGAATATTATCGCCATATAACTGTGGAGAAACCTAGGAAATTAAGAGATTTTTGTCTTACATCATTTTGCCGTATGTTGAACTTCTTGTATATAAAATAAATAAAAAACTATTGACATTGACTTACTTTAAAAATCACTTACCATCCAACCGGCTGCAATGATGCTAATATGATCTGGGGGACCGGTTTCAATCCACACACTATGTGCACTAAATTGATCATGAGCAACAGTTAAATTGTAGACCGTCGTAGCTCCACCTCCTCCGTATTTGATATTTTCAGTCATGTAGTCTGTTATAGAAACCACCTGCAAATGATAACTTGTAATTAAGACTTCTAGGAAGTGAAAGAAAACTAAGGATCCATTTGTTTGAACGAAAACTACCATTGGAAAAATGTTTTAAGAGTTTTCAGTATTTAGATAATAGAAAACTAATTGATGTGTGGAAAACATTTTCCTTGAACCGAAAACAACAAGTTTAGATTGTGGGAAAATAATTTTCTCTTATAGCAAGAAGGAAATTACTTTTCCTAAACCACCAAATTAATGAAAACAAACCATTTTTCATGAATGATTTCAATAGAAATTATTTTCCTTTATAATGAAGATTTTTGTTTATAATGAAGCTTTCAATAAAACAAACGCCCTAAATAATCTCTTAACCACCTATGCCTACCGGTCTTATTTTAAAAGATGCATAAATTTTCTTTTTACACACAAATCATGGAAAGAACAGATTTTGAGACCGTCATAATTAGACATTTGACATGTGGTCTCATGAAATTCATATATACATAACTTCATTAAAAGATTCAAAAAAATAAAGTCACCGGTGATATTGTGTGTGTAGATAAGCATGTGAGCATGGGAGAGAGGGATTGTACATGTTGATTTGAATTAAGAGTAGTTTGCCTCGCAGCCATGACGGACGGTATCTTGGGCACAGATCTTGCCCTCATCAAATCTTCTTTTGTTACTCGACGAATGGGTACTGTTCCGACGGGGCAAGGTTCTCCCAACCCAAATCTTACTGATTTTGCATTTGGAAAAGTTCTGCACAAGTGAGTAACATGTAGATTCGGTTCCGTCTACAAGAAGAAAAAGCTGATTATAGAAGTATCAAGTGGACCATTTCATCTAAATGATACAATATTGGTATGCATATTTATCAGTTGATTTAGGAGAAAATGATGCCTTTTTACCTGAACCTTATGATTTTTCAGTAGAGGATGATCGAGTGCTGGCTGTTTGTTTATATCAACACAATCAATTGTGTCTCCCTCTTTAGTCTTGATAAAATCAAACACCGTTAGTTGTTCGTCAAGCAGCAATTGTACTTCAAAATTAACCGAGTAAATTGCAATATCTCCATGAAATTTAAATGAGAGCATTGCAGAAAAAAGGGTTTGAACGAAAATTACCGTAAAGGTCTTGATGGATGGCTTGTTCATAGTTCTAACCTGGCTTTCCAAGTCTAAACCATCCTCTTCGGAAATATAGGGCATCTCACACAGGGAAAGACCAAAGAATAGGAGCAGCAACAGCGTATGCTCCACATTCAGTTTCATGGTGATAAAAAGAAGCATAAAAGTGAGGCCTTCCAGTGGTTGGCTGCGCTTGGGTATATATTGCTGAACATGTTCGTACAATGGCAAGGAGGTCGTACATTTTACTACGGGATCATAAGTTTGAGCAATGCAATTAGACTTGAAAGATAGTAAAAGATAAATGTTTTTTATTCCAAACAAGGTAAAAGACAAATGTCTGAGAAACTGAAGAGTGTCATTGAATAATCCCTGCTTCGCTGTCCTAAAAAAATTGCATGTTTGTCACTTGTTTCATTCTGTCATGCTCATATCATGCATAATTTCTACCATAGCCAACGTTATTCTGGACCAGCGATTCATACATAAATGTTTTTTTTTGTCATGCTATTTTAATTTCCCATAAAACATTCTGGTTCAAATAAATGTTTTTTTATTCCAAACATGGTAAAAGATAAATGATGTTGATTCCAAACATGGTAAAAGACAAATGTTTGAGAGACTGAAAACTATTATTGAATAACGCATATCTGCCATTGTCCCAAAAAATTATGCATGTTTGCCACTTGTCTCATTCTTTCATGGTCATATCAGGCATAATTATTGCCAGAGCCAACGTTATTATGACCGATTCATACATATGAACTTCAAAACGACAAGTTTCTTTGTTTAAAGAGAGGCAGTTGAGGTATGACCCGAAATAGAGCATCGATATGCTAAAACTTTTCCTTAAAATAATGCATGGTTGCCATTAAAAAAAAAAAAAAGAGTGCATGTTAGCCATTTTGCTTTCAAACTCCTTCAATGTTCATCACATGCATAACTACTTTTGGGGCCGTCAAATAAGTCGATTAGGTCGGGTCAAACCGAATATTGTTTGATCTAAATTGACTCATTCAACCCGCCTTGAACCATATATTTGTAATACAAATTTCAAACCCAACCCATATTACTAGAATACTACTTACCTATTTAACTCACTTTAAGCTCTTCATGCGTATATATTACTCAGATAAAAATTTTATATCATATTTAGAAAGTAAACTAATACACTAAAAAAGTTAATAAATAAAGTAAAAAAACGTAAAAAATTAAAGTAAAATAGTGCCATATATCATTATATTTATGAAATATTATATTCTACACTTTACAGGATATTATATTCTGCTCATGTTGATTAAGCACTTCCAAACAAGGAAAGATATTGACAAAATATTATATCTTATAATTTCAGCACTTACAGAGTAAACTAGTGTCGGATGTCATTGTAAATAAGGATGTGAAAAATGGACCGCCCAACTCAGAAACTGTCTGGTCTAGACCGAACTACCCAGTTGGTCCAGTTCCTGGTTCCAAGGGAGAATCGGACCAACCACACCAAACCAACTATACATACATTTTTTTCATTTTTTTATTTATTCAAAAAAATTAATAAAATGTTAACTAAATCTTAAGTGAACTTCATTGACGTAGCTTCATTGACAAAAATTAGTAAAATGTGAACTAAATCGTAAGTGAACTTCATTGACATAAATTCATTGATAAAAATTAATAAAATGAGAACTCAACCTAAGTGACCGGTTCTATTTGACCGGACCAGAACCGGCCTAGGACTAATCAGTCCGGTCCCTAGTTCCCGGTTCCACCTTAAAACCGGATCGGGAACCGGGAACTAATCACCCTAATTGTAAGGCATTTTCAAGAACCAAAAATATGATCAGGTCCATGTCCATCATATCTATCGGGTCGACCCGACCGGCCCATGACCCGGCTTAAACCCTTCAACGAAAACCGCTTGCCCCTCCGTCCGTCCTCTAAACCCCCTCTCTCTCTCTCTCTCTCTCTCTCTCTACAATTTCCTCCAGGCCAGCGTGACGTCAGCAATGGCGGAAGAAGAAGCGAAGTCCGGAGCTGAACACTCGAGAGGCAAGAAGAAGAGGAGACCCATCAAGCAGCACGCAGAAGATGGTCCATCGAGGCCTAGCAAGTCGCGCCGCGTTGATGATTCCGCGGATGAAGAAGGACAAGAAGCTAGCAGTAATCCGATGGTGCAGAAGGATGGTCCCTGGCGGAACCTGCAGCTGATTCTCTCGTTGCAGGACAAGGGCAACGGCGTCGGAAAGTTAGTCTCTCTTTTATCTCTCTCTTTAGCGAGAGTTGTGACTTCGCTTGTTGGTGTTGTTTTGCTATTAGTATGATGAAGAAGAGCGGAGACAATGTGCTTTGCTATGAACTTAGTCGCGGCGATGCTTTATTTACGACGGGGACTCTAATGATCGGAATGTTTAATATTGATGACATCGAGGATTTCCCAGAATTTGTTTTGTGCTGTGAACTTAATCTGGAGATCAATCTGCTGCCTTTTTCAATTTTGAAGATTTAGAACAGTTGCTGAGAAAAGCAAACAGTAAGATGGGAATAACTATCTTGCACTGAGTCTTGTAAACAAAATTGGAACATGTAAAAATTGTTGAATTTTTGCAAACTCTAGTAATTATCTGAATAATCGAAACAGCCGTTTAGTATATTAGCTTGATGATACATCTTAAATGCAGGAAGGTGGAGATTGGTCTGGATTATGTCAGAACGAGAAGCAAAGAACAAGAGTGTAATGGGCCTGAACAAGATTGTGATACAGTGAAACTGTCCCGTGTGATAGTCTTCCTTAGCGAATGGATTCAGTCATTGTTGATTTCATCGGGAAAGAAAGTCAAATTTGATGGAGAACGGCATGATGTAGTTAAGGCGTGTTTAGACGCGAGATGCTGGGAGATTTTCAAGTTCTGCCTGGAGAAGTCATCGAGATTGCAGATTCCTCTAACTTTTTCCCAAAAGCTTTTGCAACCTATCCAGTTTATTGCAAGTCATGTGCTATTCAGGCTCAGTGATTCACCCATGCATGGAGAGGAGTCCTTCCTTACAGATGAAGGGTTTGAGTTGTTTAATCTTATGGTTGATTGCGTTTCTTTGTTATATGCTTCCCACAATGTCGCGTCAAATGAAAGCTTGGAGCAATGGATTTCAACTGTCCATGCGGTGATTGAGCTCGTCAACAGTATTTTTATACAGAATCTTGACAGCAGCAAAGCAGGTGTTTTGGTTCTGCAGTTCTCCTGCTTTGTACTTGATCCATTTGCCAAATTTTTGAGGATTCACCCAACTCGGAAAAGTGGTTTTAGTGAATTTGTACATAAACTTCTTGAGCCACTATTGCAATTGTTCGGTCATCTAAGTGGCAACAGAAATAATCCTGGTCTCACTAGCAACCTTTTGAGGTCAGTTGATGAAGTCTTGTCGAATGGGGTGTTCCATCCAATTCATGTCGAGGGCTTCTTGACTTTGCATAGCTCTGACAAGTATCTCACTGCCAATGAAGGAAAGTCAAAAGACTCAAAGATCATCATCATGAGTTACCACAGACATTTATTTGAGGAACTGCAAGAAATTATGACTGCAAAGAAGGTGTTGGCTTTGAAAGGTGTTAGTAAACTGTTTCATTTGCTTGTTAAGCAAGTAAGAAAACTTAGGGGAGCTTCTGTGCCGATAGAAGGGAGTAGTGCACCATCAGCTGGTGAAGAAGGTTCAAAACAACCAGAACATGGTTTATTTGGTCACAGATCTAAAATGCTATCCATGGCAAGTGATATCAATTCCGAGAGAGATTATAGCTTGGTTAATCTGAGCCCAGAAGCACGCAAATCGCTGTTTGATTTTTTTGTGCAGATTATGGAGCCTCTATTGATCAAGCTTAATAGCTATCTTCTGGAGAAAATGGAAGTGGAAGACTTGCTGAATGTTCAATACATACTTGGTTCTGTAAATTGGATACTTCGTGGCATTATCGACGAAAAGGTCTATGTTAAGACCGAGGACATCTCTGGAGGAGCTTTTTTTGGGTTTTCTTAAGGAAGTTTACCGTACAATAATCTCACTATCAGCTAACTTTAACGTATTTTGGCAGTCCAAGCACCACACAGATATCGGAATGCACAAGGGACTATTTTCTTCTGTGGTCAAGGAGCTGGTTGCTGCTATAGGTTGTCTTCTAGACATAGAATACGAGGTTATTGGGGGAGACCTAGAAAGTTTGTGGCATGTGTTACTTGTACACTTGGCTACGGGGCTTTCTGTAAATGATTCATCTGATGGGAACTCATTAAAAGGCAAGATACTCGACCTGGGATGCCAGCTTGTCAGTCTCTTCAGTGAACTTCGCCAGGTTTGTAAATCATAATAGTCAAAGGCTTAAAACATCTGCTCAATTTCTGCATCAATCTTGTTCATATGAACCTTTGCTCAACTTTCCAGAAAAATGCTTGTTGTGTGTCTAATTGTTGTTTAGATCTTTTCAATCTTGGGCTTGCTGTTCCTTATTTGTTATCCTTTTGTGTGATGCAGGTGAGCAATGTCATTTTTTCTCTTAGTAAAGCTGCGAGACTCTTAGCAAATTGGGAAGTTAATGGTGTGATCGATCCTAAAATGTTTGTTGGTACTCACGCCTCATATGAGGCATATGTTAACTCAGTGGGAATGTTACTGTGCTCTCAAGAATTTAAGGTGGCTGTTCATAAAGCTATTTCATCCATACCAGAGGGGCAAGCAAGTGGATGCATTGAGCAGTTGGCAGAAGATATATCAGAATCTCTGATATGGATGAAACATTGTTGTTCCAAGAATGTTGGAGTAGGATCTAGCTGCGGGAATTTACGAAGATGTGCTATAATTAGCTTCAACCTGCACTGTGAATTGTTGGGCAAAGGTTTGTCCGAGATATACAGTTGTTTACTAGATTCCATCCCTGTGACAACCAGCAACAGTGTGGCTGTTGGATCTTCTATAAACAACTTGATGGCAGTAATACGTCCTAGCTTGAGTAGTTTGGTTGAACCACAGTTGGGAAGCTTAAGTGAGTTCCTTTTGTCATTATCTGGAAGTAGTTTTGATAAGAAATTGATTAATAAAATTATGTCAGTGAAGTTTGGCTTGTCCAGCCATTGGGCTTTTGTGTTCTTCTTTCGATTGTACTTGTCATGTCGAAGCCTAAACAGACAAGCAATAAGCCTTATGCCCCCAAATTCTTCAATAAAAATGTCAGCTATTATGGGCGATTCATTTATGTCATGTTCCGGAAAAGATTGGGCTGAGAGGGATGATTTGGCAGACGATGGCTATTTTTCATGGGTTGTCAAACCTTCAGCTTCTGTTCTGACTGTTATTCAATCTGTATCCGATATCTATCTTCAAAATAGTGTTGGAGATTGCGGTTGTCTGATTTTCATATTGTATGCCACGGCACTTCAGAGACTGGCTGATTTGAATAGGCAGATAAAATCTGCCGGGTATGTTCTACAGAGCAAGAAGGAAATGCTGCGTAACATTTCCCTTGACGGTGCTGACCATTCAACTCTGTGCGGAAAATGTCAAAAGTGGGAAGAGAATGTTGTAAACTTGAGACAAGAAGCACAAGGGCTTGCTGATTTCGTAATGAGATACCTGACTTCTCTGGTGAATGATCCATTATTCTCCACTTATTCTGAGGCAAGCACAAATACATGCACCCAGTCTCCGCATGTAAGTTATCAGTGGGATTTTAGTCTAGGCTCTATAAATGAAAAAACATTGCTCACTGCAATTTGGTGGATCATATGCCAGAGCATAGATATTTGGTGTACTCATGCTTCTAAAAAGAATTTGAAGATGTTCCTCTACTTTTTGATCCAATCTTCTCTTCCTGCTACAACTGAAAGTCCTTTCAAGCACAAAACTCCAAGTGAGATGCTCTACAAGTCGGTGCACCAAATCTCATATGAAGTTCTACACGACTCTACTTTTCATGAGCATAGAGTAAGCAATTGCCCATGGTCTTCCTATGAAATAATTACTCATTTTATGTTCATTTGCAAAAGCATGTTGAAGAGAGGATTTTCTCCTTGTGTTTTCATGTATCTTTGTCTGCTGAGATGTCCTTTTCTTTACTATTTACACTCCTTTACTTATCCTTACTTTGTATCGGTATCAATGATTGTTGAGTTTAATCGTCTTTTGCATTAGTTTGTCCATAGGCACTTGGCATCAAGGCTTTGTCGTGTGATGGAGAAGTTAGCAGGGTCATTCTTTCGCAGTACTTCATCTGGGAAAGTTGATCTACGCTCATCACCTAATTGGTCTCATTGTCTAGTTAAACTTCAGAAGTCAATATTGGTCAATTCAGGCAGCAAAAGCCACACCAATGATTCAAAGCGGACTGCTCTCTCATTCAATAATGAGCCTATTGATGATTGCACTGAAATAAGAACATCTCAAAGCACGAGTTTTGCTGCTTGCATGGATTTACTTGATCTTTTTAGTCGGATGCCAAAAGACTACTTAAGTTCGAGATCATTCAAGCGCTATGCAACTCACATTATTAACGTTGAAAGGTAAATTTGGTTTCTGTCAATCTATCAGTTGTTCAGCACAACTTCTAGCTGAGATTCGTTGTTGGTTTAACAAATTTTAACACTGACGATGGATGTCAAGAGTTCTGAAACTTTTGAGGCAATCCCTCCATACAGTCAGTATGTGAGAACTTCAATGGAAAACTGAGTGCCTGAGAAGATTTTGGATGATTGATATCTTCCTCTGTTCCTTTCTCTTTCTGTCGGTTTTTTGATTTAGATCGTAGATTTTTTTGTCCTATATTAGTTGCTCAATACAATTCTAAAATGATGAGTCATTTGTTGTTCTTTGTCTTCTTTTGAAATGGCATTCATACAAGTTCTGATCGAGTTCTTTTAATAATCACAAGTTTTGAGAGCAGAAGCCCTGAAGCATATACATGGGTCCACTTAAACCTGTGTACACATATCTGTTTTAGAATAATGAAATGGCAGTTGTCTTCCAAAAGAATAAAAACTAAAAGAATTGGCATTCACAACACATCAGAGACAATTGCAGCTGTAATCCTCTTGGTTTCACTTGTCGCCCGTTTTCTCCTCTGCCAAAATGTCTCTCTTTGAACATTCATGACCTGTTCAGACATATATGTAATGGGAGACGCCATTGAAGATACATCTAGGCAAATTTGTAGTTTAGGCCTATAATGCTATGTTTCTTATTGAAAAATGTTCGTGATGCGACATGTTTTGTAGTACAGTGTTATCTCGAAACAATTCATAAGCTTTGGGAGTTAAGTTAGACAAAAGCTGGACTGAGCTTACGTGATAAATTTCCCCCTTTCATTAGTCTTCCTTTTAGCGTTTCTTTGAGGATTAATTGGTTCCTTTCTTTCTCAGACTTGCAGCTAGCAGCTTACCAGACTTTCAAGGTGCCTCATACTCATCTAAGCATAATAAGCACTTCAAGTTGTTCTTATATTGTCGAAAGGCTTTAAAACATTTGGTTGAAGCATCTTTCTGCGATAATATAGAAATAACTGAGCATCCGCTGTTTGTCCTTATATCTGAAGGATTATTTTCTCTTGTATGGCTTTTCAAGTCTGTAATTGTTGTGGGCGGGCTTCAAGATGAATGGGGAGAATATTACTCTGGCAAAGTGAATCTGCCTTTAATGGAACACACAGCATATATGTTCCTAATGTTTAGCAAGTATTACTTTTGTCAAACACTTCCCCTGATTGTAAAGTATAAGTGGCGCTGTAAAGAGCAAGAAGGTTCTGACATTGGCCCGGGGGAGACAAATTTAGTCGAACCAGGTTCATGTTGGGATTCTTCTGAACATTCTGAAGCTTGGAAAAGCATCTGCCTTGTTGCACAGAGTATGAAAGAAGAGACACAAAGCTTATTTTGTTCTCTAGAAGACTCTTTTCATGATAAAAAAGCAAATGTTGGTCAGAATTCCTCAGATATGACTAAATTATCTACTATTGTATCTTGCCTGAGTGGTTTCTTTTGGGGCTTAGCATCCGCTGTTGACCACATTGATGCAAAAGATCAGGTTCACAAGGTTATATCGTCTTATCGGAAGCATGAACCTCTTTGCAAGCTCAGCCTCCTTATCGATTTATTTACAGATGTAGTTAGTATCTTTCTGCGGGTTATGCTTGGTCAGAATGATCAGCAGCTGGGATCTTTAGGTCATGAGCAAAGTAGTAAAAAGTCGAACTACAGCCAGGACATATTGGGAACTGATGGTTCGTCACATAGTGACTCTACTACACCTGTCCCTAATATATCCAGCCGCAGTGAGCAGAAGGACGTTGTGACAGCCTTCCTAGAGTCATCTGGCTTTACTAATCAGTCAGTGGTTACTGATGTTGGCCCTCAGTTGTCATATGTGGAAGGTGATGATTGTGTTGCAAGCATTTCAAATGAAGTTAATTTGCTTGACCTGCAATATTTAAATAAGCCTTTCTTACAGCAGTTGCTTAAAGGTGATAATCCTGAAGCGGCATTTCTGCTCAGGCACTTATTTATTGGTTATTCAGCCATTCTAAAGCTGAATTTGAAAGACCAGACTCTTCTCTTATCGACAACTTTGGTGCGAACTTTTGCGGCAATGGCACAGTTCCTGATCTTGGAGTTGGTTAATGGTGGTGAGCTGCCAAAGCCATCATCATTTGTTTGCTTAGATGGTATTCTGAAGTATCTGGAAGAATTAGGGAGTCATTTTTCCTACACTAATCCCACATTATCCAGAAATATGTATGCCAGACTGATAGAATTGCAGTTGGGGGCTCTAGGTAAATGCATCGTGTTACAAGGGAAAAGATATACTCTAATGACGCATGAGACTGAGTCAAGCACCAAGACAATTCCTGGTCATGCAAGACTAAATGGATCAAAAGATTTTCCTCTGGAGCGTTGCCTGGATGACATCAAAGCAAGGTTGAGAACGTCATTTACCATTTATATTAAGAAGGCTGCAGAGTTGCATCTCTTATCCGCTGTCCAAGCAATAGAGAGAGCATTAGTTGGAGTGCAGGAATGCTGCACGGCTAAGTATGGCATTACTTTTGGAAGGGTAGGAGGGACTGTCTCGCCTGTTGTTGCAGCTGGCATTGACTTGTTGGATATGCTCCTAGAAAATGTTTCAGGTAATGATGTGTACATATGTTTAAGGTGTGGTTGAGGGGAAGAAGTTATGTATCCTCGGGCACTTAAAACTTGTTTTCAATGAATAACAAATATGGGAATAAGCTCTCCTGAATTGTTACTTAACTAATACTCACTTTCTGTTGATAGACCAAGTATTAGATTTTAATAACTTGACAACTCTCTTTGCCTTTGTTTATTGAGGAAAGAAAGAATTTGATGATCCATGGTTGTTTTACAAAATATTTTGTATAAAATGGAGAGAAAATCTTTCAGGAATTATAATGGGAGTGAATAATATTATATCAATGTCATAATCTGATTCCTGGTTGATTCTAAATAATTATTGTTTTCCTTTCTCATTTCCTGTTTCAATAATCTATGATGGCTAGAAACACACAGATTGAATGAGACAGCGGTCCAATAAACTATACTTTCCAGTATATGTCCAGAAGTGTCATTTAAACAAAAACAGAAAAATTAGCCATGTCTCCCTGTAATTATACATTTGATGAGGTGGCAATAGTGTATTTTCACATTTAGATTAATGTAAGCTCCAACCCTTGAATTCCTTCTGTAGGTCGGAAACGTTTGAGTCTGGTCAGGAGACACATTCAGAGCTTTGTGGCTGGTTTGTTCAATATAATTCTGCATGTGCAAAGTCCACTAATTTTCTATGAGAGTTCACCTGGCAACGGCTTTGGTGATGCGGACCCAGGATCAGTCACTCTTATGTGTATTGAGGTACTGATTAGGGTTTCAGGAAGACGTGCTCTCTTTCAAATGGATCCTTGGCATGTTGCCCAGATGTTACGTATTCCTGCAGCGCTATTCCAGGTCTTTTGTCAGTTTCAACTGGAAGATCCGATTTCTTCGGGCTCTTTATTTTCGTCGGAGAATCTTAACATTGATCGGCCGTTTTCAGTGAAGCTATATGCCTCTTGTTGTCAATTGCTGTGTACTGTTCTTAAGCATCACAAAAGGTATGTTATGCTTCACAAATTCTTCAATCATGTTCTCAGTAAAAAGTTGGTCAAGAAACTTATTAGTTAATTTAGGTGACAAAATAGTCAGTGTTATCCATTGGGATAAATATAAGGGGGAGTTGGAGGCATCCCCGTAGAGGTGTTTTGTGGAGTGAGGGACGAGAAACAAGAACTAGAGAAAGGTTGTTTTTCGAAATAACGTCATGTGGTTACTTCAATTCTTCTTCAACAGCAGTGCACCTCTTCTCACTTCTGTAAACTCTCTCTCTCTCTCTCTCTCTCTCTCTCTCTCTCTCTCTCGCACGTGCACTCGCGCCCACACACATGCATACAGAGAGATCATATGCTGACACTGCAATCAAATTTTTGGAGATATTGTTGTCATCTTTCATCACCCCTTCTTCACCATCGAAGTGTTTCTTTGCTGAAAACATACTCTATGGTTGTGTATTTTCCAGTGAATGCGAAAGATACATAGCTTTGCTTCAAGATTCCACTTCTGTTCTTCTCAATTGTTTGGAGACTGTAAACATGGACCTGGTGGTCAGCCAAGGTTATCTTTCATGGGATGTACATGAAGGGGTCAAATGCGCATGTTCCCTACGAAGGATTTATGAAGAGGTGACTTTGTAATGAAACTGTTTTCTTTGTGTGGTATTGATACACTGCAATTCCTTAGTTGTGCTTTATGTTCATGGAATGCATATTCTTGTGCACAAGTTGCTTTGTGGTATAATGCTGGTAGTGAGCATGTGGGGATGCTGACCAACTTGGCTGAGAGTTCTTTACTACATTTTGTGAGGCTTGATATTGTTCAATTATGGCAAATGTCATCATCGAAGTATTTGTTGCATCATTCTTTTTTTTTTTTTTTGTGCTCGATCACTCACATTCTCATTGACATGTTCCCACCACTCTTTTAAGTTCCTCTTACTATATGCTTATTGATTTCCTATCGAAAATAAGAAGGTTAATGTTTTTGTTGGAGAACTTTTTTTTCCTCGTTGTGTGTTAAATTGCTCATAATTGCATTGATTAGTTCCACTTCATTTTACCTTTATGTGACGATTTTTTCAAGCAGAGTGGTTCATTTGAACCAATTGCTATGACCTCATGGACCTTAGTGCCAGGGAGAGATTTGTAATGTTTCTGTCAAGTCTTCATGCATTAGCATTGAAGGAGCCAGTTTCTTGAAAATGGCTATCTGACCAACAAAATGCTGGGAAATTCACAAGACTATTTGACTTTAGGATCCGAATTTGGTCTAGTCGGAGGAGGATGAGAGGTAGTTGGAAAATTATGTTTTTCCTAGCAATAAGCTAATAAGCCAGTGCAAGACAAGAATGCTTTCGTCAATTGACCAATCATCGGATTGCTTGAGTTTACATTTGTCTGTATCCAAGCCTCAAAACAGAAGGGGAGTGTTTAGTTGGCACTTAACAGAAGATATTGGAACCTCACTTTTTAACTGTTTGTCCTAAAATGATGATTGATATATGCCTTGGAAGTATCAATGTCCAAACCAGGATTTTCATGAATATGGTACCATCTTCTGTTTAGTTTTCTTATGATTTGGTGTTTTCATCCTTTTACAGTTAAGGCAGCAGAAAGATGTATATGGGCATCATTGTTTTAAGTTCTTGTCCAGTTACATATATACATGTTCAGAGTGCGGTCCTCTTAAGGCTGGATTCATGAGGTACCTCCCTTTGTTGTTTCGCTTTAAGTTTGATAAAATGAGCGTAGTTACTATTGGTACGTGTTTTGATACTAACAAAATGGTTGTACTTTTTTTACTCTATCACAGAGAAATAGATGAAGCTTTGAGACCCGGGGTGTATGCTTTAATTGATGCTTGCTCAGCAGATGATCTTCAATATCTTCATACGGTATTTGGAGGTATGCTTTTGTAAGCTGACCCCACTGTAAACTATTTTCAATGGACAACATTTTCTTTTTCAAGTTTCATATGTTGCAATTTCCTTCTATATGCAGAGGGTCCTTGCAGAAACACTTTGGCGTCTCTGCAGCATGACTATAAAGTGTACTTTCAGTACGCAGGAAAAGTTTGATGTGAGTGTACTCCCTTTGGATCTGTCCGTTCAGATAGATCATCTTTTTCGGTTTTCATACGATGAAGAAATTTTGGTGGGTATTGTTGCTGCTGCCTTTGACGGGGGACATAAATTCTGCAAAATACGATGCTTGTTATGAGGACTACGAAGTGCTGTGAAGACATGAATGATTACAGTTATTTGCTTCGCTTTGTTGCAACATGTTAATCACATCACTGGAGGATCATCGATTCATCATATGCTTGAAGACAAATGTTGTTGCGTATCGGAAGAGCTATTGAATGGGAAAGACCACCTTTTCTCATTCTTACTTGAAGTTCATAGAAAACTTAGATAGGGGAAGAAAGACAATTTGACGCCCAGGCATGAACCGGTTTTATCAGGAAATTGGATTATGGGCAAGTAGGTGATTCATGTAGATTCGATTCTTATTGAGTTTTAGGCTCTTACTGGAGTCAAATTAGCTAATGGTTGTACCATGAAATTTTGAGTATTCTCCAATCTAGTGTAAATGGCCCCACTAAGATTGTAACATTTGTAATTTGTTTCTGTAATTTTTTTCCCATTTTTTCGAAATAGAAGTTGTACACTCGTACAGAAGCAATGATAACGAGTATGATTCACTTTGCTTATTCATGCTTTTCATCTTTCTTCTAGTTGAGATTCCAGTCTCGCTTGGGATTAACCCACCGTGGTCTTTATCTTTTTATATTTCTCAACACGCAAGTAAGGAGGATCCTCCTCTGATCATAACAATTCGCCGGCATCGGAGTGCAACATGCGACCTCATTTTGACTAAAATCATAAGATGCAGGGAAGCAAAGACGAGAGGCTCTAGTTATAATCCGCGTTGCATCATTTTTTCTACATACCGACTGTTTGCATTTCCCAGCGACTTGTCAGATGGTTCGGTAGTCGCGACTCATCTTTATATATGGCTAATTCAGACTTCGAGCCTCTCGTTTAATATATGTCTTTTGTGGTATGTACCTAAGCTCTTGTGTTGGGCATGTTGGTCGGAAAATCATGAGTGGACCTGGGCAAGAGCCTTGAAAGTGTTCTTCTTTCAGCACTCTGCAATAGACAACACAGGCATACGCATCGTGTATTTTGAAATTTGGAGGCTGAGTGACAAATGATGCACATATTCAGCAGCACACGCATTACTCATTAGCTTCTCGCTTGAAGGATTAAAGAGTGTCACCTTCAGGTTAGACCCGATCATTCTTCAGGTTAGGCCCGATCATTTAAGGGTCAACCCGAAGGATGAAATGGGCGGATTTAGGCAAGCAATAGACCCTTTTGGCTCGGGACATGCCCGGTCGAGTTTGTACATAAATTTGGCATTTTGGTGATCATGGGAGGGCTCGAACAAGAACTTTTTCAGGCCTGGTATTAGGCCTAGCGGTCTTGTTGATGGTCTCTGGTTTAGATGCTCGGCTTAAAAGGGGAAAGACAACCACCGTGCCCAATTTTCTAAAAAGGTGAAAATGGCGTAACTCATCTTGAATTTGTGATCAAGGGTGAACCCAGGATTCGGTTGTGGATTGAATCATGAAGGCCCATCGCAAGAAGACTCTACATTGTAATTGGCTTGCGGAGCCTCCGCAGGCTCTTTTAGATTTATTATGCTCATATGTTAGTACAAACTTTGCTCTAGTTCTAATGACAAAAGCAAGTACAACATATCAGGCTGGAATCTTCATCACATTACTAGCCAACAAAAATGTGTCGCTAAAACCTACGAGTCACAATTGTGGATCTTTAAGTTTCACCTTTCATACCATGAATGAGGACTTTTGACGGACACTTTGATGTTACTTATAAAAAATTTTAATTAATAGCTTTTTTTTATTGTTCATGATTTTCCTTATGACAAAAATCATAAACTAAAAGAGGAGTGCTAAAAAGAGATTTGTTTTGCATTTGCACTTACATGTATCACATCTACTGTTTCCCTATTTAGTAAGGTGGTTGGATGTAACTTATAACCTTGCCAAAGTACCATATCAAGCAAAACCTCATCTTGCATTCATATCTTCACCGTCCCTTTTCTCCAGGATTCTGAGCAAATCCAGTGACAATTATAGCTTACCTAACATTACAGTAAGATTACTACATGAGAGAGAGAGAGAGAGAGAGAGAGAGAGAGAGAGAGAGAGAGAATTGCATTTATGCCATTGCCCAAATTTTAGATTGAAGACCCACCTGATATTAACTCTGCAGGGAATTTTGAAATTTGAAGGAGGAAAGTACTTCCATGGCCAGACATCATCCTATGCCCATGTCATGCCTTTATTGCATTACCACAAAAGTAATTCCCACTTAATAAGGAAAATTGTTTACACCTGCTGAAATTGAGTTCCAACTGGCAGTGTCTTCAGCATGTCACCTTCATCTCTTCCTAGCAATATAAATGAAGGCACCCCCAAAAATTCCACCTCTTTAATTGTGGGTGGTTGGGCAATTTTGAAGACCACATGAGGGGCACTACAGTGATATGGGTTTGAATGTGAATTGGTTGATTTGGTCGTACAATAAGGTGGAAATTTCAGAAATTTATATTGATCAAAATGTTCACGAGGCCTTGTGGAAACCCAAGGGCTGATTGTCAGTGAGAGTCTGCAAATTGAGAGCCAATTTGTCTGGCCAAAAGCAAATAAAAACTTATAGGACCAACTTGAAAGACATTGCTTGAAGAAACTGCAAAGGCTTAACCAGGACCATGTTTGCATTATATAAAAGGAGCAATTGCTTTTCCTAAAAAGAATTCCCAATTTCATGTCCATTTTTCCTTTCTTGTTTCTTCCATTTTGCCACTGATATGATAATCGCTTGATGGTCAATTTTAGAAAAAAGGACGGCACATATATCATAAGTTTCATATGATGCTTATTTAAGCATTGTAATTTTTTCTATCGATCACTTGAGTGCATCGATTTTTTTTAAATTATGACATTCAAGTAATCGACTAAAAAGTTATGGCATTTAAGTAAATGATTTTGAAAAGTCACTACACTCAAGCGAGTATCACATGAAAATTATGACACATGAAAATTACTATTCTTTTTCTTCGGCCAAAAAAGGATGTAACTCTTTGCTCTATCTTTAATTTCTCTAGCACTAATAACACCGAAATAATTAATTTATCCTCGGTTGAATTTACCATGTAATAACTTTTTTTCCCAAAAAATAATTACATACGAGTCCCTTTTCTCTCCCCTCTCTCATACATAATCTATTGGCCCCACACACACTTGTGTGTTGGCTTTTGTAATTGTCATTACTTGGCACTAATGACAAATCCCTGACTTTGCCTCGGCCCCATGTGTTGTATATAGTGGAGCCTAGATTACGCGATATACTGCCTTTTGATTATTATTATTATTATTATTATTATTGATTATGATAGGTAGACCATAGGAACTTATTATATAATAAGCCTACCTATATATAATTATTGAGCTATACCAAGCTGTGCATTAGGTTTGTCCTTTGTACAGATAATAATTGTTAAATTATCGTGTCAGGAACATTGTAGAGCTTACAGTCTGATTGAGTAGCTGCAGCCAAAGCTCAGATTTTTCAGACCTTACAATTAACCAACAGTAACAACCGGAAATTAGACAAGACAAGAGGTAAATTAAAAAAATAATTTAGAAAAATCACTTTTTAGGGTGTTGAATATCATTAATTGGAAGCACCGAAAAAAGGTAGAATTTACAAGACCCAGCTTTTTATCAATTGCAAGAATCCTGTGACAGCATTTAAAAGGTGAGGCCACCGTGGATTGGCGTACAATTTATTACTCTCTAAGTAAACCAAAACATTTTTATTTTGCTTTTCAAATTAAATATCTTATTGCCATTGCCAAAAAAACGGCTTCATTTCCAAATTATTTCGGTTATTGAATAATTATTAGCAAAGACGCAAACAGTACGAACAATTTCAGAAAGACTAAAAGGGCTATAGTGTATGCATAATGCGAAAGGAAGAAGGAAAAAAAAAAACAATATTTTCAAGCCTTGGATAGTTCACAATCAAGGACTATGAGGGAATATGTTATATAAATAGTGCAAATATTCTTTTCATTGGATCAGAGAAGAATAACATTGAAAAATTCAAACAATTAATTTACACGTGAGGGAGACATTGCAAAAATTAATATTAAAATAAAAAAAACTAGTACAAAAAGAGAGATTACTCTCCATGACTTGCGCAAGCAGCTAGGCTCCCACGAGTGCACAGTGCACAATGATCATGTATTGATTTATTTTCATTTTTTTTGTGTGGTTGATATTATAAACTGTGCTGTGGTCATGCAAATTGGAGCTGATCTTGTGGCAAATTTTTCATTCTTTTACAATAAATGGAGCTGGTGTGCTTGGGCTGGTGCTCTGAAACAAGCGGACGACAAGAATCAAATTGCACCCAATTGACCTCAAACAATGGTGATCTGAGCAAATCTCATTTCAGATTGCTAATTTAATAATGTGCCATTAAACAAAGATCACCAAATCTGTACTCCTCTCTCTTTCTTACCTTGAGAAATCTCGTGTGTGGGTTCACCTCTTGTGAAGTCAATGCACCGGCTCTGTGTTCTTCTTCCTCTGCTTCTTCTTCTTCTATCATCATCTTCTGCCTTTGGAATGGATCTGAGGCTCTCTGTACTCTTGTGCCGGTATGAAGTTCTCTGACATCCACCTCCATTGTTGTGCAAGCGCTTCTTCTGTTCACTTGGGTTGCTTTCTTTTCTGGGTTGTTATGCTTGTGACTTGGTTGAGCATGGCTCATACAGATGCTGAAGGAGTGAGAGTTTGGTTGGTCAGCCTCTGAGAAAGGGCATTCAGAGAAGTTTAAGGTACTATGCAGTTTCTTCTTGAAAGAAATCATCTTCTTGTTTCCATTTTGTTATTTTGAGTGCTGATATGTTCAGTTCTTCGCACTGTCGCCGGAAATCCTTTTCTGGGCATTTTACTTCAATCTTCTCGACTCTCTCTCTCTCTCTCTCTCTCTCTCTCTCTCTCTGGGGTCAATCTTGATGAATTCTGAAACTCCAGAGTTTGATTATCTGACTCTGAAGGCAGACATTAGTGAGTAGCTCATCGCTAAAAGTTTCTGAAGGAGATGTTTTTGCTCAAGAACTGTGTAAAATATTGTGATGACAGCTTAGCTTTAGACCCACAGATAAGGTTTCCGAACGTTTCAGATCCCAGACATGAGGAAGCTACTCTCAGTTTTGTCTGTTGTGGCCAATTTTTGACACATTATGTGAAGGGATCTTAAGATCTTCTGGTTTTATTATTAGTTTTGAGCCTTAAATCTGTTGTTGTCACTTTGTTCCTCAGAATATGCCTCGAGACAGTCGGAGATCAATTGGGTATAGGTCCTTTGTCACATGCGATGATACGAAGGGAGTTGTAGAATGTGGGACAATCAGAAGATCCAAGACCAGTTCTCAGAAGATGGAGCAGAGTATCGAAAGACGAAGCATAATAAAACACTCGAATAAGTCCTCGGCACACAGGACAGAGAGGGAAGAACTGGTCATGAGACAGACTGCTGAAGAATCTGGAGGACGAACCTCCTATCAGCTGTTAGAGGTGTCCAAGGGAGCTCAGAAGCTGAATAAGATGATAGAAACATGGTCAAAGGGGCTAAACTTTGATGGGCAGTACAAAGATAACATTGCCAACGACTTGTTGAAAGGAGCTCTTGATCTGCAGGAGTCTCTGGCAATGTTTGGGAAGTTGCAAGCGGCTACGAAATATGTGGCTCGGTTGAAGCAAAAACAGGAGAAGTCCAAGGGTGTAAGAGGAGATGAGATGGGGTTTGGGAAAACGAAGTCTGATCCATTTGAAGATCGAAATCAATTCCCGGGATTTCAGAAGCCACAGCTCTTGGGTGATGGATCTTCAGAAAGGCATATTGAAGAGCTCAGGAAAGTGATAATAGAGAGCTTTGCTAGGCAAAATCTGCTGCCAAGACCTATGTATGGAGGGGAGGATTATTTTCATCGACGAAACACTGATTGGGTTTCTAGTATGCCCTCTTCTAGCTCGAGCCATTCTTCGACAGTTCACAATGACAATCTTGATTTTGTTAATTCCTCATTTCCATATGTGACGTCACGGGAAAAGGAAAAAGTCCCGAGTGTCATTGCCAAGCTCATGGGTTTGGAAGAGTACCCTTTCAAATTAGCCCAGAGCCCTCCAAGGGAAAGGTTGGATCCCCAGAAGTCTTCTCTTAAGGAGAGGCCTGTTTTCAATGTAGTTATTCCGAAGATGAAGAAGCCTGAGAATGAAGTTCAAAAAGATACGGCGCAGAGGACGCTCAGAGAAATAGTTGATACCATGCAACTTAAAGGGCTTTTGAGAAGCAATTCTTCTAGAAAAATGAAATCTCTTTCGCAGCTTTTTGATGAATGTGATTCTGAGGAGCGGCCTGTAATTGATGTTCCTCCTATCGTGCTCATAAAGCCTTTCAGCTTACCGCACTCAGAAGCAAAGGAGCACCTTTCGCAGAGAGACGGAGTCTTGAACCGACAATTAATACTCAAGACAATGAAATCGAAAGAGGAATATGCCTCAAAATCAATGGATCCTAAAGGAGGGGCTGGGAATTGTGAAAAGACAAATCCTGTGGAAGAAGAGGAAGACACTTCAGTCACTAGGCCTACCCATCAAGGAGGAGAAAAGAAATTCAAGGAGGACGATAAAAAATCAACCAAGGAAAAAATATTAGGAAAAAGTTCAAAGAAGATGAAACTACCTGCCCCTGCAAGCAAGCAACCACTTAAAAAAAGAGGCAATTGGCAGGAGATCCAGTGAAAATGAAAAGGTAATGAAGAAGGAGGTTTCAAAGTCTAGAGAAGCTCAGGATACTACTACCAAGGTCACTAGTGCAAAGCTTGTGAATCCTGTAACTGAAGTAAACGGAAAGAAGAATAAATCTCCTCAACATGGTACTAATTCGAAGTCCAAATCAAAACCTGTTACACGCGTTTTGCCCTGCAACGAGGACGATCTAAAAAGCGTTCAGACTCAGAGGACAAAGGAAAAGCCAGCAAGGGAGAAGAAAGCGCTCAGAACATCCAAGGTAGCTTGCATTTTATTATTGTTCTAACAGCTTTATAGCTCATTAGGCTTTTCAGAATAAGTAATCTTTGCGGTCTCATTGTACGACTATATGGTCCTCATATTGTGGAAGTTTTTAAGGCCGAACTCATATGATAGGCATAATAGACGCTCAAGCTTAATTCATTATGTAATTCCACTAGCTCTTATTTGTCCAGATAAATGACAGAGAATGTAAAGACCACGGAGGGAAGACTGATCTTAGCACCGAAACCCAATTTGTTCAGATTGAAGCTATCTCTACTCATCTGGATCAAAAAACTATCCCGGAGAACGCAAATGGCTCGGATTTAGAGACCGGAGGTAAAACCTTCTTTATGCTCTGTTCTGTTTTGTTGAACAACACGTTGAATTTTCTGAATGCGTTGATTTACCAGTACTCTATGGTTGAAGAAACAAATATCATTAAATACCTGTCTAATACTTTGTTCAGGCTGAATTATTGTTTAATATGGTTTTCCTTTAAGATCTTGACGATTCTGATAAAAGAGATCTTTGGGGTTGACAATATAAAGTAATCTAGTTCACCTGTTTTTTTTTATCAAAAATTGGACGTGAAAATATATGCATCATGGTTTTTGTCTTTCAGCTCAGCTAATATTTATCTCTGTGAAGGTGCGTTTGTACCTTCTGAGATTCAGATTGCTCTCTAATACCCTATAAATGAGCCTTCATGTGCATAATGAAGTTGCTTATGCTTTCTCTCTCAATGCAGAGGATTTCAGCAATGGCCGGAATATTGATAAGCTTCCAACCCTCCAACATGAAAGAGACACTGGTTTAGCTACAAAAGCCTGTGATCACATCCCGCAAAGTGAAAATGAGGAGAGCTACAAAAGAAGATGTTACGCAAAAGCTATCCTATTGAACGACCCATCATTTCTTGCTCATGCAGAGGAGCTCTTTGAATTCGCACAATGCCCAACGGTCGTTGAGGACTTTGTAAAGTCCTATTCTGGATCAGCTAATGAGAGACTCTATTTGGATTTCGCGAAAGAACTCATTGACCGCAAAAGCCTTCAGGCTTGCCAAAAGTCTTATTTCCTCTTAATAACCCTTCAAGGGACCTCCAGGATTTGCATTTCTATGGACAAGCTGTTGGAAGAGATTTGTGATGGAATCGACTATCTGAGCGACTGTTGTGAGTTTGCCTCTGCTAATCTTTCCGTGGATGGCCTCCACGCAGTGTTGAACAGAGATATATGGAGCATAGGCATGGCAAACGGAACATGGGAATCGGGATGGAGGAGCGGATACTCCTTGCATGATGCTGAACAGGTTGTTAACAACATCGAAAAGGTTCTTTTCAATTGGTTGATCGAGGAAGCGGTCACAGAACTCGGCAATTTCCATTGTGAGTGAAAATTTGATAGGACGGTCTCAGTCATTTCTTTTAGAATATTTTCTCTGGTGAAGCTTCCCAAGAGCGTGATCTTCAATTCTACAATGATGCTGAAATCGAGTAAGTTTGGTCTCTTGAAACCAAAAAACAAAGGGAGGACGAGGATACATAGATATGCGCTGAGAGGATTCAGAGTCCTCCGCCTTTGGTCTTTTGTAGAGCATTCGAATGTAGCATTGCTTGTAAATGGATATATCCCCGTATGCAAATGTTACCGTAAAAATGGAGGGAAAAAGAAACAAGAGAGTCTGAGAAGAGTCATGGATACGTGAAGCTAACCATTTAGGATTTAGCCCACCATGGGATGGCAAAAACAGGTGAGGTTTCTTCTATTTGGGTTTCTGGTCCAGGTGAGTTTTATATGGATGCTATCTGATACCTCAAAGAAATTCTATCAGGTCAAAGTTTGCTCAAGCACACACACACACACACACTCTCTCTCTCTCATCTGTTGCATGATTGGTCTGTGACTTTAAAACTAGCTAGGATGGATTTTTGGGCACGAAGTAGTAAATGAAAGCCTTGAACTTTACTTCCATTGTGTTCCAGAGGGTCTTCTGTCATAGTTTGGCCTGTCTTGATGAATTAGATAAGGATAGCTTCTCCACGTTTCACTTGCTTATTGCCCTATTCCTAGGAAAGTTTTGCCGTAGAAAGTGACTATCTTGAGATGAGAAGGATAATGCTTTTAATCCTGGAGATTATCATGATCAACGATTAACCAATTATAAAACATGATGTGGCGGATTTGCATTAGCATATATTCGTTATGCGAACCCAATCTACTAGAAGCAATTAATAGTGTTCGATATTGACTTCACTACTAAGAAGAAGAAAATTCTTCTATGAATATGATACTAGAATTTCCTGCAAGGTTTGAACAGACTGAAGGACAATATTGAAATGCCTTTTCATTGTATATTCATTGCTGTTTAATCTACGGAAGTATTGGATCTGATTAACTGAAAAAGGACGGTCGAGATACTCGGTCTATCTTGTCCGAATTTCTCATGAAGAACCTAATTAAAGAAGTTTTGCGCAACAAATTATGTGCATTCCGACTCCAGCGTAGTTGGATCATGCCATGTTCAGTGGAACAAAAGGAGTTCCCTTTCATGCTCGCCGTCGATTCAGCTGCCCGACCCATGATTAAGGTCCAATCAGGCTTGGCATATGTTGTTTCCATTCGAGCATGAGCGTAGTTCTCTGATCCTCAATTCCAAAGAAAAACTATGATATAAACATCTCTATATCTACAATACATTCTGAAGCAGAGCATCTGTGAACAAAAGCGGGTCACGAATAACTTACAACTGCAAGTATATTACCATTGCCATATGATATATACACAAAAAGCCATGAATCTCTAGGAGATCTGCATAACTCTCCAGATCCATGCAACTCTCTCTCTCTCTCTCTCTCTCTCTCTAAGAAGAGGCTCCTTTGAAGATGAGAAAATTGAGCTTCTCCAAGGAAAAGTAGATGAAAGTCCCCTGCTTGTGGGAGAAGTAACACCCAAAGTTTGAGCCCACCACACATTGCCATCCACTCCCATATTCCCTGTCAAACTCCTGCTACCAAATTCGAATCCAGAGAAAAGAAAAATGAGAACATGAGACCCAAAATCATCTTTCGCGAAAAGAAAAAGAAAAAACGGATGGAGGAAGAAGGAGAAGAAGAATCTGGTTTTTCTAGTGGGTTTTCTGCAAGTGACCTTCTTGATGTGTGAAGCTAGGGAGATGCAGTCCGAGACGTCGAATAGATCAAGTGCTTGGGAAGCAGCAGCCATGGCTTGGCTCTGCATCTTCTCTGGCATGTCGGTCTCCTTCACCATTCCTTTACCTTCCAACATCTCTCTCTCTCTCTCTCTCTCTGTAGAATCTTGAAGATTATGGTGATTTTTCCACACGCCTATTATAGACCAGAAGCTTCGTTTTTTACACTGTTTGGGATTAGAGCTCGAGGACACCGATGATTTATATATAGCGTAGACGACGGGAACTGTTCAAAGTTTCAAACTTCTGTGGTGCACTTTCAAGTTTTTGTCCGATTGCGCATCTTCCAGTCTCTTTCCCACCCGTGGACATTTCTCTCGCTTGCTGCCATTATTAGTGTTCATATATGCCTGTTTTCATCGTTTCCCAGAATTCTCGAATCAGCCCCTCTTTTACGGATCGTCCCTCTGAAGCTTATCATCTAAAACGTCGGATAAATTTTGGGATTTGTCCGTCTGTTCTGGCGGTCAATCTTGTTCTCGTTACCGAACTTCAATTCGTGTCCCCTGATTGCTTATACAATCTTATACGGGCGTGAATCGTCGCCTGACAAGTCGCGTGGCGCTTGATTACCAAAATAGTTTCCCTATCTTAAAGATACTCATTCTCCCTCTTAAAGATAATCATGGGACTTTTACTTTTTTTTTATTTGTCCCTCGCCGTAAATACCATATCGTTAGGTTAATACTACAGGTAAATTTGGACAATCAAATTAAGATAGTTTACGTCAAGAATGTGGAAATCAAAGTAGGAGATAAAGTGCGTTGCTAACGTCATCCTCCACCTTTTCTTGTTATTTTGTTCTTTTTTCTAATCCCTTTGCCCCAAAAGTCTCAGCTCAACCCTATCTTTCCTTCCTAAGTGGGAATGATATCCAAATGCCGAGTCATCAATATCTATTAATCGGGAAGGTTATTGCGTATTGTACTGTATAAGATTCATTATACAGTGTTCCCTTGAAATCCTTCTGTTCAGAACACGATGATGGTGATATCATGTTAAAGGCTGAGGGTGATTTTAGGACCCAACTCGTCAATTATGGCAGCAACTATTTGGGCAGCAAACGTATTTCAATGTCTAGCGGTTGAACTGTGCTGTCTTCGGGCCTGTCAAGTTTATCTTTCTCCCCTCAAACGGTAATCAATCAACCAAATCTGATTTTCATATTTCAACAAATAGAGGAATTGACGTGAGGGACGGTCCGTCCGATAGCGCCAACAACGTTGGCACCGGTTCAATGGGCGGTCACCAACACCACAAACGAGGCACGCCGATCAAGGACCGAAAGAAACCTTGGACTGATAATTTGGCTTTTTAGCTTACTTTCGTCTTTGGAAGACTGGATCCCGGGACCACTCTAGATTACGAATTCAAGATGAGTTGTGCCTTTTTACCTTTTTGGAAATCTCCATGTGGATACTGATTTTTCCTTTCAAGCCGAGCCCGAAAGTTCTTGCTCGGGCCCTCCCTGTGATTAGAGAAATGCTAAGTTTGTATACAGATTTGATCCGCGCCTGTCCCGAGCCGAGATAGGTTGTTTGCTTGCCCGGATCCATCCATTTCATCCTTCGTGTCGGCCGATCCATGGCAGGTTGATCTGACTTCCCGTGCAATGACCAGGTCCAACTTAAAATGGGCTTTAATCCTTCAAGCGAAGAGCTAAAAAAGCAATGCGTGTGTTGCTGATATGTGCATCATCTGTCACTTAGCCTCCAAATTTGAAGTGCAAAACGTGTATGCCTGTGTTGTCTATGGCAGAGGGCCGAAAGGTGACTCCAAGGCCTGAGTGCAGATTGTGGGAGGAGACCGATGAAGTAGGTTCTTCAATGGAAAGGGAATTGAAATGATGATGGGTTTGGTCTTGGGCTAAAAAGCTCGAGATTCTCCGACCAACATGCCCAAAGCAAGAGCTCTTCTAGGCCTACCCATTTGGAACAAACACGGGCCTAGTCCGCTGCCAAGCCGAACCAGTCCTGTGCTGTCCCTTTGTCTTTGTCCTCCTCATACTGACATTCCTTCCAAATTCACCTCGGCCCACAACTGCTGACCAATCCATGAATACGAATGTCTCTCTTCTCGGAGAGAGAGAGAGAGAGAGAGAGGGACTTTTCTGAAGTCAGCTTAACGCGGGGCAGATTGTACGAACTCTGATCTAAACACCCCGCCCTCTCTCTCTCTCTCCTTTTGTCTTCCTTATTTTCCCTTTCGTGTCCTCACGAGCCATGACCGTGGTGTGTGCATAAAAGATCAGCAACGGCACGACCAGAACAAGAGAGACCCGCCAATCGATCTCGAAATTCCAATCCAACGGGAGCACTTCGAAACTCGGGTGGACCGGCCTGCTGGCGACCCTTGACTGGTGCTAACACAGCTCAACAACTCCCTCATGACAGCAAAGTATATGCCATGCTCCCCCCCTCCTAAAACACATAATTAAACTGATGAATTATTAAAGAGTTTCCAAACGGAAGGCCAAATGCGAAGCCCGCAACTTTGAATGCTCCGTTCCACAAACAGTGGGAAGGAGACGCGTTATTATCTCGGAGTCTTCACATGGAAAACCCATATCCTCAAGTTGCAATTTTTTATGCACATATTCTTAGACGCCACTCGACCCCTACATTCGAGCTTGAGAAAATTAGAATAGAGGAAAACCCAAAATCAAGAAACAGAGTAACCCCCCCGAAAACAGCAGTGGAGAGAGAGAGAGAGAAGGAAAGCTCGCGTCTTTCTGATTCGTGGACTTGAAATTGTGAAAAATCTCGTTCTTGCTCCGACTGGCGATACTGGGTCTCTCTCGGTTGTTGCTCCTCCTTGCGCGTTCTCGAGTTCGGAGACAGCGTCGTTCTGGGGCAGCGAGTGATGGGCGACGAGAAAGTGGCGATGGCGATGGGGAGTAGGGAGTGGGAGAGAGATCGGGAGCTCCTCATTCCGGTGGCCGGTACCGGGGGCGACGAGTCGTCCTCGTCCTCCTCCAAGCCCTCCCCTTCTTCTTCGTCTCTGCACCAGACGGGCCGCGAGGTGCGATGCTTTCTGATCGATTGATTTGTTCGCGGGTAGTTTTGTGAGTCCCGGTGGTTTGATTTGATGCGAAGATTGGAGGGATTTGAGGGGAAAGTTTTGAGCTTGGTCGGGCTCAAAAAGATGGGTCTTTTGAGAATCTGGTTTTGTTGATTTGTGCTGTCTACTGGAGCTTGTTTTGGTACTTTGTGTTCTTGTTTGACCTGCTTTCATTGTTTTTCCTGGATGATCTGTTGAGCTAGGTTAAATTGGTGCTCTTTCTTTGGTTTTGAGCTTGGTTTTTTTGGCTGATTTTGATACCATATGGTTGGCGAAAGTAAGAATTGCTGTGAGATTTGGGGGAGTCTTTGTTATGCAAAATTTTTGTACGTTTTGTGATTTCATGCCAATTTTCCATATACTTCTATACTCTGTGGCCTTCAGAAATTTGATGTACTGGATGGACATGATACATATTGGATTTCTTTGATTAACAGTAATTGAATTTTCTAACTTTGTAGTTTTTCTATGCCTATTGGTGAGGGAGATCCCTTTTTCCAAGCCTGAGCGTAGCATGAACACTTGTACAATTGCTCTTATGTGTTGGAAGCTACACCGATTGCTTTAGTGCTCCACTGATAGTATCAGTCTGATAGAACCATGTGTTTGTGCTAACACCTAGTTCCTACAGTTCTCCTCGTTCTGATAACCTTGCTCAAATTTTGTCTAAGACCTTTAGCCTTCTTCTATTTATTGGGAATTATTCGTTAGGTTCTGTTAGTATCATGTGAGGCGACAGCTGAAAAGTCACCATTATCTATTCCTCTTCTTGCCTCATGATGTGGGGTTGAAGAATACCTGCTCAGTTCTTGAATAGCTGTCAACATGAGATATTGGATTAATCTGATGGAGCTTGTGATTGTCTTCCAATTTAGCTTCATTACGCAGCAAGTTCCCCGGGGGAAGGGAACATACTAGAAAATTTTGTATGGTACTTCATGAATGGACTAATGACTGTAAAGATACTTCCATTTGATGTGCACGTACAACTTCATCATAATCTTGACAGAGTTTGGACTTTTTATTTTCCTTGTGTAATTCCTTTTTTGTGTTGTTGATTTGATGTACTTTCTTCCAAATATCGTCTTGTGGTGACATAAACTTGTCTTCTTGATGCAGACATTATACAAAGTTGTTAGGAGTTGGGCTTCAAAAAAGTTTATGACTGGATGGTATGTAACTTCTATACCTGTATTTTAGCTCCTTCATTCCTACTTGCTCTTCATCTCTGTTTGAATAAGTCAATATATCTATCCATTGAATAAATTGGGTCAGCTATCCTGCACACTAGTTCGTATGGTGAAGATTATGGTGTATTAAGCTTTTAGCCATAGCATGGATGTGTTTGACTTTACTCATGGCATTTATTCAATAGTAGTGTAATAAAATCATAAGTCTTCATTGTACGGTTCTCTCTTCTTTTTTTTTTTTTGGGGGGGGGAAATTATTAACAAGGGTAACGCGTAATCCTACTATTCACACTTTAATAGGTAACTTTGACAGTTTTCACATTTTATTTTTGTTCAAAATCTTTTTTTTTTTTTTGGGTGTTGTTGTTTGTTTAAGGGGAGGACATATTTTTCTCTTGCCTTCTACTAGTTGAGTGTTATTGGCTTTTCAATCAAGGATGGAAAAAGTATAAATTATCAGTGGGAGGATAAGCCTTCCAGAACAACCCCTATGATTTCACCTTAAAGGATATTATAGAGGAGTCGTACTTTTTATGTCTCGTGAACTTGAACTATTTAGTGAGGTCTCAGTTAGGCGCAATCATTGGGTCATTCATTGAATGTGACGTTCGATACTCTCTGGTCAATAGATATTGCTTGCCAATTCAATTCATGATGGTATTGACCCTTTAGGTGAGCACAGTTCTCTCAACACAAACTTGACAGTACCCAGGCAGAGCCTTCTAGTAATGAAAATGTGGATGTAAACGATAAAATGGTCATGTGGTCTGAGTATGTTGACAATAGCACTTTTGCTTTAATACTTTGACCCTTGGATCTGATCATATGCTTTCTTTTTTCTTTCTGGCATTTTGCAGCGTCATCCTCTTTCCCATTATAATCACATTCTATGTGACATGGTGGTTCATACACTTTGTTGATAGCTTCTTCTCTCCAATTTATGCACAACTTGGGATTGATATATTCGGTGAGGTTTTTTGGCTTTTGCAGCATAACAGCTATTACTATAAACAGTTTGATATCTCTGTATTTTGTTTTTATGTTACTGTTAATGAATAAAGTATGTGGGTTTACTCCACTCTATGTTTTTCTTTTTCTTTGGTTGTGAAGGACTTTTCAACAATTCTCTCTGTGTCCTGGAGTTGTTGTTTTTTTTTTTTTTGCTTTTGCTTTTTAGTTATTACTATGAACCTGTTCAATCAAAACTCTGGTTTCGTTTATATCCTCATTAATGCTCCCTTTGTGTCTTTAGTTTTGTCGCATGAAACCTTCTTTTCATAAACTGTGTTTCTGACTGGTCATATGTTAGCTCTTAGATGACCACATCATTTGACACTAAATGGTTATTGATCTGCATATTGACGGATTGAGGAGAAACTTTTTTCTATAACGAGTTTCATGGAGTAACATTTATGTTTTTACTTAAAAAAAAGGTTATCTTCAAAGGTTAAACAGTTTGGCTTTAGAATGCTTTATTCATTGTCATAGAATGAAAGTATTTATTTACGTTGATTCATCTATGTATCTTTGATCAAATGCAGAATTTTATGATTTGTACCATAGGTATGTTCATGATGCCTATCTGACGTGTCCAGTTAATGGAACCATCTGTTTTTTTGTTAGGTCTTGGATTTGTTACATCCATAACTTTCATCTTCATGGTTGGGGTGTTCATGTCATCATGGTTGGGTGCATCTGTCCTCAGCCTTGGAGAGTGGTTCATTAAACGGATGCCATTTGTTCGTCACATCTACAGCGCCTCCAAGCAAATTAGTGCTGCTATATCACCAGGTTTGAGTTGGTGTTTTTTTCTTTTGCCATTTACATTTCAGTTGACCTAGATAGAGCTCATGATTTTCCTGCCTTGTTCCACATTCCAGATCAAAACACTCAGGCATTCAAAGAGGTGGCTATCATAAGACATCCTCGAATTGGTGAATATGCATTTGGATTCATCACTTCATGCCTTGTTTTGCAGGTATGGAACTGGTGCTGGCATCATGCAGTTATCAATGCGTTATATGTGGCATAGCGCTACCTAATTTTCTGTATTTGTTGTTGCTTACTAGCTCAGTTGTAAGCTGTTCATTTTGGTCTTAATTTTAATCTTGTATCAATTTTTCAGCGGTACTGCCAAGCTAACTTCTTGCCTTTACGGCAGCCACTGTTGATGTTAAGTTTAAGCATTTACTTTTTTGGTGTTTGGTGGTGTTTTACCTTTGGCGTTGTAGAAGAATATGGGTTGTGGGTTGATGCTGATGTATTCTGATAGGCTAGCTCTGTCAAATTCGGTTGATCACTGTGGGGTTCAGTTTGAAACTGTACTTCGGAGGCCTTCTCTTTTCTGACATTCCAGCTACTGTGTTGACGTTTCAGAGTTTCAAGGCTGGGTGTTTTTAAGGGCTTGTTTGTCTGCTTCCTGTCAAAGTTTTAAATGATATTTAAATTTCACGAAATTATGAAAAAATTATATGTTAATCTACTTGTCGATGTTTATACATTTTAAAGCTTCAGATGGTTCAAGTTAAACAGAAGTTAAAATGCGCAGGCTACAAGATTTTGATTAAGCAAAAAGTAAAAGTCAATATTTGGGTTCAAATAGTATACTGCTATGGATAAGTTGTCATTACGGAAAATATTACATCTCCATTATCTTGAAATGATTGTCAAGTGACTAAAAAAAAGTTCAGAATCTTGCTGCATGACTCCTGAAGAAAAAACTCATCCATTTTGTCTGTGTTTCTATTGGAAAACTTTTCCGGACTTACTCTTGATATCATGCTTAGTTAATTCTTTAATTTATTCTTCTTGACAATTAATGAATTTAGTACAGTATTTCAAGTTGATTGCCTGATGTCTAACTCATGCAGAATTATTCTGGGGAGGAAGAGCTGTGCTGTGTTTATGTCCCCACAAATCATCTTTACATTGGCGATATTTTCCTCGTTAATTCCAGGGACGTCATCAGACCAAATCTCTCTGTCCGTGAAGGGATTGGTAAGGAATCGTGCATAACTTCCCCTATTGTCACAGCAAGTTTCCTTTCCATAACGTGCTTGAGAGATGTTTTATTGACTTAGCTTGCCTTGAAAGTACTTCAGTAACTGCTTTTATTGAGATAGCGGATCCATTTGAATCTCTTGATTTGGGGATATAACTATGTGCCAAGTTAGAATAATCAGCACCATAACAAGAATGAAAAGGTGACGACTTTATAATTTGCAGGTATCTTTATGTCAAATACACATTTAGATAGGTAATGCTTGGATCATCTAATGTTTTGCCCTGTTCAGCATGATGTGGAGGTTTCCTCATTGAAGGATATGTGCACTCTGACCGCTCTCCACAACAAATACTGGCAATGGGTTTTGAAATCTAATATCTCTTCTTTGTAAATTTCAGAAATCGTCGTTTCAGGGGGAATGTCAATGCCTCAGATCCTCTCTACACTGGACTCACGCATTATGCCGGTCGAAAGAAGTAGACCTGACAGAAGCCAGCTCTAGGTGTGGATAATTTCTTTCTACTGTAATTTGCCATCTTTCGCATCCAATCGGTTCAGCACATCAATTGATTCGCACTGTTAAGGGTTAACTCAAATATGAAGAGTTTGGGGTGTTCCAGTTTCGTGGTCGAGGCAACAAGAGTCGGATGGCATATAAAACTCCAGTTTCTGTTTAGGGTGTAGAATTAGTGTTCTATCAAGATATAGTTAGGGATTATTGTAGAGGTGAATGGCTCTTCGGGTTTTCGATTTTGATTATTTATGTCCACGATTAGTGTTTGGTTTGGCCTGAGATCTCTCTGGATTATACTAGGAAACTATGTGGTGCTGTCTTGCTACACTCATTTTACTTAGATAACCAACAATGTAGATAGAAAGGCAAAATTGTTTGTTCAAGTTTCTGCACGGTTCTTGGTGTCCTGTGCTGATGAGTTCTTTTGGTATGTGCGTTCAAATTGATGTTTTGCGTGGTCAAAACAGGATATTGGCTCAGCTCCATGGAAGGTCACAGGACAGTATCATAATAATAACATGTATCTGGGCTAATTCCATTTGAAATTGGGCAAATGTCAGCGATTTTGCGAATACGTTGAGGGCGGTGCACCGGTAAGGTGCCTCTCCAAAACAATGTGAGGACGGTGATGTGCCTCGTTGCCCATGGTTGGGACCTGCCACCAATGACGAGGCCGGGCTGGCAAGTCCTTATGACTGCAACGGCAAAGGCTTGCGGGCTTCAGCCACCCGTCGCGGTCTGAAGTCAGATCGAGTGGCGATGAGCAGCAAGCAGGGGGATGATTTGGTCGTTCCATTCTCTCTTTTACTGATATTTCCCTCACAATTTGGTCATTTGGATTGATATATCTATACACACAAATAAAGTTTCGATTAATGTATGAGATAGTGATCTTTATAATGTGCTCGTGTTCTCTCATACTAGAAAATCAAACACTCCGTGCATGGAAAACCTTAAAAAGGAAAAAAAAGAAAATTTTTCCAGAAAGAAAATCCAAATATTTAAACAATAGATGTTATGGCTCAGAATGTACCTATTATTGGATTTTAAAAGTTTTTCTAAATCTCTTGTCTTGGAAATTCAAATCCTTGCCCATTGGATTCGATAGATAATTCCAATACTTTAAGCAATTGACATGAGTTTTAATTTTCAAAATTTTGCTCAATTCAGTCTTCCATGAAGCGTGTCACCATATTACGTGTTTTTTTCCCGACATGGACTATCATGTTGGCGTTTAGTATGCCAAAATAATAATGGCAAATATAACAAGTTAATAGAAAATTGGTCAAGTTACTTAACGGTATTAGAATTCTTAACGAAATGACTAAATTAAGTAGAATTTTAAAATTCAAAAAAATGTTTAAGAACCACGTTGAATAATGAAGAAAAGTTCAAGACTGCCCATATCAACGGCCCTAAAAATAAGCCGGAAATACTCAAACTCACATCTCGCGCGCACAAAGGGAATATTTTGCGAGCTTATTAAGGCCGAATTTAAGTCCACTGAATGATCACAACCGAGTAAAGTTGAGGACGCAAAGGAATTCTTTAACCCTCTATTAAGCTCTAGACTAATTTCGAGCGACAAACACATAAGACGAGTCGAACTCCGACTGGAAATTCCATAGTCTCAACTCGATCACGATCCCAGTTGAAATCAAGACTCCGTTCGTCTCGCAAAAAAATGAATAATTTGGAAAATACTTTCCTAAAGATGACTGCCTGCATCACATACAAAAACAAATAAACGGAAAAATATTTTCATAAATGTTTAGACATAAATCGCTATCAATAACGAAAATATTTTCTATTAACTAATTATTTCAAGGGATATAAATGATTATTCTTAGAGAAAAATTCTAAATCATCTATCTTCTGCGAAACAAATGGAGCCTTAATCATATATAAATAAAAAATTGTTAACCCTAATATCTAGAAATATTTTTATATCTCAGGATAATGACACAAACAGTTGTTGAACTTTAGCCCAATGTGCAATTTGATCCCTAAACTTTTAATTTTTTCAATGCAATCCCTGAACTTTAGAATAATGTTCAATGTAGTCCCTAAAGTTTTATTTTGTTCAATATCATTTTTGAACTTTTGGTACATATTCGATTCAGTCTTCGAACTATATAAAAATATTCAATGTAGTCCCTGAACTTGAATTAATGGAAAGAACCACATTGAATATTTTCAAATAATTCAGGGATTGAATTGAACATGTACCAAAAGTTCAGGAATGACATTGAACAAAATAAAAGTTCAAGGACCACATTGAACATTAACTTAAAGTTCAAAGACTACATTGAACAAATTAAAAATTCAGAGATCAAATTGCACATTGAATCTAAATACATGGACTGACTGTTTGTGTCATTATCCTTTATATTTCAAAACCCAAAATAAGGAAAAGGCTCCTCCCCAAAACGCCGACGTTTCCGTTCACTTCCCCGCGCGCGGCCGAGATCAACGATCCCGGACGAAACCCTAGGCCCCAAAGTCGCCTATATAAACCCACGATCTCCTCCTCCTCCTCCTTCACTGCAGCCGTTCTCATCTCTTTGACCTCTCCCTGTTCTTCTTCGTCTCCCTTAAGGGGATCTCCATCCTTCTGTTCTTCCAATTTTCCGTTTCGTGATTAGGGTCTGTGGCGGCATCCGATGCTTCCTCTGTTCTCTTGATTTTCTTGGTTTTTCGATTTGGATCAGGTGGAGAGAAGATGGTCTCCCTTGGGGGGACGGTGACGATTGTATCGTGAAAGGTCTCGTTCGTCGTAACTGGCCCCGATTTCGGGGCCTTGCCGACCATCCTGATATATCACCACCCATATTCCGAGTCCCCCTTTTCAACGCCAAGCTTCGATTTTTCTTCCTCTTCTTGTTCTTGAAGTTTCGGAGAAATTAAAGTTTCGTTCTTTTTTTTGCTGGGTCGTGGATTTCATTGCAGATGGGCCGATGATTATACATTCTTTTCAAACAAAGACAAGCATATGTCCGAATTTGGCGTGTGGACACATCTAATCTTCTCTATGAGGCCATCGATCTTCATTGTCCCCTTTTTACAATTTCTTCTGTCTCTTGAACGTTTGGGTTTTGTTTTGGTGGTTTTGTGGATCTTTGCACGCTCTCCTGCGTCTCTTGCGGGATCCGGGTGTGAAGCATTTTCCTTGAAGTTTACGACTTTCGTTGTGTTGGACTGATGTTGCCTATGATGAAAGAGATGCTGTTTGCGCTTGTGGATGAGAATTCGTGATTTACACAATAACCTCTACTGCCTTCCTTCTGAGGCTGCGAAGTCTGTATTTTTTTTTTCTTTCAATTGATTTTGTTATTGACTTTTTCTTTGTTTCCTTTTTCCTGGGTATGAAGTTTTTGATTATGCAGTTTTGATTCGTTGTGGAGTTGGTCATGTGATGATTAGAAGCATAGTTCAGATGATAATCTATGTGATTATAACATTACATATAGTCTTTCGCTCCTATCTGATGACCCAGCCTTGTAAGAATTAGTCTCTTATTTTTGAGAAGCCTCATCAGTGTTGTCTTTTTTACAAAAGATTTGTTGAACAGAACTTTGATAGCAAAATTCAATTTTTATTCTTATTTTTTGCAAAACCCGATCGTTGGTGTTGCTTTGTCCCCTGTGTCTTCTTTTTCGCAGAGGATTTATTTCACAGAACTTTCATAGAAAAATTCAATTTTTGATCTCTTATTATGAATTCTTATACTACTTTCACTGACCAAGGAAGAAAATTTATGTCGTGAGCGTCTTGGCTCGTGCCATTGAGTTGACATAAGAGACAATGGGATGTGTTTAACCGAGTAATTAGTGTGTTAAAAGCCTAGCTAAGGTAATATTTTAGGGCAATATCCTTTAGCAGATGCAACACAAAACCATTTTGTGTTTACCCAGACAAAGCGGAGGGATGTGCCTGTAACTGGAAAACTCAAATTTCACAGAAGAAAAAAACCCAAAACCAGAACAAAAGTGGAAATTTGATTTTCTTATATGATAACCCTCCACAGATTTGAGATTTGATCTAAGTTTTTTAGTGCTAATCCCTAACTGGTGGAATGCGGGATGAGACGATTCATTGAGGAAGCGAGCTTAAAAACATGGAAATGACAAAAAAAGAAACTGATTAACTAATTCCATAAGTAAGTTTCAAAATAACATATGATACGACCACGCTCCACCCATAACGTACTCATGGTCACTCCGCTCATCGGCCAGATTGAAAGCGGTAGTAAATTCTGAGGCATTTGGTGGCCCGAAAATAACAAATTACCCTGGTGTTTGATGAAGCTACATCCGAATAAAATGCCAGATGGAAGTGGGATAAATCCAGACTAGATACAAAATTTAAAAATAACTAGAATATTCATATTTAATCCTTTACAGATGATGGAGTGATTGTTTGAATATTGCTGACCACCAACAAAATTACCGAACATCATCACTTCTGACCACTGCAAGATCGCTGTTGCTTCCGACCACGTTGTCACTGCCCGTCAGCAATCGTTTTTTGACAAGTGAGGGTGAAAAGGGACGGTCGTACCAGGTTTGCATAAATCATCCCTTTCACCCGAGTCACGTACGTCTTTCACGTCAAGCCCAACCTTTCACGCATGACTTGCGACAACATTTTATGCATGACTCGCGAGCTGATTGTTCACCTGCTGTTCAACGAAGAACAGCTGGCACAACATCAGCTTATTGGCGACCACGCTCTCGAGCGTCGAGTTCCACTCGTTGTGCATCAAGAACATTGCAACATCACTGTGGGCGCAAAACCTTCTCCTGCAGGCCCATACCTTGACACTCACCTTCTCTGCTATTGCCTCTCTTAGCCGCTTTCTTTGGCAATGGAGTCCAATCGTGCCTCTTGCTGTTCACAAGGCCATCTCAAAATTATGTGAACTCATGTATGTTGAGAGACCTCATGTTCCCGAGGTCGATTTCCTAGAGACTTGGTCGAGAGGCTTTGAGTCTCACGTACAAGAGGTGCAAAGTTAGAGATAAGATTTTCAAAAATTTTTAAAAATTTTCAAATGGAAAGATTTTCAATATCATCTTACAATGCGGATTTTCAATGATTTTTTTTTCAAACATTCTAAATCTTATCTTAGGTTGCACTAAACATATGATATGATATTTTTATAATCTGAGATACGTGGAAGATTTCAATTATTCTTTTATCCCATCCTATCTCAATCCGAATCCAGACGACTTGAAACAGGTTATGAATCGGTCCTCCCGAAGGATGTAGAAAAAACACCTAGCAAATCACAATGCGGGCAAAACTGCAACTGGAATGATCAGATTCTATCTGCTTGCGCATAATTCTACAAGACTTCTCAGTATAACAGAAGAACCGTGGACGCCTTTAGTTTTCGCTACTGGGTACAGAAACTCAGACATCGTCTTACCTAATTTCAAAGCAAAAGGAATTTCAAGTTCAATGGTGCTTTCAACTCTATCTAGTTGGTGAAGGGGGGGAGACTGAATGATGATCATTGATATGCGCCTTCTTGATATCTTGACACAAACCCTGTCATAAAGACAAAAAGGACTCTTTCCTTGGTAGCATATGGCAAATGCTATTTTAACAACTTCAATAAGCCGGGGGTGTAAATATTTTCTTCATTGATGAAATTTACCCACATTTGGTTGGCTCCTTCAACGAAAAGCATTTGGCTCCTTCATCGAAAAGCATCCTTTTTGAGAGACAGACTGCCCATTCTCCCAGATGTTTGGCAAGAAGCAAGGTGAAATTAAGCAAAAGAACCATCAGATGAATGAGCTATGTCCTCCTCCAAGTGGAACTCTGGGTTGGAATTTGGCTTCAATCTCTAGACAAGGGCAATGCTTGAAAGAAAGACTCTGAAACGGAAACAACCAAATCATCAGGATTTAAGTGATAGAACATGAATAGGAAATGGAAATGAACCAAGAAAAACGAAATATCGGTTTTTTAAACTTCTGTTATGCTTTTTTGGTCTAATGAAACTTAATGTGACTGAAAGTTAATGTTATTGCATATGGGAGAAACCGATGTGCAAAAGTAGCTTAAGCAGGAGACAACAAGCTCTGGAGAGGAAACCAGTAAGAAGGGATGACCGGCATAGATCACAGGAAGAATTGCTTCAGATAAGGGGGGAGTGGAAACATGGTGAGTTTAGAATGCAAATGCAGCTGACATGAACAAAAGAACTCAAAGACAACACAAAATGAAGCAAAAGAAACTATAAGGTCAATACCAAGTACAGAGAAGAACAATATCCAAGACATCAAATAGGAAGAAGAGTAATATATGTCAACTTATGGATCATACGAGACAACACTGCATCAAATGACAGATCGGAAGGAATTAGCACTCAAAAGTAATAGCAAGATCAAGTTGGAACTGAAAATACAGAAAATGGTTAGGCACTGAGCCCAGGATATAATACTGTGGCTTCTTCATGATACTGCTTACATATGTTGAAAGAAGCACAGAAAAGTTAGGTAATGAAAGAACATACTGGAATGCTTAGTAGAAGGCCCTGAGAATCAACTAGGACGGGCAAGCTTCTTCTCACGGCAACAGGAACAGGTTTCAACAACTGGAGAACAGTTCGTGCGGATGCCCTTGCATAATCAAGACATGAGCTTCCCTTCTCTGCAGCTTGCTCCGTAAAACTACTTGAAACAGCATTATCCAGATCAGATTTCTTCGCATTTTGAGATTTTGACAACTCAGTGAGATAAAGCCAGTCAGACTCCATCATATGACGTATCTTGGCTACCATATCATGGCCAAGGCTACAAAACCTGCATTTACAGTCCAAGCCTTCCACAACCAAATCACCATCTCGAGTAAATTCCCTGCAAACATCCTCCTTGCACGGTTTCCACGAGATAAAGAATCTATTCATGAAAAAGCCCATTTGTCCAGGCCAAAGACATTGATTGGGAGATGTACCAACAGATTCTAATGCATGCTTTGGTTGATAGTCCGGTGTCACGTCAGGCTTGAATTTGAAACGATTTGTTTCCTCCTCCTGCAACATCAGAACACTTCTATAGGTGGACTCACTTATGAGGTTTAGTCTTTTGGCTTCGTCTAGAACAGATCCAGATGTCACATTCAAAAAATGCACATCTGATGCATCTGCAGATGACAGATTTGAACTTGTATTTGCATTATCCATGATTTCCTTTAGATCATATGGGATAGCACACTTCTCTTCTGCACTGCTTCCTGAGTAAAACAACTCCACTTTCGAGGGCAAAGGACAGTTAACAGAACAGCAAACCAAGATTTTGGTGCCTCTAGATCCAGGAGCTGGGCAAAGGTAACAACCAGCTGCAGTAAGGGAAGTCTGCACGATTGAGAAGAATTATTCCAGTAAAACAAACAACTCCACCAGCTTCTTGAGCTAACTAGAACACAAAATTCCCCAAGGATGACAAATCAGTGTCTTACCATGCCAAGATGCTTTAAGAAAAGAGGATTAACCTTAAAGAATATACATTTTCTTCAGGAAACAGAGAACATATAAAAGAGTTGTTTCCACAGAAAGGATGTAAAAAACTGAGAAGAAATGCAAGTCGACAAAGCAAATTTACCTTGCATGGAGATCTACGCATATAGCTCAGAAGCAATTTTGACGTGCTACCACGTATAGGTCTCTGTCTTTGTGAGATGTACTGATGGGTTCAGATCAATATTTGTTAGCAAGAGCATTCGCATCAGAATAATATATCAAAGAACCATGAAAATACTGCATTATCCACATACAGTATGCCAAGAATCCCATTACCTGCGTAACATGTGCGATGAACTTTGCCAGGCAAATGTCCTCAACTTTTGATGGATTGAGCGTCTTCATATCAATGACAGCATACCCTTGCTGTAATGAGCAACGAAATGTTGATGGGCACACATAGCAATCAGAAGTCAGAGAAAGAATAAGGTACCATTAGTCATAACAGGCCGCTTACATCCATAACAGTCACAGCCTCATGTAACAAGTTTGCACATATTTTGTCAACATAAACACGTGTTCTTCCGGCAAGCAGAGATCAGAGATTGCACTTGAGAGCTGAAGACACCTGAAATTTAGGGCCTCATTTGTTGAATATGTTAAAACGTTACAAACAGCATCAACTCAACCAAACAAGAAAATTACCTAACCCCACAAAATAGGATCAATGATGTTTGAATGTAAAAATAAACGTTTTATCCCGTCATGAGAAATTAATGAAAAACTGACTCATATGTACAGTGAGCAGTCTAACTCCATGAGATCATGTGAAAGGTTTAGCATCAGTGACAACTCACTTGATGAAAATTTCTGCAAGGACATTCGGATCCGGTTACGGACAAATAAGGGACTTCTATTTGAAGGATCTTCCACCCATTTCTGCTCATTCTCTTGACAAATCTGCAGAAAATCAATGCTGCTGGTGCATAAAATGATGAAATAACATCAAAAAAATTTGTAAATTCCCAAGTTTTCTTGTCATCTCACCATGTACATATCTTTCTTCAAAAAATCCAGGAAAGGTCGCACTAAAAGAATACCACTGTTCATTGGATCTACACCATGAGAACACGTGTGTTTGGCAAAAAATTGAGAAGTGAATGCCATTCCAGCAAGTCCAAGCACACCACTGTTGCGTGACAGTCTTATAACCAACAACTCTGCCTGCAAGGTGTATTGGCACTTGATTCAGCACCTAACTCCGTCAAAAGCCTTTGAATTGCAATTTAGTTATTTGGAGTGTCATGGGAGCACTAAAACAGAAGCTGTTATGCTTATAGTATGTCCCAGAGAAAGTCGTAAATTTTAATGTGAAACATCTTCATAAACACATAAGCCGTGGATTTCATAACAAGTCGCTACAGACCTGGTCATCAGCATGATGTGCAAGAAGCAGGATGCCAAATTGCTGTTCGAGGCAAACTTTATGGAACATCTCATACCTGTAGTTTGGAATCAACATCAGGAATTTCAATTTCACAAATGATTTTTATCGGGCTAAAGCATCTCCCGGAAATTTCAAAAAGGAAATACTAACAACAAACATGCCAGAAACACCAATAACGAAGTGATTACAAGAAGTTTTCCAGTATAGGAACCTCATTTCACGTGCTGCTTCTTGCAAGTTTCCTTGCTCTGGCCTCCCATCCTTCCACTCACAATGGGCAATCTCACATCTGATACCTATAAAAGCACTATATTAACCATCAATTCCATCAGAACATACTTATGCTTAGAACAAAAACAACATGCCTAATGCAATTTGCATGAAAAACAAAAATGATGAGATGATCGAACATACCCATTTCAGAAACCCGCTCACGCACCATATTTGCTTCCTCTCCACTCTCTGCACGCAGCCCATGGTCGACAATAATTGCCAACAGCCCGTCAATAAGCCCACTCTCTTTGCCAGAAGATTCAAGGCCACTGATTTTCCAATCAGCAGCTAGAACACACAGTGCCATGCTATCAGGACCACCGGAGACTCCCAAAGCTGAAAATTTTAAAAACCCAACATCCTCAATGTCTCGAGATAGCAGCACCAAAAGCAGTTTCTGGTGTACTCCCTAGTAACATCTCCAAAATGAAGTCTTGAAGTACTCATTCAACCATACTCTATAGGAGAAATGTTGAGCGAGACATTCGCAAAATAAAGCCCAGTAATGGAATTTACCACTAGACTGAGCAAGACATTTCAACGAACACGGCGCAGACAATGACGAAAGCAGCGAAATTTACATAATATGAAATACTCTCGTCGTAACTGAAACCAAGAAGCAATAAGAAACAGAAACAAATGACTAACCAACACGGTGGTGTGGTTTGAGACCAGCAAGAGCCATCCGCTCCGAGAATGTTTCCTTGTAACCTGTCGTAACCTGCACCGAGTGGTGGTTTTCTCGACGCGCGCACTTGCAGAAGAAGCGAACGAAAGGGCTCGAAGCACGAAACTTGCGGCGGCGAGAAACGAGCGGGGCCGAGCATGTCGAGAGCGAAGCGAGGAAAGTGGTCGAAGTTGATTTGGCCTGCGAAGTGAGGATGAGTCCTCGCGCCATTAGCTTCAAGCTTTAGAGTCTGTTGTTATCTTCTCAAACTGCAGCATCTATATGAAGCGCTCGGCGTTACCTTGGAGAAGCTGTTCCAAGAACGACCTCGTTTCATGTATAGTAGACAACGACTGCTTGTTGGATTTGTCTCCGTTTCATGATGTTGGCTTTTCAATTTCCGCGCTTGGAGTGAAAACTTGATGTTGGCCCTAGTGTCGGTGCGTGAGTTGGGGCAAGTCTCGTGTGAATAGTAAGTCATAAAAGCGTATAATCTCGTTGCAACTCGATAATTACGATGAAATCGCATTTGAATTAAATATAGCCTCTCTCATTCGCTCCAAAGTTTGCTATTTGTCAGGTACATTCACAGAGATAGGTCATCAGGCTCATTGTTTGGCAGGCTCAATGTGCTTCTTGCAACTCCGAGAGCATCTCCGACACGTCGACATCGCATGGCACTGGACTATAACTCGCGAGGACCCGTCTAGATACTCACGTGTATGCGCATATACAATATATCAGACATATACATAGTCCAAAGAATGGTGAACAAGGTCTTCACTTGACCTGTAAGTTGCATAGTCTAACCACGGACGTCGCGTGAATCTGCTTATCAATCTCTGTCTCTGTCTCTGTCTCTCTCTTCACTGGAAAAAAGCTAGTCAAACTGTCAGTTCACGTACAAGTAAACCAAAACTGAGAACTTTGTATAGAGGTTGGACAGAATTTCCAAAACAATCAGTGCAGAGAACTGCTTACAAAATTGGCCGAGCTTCGGCTTCACTTTTCTGTATGGTTACCCTCAGTTACGAGGTCGAAAAAGCAAAATGACAATTTGGAAGCACGAGGAAAAAAGAATCGTGTTAGCCCATGGAGCAAAGGCATATTTGCCAGCTCTGTCACACGCCTCTCGCTTGCGATCTAGCGCAAGTTAGCACCCCAAAAGATGAAGTGCACGAAGCTTGTAGCGAGTGCAAAATATCGTCAAGAGCCTCCACTGAAACCTCGGGTGTTTGGCTTCATCCTTCGCATCTCCATTTCTCTGGAGGAGTGGGCTTCGCCACTCGAGCCAGATCGGTAAGTGCTGTATTCACCTGTCGATTCACCGTACTCACTGCTCAAGTAGTCTTGGTTCCCGAATGCCATTTTTCTGAACTTTCTCAAGTCTTCCGAGCTTGCTTGCGAACCGTAGACAGTGCTGTGTCCGGGCCTGACCCCCTCATCAAGATCTAATAAGGACATCTCGCCTTCTAAAGCATGAACAATCTGAAGAGTTTACAGCAATAAATTAACCTCATACCCAATTCCTAAACTTGGAAAGTGTCAAATTGACCTCTTTCTAGATCCGAAAGCCAACTAAAATTGACTAAACCCAATTCTTGCTGGACTAACCTTATTGATTAACTAAGTTGGCAAGGTAAAAGCAAAGAGCTTAGGTTATTTGAACATTACCTGGCTCATTCTTGGTCGACGGAGTGCTGAATGACGTACGCAAGCAGCTGCGCAAGAAACCATACGAGCCATCTCATCATGATTGTAGTTATGTTGCAGCCTTGGATCTACCAAAGAGTCGAAGTTTTCATCATCCAGAGCTCGTGTCAACTGGGGCCTTGCCTGTAATTACACAAGAATATCGTCCTAAGAAATATTAATTCCCAGTAAAAAGAATATCGACAACTTCTTGACACTGAACTTGTTGGATCAACTTCCACGAAAACAAGGTTAAGACTGAAGACTCCAGTAGTATTGTAATTTTAGCTATGGGACACAGCTGACACAGAGAAAAACTACCAGGCCTTTGCTAAATGAGATATATATCAGGCAACACATAACAATGACAGGGTCATGTCTCTTGCCATATGTTCCACGAAATAATAGATTATATAAAGGAAAAGCAGTGTGCAACGTGCATTAGTAAAAACTAGAGGGTATCCACATTCTTTCATAACATTTTTTTTTCATTTCAACACTCGAAGACCTTCGACAATATATATGTCCATGCTGCGAAAGACTGCCTGAGACGATCAGTTACTTACCCAGTCAACCAAGCTCTCGTGCATGTCGGTAGTTGTGTCCACCGGTTTGCGTCCCGTGATCAACTCCAAAAGCATCACTCCAAAGGAGAAGACATCTGATTTATCTGTGAGTTTTCCACTCGATGCATACTCTGGAGCAAGATAGCTGCAAGTTGCAAGAAATGTAAACCCTCTTCTTTTTTTCATCGCTTGGACTACAGTCCCGTGCAAAAAACACTGGATAATGTCCCTGACACTATCTCAATATGATCCTATATCTGTGTAAATTCGTAATGGTCAAGGGACAACAGAAGAACCCAATTTTTAATACAGCCACTGCCATTTATGAGGGCATGAGGTGGCATTGTCACATGAATTGCGCTAATCCAGACGAAACAGACAATCAAGAATATGATTTAGTGGAGCGAAGTGGCAAGAAAAGGGTAACTTTCAAAAGCTGGAGGATTATCTCAGCAATAAAATGTCCAGCTACAATAATCTTACCCAAATGTTCCCATCACCCTTGTAGAAATGTGAGTCTGGACATCTGAAGAGAGCTTCGCAAGTCCGAAATCAGCAACCTGCGAAGCAGTATTTGTATTCAACTTCTAGATATGATTTTTTAATTTTATACAAATAAATTGACCATCTTCTTAAGGGCCTTTGAGAATATAGGGTTTAGCACGATTCTCACCTTAGCCTCAAATTTGAAATCCAGCAAGATGTTAGCTGCCTTGATATCACGATGAATGATCCTAGGTTGACCTGCAAAACAGAATCAACTCCCACATCATTAAGCAAATAATCGCCTTTTCTCTGTGCTAAAGTGATCGTTCACAAAGATGAGAATGCGGCTCACAGTCCTCATGAAGATAGGCAAGTCCCTTGGCAGATCCTAAAGCGATTCTCAGTCTTGTCGTCCAATCCATGGTTGGTCTATCTTTTTCTGCAGCAAGGCCATTTACTTCTATCAGATCCTCTTAGCAAGAGCATTGACTGGAATCAAAATGTCAATTTGCTTATACGCAAACACATTTATGCATTTTCGAAACAGCTTCACTTATATTACATTGCTTATGACAATTAGACATTCTACATTGACGTGACATCAGGGACTCATTATTCAATCTCTGGATATAACTCGCCGTGCAAAGCATAAAAAGAGTGCTAATTCAGGTAAGCAAAATAGTACACGTCATCATAACGATCAATCAGAATGTGAGATGCTACAATACGTACACACCATGCAAGTGGAACTGCAAGGTGTTGTTCGGGATAAACTCGTAAACAAGCAGTCTCTCAGACCCCGTTGTGCAGAATCCAACCAAGGAGACCAAGTGCTTGTGATGTACTCGGCTGATTATTTCCACCTCGGCCTTGAACTCGCGCTCTCCTTGGCCACTCCCAGCTTTAAGCTGCTTCACCGCAACCTCCTTCCCATTTGGAAGGACCCCCTTGTACACATAACCGAAACCGCCCTGTCCGAGAAGGTTCGAATCCGAGAAGCCATTTGTGGCCATCCTTAACTCCTCAAATGTGAATTCGCTCTTGGAGAAATTTAATCCAATGCCCCTCGATGGAGCAGGATATGGATTTTCGGGGCCCGAAGTGGAGCCTGAACCTCCACTGCTGCTCATGAATGGTGGTGGCACTGTGCTGCCGACGGCCGAATTTAGTGGACACAAGTCAAATGCAGGTGGAATAGTGGGCGGCGGTGCATTCTGATGCCAATGTCGTGGCATACTGCCAGAAGGGTCATCTGATCAACACAGAAGTCATCATACAGAATCAACCAAGAAATGTAAACGGATTCTGAAGCTATCTGAGAATTGCGCCTAAACGCCATTCCAATTGGAAAACCTTGATTGAGAATAGGGCTGCAGAGAAGTTAGAGAAGACGACATTCCATTTATACAAGTTCAATGACAAGACAAATGGAAAAGAAATGGAAGAGATGAAACTATCAAATCTCTCATCCGTCAAGCATTTCATTCATGACTCCCTCTGCCTCTACACTTTCAGAAACCCAGAATCAACACCAAAGTTTTGTTGTCTTTATGGCCATCCCATCAAGTTGATCTCGGAGACATTCACAGAATTTACACGATTGCCGCCAACAATCAGTTGCAGAAAACAAATCCTACATGGTACTGCTGTACTACACACGGGATAAATTCACAGGAAGGAGATGAAAGATAGAACTTGCCCAAGTTCATACCTTTAGGCCCTGGCGGGAAATGAATGGCACCGGGGTCTCTCCTCCTCTTCTTCCTACAGAATATGATCAACACAGCCAACACTGCGAGCACTGCCACTCCGCCAATTGCAACCCCCACCACTAGACCAGTTGGCAAGGAGCTCGATGAGGCTGCGGGTGTACTGGGCGGGGGCGGCGACGGCGACCCACCTGCTTTGCTCGGAGGAGGAGGAGGCGGCGGCTGGGAGCCGCTGGTTGCTGGAGCCGGAGGGGCCTCTGAAGGAGAAGTCGGCGGAGGCGGAGGAGTAGAGGGAGCAGGCGGCGCGCCCGGCGGCGGGGCCGGTGTCTTCGGCGGAGGAGGCGGAGAAGGGGTCGTCGCTGGCGGCGGCGGGGCCGGTGTCTTCGGCGGAGGAGGCGGAGAACGGGTCGTCGCTGGCGGCGGCGGGGAAGGGGTCGTCGTCGTCCGCGGCGGCGGCGGGGGCGGGGAAGGCGGGGTGGCCGGCGGAGGAGCAGCGGCGGGAGGAAGGGGAGAAGGAGGGGGGGTTGACGGCGGAGGCGCGGCGGGAGGAGGGGCGGACGGCGGAGGCGTGCTGGGGGGCGGGGCTGAGGGAGCAGGGGCGGTGGAGTTGGCAGGCGGCGGAGGCGGAGGCGGAGGCGAGCCGGCCGGCGCTGGCGCTGACATTTTCTTGTTCCCGTGACGTTTCCGACGACTTCGACAACAACCCAGAAGGAATCAAAACCAGAAAGAGCAAATGATCACGGAGGAAGAGCGAAAGAGAAAGAAGAGAAAGAGAGAGAAGAGTGTGTGAAAGCAAAGAAGGAAAGAAGGACGGATCGGTTCTTCTCCTGTTCTTCAGCACAGGAGGAAGAGCTGGTGTCAGTTGTCCTCCGTCGTCATCAAAAGCGCAGAATTCTCTGCAACTCTCTCTCTCCCCCTCTCCTCGGGAGGAGAGATCGTTGATCGTGCGAGTGCGTGCGCAAAGTGTCTGATTCGGACGGAGAGCGGATAATGTCGGATTGGTCATGTTAAATTCGGTCAGCCACCAATGGCAGCACGCACCCGCGACTTGTCTCCATTTGACTTATCATAAATAAAAAAAAAGGAGGAAGCTTCTCTTTTTCTTTATTGTTCCTGTTTGATTTATCTTCTTGGAGGAGGGGCTGAATTGGGAATAATTAGATAGAACTATCGGATCGAGTGAAACCCCACGCGATTGCTCCGACGGTTAATGTGAATTGGATTCACAAAAATGATCACTAGAAAAGAGAGGTATACTTTACCTGCTGAGGCTGCATATGAAGGAGCGCAATTACTGAGATCAATCCAACACCCTAAATCGTCGTCCTAATTTCTTGATGAGTCGTGTCGCGAGTGCTTGATTAGCCTAGCTGAGAGACCGCGTGCACATTTCATGAAAGAGAGTAATTTCTTGCATCGATGCAAAAACAGAAACTATGGCCCTTATCATATGATCGGTACGTGAGTCGAAGCGAGTATTGTGAATAGAGAGTCATAAGAGCTTATGATGTGGTTGCAACTCAATAGTTATGGTGAGTTCACATTCAATCAGTTATATTCTTGTCTCTCGCTTTGAAGTTCACTATTTCTCGGGTGCACATTCACCAAGATTGGTCATCGGGCTCATTGTTCGGCCAGCGGGCTCGATGTGCTTCCTGCAACTCCAGGAGCATCTCCGACAATTCAACATCGAATGGCACTTGACTATAACTTGTGTGGGACCCATTTAGATACTCCCATGTATGCACATATGCGATAAATGGACATATACATCAGTCAGTCCAAGGATATCGTGAACAAGGTCTTCACTTGACCTGTAAATTGCAGAGTCTAACAATGGACGTCGCCTGAATCTGCTTATCAATGCCTCTCTCTCTCTCTCTCTCTCTCTCTCTCTCTCTCTCTTCGCCAGAAAAAGCTTGTCAAACTCTCAGTTCACGTACAAGTAAACCGAAACTGAGAACTTTGTATATAGAGGTTGGACAGAATTTACAAAACAATCAGTGCAGAGAACTGCTTAAAGAATTGGCTGGCCGAGCTTCGGCGTTACTTTTCTGTATCGTCACCCAAAATGACAATTCGGAAGCATAAGGAGAAAAGAATCGTATTAGCCCATGGAGAAAAGCCATCTTTGCCAGCTCTGTCACACGCCTCCCGCTTGCGATCTAGCACGAGTTGGTACCCCAAACGATGAAGTGCGCAAAGCTTGTTGCATGTGTATGATATCGTCAAGAGCGTCCACTGAAACCTTGGGCGTTTGGCTTTCATCCTTCGCATCTCCATTTCTCTGGAGGAGTGGCCTTCGCAACTCGAGCCAGATCGGTGAACACTGTATTCACCTGTCAATGCACCATATTCACTGCTTGAGTAGTCTTGGTGTAGGAACCAAAAAGGATATAGACAAACTTTGAAGATTGTGGCGAGGAGTACACAAATACACAAACGAGAGAGAATAATATTCCAAATGCCTTTTTTCTAGGCTTTACACAAAGAAATACAAATTTAGCTCTAGCAAGTATCACCTAGAGAGGGTGAATAGGTAATTTGAATGATTTTTATAAATTTAAAGCAAAAACTATTTATAATCAATAAAGTCTGAACAATATTCAGATTCTGAATGTGATAGTGTGCAGTGTAACAATATAAAAGGAGATTAGGGATAAAGAGAACTGCATACAAGAAGTTATAGTAATTGGGTTTAGATCAATTCTACATCCACTCTTCTACGCTTATATGATCAAAAGAATTACAAGATCTGAGTGATATCACTCGGTGAATGATATAACTCTCTATCTCACACAATCACTTTTACAGAGTATCCTTCAAAACCTCAGTATTTAGCTCAAAAAAAATAAGTAATAGAATTGGAATAAACTCAAACTTTGGACTTGTTGATTTTCGATTTAGTTCTATACCTTCTGCTTCTCATTGATCTCCTTTTATACTCATCCACTTCCAAACTAGTCATTAGACAGTCTTCAGAAGATCATCTTCCAATCTTCACCTTGGACAGATTTGTATAAAATGGATTGAATAGCCGTTGGTTGACAAAATCCGAATTCCACTGAATCTGATGGCCCATACAACCAGAATCTTGGTTTCCATAAGTAGAGTTTTATCCGTTGTTATATATACTTGTCATAATGTTTAATTGTCAATCAATTAGGCTTAGATTGAATCAATCAAAACTTTCCTTTTGTGAAATCCACGCCAGATCACTAGTTGTTATGTTTCGTTCTAAATAAATTATGAGTCTGAAAAATTTATGATTCTTGCTTCACATTCAGAACCTGAGTCGGCTTAGGTCTTCAGTAAAGTCTAAGTTCTTCAAAATAAGTGTTTGAAGGTCTCTAACATCTTAAGAAAAAGACTAAGTGTCTATTTCAGTAGAGTCTGAACTTCTCATTCTGAACTTTATAAAGTCTGAGCGTCCAGAAAGTTAAATTCTCTTGAAGTATTAAAGTTGCTACTTCAAGAGTGTATATACTTGGATCAAAATACTCCAGAGTACATATCAGATTTACAAGATTAACATGGATAGTTTTGTCAATTTCAAAATCTATTTAGGAAATTTACTCGACGTACAAGCTTAGCTTTTACAATTCTTAACTCTCTCTTTCTATGACTTTCACACACCAACACAAATGGGGAGGAGACAACCTATTTATACTACTCCTAAGGTGGTGAAGTTTTCTTGAAGACCAAGTTTGACTTGTTAAAATTGTAGACAAAGTTTGATCTACAATCTTCAAGACCAAGTTTGATCTACAACCATGAGGACCAAGTTTGATAAAGACAAAAAAACAATTTTAATATTTCTAATAGCCTTCCTTAAAATTGATTTTGGAAATCAACAATACCAAGCATCGTCTTCATTTTCTCGAACAAATCTGCCTTCAATGGTTTCGTCAAAATATTTGCAATTTGATCCTTGGATCTACAGATATCAAGTTTAATCTCTCCATCTTTAACCAGCTCACAGATATAATGATGCTCGATGTCTATGTGTTTGCTCCTACCATGAAAAACAGGATTCTTGGCTAATGCAATCGCCGACTTGTTATCACACATCAATTTTGTAGGACCATTCTGTTCATGCATCAATTCACAAAGCATCCTACAAACCCATATCCCTTGACACACTGCCAAAACTACTGCCATGTATTCTGCTTCAGTTATTAAGAGCGCAATAACTTGTTTTTTCGAGGACCATGAAATTACTCCTAATTCGAGAAAGAACGCATATCCAGAAGTACTCTTCCGCGTTTCAGTATCTCCTACCCAATCACTACATGTATACCCCACTAAATTGAAATTGTCAGTGAAAGAATATAAAATTCTATGATCACAAGTTCCACTGACATACCGTAAAATTCTTTTTGCTGCCTGCAAATGTGATTGGTATGGTTTTTCCATAAACCGACTAATAATTTCCACACCATAAGTAATATTTGGCCTAGTAGAAGTCAAATATCTTAAACTGCCAACAATACTTTTAAAATAAGTGGGATTTACTAGTTCACTGGTTCCTTCTTTCTTCAGCTCCAACTGCTTCTGCTATGAGGGTCCGAATTGATTTGAGCGATTCCATATTGAGTCACTTCAAAGTATCATTAGCATATTTTGCTGTGAAACAAATATGCCATCATTTGTTTGCTTCACTTCAAGGCCTAGAAAATATGACAACAATCCCAAATTTGTCATCTCAAACTGGCTCACCATGGTCTCCCTGAATTCAACAAACATCTTTTCACAGTTTCATGTTAATATCAAGTCATCAATATAAAGGCATATAATTATAATATCACCATTAGTATTTGACTTGATATATAGTGTATGCTCATATGGGCACTTTTGAAAACCATGCTCCAACAGGTATGTGTCGATCCTTAATTACCAAACTCAAAGTGCCTGTTTTAGCCCATATAATGCTTTCTTCAATTTGTAAACTTGATTTTCATGCCCTTTCTTCTCATAGCCTTGTGGTTGCTCCACATACACTTCCTCATCAAGGAACCCATTTAGAAATGCTGATTTCACATCCATTTGATGGATCTTCTAATGGTTCTAAGCTGCGAGTAGGAGAACCATTCAAATGGTATCCATTCGAGCTACTGGTATAAATACTTCAAAATAATCAATCCTTGGCTTTTGCTTATAGCCTTTCATGACCAGTCTAGCTGTGTAATGGTCCACCTGACCGTCGGGTTTGTACTTTGTCTTATACACCCACTTGACACCAATAGGCTTTTTACTAGATGGTAAAGAAGTTAGCACCCATGTATCATTCTTTTCAATGGAATAGATCTCTTCATCCATTGCTTAGATCCACTTTTCATCTACAGCAGCTTCATCATAGGATATAGGGTCACATTCAGCAAATAAACAAAAGTTTACAATAGTTTCATTAGTGATTTCATCACTATCATAGTCATCGTCCCCTATGTTTATATAATCCTTGAATTTTGTTGGAGTCTCTCGCAATCGCTATGAACGATGTAAAGGTGGTTCTAAAGCTGTTGTTGGGGAAGAAAATGCACCACCAGTCGAAATGATAAAGAAGATGCACCACTGGTCAAAGATGATGGAGGTTTTTCTATATCTCCCTCTAAGGGTTCATCTTTGATGGTAATGTTTTTCTGGTCACCTTTTTGGTTCCAGTCTCAAGCTTCATCTTCTAAAAACTAGACATCTCTGCTAATGATTACCTTTTCAGTGACTGGGTTATACAGCTTATAACCTTTAGTTGTGTCACTATAGCCAATGAAGATGCACTTTTCGCTTTTGTCATCCAACTTCTTCCTCCGTTCGTCTAGTATATGGGGATATGTCAAACACCCGAATACTCGTAGGAACGAAACTTCTGGCTTGTTGCTGCTCCAAGCCTCTTCTCGGGTTCTTCCAAGAACACTCATTGTTGGACACATGTTTAGCACAAATACAGCACAAGCAACAGCTTCTACCCAAAACTTCTTTGGTAAATCTTTAGCTTTTAGCATACTCCTTGCCATTTCAAAAATCGTTCTATTCTTTCTTTCTACTATACCATTTTGCTGAGGAGTATAGCTAATAGTTAACTGACGTTTCACTCCATGAATTTTACAATATTTGTCAAATTCATTTAAGGTAAATTCTCCACCTCTATCTGATCTCAACATCTTTAAATTAAAGCCCTTATCTTTTTCAACATAGACTTTAAATTCTTTAAACTTGCCAAAAGCTTCAAATTTTTCTCTCAATAAATATATCCAAGTTTTTCTGGTAAAATCATCCACAAATATTAACATGTGCCTTTTTTGTTCGAATGATTCAACCTCAAGATGGCCACATATGTCAGTATGTATCAACTCCAATGGTTGTTTTGCTCTTCTAGCTTTCCAACGGGAAAAGTTTCTTGATGTTGTTTTCCAACAAGACATCCTTTACATGGACGATCTGGACAGTCAATCAAAGGCATGCTGGTCACCATCTTTTTCTAGACAAGTAATTTTAGTCCATGAAAATTTAGATGCTCGAATCGAAGATGCCACAACTAGTTGCTGTCTTTCATCATCGCTTGAAGACTCAGGAGATTCATCGTTTAAAGAGTCGAGGGAAACATACGGTTCTTTTTCATTTGCACCTTCATGATCAACTTGTCATTGACACTTCTGATGGTGTAAACTCCATTTTCAATATGAACCTTGTAGCCTTTTTTGGAAAGTTGCCTTAACACTTAGCAAATTCCAAAAAAGTCCTGGCACAAAGTAAACATCCGCAATAGTAACATTAATACCATCTTTTGACTTGATATTTATGTTACCTTTGCCAATCACGGGAACTTTTGATTTATCCCCGAAGTTAATTTCACCTCAGCTTGTCTCATCCAGCTACGAGAATAACTCTTTCCAACTAGTCATATGATTTCTGCAACCAGTATCCAAGTACCATAAGTTGGTGTCTTCGATACTCAAGTCATCCTTCTTATATGCTAGTAGCATGTGTTCTTAGCACCGATGACATGTGCATGTTCTACTTGTTCGTATGTCGCCTTTGCTCAACATTCAGATTTGTAATGTCCAAATTTATTGCATTTAAAATACTTTGACTTTTGATTTTGTCATGTGGTTTAAATTTTCTAGTGAAATTTGGATTTCCACCTCTACCTCGGCCTCCTCCGCGACCTCAACTGCCTTGATAGCCTCCTCAACTTGATGGAACGAACCAACTTTGCAATGCTTACTCGGGATTTGAATTGATGGACTTTTGATTCATTCTTTGCTCATGCGAGCACAATGATGCCATCAACCGCTCCAACGTCTTGGTTGATATATCTTGGCTTTCTTCGATCACCGCAACAACGTAGTCAAATCTCTCGGTCAAAAACCTTAAGATTTTTTCTACAATTCGAACATCTTGGAGTTCTTCACCATTAACCTTCAATTGGTTAACGATGGTTTGCACATGATTAAAGTACGACGAGATAGATTTAGAGTCATTTATGCGTAAAGACTCGAAATCTCTTCAAAGTGTTTGGAGCCGCACTCGCCTGACACGATTGTCGCCTTTGTAGGATTTTTACAAAATATCTTACGCTTCTTTCGCGGTCTCTGCACTTGATATTTTTTCAAATATCATTTCATCCACAGCTTGAAAGATCGCATATAATGCTTCCTGACCTTTCTTCCAAAACTCCACCAAAGAGTCTTTCTCCTCCTTTCTTAAAGCCTCGAATTCTTCAGCATCGGCTACTTCGGTGTAACTATTTTCCACTAGATTCCACAAATCCTGCTATTCGAAAAGAACCTTCATCTGGACGGACCAGTTGTTGAAATTTTTTCCATTCAACTTTGAAAGTTGTAATTGAACGGAACTAGTGGATGCCATTGTTAGTTCCGATACCAACTGTATGAACCAAAAAGAATATAGACAAACTTTGAAGATTTTGGTGAAGAGCACACAAATACACAAACGAGAGAGAATAATATTTCAAATGCCTTTTTTCTAGACATTACATAGAGAAATACAAACTTAGCTCTCACAATTCTCAACTTTCTCTTTCTTTGGTTTTTCACACATCAACACAAATAGGGAGGAGACAACCTATTTATACTACTCCTAAGGTGGTGAAGTTTTCTTGAAGACCAAGTTTGACTTGTTAAACTTGAAGACCAAGTTTGATCTACAACCTTGAGGACCAAGTTTGATAAAGACAAAGAACAATTTTAATATTTCTAACACTTGGTTCCCGAATGCCATTTTTCTAAACTTTCCCAAGTCTTCTCGACTTGCTTGCTTTAAGAATCTTTGTGTCCGGCCTCGACCCCTCATCAAGATCCGATAAGGACATCTCGCCTTCTAAAGCACGAACAATCAAGAGTTTACAGCAATAAATTAACCTCATACCCAATTCCTAAACTTGGAAAGTGTCAAATTGACCTCTTTCTAGATCCGAAAGCCAACTAAAATTAACTAAACCCAATTCTTGCTGGACTAACCTTATTGATTAACTAAGTTGGCAAGGTAAAAGCAAAGAGCTTAGGTTATTTGAACATTACCCGCTCATTCTTGGTCGGCGTGCTGAATGACGTCACGCAAGCAGCTGCGCAAGAAACCATACGAGCCATCTCATCATGATTGTAGTTATTTTGCAGCCTGGGATCTACCAAAGAGTCGAAATTTACATCATCCAGAGCTCGCGTCAACTGGGGCCTTGCCTGTAATTACACAAGAATAGCGTCCTAAGAAATATTAATTCCTAGTAAAAAGAATATTGACAACTTCTTGACACTGAACCTATTGGATCAACTTCCATGAAAACAAGGTTTAAGACCGAAGACTCCGGTCATGTTGTAATTTTAGCTATGGGATGCAGCTGATACAGAGGAAAACCACCAGGCCTTTGCTAAATGAGATATATATCAGGCAACACATAACAATGACAGGGTCACGTCTCTTGCGATATGTTCCGCAAAATTGAAGGAAACAGATTCCTAAACATAATACAAAATTTGCGGAAAAAAACGTGCCCATTCTACGCTTGAATCACCGATCGTTCGAAGTATATTATGAAAACGAACATACCTTTTTAGTCACAGATTAAATGCACAAATCACAGCCTCGAGAGAGAGAACAATCCTTTGATTGTACAAAGACAAAGTCTTCTTCCTTTTTGTCTTCTTGTGAGAGTGTTCTTCTGATAACACTCAAAATGCAATCACAACTACCCACGTATGTTCTCATTGTGACTTTTTGTTTTCAGCCAATAACTGCCATGTGCAATTACTTTCTTTCATGGGCTGGGTTAGCCCATCATGGGCGGCCCATTTGTCACAAATAAAACCCATCATCTCCCACTCGCACATGGTGGGCTAAACATTAACTCTCTCTTCTTTGCAATATTCATACTAGCAAATAATTCGTATGACCAAAGATACTTTGATAGCTCATTGCAATGCATCCGTTAGGAATACATAGCAGCTCAAAATTGGGTACAATGTTTTCCGAGTAGATATAGTATGCGAGACCCTAGATCAATCACTCACATTTATATCTCTTTTGATCTCTTTTAATATTTCGCATATTGTATTCACAACTATGATTTATTTAAAATCATAATTGGTCGACCTGTGAATACAAAAATAGAATGTGATATCATGATAAATTGATCTTCCTCTTTCCTTAAACCTCTCTATTTCAGTCCAGCTCACTTTTCTAGGAATGCCCCATTAGATCGAATCATTCATGACCATTGGCAACATCCTAAGATAGCGAACACTGAATAGAAACTTTGAGAATAAGTTAGAGTCGTGAGGGCACAAAATGAGGAACTCATATCTTTAAGAGTCTCACACGGCATAAAGTTGAGATAAAAAACTTTTGCCACTCATATCGGTCGTCTTATGCATACGTAGTATGAAATACGACACGGTATTAACTCCTTTCCCGTGGAGCGTATGTCTTTACATTCAATACCGTACAGATGATAGTTCAGACATACCCAATGTCTAAACTTGAGTTCACATATCTACTCCTCTAAAATCTATTAGAACTCGCATCTGGCATCAAAGACAGATAAAGTAAAATATGTGGGTTATTTTATTTTCGGACATAGTAAATTTTATGTCCTCATCTTAGCACTTAGCTGAAGCAACATTTATATTTTAAGCTTGAGCTCTCGATTATCACTTAGATAATAAGCCTAAAAATTATCTCATCTCTATTTATCACACAGTAAATAGAGGCGATTACCTGTGTGAGTGGGTTAATCTTATCTGTCCGACATACTTTCTCGACATAATACACTAAGTATTAATATGCATAAATAAAATATCATAGGCATTAACAATGATATAACAATCTCATTCAAATGTGAACATTAAGGGAAATAACAATATTCAGTACATCATCATCTGCGCAGTCCTAGAGATTTTACATGACCAGTGAAAACATCTCTAGGAATTGGCTTTGTCATAGGATCTGCTATCATACTATGCGTAGATATGTACTGCAAGTTCACATCTTTCCGTGCTACCATATCTTTAACAAAATTGTACTTGGTATCTATATGTTTGGTCTTGCCATGATATTTAGGATCTTTAGTGTATGCTATCGCTGCTTGGCTATCACAATTGACTAACAATGAGCTTGCAGCATACTCAACAACACCCAAATGATCCAAAAATCTCTTAAGCCAAACTCCCTCTTGTATTGCTGCTGACAATGCCACGAACTCGGCTTCCATGGTGGACAGTGCTATACATGTTTGTTTCTTACTGCTCCAAGATATGGCGCCATTATTCAGTAAGAATGCAAATCCAGAGGTAGATTTCCTTTCGTATAAATCTCCTCCCGAACAAGATCCGAGTAGCCTTCAAGTCGCAGATCCTTTCCTTGATAACTCAGAGAATAATCAGCAGTACCCTTTAGATACCTCATGATTCTTTTAACGGCCTTCCAATGTGCTTGACCTGGATTGGATTGATATCTACTTACCATTCCAACTGCAAAACATATGTCAGGTCTTATACACATCATAGCGTACATTAAACTCCCAACAGCACTAGCATAAGGAACACGTTTCATTTGTTCCTTCTCTTGTGGAGTCTTAGGACACAACCTATGGCTCAATCCTTCACCTTTTGCAATAGGAGTATCCATGGGTTTACAATCATGCATACTAAATCGTTCAAGAACTTTGTTGATATAAGTCTCTTGCGAAAGAGACAATAATCTCTTGGAATGATCTCTTGAAATCTTAACTCCAAGAATATATGTAGCTTCACCCATATCTTTCGTCTCAAAATTGGATGATAACCAACTCTTAATAGTATTAACCAACTCCTTATTGCTTCTGGCAATCAATATGTCATCAACATATAATGATAAGATCACAAATTGATCTTTGGATCTTTTGATATACACGCAATGATCTTCATCAATCATTGTAAAATCATAGGCCACTATGGCATTATGAAAACGCATATACCATTGTCTTGAAGACTGTTTAAGGCCATATATCGATCTCAAAAGTCGACATACCTTTTGTTCTTGGCCTTTTACATTGAAGCCAACTGGTTGCTCCATGTAAATTTCTTCTTCTAATTCTCCATTTAGAAAAGCAGTTTTTACATCCATTTGATGTAATTCAAGATCCATACTTGCCACCATTGCCAGAATAAGGCGAATTGAGATAAATCTTACTACAGGAGAAAAAGTTTCCTCATAATCAATTCCTTCCTGTTGATTATACCCTTTCGCCACGAGATGAGCTTTATATCTTTCTATTGAGCCATCAGCTTTTCGCTTTATTTTAAGAACCCATTTGTTCCCAATAGCTTTGTGTCATTTTGGAAGATCAACCAGTTCCCAAACATGGTTTGACTTCATTGACTCCATTTCTTCTTCCAGTGCATCTATCCATTTTTCCTTATTATGGCAACTTAGAGCCTCATTTACATTCCTTGGTTCATCTTCATCTTGTGGAGCGACGATGAAAGTTTCCCCTTCAATGTCAAAACGTCGTCAGGGAACACTTTTGCGACTTGCTTGCCGTACGGGAGACTGTACACGTGGCACATCATTCTCCATTATGCTCCCACTTGGATTAGATAATGACGGTATCGTCTCATCAAACGGTTGCAATTGAGATTGAGTCGAATTTAATTCCTCACTTCTCACATTGCTCTCATTTGGACGAACTTTATCATTTTCATTATCAGGATCCAAAGTTTCAAATAGTGAGTAGTCCTCACCTATTTCGCCTTAGTAGGAAACTCATTCTCTAAGAATGTGACATCTCGTGATTCAAACTCAGTTATACTCCCACTTTCTTGTGCACCTATAAACACATACCCTTTTGAGTGCTCTGAGTATCTTATGAAAATACTCTTTTTGCCTCTAGGACCCAGTTTTCCATATTTATGAGAGGGCTCGTGAGTATAAGCAGCACAACCCCAAGGTTTAAGAAAACTTAAATCAGGTTTTCTACCTGTCCATAACTCATACGGAGTGGAAGTAACTGATTTAGAAGGCACGCGGTTAAGAACATAGGCAGCGTTAACAAAACATCACCCCAAAAGGTGATTGATAAGTTAGCTTGTGCCATCATAGACCTAACCATTTCTAATAGGGTTCTGTTTCTCCTCTCGGCAACACCATTTTGTTGAGGAGTATATGGAATAGACAACTGTCTTTCTATTCCTTTTTCATCACATAAATTTCTGAACTCATCAGATAAATATTCTCGACCTCGATCGGATCTGAACGTTTTTATTTTCTTATCTAATTGATTTTCTACTAAGTTCATAAATTTCTTGAAGCAACTTAATGCCTTTGATTTATGAGAAATCAAATAGACATATCCAAATCGAGTACAATCATCTATGAATGTGATGAAATACACAGCCCCATGCCTTGCTCTTACATTCATTGGACCACAGATGTCAGAATGGATTAGTTGCAAAGAAAACTCAGCTCTTGTACCCTTTCCGAATGGTTTCCTTGTTGTTTTCCCGGCCAGGCAATGCTCGCAAATAGGCAAATCAATAGGCAAATCAACTTTTTCAATATTGCCTAATAAGCCCTCTTTGGCTAATCTTTGCATTCGTTGTTGGCCAATATGACCAAGTCTAGCATGCCACACATTCACATCATTTTCATATAAGTTGGAAGATGTAAACAGGAAATAACAAACGTTAACATCACTACAGTTAACATCTAGAACAATAAAACCATCCAGAAAGTATCCACAACCATAATAATTCGTACCCAGATACAAATCAACACCACTGTTATGAAGGTTCAAATTAAAACCAAGTTTAATCAACACTAAAACAGACACTAAATTCCGACGAATCTCCGGAGCATATAGTACATCATGTAGGAACAATGTGCGTCCACCACGCATCATCAACTAGTAGGTGTCAATTCCTTTAACTTCTGCTTTAGAGTTGTTCCCCACATAGATCCATTTCCTTCCGGTCGGAATACGTCGGAACTCCACGAAGGCATCTCTGTCCTTCGCTACATGGTCTGTTTCTCCTGAATCTACAGTCCACAAAGGATTAGACTCAGCTAAAAATACAGAACTTAACACATAGACAAAGTTCTCAAGAATGCAAGGGGAGTTTACCTTCTTTGGCTCGCCGCAATCGCGAGCAAAGTGGCCCTTCTTGCTACAGTTGTAGCACTTCACCCTCGACATATTCTTAACTTGAGGACGCTTTCCTCTTTGGTGTTGATCATCTTTTGGTTTCTTCCCCGAAGAAATCGCTCTCTTACCTCTCCACCTTCTGAACGAATCAGGACGCTTGCGCTTAGAGCTCGAAGGCCCTTGTGAGCTAGAACCTGCATAGTAAATGTCAACTACCGGCTTATCTGCCAGGAGACGGTCCTCCTCTAGCTCTAAGTGGCGCATTGCATCCTCAAAAAATTTTTATGTTCTCATTGTGAGTTAAGTGCAACTTCATATGCTCCCAACTCTGAGGCAAAGAACGAATCACTGCTTGCACTTGCTGCTCATCGGTCAGAACATGGCCAGCATCCTTCAGCTCATTAATCATGTTTGACATTTTCCTTAAATGTTGTTTCATGGACTGACCATGTGGCTTCTTATAAGAATCAAATCTTATAGTGAGCTGTCTAAGCTTGGTTACAGATGTATGACCAAACCTTGCTGCCAATGCTCCCCACATCTCCTTAGCATTTTCAAAACGCCTAAACTCTCGCATGACATCATTGTCCATGCTACTCAGCAACGTGATGCGAGCAAGGGAGTTTTTCCTCTTCCATACAGCAAATGCATCCTTATCTCTCTTATGTTGTGCAGTGTTTCCGTCTTCAGGCTCTTCCATAACCAGGTTAAGAGCTTCCAGAGCCTCTTGCTCTTCTAGCACATATTGGATTTTCATATGCCAAATTTCATAATTATCACCGTTAAGCTTCTCTCCTTTGTTCAGTTCAGCAACTATATTCTTTGATGCTGAAGCCATTGAATCTGAACATATCATACAGACAAACACGAATTGTTAATGCCACTTATTTATGCATCAATTTTACACAAATTGATTATGTTAATGAATAATTTCACATAGGCTTTAGATTCGAAAGTTCACTACGTTCCCAATCATCATCAAAAAAATCCTAATGTAAAATTACCGTTAATATAATCATTAAGGTAAAATTACGTTCTTTAAAGTTACTAAAACTTTTAGAGCTTCCACTCAACTCCATATGATATTAATAAGATAAATATTAAAACAGAATAGTACTATAAACTATTCACAACATGAATATCCATCAACATTCATTTACTTAACATTATGTACATAAGAAATGAATCCATCAAAGAAAATAAACATAAACATCAACATAAAAAGAACTATCCACCCATGATATCTAACACCAACCTATAGTGAACATATCTATAAGAGCTTACTAAAAAAAATAGATAAACACAATTAGGTGGTAATCCTCTTTCTATAAACTGGAAATGACTCAAAGAAATCCTCAGGAAATTTTATTTTCTTTGGCATACAAAAAGAGGTACCCGGAAAACCCCTAGATTCGGGCAACGTATTGCGCCGAGACCGATTCAATGCAAGGGTTGACGTCCTTCCTACCCCGACCCGTATGTACTCTATCATTAATTGCTCTACAATCATCTTATAGCTCGGACCTACTAAGGTGTCCCAAACCCTATCAATCAGTCTTCCCAACTCATCAGGAATGGTGCATTTGAGGGCCTCGACCATCACATACTCAGGCATCACGAAACCGTTCCAAATGATATCTTGTATCATTTTGTTGACCTTGATGATGTGTGTCATCATGTCATCATTAGCATCCCACCGGTAAAGAGCCAGCTTGATTCTTAGATTTTCAAGCTTCTCCTTTGAGCCGCCGTTCTAGGGATAATAGGGGTTTGATATCTTCGTACCATTTTTCCTGCAACAAATGCAGAAAAAATCAAATGATTACTTATTAAATCATGATACTGCTATGCACGTGAATTCGCTCTTGGAGAATTTTAATCCAATGCCCAGCGATGGAGGAGGATATGGATTTTCGGGGCCTGAAGTGGAGCCTGAACCTCCACTGCTGCTCGTGAATGGTGGTGGCACTGTGCTTCCGACGGGCGAATTTGGTGGACGCGAGTTAAATACTGGTGGAATAGTAGGGGACCGTGCACCCTGGTCTCTCCTCCTCTTCTTCCTCCAGAATATGAACAACGCAGCCAACACTGCGAGCACTGCCACTCCGCCAATTGCAACTCCCACCACCAGTCCAGTTGGCAAGGAGCTCGATGAGGCTTCCTCGAAGCCGCTGGTAGGTGGAGGGGCCTCTGAAGGAGAAGGCGCAGGAGAAGAGGGAGAGGGAGGGGGGGCCGGAGCTAGCGCTTGCATTTTCTTGTTCCCGTGACGTTTCCGACAACTTCGACAACAACCCAGAAGGAATCAAACCAGAAAGAGCAAATGATCATGGAGAAAGAGAAGGAGAGAGAGAGAGAGAGAGAGAGAGAGAGAGAGAGAGAGAGAGAGAGAGAGAGAGAGAGAGAGAGAAGAGTGTGTGAAAGCTGGTGTCAGTTGTCCTCCGTCATCATCAAAAGCGCGGAATTTTCTGCAACTCTCTCTCTCCCTCTCCTCGGGAGAGATCGTTGATCGTGCGAGTGCGCGCGCAAGTGTCTGATTCGGACGAGGGCGGATGATGTCGGATTGGCCACGCTAGATTCGGTCAGCCACCAATGGCAGCACGCACCCGCGGCTTGTCTACCTTTGACGACAGTAAGGAGGAAGCTTCTTCTTTTTTTATTGTTCTCGTTTGATTTATCATCTTGGACGCGGGGCTGAATTGGGAATAATTAGATAGAACTATCGGATCGAACGAAACCCCACGCGATCGCTCCGGCGATTAGTGTGAATCAGATTTGCGAAAATTGCCGCTCGAGGGCTTAAAAATGAGGCGCATATTTTACCTGCCGAGGCCGCATATGAAGGAGCGCACGTGCTAAGATCGGTCCAACGTCCTCAATCATTGTTGCCATTTCCTAATGAGTCGTGTCGCGAGTGCTTCATTAGCCTAGCTGAGAGACCGCGTTCACATTTCGCAGAAGAGAGTAATTTCTTGCATCGATGCAAAAACAGAAACTCTGGATCTTTTTCTTCTTAGAAACGCCATCAATCTTGGTAAAGTGGAAAGGTTGAAGGATGATATCTCTCGTAATGATATTTTATTAGCAAATTGCTAGTACCAACAAAGTAAACTACCTAAATACCACTCGTCGCGAAGTATGCGTCTCATTCATGTCGTTTTCCCAACAGCCAACAAGATTTTATTGACTTGAAAAGTCATTATATTCATCCTAACCTAAAAGGAACTTCTTGGAAATCCATTTGAAGGCTACTTCAAGCATTCTTTGGTAAAATATGGATTTTGTTAATGAGTGCTTTCGAGATACTTGTTAAACATACTTATTAAATGTTTCAACTTTTGATGTTTTCATTACACAATAACACACACAAAAAAAAACATTGCATTGTAGATGTGTATATTTGTCCTGTCAAATTTGTGAAGAATAAGTATATCATTCCTCCATATACTACTCCTAAGGTGGTAAAGTTTTCTTGAAGACTAAGTTTGACTTGTTAAACTTGAAGACCAAGTTTGATCTACAACCTTGAGGACCAAGTTTGATAAAGACAAAGAACAATTTTAATATTTCTAACACTTGGTTCCCGAATGCCATTTTTCTAAACTTTCCCAAGTCTTCTCAGCTTGCTTGCGAACTGTAGACTGTGCTGTGTCCGGGCCTGACCCCCTCATCAAGATCTGATAAGGACATCTCGCCTTCTAAAGCACGAACAATCTGAAGAGTTTACAGCAATAAATTAACCTCATGCCCAATTCCTAAACTTGGAAAGTGTCAAATTGACCTCTTTCTAGATCCGAAAGCCAACTAAAATTGACTAAACCCAATTCTTGCTGGACTAACCTTATTGATTAACTAAGTTGGCAAGGTAAAAGCAAAGAGCTTAGGTTATTTGAACATTACCTGGCTCATTCTTGGTCGCAGGCGTGCTGAATGACGTACGCAAGCAGCAGCGCAAGAAACCATACGAGCCATCTCATCATGATTGTAGTTATTTTGCAGCCTTGGATCTACCAAAGAGTCGAAGTTTACATCATCCAGAGCTCGCATCAACTGGGGCCTTGCCTGTAATTACACAAGAATATCGTCCTAAGAAATATTAATTCCCAGTAAAAAGAATATTGACAACTTCTTGACACTGAACCTATTGGATCAACTTCCATGAAAACAAGGTTTAAGACTGAAGACTCCGGTCATGTTGTAATTTTAGCTATGGGATGCAGCTGATACAGAGGAAAACCACCAGGCCTTTGCTAAATGAGATATATATCAGGCAACACAGAACAATGACAGGGTCACGTCTCTTGCGATATGTTCCACGAAATAATAGATTATATAAAGGAAAAGCAGTGTGCAACGTGCATTAGTAAAAACTAGAGGGTATCCACATTCTTTCATAACATTTTTTTTCCCATTTCAACAGTCAAAGACCTTCTACAATATATATGCCCATGCTGCGAAAGACTGCCTGAGATGATCTGTTACTTACCCAGTCAACCAAGCTCTCGTGTATGCTGTTAGTTGTGTCCACCGGTTTGCGTCCCGTGATCAACTCCAAAAGCATCACTCCAAAGGAGAAGACATCTGATTTATCTGTGAGTTGTCCACTAGATGCATACTCTGGAGCAAGATAGCTGCAAGTTGCAAGAAATGTGAACCCTCTTCTTTTTCATCACTAGGACTACAGTCCCGTGCAAAAAACACTGGATAATGTCCCCGACACTATCTAACTATGATCCTATATATGTGCAAATTCGTAATGGTCAAGAGACAACAGAAGAACCCAATTTTTAACACATCCCTGCCATTTATGAGGGCATGAGGTGGCATTGTCACATGAATTGCGCTAATCCAGATTAAACAGACAATCAAGAATATGATTTAGTGAGACGAGGTGGCAAGAAAAGGTTAACTTTGGAAAGCTGGAGGATTATCTAAGCAATAAAATGTCCAGCTACAAAAATCTTACCCAAATGTTCCCATCACTCTTGTAGAAATGTGAGTGTGGAGATCTGAAGAGAACTTCGCAAGTCCGAAATCAGCAACCTGTGAAGCAGTATTCGTATTCAACTTCGAGATATGATTTTTTAATTGGGAAAACACCACCAAAAATCTCAAATTATATCATTTGTGATAAATTTACCCTGAACCTTTTTTTTTGTGACACAAAAAACCCCAACCTATGCCCTCTGTTACAAATTTACCCTGAACTTTTTTTTGTGATACGAAAAACCCCAAAATATGACACTTGTGACGCATTTATCCCACAATACTTTGGCCCATAAGCATTTTCGTCTTTTTCATTTTTCTGTTTTTTTTTTTTTTTTTTTTTTTCTCTCTTCTCTCCGCAGGCCATGGCGAAGAGAAGCCAGCGAGGGCAACCCTCACCGGCGTCAGGCAAGGTTGCCCTCGCCCGCCCAGGCGAGGGCAACTCTCGCTCGACTCTGGCCCAAGGGTCGCCCTCACTTGGCCCGATGCCGGATCTGGCGAGGGCGACCCTTGCTAGTGTCAGGCGAAGGCAGCCCTTGCCAACTTCTCTCCGCCATGGCTGGTGGAGGGAAGAGAGGAAAAAAAAAAAAAAAGAAGGAAAAAAAATATAAAAAAGGAAAAGACGAAAATACCCATGGGCCAAAGTATTGTGAGATAAATGTGTCACAAGTGGCATAATTTGGGGTTTTTCGTGTCTCAAAAAAAAGTTCAAGATAAATTTATCACAAATAGCATAGTTTGGAGTTTTCCGCGTCACAAAAAAAAAGTTCGAGATAAATTTGTCACAAGTGTCATGGTTTGGGATTTTCTATGGTATTTTCCCTTTTTAATTTTATACAGATAAATTGACCATCTTCTTAAGGGCCTTTGTTTAGCACGATTCTCGCCTTAGCCTCAAATTTGAAATCCAGCAAGATGTTAGCTGCCTTGATATCACGATGAATGATCCTAGGATGACCTGCAAAACAGAATCGACTCCCACGTCATTAAGCAAATAATCGCCTTTTCTCTGTGCTAAAGTGATCGTTCACAAAGATGAGAAAGCGGCTCACAGTCCTCATGAAGATAGGCAAGTCCCTTGGCAGATCCTGAAGCGATTCTCAGTCTTGTCGTCCAATCCATGGTTGGTCCATCTTTTCCTGCAGCAAGGCCATTTACTTCTATCAGATCCTCTTAGCAAGAGCATTGACTGGAATCAAAATGTCAATTTGCCAAAGCGCAAACACATTTATGCATTTTCGAAACAGCTTCACTTATATTACATTGCTTATGACAATTAGACATTCTACATCGACGTGACCCCAGGGACTCGTTATTCAATCTCTGGATACAACTCGCCGTGCAAAGCATAAAAAGAGTGCTAATTCAGGTAAGCAAAATAGTACACGGCATCATAACGATCAATCAGAATGCGAGATGCTACGACACGCACATACCATGTAAGTGGAACTGCAAGGTTTTGTTCGGGATAAACTCGTAAACGAGCAGTCTCTCAGACCCCGTTGTGCAGAATCCAACCAAGGAGACCAAGTGCTTGTGATGTACTCGGCTGATTATTTCCACCTCGGCCTGGAACTCGCGCTCTCCTTGGCCGCTCCCAGGCTTAAGCTGCTTCACCGCAACCTCCTTCCCATTTGGGAGGACCCCCTTGTACACATAACCGAAACCGCCCTGTCCGAGAAGGTTCGAATCCGAGAAGCCATTTGTGGCCATCCTTAACTCCTCGAACGTGAATTCGCTCTTGGAGAATTTTAATCCAATGCCCAGCGATGGAGGAGGATATGGATTTTCGGGGCCTGAAGTGGAGCCTGAACCTCCACTGCTGCTCGTGAATGGTGGTGGCACTGTGCTTCCGACGGGCGAATTTGGTGGACGCGAGTTAAATACTGGTGGAATAGTAGGTGACCGTGCACCCTGGTCTCTCCTCCTCTTCTTCCTCCAGAATATGAACAACACGGCTCTCCCGGCCGTGTACCAATTTATTTTGGCTAATGAGTTAAACACTAATCGGTTTTTTTGAGTTTAGGTTGTTAACATGACACCCATTTAGAGCGCCACTAATCGGTTTTGATAGTCGAATGGAGAAATAACTTCACTTCTCTACGAACCGTAGAGATTCAATTGCAGGGGACTCGATTACACTAATAAACTAATTAGTGCCCTTCCGGTACCTAATCTTGTTCAATACACCACCTAACATATTCTCGCTAATCGAAAGTCTCAAAATTCCATTTCCAACTAAACTAAAGGAAGCAACAATTAATGTCTAAGCCTAAACATGCATGCATAATCAACTAAGTCGAGGGGCAAAATTAGACGCGCAATTCAAAGTGTGTGAACCGAGCGGCGTGAAATTGAATATAGCACTAAACATGCGAAAAGGGGCAAGAAAAGCTAAATTAAACTTGATTTTTTTTTGATTTTTTTTTTTAAAAAATTAAATTTAAAATTAAATTTAAAATTTTTTTTAAAAAAAAAATTTGAATTTCGAAATTTTTTGGAACTTTTTTTTAAAATTTTTTGAATTTTGTGAAAATATTTTTGAATTTTTTTTTTTAAAAAAAAATCTTTTTTTTTGAATTTTTTTTTGAAAATGACATAAAATAAAATAAAATAAAATCAATTGGGCTTTTCTTTTTTTTAAAAAAAAATATTACAATAATATAATATAAAAAATAAAATAAATGGTCCGGTCGGGACCTCCACGTCCGACCAGGCAAGATTTTCGGGGCCCGCCCAAAGTCGGATCGGGCTCATTTGTTGAGCCCGATCGGGCAAATTAAAAAAAAAAAAAAAAAATTAATTTAAAAACAACGAAGGCCCAAAACCCACTATTCTAATTCTAGACTAAAAAAGTCCAAAATCTACTAAATATAAATTCCGCCCAAACACCAAACAAAACCCTAAAACTAAGCCCAAACCCCAAATAAACCCTACCCGGGTGATCCAACCCCGCTTCCACTCCCTACCGGTTCTCCGCCCGTTCATAGCCCCGCCTCGGTTCGGGCTCGCGCCCCATCGGCCAGGTGCCAAGATCGTCGGCGCGCGCCCCAAGCGGACAAATAGAAAAAAGGTTCGATCAAATATCAAACGGTTGATGTGGCCTCAAAGAAACACGGGTGCGTGATTAAAGGAAACTCCCGACTAAATCAGGCAACGAAATCAACCCAAACTCGAATGGGGTGAAACAAGGCATGCTCAAGATCAACTCGGAAATGGTTCTCTCACATCCGACGCAAGCATAAACGAACGCTAAATCCCGCCCTTGGTTGAACCGAGATAGGCAAAATTGAACAACAATCGTATGGAAACGTACAAGACAATGGGGGCGAAAAGTGACCCTACTCGGGTTCCCAGACGACGGATAGAGGGCTTAAATTAAAATAAATCGGATTGAAATTTTTTCGAAAGATTTAAAAATTTGATCATTTTTTTTGAATTTTTTTCAAGCAAAGCTTGGCGTAAAACCTTCGTGATCTAAACTTTTGACTTTTTTTAAAAAATTAATTAAAGTTTTTTCTAAATAAAATACTCCAACCGACAAGAACGGATCCGGTCGGATCTCCCCATCCTCTCCTGACCCAAATGACTCCTCCTGTGTGATCTCTCCCACTTCCGTCTGATCTCTCCTTCACTCTCCCTTTTCTCTTTCTCTTTTATGCCCGGCGAAGGAGAAGGCTTTCTCCCCCTTGGCTTCCCCGCGGCGACGCTTACCTTCCATTTCGAGCTCAGGGGAGGCATCGATCAGTGTGTCCTCCCCGTTCGAGCTCACACCCTCAGCCAGTCTTCTCCTCGGGGGGGTTGAATCGCGCCCGTTTTTTGCCAAGGCGACTTCGAGGTCTCCTGGGTCCTTGCGCCGTCAAGGCGCAGCGCTGCCCCGTCGCTTCCCCTAAGGAGATTGCAGATCCGGCCTCCTCGTGCGGAGGCGGACGTCCGTTTTGCCCGTTCCGACTCCTTCTTCTTGCTGCTGCGTCTGCTCCTCTGTTCTGTTCCTGCTGCCCCTTCCTTGCGTTCTTCAGCACGTTGACTGGAAAAAAGGGGGGAACGAAGAGGACGCGGGCCGGGCCCACAAGGAAGGAAGGCCGGCCCAGCGTCATTTTCATTCATTTTATCTCATTTCATTTTTCATTCATTTTCATTTTTTTTTTAAAACTAATTTGATTTTTGAAAGTAAAAAGAAGAAAATATGCGAATGCACCTAATAACTATATGCCGTGCAATTTTAATGAAAATATTTTTGGTTTAGGAATTAAAAGGATTAAGCCCTAATTTTTATGCGATAAAACCCTAAATAATTTGGGCAAAATTTAGGTGTCAACAGCTGCCCCTCTTTGAAGGGGAGTTCAAAGAAGTTCCATTCAAAGATAAAAGACACATAAATTTTGTTCACAGAGAGAACGGGGAGATGCATGAGAGATGATTTTGATTTTTTTTTTATAGAAATAAACTGGCTACGAAAGCTCGCCAGGTCGATGAAGTGCTCCGGGCTGCGAAAGCCCACCGGGCAAGGAAAACTCTGGGCTACGAAAGCTCGCCAGGTCGATAAGGTGCTCCGGGCTGCGAAAGCCCACCGGGCAAGGAAAAAGAAGACTCTGGGCTGCGAAAGCTCGCCAGGTCGATAAGGTGCTCCGGGCTGCGAAAGCCCACCGGGCAAGGAAAAAAGGAAGACTACGGGCTCTGGCAAACCTTTTGAAAAGGTGGGTTTGGCCGCACCACCCACCTTTTTTCAAACGGACTTTGAGGACAAACCTTTGAATTTTTTTAAATCAAGGCTTGAAACCCGCTCTTTTTGATCGACGGGGTTTAAGAACAGCGGACCCGGATTGAGAGAGGGCCGCCCACGCGAAAAGAAAAATAAAGGGAGGACCACAAACCTTAAAAAAGCGTGGTTTAAGTTGAAAACAAACCTTTTGGAGAGAACGGGTTTTAAGGATTGACCTAAATCCTTTTTATTATATGGCTTAATTTCATGGACCAAAACCTTTGAAATGGTTTAATGGAAAATTTAACCGCGAAGCTCGCCAATAAGGTGCTCCGGCTGCAAAAGCCCACCGGCAAGGAAAAGGAAGACTCTGGGTCGCAAAAACGCCAGTCGATAAGGTGCTCCGGGTCGCAAAGCCCACCGAAAGGAAAAAGGAAGACTCTGTTCTTTGTGAAATCAGGGCTTCAAGAAAGATCCAGAATCTTTTGAAATCAGGATTTTGGGAAAAGACCCAGAACCTTTTTTAAAATCGGGGTTTGAGGGAAGACCTGGAGCCTTCTGAAATCGGGATTTAAGGAAAGACCCTGAATCTTTTGAAATCAGGGTTTAAGGATGACCCGAAACCTTTTGAAATCGGGGTTTAAGGATTGACCCGGAACCTTTGAAATCGTACCTGGGTGAACATACCCGTAGGTCAGATCGGATTGCTTAAAAGCCCTCAGTCAACGAGGCTTGAAAAAACTCAGACACTTAGGGATCCTCGTTCGAGGGTTTGATAGATTGCCTATTGTGTCCTTGTCAGTAGGGTCTTGGGAATTCATGAATGCTTGGATGCATCGTAGCACTTCTGAAATCAGCTTAAAGGTTGGTGTTCGAGGAAACGTCACCTGTCTTACGGGATTAGTAATAACAGGCACGCGTTATAACAAGTGCTCTAGTAGCGAGTGCGTACTAGGCAAGATAACATCACAATAAGCCATATCAAAATGATATCATCAATGAAAAAGCATTGATTGCATGAGCAATTTAGGATAGACTCAATTGTTTGGAAAACATTTAACATCCATCAATATCGCAAAATTGCCTTTAGGCTTGACGGACGCCATTAATCATCAAATTCCCTTTAGGAGAAAGTCTTTTGTCAAAATGATCTTAACTCACGAAGAGAGCCCATTAAGCATGCCAAACAAGAATTCCTTAAGTTGGAAAGGACTTCTCACATACTCTCAGAAAGGCTGTTTGATCCCATCCATTAATGTGGGAAGTAAATCTGATCCCTCTGTATATCTCACACTGTCAGTGTCGAAGGCTTCGAGAATCATTCGCAATAAGTACGCATTGACCGCTCCAAGAGGTCTTTAAAAGGACCGTAATGTATATTTGGTCACGGTTTCAGCAATGAATGAGCATTAACGGCTAAGGAGTGAAATAATTATCAATCAGCATCTCCATCGGGTTTACAAGTCAAGAAACCTTAAGATGAGATAAGACAACTTTGCCCCCACTTCTTCAAGCGGTAGCTTCTTTGGACATCCAAATTTCTACTTAAACCATCCCAATCAGAAGAGACTTTGGAGAAGGTTGTAACATTGGTTTTGGTAAAGGCTCGAAAGGCTCAGAAATTCACAAAAGGGGTTTAAGAGTTAGTGATCCTCACGGCATCATTACCATATCATCCAACCTTTTGAAGGCACTCGACTTCTGAAATTCAACTTGTCTCGAAAGTCCATTGACTAATCATTTTAATGTAAGAGCTTTGCTCTTTTCTCTAATGACTTTTGCTTTTGACATTCCCCCTTTTTTTTTTCATGGGAATTTTTCCCTGATGCAACTTTTTTTTTTTTTTTTTTTTTTTTTTTGAAAAGGCATTGCCCTTGCTTTTACCTAGCACACTGCTTTTTCATGCCCCATTCATTTGACTTTTGCTCTTTTCATTTTTTTGAGCTTTTAAAACTTTCGAGATGTCTTTCACACTGTCTCATGAGTACCAGCTATCTTGATAAATCACGTGCTTTGCCCCAGTGTAGGGAGATAATCACCATTCGGGCTTTAAAAATGAATATTCAGGCTCAACTTGGCTAAGCAAATGGTATGAGTGTGTTTGGGTAGAGAAATGAATGCTCTTCTTCATTTTGGGATGTTTCAAGCTTCCACAAGGACTCACCTGAAGCTACCACAAAAAGATTAATGCAAGTAAGGGCAAAGAAGTCTTTCTCATCTTTTCCTCCAAAGATCGTCAATCAAAACCTCCAAATTTGCCCCGTTGTGGGGTGGTTCTTGACAGGGGTATTTTGTAGGAATTCTCCACATGTAAAGGCTCAAATGGGCTAACTATGATTACCTATAGTGTATAGGATAGAAGAAGGAAATGCCTCCTTTCATTTCGATCCATAAACTACTTGCGAATGAATCTCTTGCTCTTAAACAACATTAATTTTCTCTTCCACACAACTCTCAAAGTGTTTGTGGGACATGTTTGGGAATGGCTTGCCTTCCCTCATTCTAAGTATTTCTCACTTGGCATTATTAACATATTTCCTCTTGTTTTGCCAAGATCCCCTGAGTTGATTGATCTCCTTGGGGAATTTTGATTCAGAATGGATGATTCACCAAGCAAAAAATTTTTTTATAACAAATTTTCTCGTCGTCCTTCTTTGGTACGCGTACTTACCTGCTGCCTAATGACTTGGTAACCCTCTCCTTCGCATTTAACTTATTGGATGCTTGCCAAGACAGCTCAGTCGTTCGTGGATCGATTGGCGGATTGTCTGAGACCTGCGAAGTAGACGTGTGTGCATGTATGCATGATATGCATGATGTGACTATCCTACAGTGATTCGGATTGCATCGAAAATGGCTCTTGGGCCTTGGATTTCATTCAAGGAAAATACTTTTTCACCGAATCGGCGTTTACAGGCTTTGACAACTCTTGGCCATCCATTTCTACAAGAATCAAAGCACCCCCAGGTAGAACCTTTCCAACGACATACGGACCGTCATAATTTGGGGCGAACTTCCCACCTAATTGGGGTGTGATGGATAGCACTTTCTTTAACACGAGATCTCCGGCTTCAAAATGTCGAGGTCGAACTTTGCGATTGAAGGATTTTGCAACTCGCCTTTGGTAACATTGGCCATGGCATAAAGCCTCTAGTCTTTTCTCATCGATCATATTCAACTGATCCCATCTTTGTTGTGTCCACTCCTCCTCAGAGAGTTCAGCTTGTGAGAGAATCCTCAATGAAGGGATTTCGACTTCTACGGGCAAGACAGCCTCCATACCATAAACGAGCGAGAAAGGAGTTGCCCCAGCCGGTGCGAATCAAGTTCGATATGCCATCAATGCATAAGGCAAACCGCTCATGCCGGTCTCGATAGTTGTCAGCAGTTTTTGACAAGATCTTCTTTATATTCTTATTGGCTGCCTCCACAGCTCCATTCATTTGTGGACGGTAAGGTGAGGAGTTCAAGTGACGAATATGAAACTCGCCGAGTAAGCCATCTACAATCTTGTTGTTCAAATTTGAGCCGTTGTCAGTAATGATCGCCTCCGGGACCCCATAGCGAGCGATGATGTCACGACGGATAAACTTGACCACATTCTTGGCGGTGACGTTGGCATATGAGCTTGCCTCGATCCACTTGGTGAAGTAATCGATGGCTACCAAGATGAAACGATGTCCATTGGAGGCCTTAGGATTAATTGGCCCAATCATATCGATCCCCCACATTGAGAAAGGCCATGGGTTTCTGGACATTTGCCGCAATTCATTTGGCGGCACGTTGATTTTGTCTGATAGATTTGACACCGATGACAATAACGAACATGCGAATGCGATGGGTCTCCATAGCCATCCGTAAATAACCCGATCTCATGATCTTCCTGGCCAAGAGATGACCGTTCATGTGCGGGCCGCATTCTCCTTCGTGAATTTCTCTCATCAACTGATTAGCCTCTCCAAAGATCGACGCATTTCAACAAGACCGAGTCAAAGGACCTCTTGTAAAGAGTATTGCCACTAATGAAGAACTTCGACGCTAGTTTCCTTATGTATTTCTGGTCCGTTAGTTCGCTTCGGGAGGATATTCACCCCTCTGAAGATAATTCATGATGTCATGATACCACGGCTTCTCATCAGGTTCATCTATGATCGCCCAAAGAGCGATGGCGGGGCGTGTTAGTATTTTCGATTTTTAGTGGCTCAATGTCCAGCCCCTCCATGACCTGCAAAGATCGATGATAACGCGTTAGCTGGGGGCGTCGGCAAACCGATTTTGCAATCGGGTAAATACTCAAAAGAAATCTCTTCAAATTCCTTTATCAACTCCTCAAGGAATTTGTGGTAAGGAATCAACTTGAGTCGCTGGGTTCGCCATTGTCCCTCCGTCTTCAAGAATGATGAGGGCGGAATCGCCAGAAACCAGTAGCTTCCTAACCTTCATGTCGATGGCCAATTGCAATCCCAAAGATGCAAGCTTCAGATTCGAGATATTGTTGGTGCACGGAATACTAACTTGGCAGCCACCGGGTGATGTTGACCGGGTCGGGAAATGAGCACCGCCCCAGCCCCTAACCCGCCAGTTAACGGCGCCCGTCAAAGTACATAGTCCACTTATCACTCACTATCTCTAAAACACGCCCTCTATGAGATCTGGCTGATGATGGTCTTCCGACCTTCGACGCTTTTCAGCCAACATGTCAGCTATAGCTCTTCCCTTGACAGATTTTTTGTGTCATGCCGGACGCCGAATTCGGACACCAAGATTTTTGCCACTTTGCTAACTTTCCAGCTAACGCAGGTTTTTCCAAAGAATATTTGATGGGATCGCTCGCCACAAGCAAGATCCGATGATGAAGTGTGTGTCTTGCGTAAGCGGTGCAATACCCACACCAAAGCCACACACGCCTTTTCAACCCCGGGGTAATTTATTTCGGATGAAGTAAATTTCTTACTGAGGTAGTATATCGCACACTCCTTGTCATCGCTTGGTCTCTTCTGGGCTAGTAGGGCTCCCAATGACTCCTCATGAATAGTCAAGTAGAGTATTAGTGGCACTCTGGGGACAGGTGGCACCAGGACTGGTGAATGAGAAAGATATTCTTTTATTTTCTCAAATGCCTCTTGACAATCAGTCCCCCACTTAACTTTGGCGTTTTTCTTCAGGAGCTTGAAAAAAGGTTTAGCTGTCTCGGACAGTTGAGAAATGAATCTCGCCACATAGTTCAGTCTCCCCAGTAAACTCCGAACCTCTCTGACGGTAGAAGGGGGCTTTAAGTCACAAATGGCCTTAACCTTCGATGGGTCGATTTCAATGCCTTGACTACTGACCATGAATCCAAGTAATTTCCCAGACTTTGCCCCAAACACACATTTGGCGGGGTTAAGTCTTAACTTGAACTTTCTGAGAGTCGGTCAAACAGCCTTCATGAAGACCTCGATGTGGTCCTCTCCGTGTTTGGACTTAGCAATCATATCGCCCACGAAACTTCCACCTCTTTATGCATCATATCGTGAAACAGGGTGACCATTGCTCTTTGGTATGTTGCCCCGGCATTTTTCAAGCCAAAGGGCATTACCTTGTAACAAAAGGTCCCCAAGGAGTAATGAAGGAGGTTTTACTTTTATCTTCTTCTTTCATCCGAATTTGATTATAGCCGAAAAACCCATCCATAAAAGAAAATAATTCAAACCCATGCGGTCTGTCGACCAATACATCGATATGAGGCAATGGAAAGTCATCTTTCGGACTTGCTCGGTTCGCATCTCGGTAGTCAATACAAACCCTGACTCGACCATCCTTCTTCATGACGGGGACTACATTGGCTATCCAATCAGAGTAGCGCGACACTTCTATAAAGCCCACCTTCAACAGCTTCATGACTTCTTCTTCGATCTTCTTGGATAATTCGGGCTTTGTTCTTCTGAGCCTTTGTTTCTTTGGCGGGATACTTGGATCGGTTGGTAGAGCATGTTCTACAATTTCTTTATCCAACCCTGGCATATCCGCATATGACCATGCGAACACATCTTGGTATTCTTTTAAAAGGTCGACCATCCTTTTGATGTTGATCTCAGAAAGGCCAGCTCCAATCTTGATTTCTCTAACGTTCTCCGAATCGCCCAGATTTATTGTGATGGTAGGCTCTGCGGTCAACGGCTTGGACTCTTCGTGTCGAATCCAATCCTGCTTTCGATGCTTTTTCGGTCACAGTCATCCTTGTCATCCTCAGTCCCAGAGGAATTTTCGTCAAGCGAATCCGACTCACATATGCACCTATCATGATCATGTGACATGTTATGCCTGAGATGCCACAAAGAAGGTTAGTGATTAAATTGGCAAATGTTACTGCAACTACTGATATGCATGTGCTTTGAAGAGTTTTCGAAAATGAAGGGTTCGTCCTCATATCCTTGGATGCCCCTATTTTGCAAATGATTTTGAAGACTAGGAAGCGTGTGGAAGTCCAGGCCTCAAAGCATCATCATCAGTCTGGTTTGGGTACTTCCACACGTCCTTAATAAAACATGATCATGATTCAATTAACAAGATAGGGCCGTTTACATGACTCGAGGTCTTGGACCGACGGCTCACGGTCCAAGATCTTGATTACAAAAGAAGGCAACAGCTAGACCTAAACAGACTTCCCATGGAAGGGATAGACATAGACTCAAACTAACGGAACAGGAAAGAAAAACAGCATTCCTACTCAGAAGGGTTGGCGGTAACGGTGGAGGGCTTGGTCTCCTCATTTCCCATGATAGCACAGGCAAACTCTTCTTCGAATAAATCAATGAGACCAAAAACGGCCTCCTCCTCCTCTTGTAGCTTGGGTGGACCCGGGAATATTTCCTTCAGTTGTGGAAGAAGTAAACCCTTCCGACCTTCTCCTAATCCAAATAAACTCCCCGACCTCCATGAACTCCCACGATTAGCTAGGCCTTCATGGTCACTTTGCGGTTTTCATTGCTTCCTCGGCCTCCTTGACCACGGCGGCCCCCGTGCCGACCTCGACCTCCAATATTACCTCGTCCTCCATGGCTACCTCGACCACTAGAATCGCTTCCACGGAAACCCAAACCTGTCCTTTGGCACCATTTGAAAACCTGGAGAGGTTCTTTAATACCCTGGCCATGCAATCCTAAGCCGGTTCCGGTGACATGACCATTCTCGAGCAACACCCTACCCGACATTATCGAAGGCTTGGCCACTTCCGGGTTGCGCATCATAGTCCCCACAGGCACGTGGATTACCGACACTAACTCAAGAGCCTGGTAGCTTGATTCAGCCTTGCTCTCAGGCTCTATGTATGGAATTGCAGTGTCATGGAAAACTTTGAAATCGGTCTCTCCATGAACTGTTATCAACTTCCCATCCACAACGAATTTGACCTTCTGATGCAAGCTCGAGGGCACGGCTCCTGCAGTGTGTATCCAAGGTCGTCCTAGTAGGAAATTGAATGCACTAGGAATGTCCAGGACCTGGAAGTTGACTAGAAAAAGAACCGGACCAATCAGTAGTTCAAGCTCGACCTCGCCAATGACCTCCTTCTTCATACCATCAAAAGCTCGGACGGTAGATTTAGATGATGAAATTTCTCTTCACTCACCCCAGGCATTTAAGGGTGGCAAGTGGACAAATATTCAATGCAGACCCATTATCAATCAGCGACTCTTGCTACCACTCTGTCACGACACTTAACTGAAATAAGTAGCGCCTTGGTGTGGTTGCGACCTTCTGGAGGGAAATCTTCATCGGCAAAAGAAATCTGATCCTTTAGCAAGATGGATCCAACAAACTCCTCCAACTGGGTGTCATCGATGGTCTCAGGGACGTGCACTTCATTCAAAACCTTGAGCAGTGCATTCTTATGTTTTTCGGATGATTTGAAGAGATCCAGAATGGAGATTTGGGCTGGCATCTTTCTCAACTGATTCACGATGTTGAATTCGCTCGTCTTCACGATCGCCAAGAATTGCTTTGCCTCCTCTTCCGAGATGGCTTTCTTTTCAACGATCCCTGTAGGTGTATAACAGCGGCCTGACCGTGTGATGGTGTCGATTTCGTTTGCTTTATAATCCTAGGGGACTGCCTTGGGGTCGTAGCTCGGGATTCGATCTACTATTATATCTTCTTCGTCCTCAGGCGGGAGTTCAATCACCGTTGGCTCCATGACGCAATCATTGATCTCAAGGGTGGCGAATTCTTCGACCGCGAGATCAACGACTAATTGCTCGACATCTTCCCTGTCCGGCATCCATAAGTCCTCCTCGACAGATAAGTCAATCACCACAGGGGTGATCATGCCGACCATCTCCTCGGGTTCAAGCGGGTCGTCCATACCTCCCCACCCATCGGGAACAACATCCTTGGGGTCGGCGAAGAAGCTGGGTGGCGGTGAGTACTTCACGAGATAATCAAATTTGCCGCTGGGCTGTCCTAGTGTGTCGACTACTTCCCCATTCTGACGAGCAAGCTTTACGAACTCCTGATTCCATTCCACATTGCTAGCTCCAGGTTCGAAGTCTTCATACAAATTTTCTCCTTCTAACGCATCTTCATTAGGCGGCTCGTCAGTTTCTATAGTCTCAGCGAGTGCCTCCCCCGATTCCTCTTCGTGAAACGAATCAAGAACAGCCGTTATGGTCGCCAAACTATCTTCCTTCGTACTGTAGATCACTCCCATGTCCACCATCTGGGCGATGCATTTCAATTTTTCCTTCAAAGGAACATCCTTCCCGCCTTCAAAATGTCCAGCCAACACTAGTAATTCGTAAAGTCTATGAGCGTCCACATTAAAGGTCTGCTTATTCTCATTACCCTCCTCGATAACCACATTGACATCCTCAGCATGATTGGGCAACGGGTTTTGTTGAACATTAGGGACCGGTTCTTTGAAGGATAAAATGCCCTTGTCAAGTAGATTCTGGACCTTGAGTTTAAGGATGAAGCAATCATCCACATCGTGACCTTTCTCGCCCCTGTGGAACTCGCAAGACTTTGATTTAATCAAATCCGGGAAATCTTTGAGGATTGTCCCGAGGCACTTCTTTAGCTACCATCCCCCTTTTCAACAACATGGGCAACAACTTGGACAGTGGCCTAGGTAGGGGAGTGAATTGCCTTGGTGTTTTCCTTCTAAATTCCTGGTTCTGATACGCTCTATCTCGAAATACAGACGAGCCTTGAGAGGATGAGGTAGAGGGCCTTGTCATGACCGGCGCTTGCACATATGCGATCTCCACGTCTTTCTCCTTCCTGCTCGGGACCTTTCGACCAATCCCTTCGCCCAACCTACCGTCATGCATGGCCCCCTCTATTCTTTCCCCGACATCTACCAGCTGGGAGAAGGTCAAGCATCCCGAACCCACCAGCTTTAAATAGAAATCACTAGGTAGGGTCTTGAGGAAAAGGTCGAGCAGCTCCTTTTCGCTGAGCGGAGGTCGAACGTGAGCGGCGAGAGTACGCCATCTTTGAGCAAAGGCCCTGAAAGACTCGCTCCTCTTCTTTTCGGTTCGAGTCAAGACCTCGCGTGGGGCTATCTCGGGTGTTGTAATTGTCTTTGCAAGGCGAAAAGCCTCAGCTAACTCTTCCCATTTCTAACTTCTCGGGCTCCGTTAGCACGCACCATTGCAATCACGGGCCCCGTCGCCTCTCACGGAAGGTGAACCATTAACGGGACATTCTCGGGCGTATCTTGCCATCCTGCTCAAATAGTACTTTAAGTGGATCTTTGGGTCTCGGTCCGTCATATTTAGTGAAGTCCGGAATCTTGAACTTCTCGGGAAAGCTCATTTGTGCATATCGAGATAGGTCCTCGATCACGTGCTCTTCATATCCTCGTGGCAAGACGGACTTCTCCTCTATCTTCGCGAACCTTTTGTTGTATTCCTCTTCTAGACGGGCGGTGACGGCCACGAGATGGGTCCAATTCGATCACACAGGCGTGAACCTAATGCCTCCTCGGCAACATTTCTTCTTGAGGCCCCTCCACGGCTCGGAATAGGTTGAGCGCGGCAGGCCAACATTTGCGTCGCGACGCGGCCCCTCATATCTTGGCCAATCGAAAGGTGAGCAGCAAAGACCATTGATCTTGTCGCCGAGAGCGGCGAACGGGCGTTACGCTCCTGCGATATTCATCTCGCGTGGCCCTTGATCGCGTTCGGATCGGGCGACCGCCTAGAAGCCGTAGCCGCTGTAGGCGGAGGCGAGGGAGCGGTATCCACAACCTGGTGTGTAGACACGGCGATCGCGGAACCTCTTCATGCGCTGAGGGACTCGGGCGATTTGCGAACACCCCTGAAAAATGAGCGTATGTGAGCGCACAATTCAAATGGGAGTTTGGCCCATGGCAATGGTCTAGGCGTTTTGTATCCCTCGAGAAAAAATTTTTTTGGTATAAACATCGGGATTTTAGACATCATTAAACGATAAATGAAAGCTCCTCAATGCTGACATTAGAAAATAAAATTCTTCTGACATTGAAACAAAGAAGGTACACGACGATTCTTAAGCCTCAAAATTGAGACTAAGGAAGTACATGAAATTGCTAGAACATAAGAAGAACGAAATTCCCTAAACATCGAGACTAGAGAAGCGATAAAACATCTTAAACAAAAAACTAGGGGGACAAAGTGTCATCACAAATTTCTCGAGGCGGCTCATTTTATATGCGATGGGGAACCTGCGGCTTTGCGGAGCCGTTTGTTCTCTCGAGTTAACTTCGAGATGCGAGTCTTGTCCATTTCCACCCTCTTTTCAAGATGCTCAATTTGCGCCTTCTGGGATGGCTTATCACTCACTTCCGGGACCAGTGGTCGTAGAATGGTCGGAATTCGATGGTTGTGGATATAGAACGTGGAGGCATGGTGGGCTTCTTCTTCTCCATTCAGCATCTTAGGCACGGCGATCCTTTCAGGATGACACTCGCTCCAAGCAATCTCAATGGCACGGATTTCATCGAAATAATCGTAGTCTGTGCGGGTGAAGCGAGCCTGGAACATCTCTGTCTTGAGAGGTGGGGGGATCTCTTGTAAGGCTCGGTATTGGCGGGCTACCCTGTACGGGTAATAGGAAGTGGCGCCCGAAAAGACCAAGCAAATGATCGGGTTGGCAAACTTGTGAGCGAAAGCGGGCTTCCCTCGACACAGAGCCATTTAGCATGCCATAGAAATGCCTTGGGTTCGAGGGGTCTCTTAGGAAATTTATCCAACGGGAATATTCTTTGTCGGGGAATGTTTTTCTAAGACTTGGAACCTCTGTATGGGGTGTCTAAACTCATCTATTTGGAACAATTGCATAAGGTGCCCAAATCCCCTTATGTGGGAAAGAAACCATATTTGCAAAATTTCCGGGGAAGCTCGCATGATTTTTGTCTCCGTTTTGTTTAAAACGATTAAGGGACAGTAATGTTTCGGCTAAAATCATGTTGACATAGTTTAACCCGGCACACATGTGTTTGACCACCCAAGCAATTGAAGGATTAATGGCATTCTTGCGATGAGGGAAGATGATTAGTCCGACAAATGCTAAAACAAAAATCCTACTCCTTTGGGCTATTGGTTGACTTGAAAAACACTCGGCTAAAAATGAAAATGGGCATGCATAACAATTAGCCTTAATGACCTTCCTCACCACCTCGGCCCTAACTCTCAAAAATTGTGACAACTCGGAGATGGGGTCTATTCCTATGGGTGGCTTGATAAGCTCGGTTCCAAGAGGCATTCCAATGGCAATGCTATATTCTTCCAAGGTCGGCGTCAACTCGAATTCGCCGAATATGAAAGTTGATGTTTGAGGGCACCAAAAGTGCGGTATTGCTTGCATAACCCCAGAATGGATGCTGATCTTGAGTAATGGGAGGAGACGACCAATCTTTGCCTCGACCTGCCTTTGGCCATTTTGATCCAACTGATCCCACCACGCTATGAGTTCTTTCTTGGGAGTGGAAATGAATTGGACATCGGCTCTCCCCATCGCATATAAATTGAGACTAACGAACGACCTAATTTGCCACGGACCAACAAAAGGAAATAAATGAATTGCACAACAGGAAAGATAAACGCTTACTTTATTGAGAACAATGGCGGACACAAAGGCATGCGCATGAAAGGTGAGGCTCACTTTCTACCTAAACGGTTTGAACAAGGTGAAGTTAAGAGGGTGATCCGACCGCCGCAGCCTCGCTTGGTGTCGTGGTTCTCTTAACTCCGGCTTAGTCGAAAGAGATATCCTATAGTCACGCCGGTCTCGCGGATAAGGATAAACACTTACGATACCGAAAGAACTTTCGGGAGAAGAAAGGCAACCTCTACATCGCGGTCTCGCGTTCGAGGTTGTGTCTTTCTCAACACCATCCTAAAAGCGTCCTATCACGGCCCGGTTTGGCCGAGATGGTTGTGTGTGTGATAGTGTAGTGCTAAAACATCTAAAGCATGCACAACAATGTATAGGCAAACAATATTCGAAAATGAATAAACAAATAAACAAACATTCGTTCCCTAAATCTCGAACCTGCAAAACAAGGGGTTAACAGCGAGAACGTTTACGTTAGGGATGGATATAAACAAGAAAAATGGCCTAAGTCCACAAAAGGTCCCCAGTGGAGTCGCCAAGCTGTCGCGACCTCCCCGAACGTCCGGAGACCTACGGGGTTTGGCTAATGGATTACTAAGTTAAACCTAGCTCGAGCTCTCCCTAGCCCATACCAATTCGCGACTTGAGTTTAGGTTGTTAACATGCAAATCAATTTCATTTAGGAGTCGCCACTAATCGGTTTTTGATAGGTCGATCAGACACCTAAGCGAAGCACGGGAGAATAACTTCACTTCTACGAACCAGAGATTCAACGGGTACGGGGACTCGATTACACTAATAAACTAATTAGTGCCCTTCCGGTACCTAATCTTGTTCAATACACCACCTAACATATTCTCGCTAATCGAAAGTCTCAAAATTCCATTTCCAACTAAACTAAAGGAAGCAACAATTAATGTCTAAGCCTAAACATGCATAATCAACTAAGTGCGAGGCAAAATTAGACGCGCAATTCAAAGTGTGTGAACCGAGCGACGTGAAATTGAATATAGCACTAAACATGCGAAAAGGGGCAAGAAAAGCTAAATTAAACTTCTGATTTTTTTTTTTTTTTTTTTAAAAAATTAAATTTAAAAATTAAATTTAAAATTTTTTTAAAAAAAAAAATTGGAATTTCCGAAATTTTTTTGGAACTTTTTTTTTTTTTGAATTTTGTGAAAATATTTTTTTAAAATTTTTTTTTTTTTTAAAAAAAAAATTTTTTTTTTTTTTTGAAAATGACATAAAATAAAATAAAATAAAATCAATTCGGGCTTTTCTCTTTTTTTTTTTTAAAAAAAATATTACAATAATATAATATAAAAATAAAATAAATCGGGTCCGGTTTGGACCTCCACGTCCGACCCGAACGACACATCGACCCGGCCCCACCCGCCCGGGACCCCAGGATCGGGCTCATTTGTTGAGCCCGATCGGGCAAATTAAAAAAAGAAAAGGGCCCAGCCCAATTTTTTTTTTTTAAAAAAAAAAAAAAAAAAAAAAAAAAAAAACAACGAAGGCCCAAAACCCACTATTCTAATTCTAGACTAAAAAGTCCAAAATCTACTAAATATAAATTCCGGCCCAAACACCAAACAAAACCCTAAAACTAAGCCCAATAACCCCAAATAAACCCTACCGCACTATCAAACCGACCATCGGAGTTAACGAGCCTTGCCATCGTCCACCGCAATGAGCAGCCGAACACACCACATACGGGGCTACATCATCATAGCCCACACACCACATACGCGGCTACATCGTCACAGCCCACAGAAGATGGAAGAACGAAAAGAAGCGCAAACATCGAACAACAAAAGCATTTGCCGTAAACAGTGTGGTTCGAGGAATCATACAACTCCACCCCGTCTTTAGACATCACAAACCAACGTACATCCCAACAAATTGGACTCGAGAGAAAAAGGTTTACAGATCTGGTTGATGCATTTCAGCAAACACGTGGTGTGCAGTACTAGAAAGGAAACTCCCGACTCAAACTGCGCACGAAATCAACCCAAACTCAAAATGTATTGAACAAGGCATGCTCAACATCAACTCGGAAATGGTTCTCTCACATCCGACGCAAGCATAAACGAAGAACGCCAAATCCCGGTCTTGGTTGAACCGAGATAGGGCAAAATTGAACAACAATCAGGGCGAAGAAAAACGTGAGCACAGTCGGCGAAAGTGACCCTACTCGGCTCCGAGACGACGGATAGAGGGCGAACTTAAGATATATCGGACTTAGTCCGGTCGCCTCGCGCGCATCTGAGCCGAGATCATCGGGAAATCCACCCCCAAATCAAGCAAAGCTTGGCAGAAACTCAGATCTAAACTTACCGAAAATGACGTGGGGAAGGGAAGGACGACTCTCGGCCACGACTCCAACCGACAAGTGCCGGGGATGGGGGGCGAGTTCTCTCTCTCTTGAGTCTCTCTCTCTCGAAGCTCTCGGCCTCCTCTCTGTGGACCTCCCCTGCTCGAGCTCACACCCCTCAACCAGTCTTCTCCTCGGGGGTTGAATCGCGCCCGCTTTTTGCCAAAGCGACTTGAGGTCTCCTCTGGTCCTTGCGCCGTCAAGGCGCAGCTGCCGCCCGCCGCCCCTTCTGAGATTGTGATCCGGCCTCCTCGTGCAGAGCCGGACGTCCGCTTTTGCCGTTCCGGCGCCTGGCTTCTTGCTGCTTTCCGTCTGCCTCCTCTCCTGTTCCTGCTGCCCCTTCCTTGCGTTCTTCAAAGACGTTGACTGGGGAAAAAGGGGGGACGAAGAGGGACGCGGCCGGGCCCAAGAAGGAAGGAAGGAAGCCCGCCCAAATATTTTCATTCATTTTATCTCATTTCATTTTTTTTTTTTTCATTTTCATTTTTTTTTTTAAAACTAATTTGATTTTTGAAAGTAAAAGAAGAAAATATGCGAATGCACCTAATAACTATATGCCGTGCAATTTTAATGAAAATATTTTTGGTTTAGGAATTAAA